>CM053585.1:463114052-463238154 GCA_028646515.1 Pseudochirops corinnae
ACATTTGATTATGGAACTCCAGATTCCAGGTTCTTTCTTCTCCTCCCTCACCACCTATGCCCACTGGAAAGACAAGCAATCAAATACAGGCTGAACATGTGAAATTATGCAGAGCCTCTCCCTAGTGAGCACACTGTGTCCCTCTTATGATTTTTGTTTATATCCTTGTGGTAGTATTCCTACTGCATATTAACTTTATAGTCTTAAAGAGTTGCCTAGGATGCTGAGAAATTATGACTAATTCATCCAGAGTCACGCAGATAATATGATGGAATTTGAACCCAGCCTCTTCCTGACTTCAAGGTATAGCGTCTTTCCACTGTGCCAGGCTCTCTGTCTACTCTGCTCTATAAGCGTAAAAATGTAAGAATTGGCTCGGTACATCTTTAGCCCAGGTACCTCCAACTCGCTGCTTACTAGACAGAGCAGCTTATCAAACATTGATCAGAACTAGTTTCTTAAAGGTTTTGTCACTGAAGAGTAAGTCCTTGTGAACTGATCTTCAGCTATCGTTCTGCATCACTGCTCCCTTTTCTCTTTACTTGTTTTTCCCTGTTTTTTTTTTCAATTTTCAGAAAAATCGTTGCTTATATGTATTTGGTGGTCAGCGATCAAAAACCTACTTGAATGATTTCTTCAGTTATGATGTAGATAGTGACCATGTGGACATCATATCAGATGGTACCAAGAAAGACTCTGGAATGGGTAAGAGATTTTAATGAACTTTCTTGTCTTGACTGGTGAAGATGGAAAATGAATTTTCTGAGAAGAGAATGGATATGAAAGATCCTAAGTTTCTTTCTTGCTTAGTGTAAAAAGAATCCATGACTATGTACAAATCCATTATATAGGTCTAGTAAAGAATAAAGACTTTTCCTAGAACTAATACGTAAAAAAACCATGTTGTAGATTTGCAGAATTATAATAGATGACCATCTTTCCACGACCTTCTGCTTCTCCCACAAGTGACTTTCCTAACATGTTTTCTAATGAGGGTTTTTGTGTACTAAGAGAGAATTTGAAGAGGTTGCTCTTCTCCTCTAAAACCTATGGAACGTGTTGGGACATTCAGAGTTACAGATCATTATATTATGCTAAAAGAGGTTAAGATATGAAATTTCCTCACAGAATCACTAGGGATTTTAATAGTTACTCTGAGAATATTGTGGTATTTGTTAGTATTTCATATTTTTTAAATAGCAATTTTAACAAGCTCAGAAATCTAATGTCAACAGCCTAATGAGCCTTGACATATAAATTTTGCATCTGTGCCTCTGTTAAACCTAAAAGAAAGTATAAAATGTAATTTTCAACTCATTTCTGACATAGTTTGATATTCCCCCATATATCTTTATGTATTTATAGATATACATATAACTATAGTTATTGAGTCAAATAGTGTGTGTATGTGTGTGTGTGTAGACACATAAAAATATTTAGTCACCTTCTGTCGCTTCTTGTGGTTTTCTGGTGCCTACTCTTTTAAACAGTAATCTATAATCTTCCTAAATTTATTTGTACATTTTTTGTGGCAGATACTTTCCAGCAAATCTCTTTGCAAAGTACATTCTCTAAAATAGAAATAAGATTTTCGTTTTTTTTAAATAAAATTTTTATTGATATCTTTTTTATATATCACCAAAATTTCTCCTAGTTTGCCCTCACCTTCCCTTCCCAGAAAGCAGTCTCATATGACAAATTGTATTTTAAAAGGGAAAAAGAGAGAGAAAAAATGATCAGCAAAACTATTCAGTACACAGAAAACATCTGAAAATATTTGCAGTATACCTGTGGATTTCCCAACTCTGCAAAGAAATGGGTATCTTCTTATATCTTCTTTTTAACCCTGATTGTTATTTATAATTTTGTCAACATTCACTTTTGTTCTTTCCCATTTACATTGTTATAGTTGTGCATATTTTCTTGACTTTGCTTATTTCATTCTGTGTTATCTCATGAAAACCTTCTATGCTTCTCTGTATTCATAGCATTCCTCATTTCTTACAGCACAATAGTATTCCATTACATTCATGTTCCACAATTTGTTTAATCATTGTCCAAGTGATGGGCATATACTTGGTTTCCAGTTCTTTGCTATCAGAAAAAATACAGCTTTGAATATTTTGGCATATATGGGGACATTTTTCCTTTAATGGACTCTTTGGGGTATAAATCTAGTAGTAGAATCTCTTTGTCAAGGCATATGGACTTTTTAGTCATTTTACTTGCGTAATTTCAAATTGCTTTCCAAAATGGTTGTACCAATTCACAGCTCTACCAACAATGCACTAACGCACCTATCTTCCCACAATGTCTCCCAACATTAACTATTGACCTCTTTTGTAATTTTCACTGATTTGCAGGGTATTGTGTATGTGTGTGTGTGTGTGTGTGTGTGTGTGTTGTCATTTATTAATAGAAAGATATGTCTTTTAACATTGGTGATATGATTCTGACTTTGACCTTTTTTTGACTAGTTTTGTTGTCTCTTTTATTTCCATTGATTGCAGTCATCATATATGTGAGGTTTTTTTTCCTTTACCTACATTCTTCTATCTCATTTCATAAGAGTTTTCCTGTTTCAGTTAGTCATATTCTTAATTCTTTGTGATGCAGTCCCATTCCATTCTACCCCTGTGCCATATAATTTGTTCAGCCATTCTTCAGTCTTTGTGCACATATTTTTTCCCCCACTGTTTTGATTTTTGCAAATAATCCTGCTGTGAACATTTTTCTGCATATGAGTCTTTTCTTGCTAGAAGTAACAGAGCCATAGCTAGGAATTTTTGTGCCTGGAGCAACCACTACAAAGTACACCCAGACCAAGCAGCTAAAAAGATATCTTTGATTATGGGGAAGGTGGTAGACACTACTCCATGGAGACTCTGGAAACTAAGAGTATAATACTGAGAACAGGAAGCAGGAAAACTTAACTTGCTTCCTATTTTAATTAGTTATTTTTAACAACTAGCTGCTGAAGTCATTTATTTTTTGTATTTGTATACCATGTGCCTGTTGTTTGCAATATGATATTGTCTACAGTGCTTGCACTATATCTATACCAAGTTGATCAGAGGCTTAATAAATGCTTGTTGATTGATTGTTTTTAAGAGTTTCTTCCCATTTGACATCTAAGAAGCCTACTTAGTTGTGTGGGTAGTGTGGTAACCCCGATAGCAAATAGATGTTTCAGGGAAATTGCTAAAATAGGACCTGAAGTCATTCTTCTCTTCCCACAACTGTCAACAAGAATGTTAGAGCTGAAGATGACCTTGGGAACCTCCTACTTTTTAAACTTTTATTTGTGTTATGGATGACTTCTTTTGCCAACTTTGTAAAGACTATGGACCTTTTCTCATAATAACCTTTTTAAATTCATAAAATAAAATGTTACAAGGGAACTCAGTTATATTGAAGTATAGTTATCAGGATATTTGAAATAAAAAGTTCACAGACCCTACATTAAGAATACCTCATATAGTCCAAGTCCTGTATTTTACCAAGGAGGAAATTGAGGTTCTAGAAGAAAAGTGATGTGGCCAAGGCCATATGGACATTGAGGCTGAAGTGGGGCAGCATTAAGTAAGAATCTCATAGATTCACAAAGTGTTAGCTTTGGGAAGAATTTTAGAGTCTCTTTTGTCTAATTCTCTTCTTTTACAAAGGAAGTTGTCAGAGCATAGACTAAAACTTAGCTCTCCTGGTTCTTTAGTTCCTGAATCTTCTTGCTGGAATTGTGTGCTAGGAATGGGGACCTGGGTATGTCCCAGACTGTAGCAGAGTGGGTTCAGTGTGTGTAGTATACCCGTAGTCTTTACTTTTCTTCTCCTTCTTGTTGTTCAGGGGCCTAATAAGAGTTTATTAATTTCTTTACTCATTCTTTCCTTGATCATTGTTTGCAAACAAGAAAGAGAAATAGAAATAATAAAGAGAATGGAATAAAAACCAAAGGTCTTTTAAAAAGGCACAGCAAAAGAAAATCAATATATTCGTAACAAGTTGGAGGGGAGGTAACATTTTGAACTAAACAGGGAAAGAAATGGGACCAAAAAAACCAGGGAGAAATCAGTAAATGGGGAAAGGCAAGCATTCAGGAACTGGTACTAAGAAAAAGGCCTGTGGGGATAAATTCAAATCAAATTAACCATGGAAAATTACTTGGAAAGAGGGAAGGAGATTTTTAAAAATAGCAATACTTAAGAAACTAGTGGAGGAAAGCATAAACCTTACAATCACAGCTAAAGTGTAAATGGATAAAGCAGCTGAATAAAAAATAGAGAAAATTAAAATGAAAAGCTGGGACAAAATTTTTTGTGCATCATTTGAATCTAAAATAGCAAAAGGAATTGTAACCAAGCTATCAAATGAAGACAGAAATTCAAAATATCAACTGATATATATCATTTTTAAAGAAATAATAAACAGTGAGTCAACATCAACACAAAACATATGTTCCAAATGATGTAGTCTCTAAATTCATATAGATAAAAGTTAACTGAATTGCCAAAAGATATAGTAGCAGTAGTAGTAGGTACATTTAATGTTTATTTCTCAGAATTGGACAAATCTATCAGTAAGGAGGACAAACCTTTGGACATCATCATAAAGGTGAAAGACTTTTAGCAACTTATGAATGGTAATATATTTTTTAGCAATCCACGATGCCTTTACAAAAACAGACTGTGTACTGGGAAATTATATATAAACATAAAAAAGAAATAACATACACATTCTTTATGTAACATAACCCAATAAAAGTAGTAATTAATATGGGAGCAGAAGCAAAGCACATCTAAATGAATATATAATAAACTTTAAAAAATTGATAGTCCTTTAACCTAAATGACAAAACGATGTCAGACTATCAGCTGTGCACTTTTATCTCAGCAAAAATGAAAATTAAAAGAAATAGATGGTTATTGACAAAATTTTAAAAATACAAAATTAACAGAGTTGCAAGAGGAGGGTGTATTTAGCTTGCATTAAAAAAGATTTGGAGAAGAGGAAGCATTTTCCCCTTCAGATACTTGGAGGATTATTATGGAGAAGGAGACAGACAGACACAAACAAGCAGAACTAGAAATGATGGTTGAAAGTTTCAAGGAAGCACATTTTGTTCAGTGTTAAAAAAAAGAAGAAAGAAAATGATAATTGTTTTGTCTAAAACTGAAATGGATTTCCTTGTTCCATAGTAAGTTTTCTGTCATTAAATTGAAAGAAAGGACTGGATACATATTTTTGTTGAGTTTGTTTAAGAGGGTATTCATCTTTCAGGTACTTTAAGGTTCTTGATGATTAGCTAAAGAGGCATCCATCATATATCCAGAAGTAGTCTGGATTAGGTGAATTCTTAAATTTCTTTCAGTTTGAAGATTATCAGGTTATATTTCAGAAACCTTTTCAAAGTGGCTTGTGCCTCTTCCAGAAGAGACCTTTTTCAATATAATATCTAAACAGAAAACTCAGCAGCTTTTAGAATACAGATTTATAATAGCTTTATGGTAAGTGTTTTCAAAAGTCTTTTATTAGTTTTTGTCAGGCAGTTTGGTACCTGAATTCCAAATACAAGTTAATTATATGATAGGAATGTTTCATACTGATAAAAAATATATTTGGTTCCTGGATTTGGAATTGTCATCGATACTTTAGGTATTGATACTACAGATCATGGCCACAATTGGATATATTTTAGATATTCTGCAGTGGTTCATGAAAAACTTTTGATCCATTTCACTAGTTTATGAAAAACATCTTTGATCCAGGGCCTCAAGAAGGTAGAGTAACCTTAACAACACCTTCAGTTAATCCCTATTTAAGGGACTTAGAATACTTAATATCTATTGAATCCCTGTTAAATGGAAGGCTTGTGATTTCTTTGTAATTTTGTAATTAAGGTAATGGGTTTTCTCTCTTAACTGGTCTCCCATTGCCTTTTCAGGACTTTGAATTAAGTTTTTTGTTAAGTGGATGGGGGGAAGGGGAGCTTTGTATTTAACTTGAAAGTATGTATAGAGAAATAAATGTATTTAAGAAAAGTAAAATGAGTTGATCCAGAATAGAAAGAAAGTAAAATCATAGTTATCCAAATAGGTAATGTTTCTTAGTGTCTGGAAGTCCCTAGAACAAAGTCCCCTATCACCAGGGAGTGGGAGTAATGGCGGAGGTGGGAGAGGGGGTGTGTGTGAATGATAGGGAAGAAATGGAATTCTTACCTTGTCTATATCGGAAAGCTATACTGGGAGTTGGGAAACCTTTGTATTATAATCTGAGTTTCTCCAGAAGTGTGAGGAGTCCAGTCTCCTTTGGTAAAGTATCATTGCCTGCATCACAGTTGAAAAGCCTCTGTTTTATTCTTCTATACCCCAAAAGAGTTGGTAGAGTGTCAAAATTGTATACACAAAAATTGGAGACTACAGGAACCTGATGGGCCTATGGTTCTAGATTTAGGGGAGAAAGAAATTGAGTCATTTCTGGGTTGTGTGAACAAGATGGAGGAGCAGGAATTTGTTCTGATGCTCATGAACTCATAAACCTCTGAAATAATAATTTCACACAAGGGGTAAAGCAGTGACAGCTATCTCTATGGTCTAAGACACCAAGAACTCTGAATTAACAACCCAGTGAACTACTGGGAGATAAACCTAATCCATAAATCACCCCTACTAAGTGCTCTCCAGTATTACAGCCTGATGTGGGAACTTGTGCTCTGGAATTGACTTGGCAATTCTCTCGATGCTACAGTCTCTGCCTCCTTTCTACACCCTCCCTCTACCTTCGCTCAGTCATTCTGAG
This sequence comes from Pseudochirops corinnae, assembly GCA_028646515.1. Classification (NCBI taxonomy): domain Eukaryota; kingdom Metazoa; phylum Chordata; class Mammalia; order Diprotodontia; family Pseudocheiridae; genus Pseudochirops; species Pseudochirops corinnae. The sequence goes on from CM053585.1 coordinate 463,120,845, forward strand.
ACAACAAGCAATAGCCAACTCTGCCAGTCCTGCACTGAAAATGGAGGTCCAGAAGCCAGAGAACTCGGGTAAGCCATTAGTGTAGGAGTATAAGGAAAGGGAGGGGAGAGCAGGGGAGGTTGAGGGGAAATTGTTCTCAAGCCAGAAGGAAAAGGAACTAACATACAACTGAGACCAGTTCTGTGTGTCCCCATCCGCCCCTTCCCTCCCCCCCAAAGTTACTGAGTCCTGCCAAAAAAAAAAAAAATTCCCTAGCATGGGAGGAGACTGAGATGACTCTGAGGTCCAGCCCTTGAAGAAACTACCATCAAAGTCAGTCAGAAAGAGAGCAATAGGAGAATATAAGGAAAAATGACTGAAATGACCAAAAATGTCAGGGGGAAGAAAACTAGGTTAAAAATTTTGAGCACAGTCACGTAAATCAATAGGGAAGATAATTCATAATAAAAGGAACTCTGACCTCCAGATCATCTAAACAAGTCCAAACATCTCTGAATAAATGTAGATGACAGGAAAATGATTCAACACTTAATCTGGAAGAAGAGAGGCACAAAGCAATCACATTAAAAGAAAACATGATCTCTACACAAGTAAAGCACATGAAAGTATGTGTCTTGAAGTCAAGATGTGTAGACACAACTTAATTATTATAGGTCTCTCAGAAAAATGTGACAAGTTGAAAAAAATCACATAAAATGCGAGAAGTAATACAAGAAAACTTCCAAGAACTTCTAAGCATGGGGGAAAAAATGTGCTGATTAAAAGAATCCATAAATTGTCTCCAGTGCTATGCTGCAGACTCTAAGACATATATAGTGGTTAAATTTAACAGTTCCAATGATAATAATTCTGCAAGCAAAGGGAAGAAGATACTCATATAACAGAAAGGAAGCATGAACAACACAAAACTATTCTGCACCCCCAGAAACTGCAAGGGGAGATGAGATGTGTTCCAAAGAACAAAGGAACTCAAGGTATAGCCCAATGACGTTCTCTAACCTGATCCTAATTGTCAATAAAAAGATGAATATTGGATAAAACAAAAGGCATTTTAAGCATTCCTACAAAGAAAACCACACCTGATCAAATTTTTGCTGTTCAGATATTCCAGACAACAGAAATACAAGAATAGTAACCAAATACAAAGGAGCCAACAAAGGCACAAGTGATGAAATAAATTTTACCCCAAAGAGGAAAAAGTCTAGAAAGAGACACCTTTGGGGTTAAAATAACATGACAACATATTGAGCAGATCGAAAGGTTTGCTTCTAAAAGCGTACAAGGTGACAAGGGAGAAAGCAGAACTTAAATGCAAGAAGTGATGGCAAAGGAAAAGACTTGAAATGTGATGGGAGAAACTTCCTTATCCCCTACCTACAGGTGAATTCTATCAAAAGAACAGCACCAATGTACACAAATTATTCTCAAAAACTGAGAAAGAAAAAAATCTACTAGATTCTTTTTATAAACAAATATAGTCCTAATACCTAAACCAGAGAAGGATAAAGCTCGGGAGAACTATATCCCAATATTATTAATGAATATCAATTCAAAAAATGTAAGTACAGTCCTTTCAGACTACAGCAGCAAGAAATCATCATGACCAAATTAGATTTATACCAGGGATTCAGAGATAATTTAACATTAAGAAAATAACGCAATCATTTTTAAAACTTTTAAAAACCACAGGATTATCAGTCAGTGTAGAAAAAGGAGGTTCTGAGGTGAAACTGTCAATCAAATGGACAGTCATACAGCAGAGTATAATACTTTTTTTCCCTTAAAATTAACTTGTTTAATTTTAGTTTTCAGCAGTCACTTCTGTAAGGTTTTGAGTTTTAAATTTTCTCTGCCTTCTTTCTGTCCCTCCTCCCCAAGACAATGTACGATCTGTTAAAGGCTGTACATTTACATTCTTATTAAACGTGTTTTCACATTAGTCATGTTGTAAAGAAGAATTAAAATGAGTGGGAGAAACTGCAAGAAAGAGAGAGCACAAATAGTATGCTACAATCTGCATTCAGACTCCGTAATTCTTTCTCTGGATGTGGATGGCACTTTCCATCATGAGTCTTTTAGAGTTGTCTTAGATCCTTGGCATTGCCAAAAAGAGCAGTCATCGCACAATTCATCTGTTACTGTATACGGTGTTCTCTTTTGTCTGCTCCTTTCACTCAGCGTCTGTTCATATAAGTCTTTCCAGATTTTTTCGAAGTCTACCTGCTCATCATTTCTTATAGCTCAATAATATTCCATTACATTTATATACTATATACTATAACTTGTTCAGCCATTCTTCAATTGATGGCCATCCCCTCATTTTCCAATTCTTTGCCACCTGTAGAGCTGCTATAAATATTTGTGTATGTGTGGATCCTTTTCCTGTTTTTATGATCTCTTTGGATACAGCCCTAGAAGTGGTATTGCTGGATCAAAGGGCATGCACAATTTTATAACCCTTTGGGCATAATTCCACGTTGCTCTCCAGAAGGGTTGGATCAGTTTACAATTCTGCTAACAATGCATTAGTGTTGCAGTTTTCCAACATCTTCTCCAACATTTATAATTTTCCTCTTTTGTCATGTTAGGTGACAGGTGTGAGGTGTACCTCAGAGTTGTTTTGATTTGCATTTCTCTAATCAAGAAAGATTTAGAACATTTTTTCATAAAATTATAGATAGCTTTAATTTTTTCCTCTGAAAACTGCCTGTTCATACCCTTGACCATTTATCAACTGGGGAATAACTTGTCTGTAGAATACTTGCAATGACCAAAAACCATTCTCTAATAGATAATTGGGCAAAGAATAGAAAGAAAACAATCTCAAGAAGAATCATAAACTGTTAACAACCACATGATTAAATGCTCCAAATTACGAATAACATGAGGAATGCATGTCAGAACAACCCTGTAGTTTCTTCTCACACCTTGCAAATTGACAAAAATGACAAAAGATAGAAATATTTCTGGAAGGTTTATGGAAAGCTAGTCACATTAATGTATTGGTGGAGTTGTAAAGCAATATGGGCATTTTAGAAAGCATTTTAGAATTAAGTATAAAGTAAGTAAAATATGCACATGCTTGACCTAGAGATTCCATTAATAGGCTTATATCTGAAGCAGGCTTTTATAAGAATAAGATGCTCATATGCCCCCAAATTTATAACAGCACTTTTTCTAGTAGCAGAAAATTGGAAATAAAGTAGGTGCCCATCAATTGGAGAATGGCTCAATCAATCATAATACATGAATGTAATAGAATATTACTGTCTGAATGATGAATGTGATGAATACAATGGGAAAATTTACATAAATGATACAAAGTAGAGTAAGCTGAGCCAAGAAAACAGCATACATTAATATTACAATAATGTGAATGGAAAGAACACCCAAAGTCAAAATGAAGGTTACAGAATTATAGAGAACAAGTTTGACTCCATATAAGAGATCTGAGAAGACCCCCATTCCTTTGCAGAAGTGGGAGGTCTACGTATACTGTAGTATTTTCAGACTTTGATATGATGATTAAGTTTTTCTCATTTCTCTCCTTAAATTTTTTTTGTTATGTTGTGTGACCGCCTTGGGAAAGGGGAAAAAAGATGCTTGATAAATTTTGGTGATGTTTTTAAAAAAAAAAAGCATAAGTTGCCAGTCTGTCAGAATTTGAACTCCCCAGGCACAGCTTTTGGAAACTCAGGATCGCTGAACCAATTGTGGCAAATATAAACGTGGCAAACAAAATATTCTTGTACCATAATTAACAAGGTATGTAAGGAATTCAGAGAAGCAGGAGATTTGTACTCTGTGATAAAAAGCAAAATAGAAGAATCAAGAGCACCTACATGTTCATGACAATAATTTAGTAAATTAAAACGGCACTGAAAGGCACCTGAGCTCAAATTAATTTCAGTGAATAATTTTGGATCCAGAGGACAGAGGATGTAATAAATCCCTTCTCTTTAGTGAGATGGAGAATTTATGGGTATGGAATGTAGCCTATTTAGTTAGACTTCATTGCTTTATCACTCTATTATTCTTAATTGTTTTTCTTTCTTACAAGGAGAGATGCAGTGCAGGGGACAGGATAGTAAAGGAAAATGACTGATATGGAAAAAAAAAAAAGGCATTCATTAAAATGTTGAGGAGAAGATGAAGTGAGAGTCAGTTCCAAACCTATAGTGAGGCATTGGAGTGGGACTTAATCAAAAGAATACATTATAAGAAAATGACCTTTTAATGATTAGTAGTTCACAGGTAAGTTAAAGTACCACTGATTATAGAAGAGAATAAAAATATAAAATGTAGTTCTTGAGTGGTTGCAAAATATATTAACTATACTTCTAAATAAATACTGTTATTTAAAAAGAACTTAACGTGTAATTATCACATTTTTTTATGGCTCAGTAATCTGCATTATTTGTTAGAAATTGCTATTAATGTGTCACTGTGACTTTTTCTGATCTTACCATTGAAACCGTAGCAGAAAATTAGTTGGGCTGTTAGATCTCAGATTAAGTGTTATAGTTATGCATTTGTAGAATTGTGACCTCTTGTAGTTGCACTGGATTCCACAGAGACTTGACTCATCACCTCTAATTGTGCACTGGGTTATCTAAACCAGAATGTCCAATGTTCTAAAGAAACTTTAACTTAATTTTTCTTTTTAGTAGCAAGGAATAAGTAGTGTTTAAAAGTCCTCAAATTTTATCTCATCTAACTTTCTGAGGCTGTAACAACATGCTATTCTTACTTCAGTATTGTGTATAATCTAAACTATTGAATTGACACTATCTGGTTTGTTATATACTCTTCTTCCAGGAAACAAGTCATGTTTTTGTATGCCTATGTTTCGGGGCACATCTTGATAAGAGAAAGTGAAGATAGATGATTTTGTTTAAAGAAATTGAAAATTCTACTTACGTACTCAGAGTTAACTAATGTATTTCTTTCCCTCCCAGAGAACCATCCCATATAATGAAAAAAAGGAAAAGAGAGAAGGGGATATCTTGAGCAAAAATAAAATGTTGAACAAGTCCTGTGCTACATACGGTCTTGCAAACCTATATTCTTGCACCTCTGTAAAGAAGCAGGAGGAAATGTCTTCTTTTGGGCCAAGGTTGATCATTAAAGTTTTGCAAGATTGAGTTTTGATTATTTTGTTACCATTCTTTCCATTTACATTGGTGTATTACTTTGATGTAGTTTTCCTGCTTCTGATTATTTTACTTTGTAGATATTTAAGTAAGACTTCCCATTTTTTTGGTAGAGCACCCACACTGTTTCATCACCTTTATGTTCTACTCTTTGTTTAGTCATTCACTTATCAGTGGGTGCTTACTTTACTTCCAGTTCTTTTATACCACAAAAGGTAGTGCTATAAATTATTTGGTATATACAGGACCTTTCTTTTAATCACTAACCTCTTTGGTATATGTCCTAAGCAGTAGAATCTTTATCAAAGCATATGGGCAGACACTTTAGTTACTTTCTTTCCATAATTCCAAATTGTTTTCCAGAATGTTTGTTCTATTTCAGAGCTCCACAAAGAGTCTGTTAGTATGATCATCCTTCTACAACCTCTCCATCATTAGACTTATATCCCAAGGAGGTCATTGAGGAGAAGAAGAAAGTCACCATATACACCAAATTATTTATAGCAGCACTTATTTGCTATAGCAAAGAATTGGAAACAAAGTAGATGGCTAGAAATTGGGAAATGACTAAATAAATTGTGGTATGTGAATGTAATGGAATATTATTGTTCTGTAAGAAATGTTGAATGTGATGAACACAGAGAAGAAGGAAAGGTTTATGTGAAATAATAGAAAATGAAGTGACCAGGACCAAGAAAATAATTTAATGCACAGTGACTACAACAATAAAAATGGAAAGAACCACCACATTAAAAAATCAAAACTGAATGTTTCAAAATTATAAATAACAAACATAGCTGAAAAGGAAAGCTATGAGAAGACACACCCATTCCACCACTTCATAGAAGTGGGAAGGTCCATAGTAACTGCACATACTTTCAGATTTTTTTGATATATTTGTTAGATTTGCTGGTTTTTTTTCCTTTTTGTCTTTAAAAGATAGTATTTGTTATATGAGATGACTTGGAGGGTAACAGAGAAAGATACTGGGTATTATGGGATGTAAAAGAAAAAGACATCAATAAAAACTTATTTTTAAAAGCAGTGATCATTCAGTTAATCTACATCATTTATCAAGATATTTGGGAGCTCCCATTATTTAGTAGCTTTGTTTTATCATTAAATAATCAATTTTCGATTTAGACAATATCATATCCTTGCTCCGCAACTCACATATTACCAGACATATTCTTTATTCCTTAAATGTTTAGTAAAAATTCCAGCTCCCTCAATAGTACCTTCCAACAGTACTGTTTATATTCATTAGAAAACTGATGTAGAACAGCACTGTGGTAACAAATTCAAGTTTTAGGTTGTAGTTCTTTCATTGTGTAATTATAAAAAGCTGGCTTTATCTAGAGGGTCCAGGGCTGCTTTTTCTCTCTTTTTATAAAGCTTTTTTGTTTAGCTTTTTCAGAATGGCTTGCTTGTTTGTATTTCTGATGAGGAACAATGTGTATGACATAAAACATCCAATCATTTCTTCTTCAGCTATGCTGTTGAAAATTTTGAAAATTCTAATAACAGACTAAGAAAGTTGAAAGGGTGGGAGGGTTATCATTGTCGTCTCCTAAAAAGGCTCTATGAAAATAGGTTGACAGGCGTAATTGTTATATAATTCCCATTCCTGTTTCCCTAGACAACCATCCTTTCCAAATGGGTTCATGACTAACACGTGATATTTGTTTACTTATTCCGTTTGTGTCATTTTTCTTTTTGGGTCAGTTTACAAAGACTGGTAAAATCTCTGGTACTTGGACAAGTTTCTTAGCAGCAAAATTTAAAGGCTTAACTCTCCCTTCTTACCTTCATTAAACTATATTTCTGCATATAAATCTTGGTTTTTTTGGTATGAGAAGTTTTTCTTTCTGTGCATATATGTGTGTGTGTCTATATATATGTATATATTGTATTTTCATTCCATTTAAAATCATAATTGAAATTTTGGTATGCTGTCCTTCTTGTTATCCTGTAGTCTATGTATTTTGGGTAAAAAGTTGTCTGTTAGAACAGTGAAAAAGAAATTCTTACAGATTCATTTTTCTTTGAGAAATAGTCCTATCTATGTAATTTCACATTCACGTTGATATTTCCCATTAGTAAAAATGAATTAGAAATGCACAGAAGTGACTGATATCTGTCTAATAATAAAGAAAAAAATTTAAATTTTAAAATGTATATTTTAAGCAAGATATTTAGAAACATCTTGAGTGCTCTGCATGGTGGATAAAGAGATTGAATGTTTTATTTTCCTTTTGTACAACTTTTGGATTATGAAATGGAATTGAGATTGAAATTGATCTAGGAAGAACTATTTGTTACTTTGGGCAATTAATGTGGGAAATGTATAAGTAACATATTAATCCAGACCTTCTAGGCAAGACATTTCATACCTCTATATGTCTGTACTCTCATCAATATCCGTGGAGTAATATTTCTAAAATTTTTATTATCAAATATAAAGAAATTCTTCACTTTAGCTTTGTAATTGTCTTAATTACAAATTCTTACATTGGAAAAACAAATCCCTTATATGTGTCAATGAAAACAGTATTACACACTTTTTCTAAAAATGTTTTAAAGGAATTTTGGTGATATTTTTTTGAACTTTATCCTTTTATAGAAAGCCCCAAAGATGCCTCTTTCCAGTTGCATTTGCCTTTGCATTACTGTAATGTATTGTAATGTAGTAAATTATATTTTTGAAGATTGCTTTTCTAGAGAAACTCATCTAGAGAACTGAGGGTGACCACTTCTGTGGATTTCAGTATATTCCTTTTAAGAAAAGTTTAATACTTTATTTTTTACCCAGTTACATGGAACAGTTTACAACATTTGGTATTTTAAAAAATTTTGAGTTCCAAATTCTCTCTCTCTCTCCCCCCTTCTTTTTCCCCCCTCATGGGAAATAGATATAGGTTATATATGTGTAGTCATGTAAAATATTTCCATATTAGTCATGTTGTGAAAGAAAACATAGACCACAAAATAACCACTAACAAACAAAAAAAAAGTTGTAAAAAGTATGCTTGAATCAGCATCCACAGTTGTTTCTCTGGAGATAGATAGCACTTTTCATCATAGGTCTTCTAAATTTGTCTCAAATCATTGTATTGCTGAGAATAGCGAAGTGATTCACTTGATAATTGGACAATATTGCTATTACTCTATTCAGTGTTCTCCTGGTTCTGCTCATTTCACCTTGCATCAATTCAAGTAAGTCCAGGTTTTTCCAATAGCATCCTGCGTGTCATTTCTTGCAGAACAATAGTATTCCATCATAATCATACACCACAACATATTTTGCCATTCCCCAATTGATTGACATCCTCTCTATTTCCAATTCTTTGCCACAATAAAAAGATCAGCTGTAAATATTTTTGTACATGTAAGTCCTTTTCCCTTTCCTTTGATCTTTTTGGAATACAGACCTAATAGTGGTATTGCTAGGTTAAAGGGAATGGACAGCTTTATAGCCTTTTGGACATAGTTCAGAATTGTTCTCCAGAATGGTTGGCTTAATTCACAACTCCACCAACAGTGCATTAGTCTCCAGATTTTTCCACATCCTCTATACTATTTGTCATTTTCCTTTTTTTCTTCATATTAGTTAATCTGATATGTGTGAGGCAGTGCTTCAGAGTTGCTTTAATTTGCATTTTTCTAATCAGTGATTTAGAGCATTTTTTCATATGACTTTATCCATCGCTTTAACCTTCTGATAGAAACCCCAAAATGCAAACTTATAAGAATATCATAGCCAAAATACTGGCTTTATAGGACAAAGGGAAAAAAATACTGTAAGAAGCCATAAGGAGTTTAAATATTGAGAAATTAGAGTTAGGATCACATGAGATTTAGCAGCTATCAGTAAAAAGAAGGGAGAATATAGAATACAGTATTCTAAAGGCAAATAAAAGAGAACTTACAATGAATAGTTTACCCAGCAAAACTTTATATAAGCCTACAAGAGAAGAATGGATCTTTAATGAAAGAGAATTTCTAAGCTTTCCTGATGAAAAGACCAGAACTGGTGAGAAATTTTGAAATGTAAACACAGAGTAAAGAGAAATATATGAAAGTACATATGAGCAATCAAAAAAGTACTCTTAAGGATAAATTATTACATTCTATTAAGGGAGGGGAGAAGAGGGGAGAAAAATGATAAAAGTATCCTCTTAAGAACCATGGTATGGTAGAGGGAGTCAAATAAGATGGATGGCCTGGGAGTTTTTTATTGCTGTTTTGTTCTTAAGGAAGAGAGATGAAGAGGGGTGGGGTGGGGCAGGGGAAGGATACAGTTGGTAGGCTTAATGGGATGGGGACCCATTGCACATTATCCAGTGGCTCAAGTAAGATCAGGCATTACTTGAACCTCACTTTAAACTGAGAGAAATGAATAGAAGAACCAGGAGAACAACTTAAACTATGACAACATTATAAAAATGAACAGTTTTGAAAGACTTAATTCTTTTCATTGTAACGATCAACAGCAATTCTAGAGGATTAATGATTTATAATACTGCCTTACATCCTTACAGGGAAGTGATGGTCTAAATAGGCAGAGTCAGAAATAATTTTTGGAAATGGCCTATGGGAATGTATTTTGCTTGACTGTGCATGTTTGTTACAGGGTTTTTTTTTTTAAATTAATTTTTTTTTCCACTTGGAGAGGGGAAAAGGGTAGGGGAAAAGAAGAGATATTTCTTAATTGAGAAAAAATAAGATTTAATTTTTTTCAATTTAAAGATAAAATAGGAAAAGAGAAACTATTGCAATTGGGAAAAAAAAGATTTATAATAAAGAACACTGACAAAAGTCTGAGAGCCAAGACATATAGGCAACTGACAAAAGTGAAAGCCAACAACCATTTCTACTAATTAAGTGGCCAAAGGACGTGAGAAAACTAATTGTAAGATTCTTACAAACTATAAAAGACCTTTTGAAAGCATGGTTTAAGTCATTAATAGTAAGACAAATAAAAATGAAAACAACTCTGAGGTTTACCTCACTTCCTGTGACTTGTCAAAGATGATATAAAAGACAAAAATATTCAGTGTTGATAGATCTTTGGGAAGATAGGCACATTGATATCCTGCATTTGGAGCTGAGAGTTGATCTGAGATAAAAATTTGCAATGTTGTGTTAAAGGGACTGAATTTTTCATATCTCTTTAGCCCATTTTTTCCCTTTAACTGCTGATATATCCTAAGGAGATCAAAAACAAAGGCCCAGCATATATCAAAATAGACATCCTCTTACTGATAGGAAAAGACTATTAACAAAATACCCATCCTTTGGGAATTATATGAAAAAATGGTGGTATATGAATATAATAAAATATCCCATTAAAATGACAAATATGAGGAATTCAAATGTACATGACAAGATTTCTATGAACTAATGCAGAGTAAAATAAACAGGAATATGTGAACAATATACACAGTAACTACAAAAATGTAAATTTTTAAAAATCACTAAAGGAAGTCAGAGTCTGGGTAATTGAGAAACTAAAGAAGGTCCTCAAGAACAGATAGTGACATAAACCTCTTTCCTCCCGGTAGAGTGGTGACAAGCTTCTAAGGTAGAATGTTGTATATGTTGTCAAGCATGAACACTATTGGGTTGCTTAATTTATTTAATGGTTTTTCTTTGTTACAGAGAAAGATTTCATCCATGTATGAAGGGTATGAAAAGCATAGTATTTTTGCAAATAATTATTTTTTAAAGGCATCAATAAATTTTTTATTGATCAAAAATTTTCAAAAGGTGGAAGCAATTACAGTACTTTTTTACATTGAGGAAATTAATTTTTTCTGTTCAACAAACAAAATTTTGTTTGACTTCCTAAAAATAAAATGCTTTGGAAAAACTTACAATTAAAAGAAAAATCAGGAAAAGTATTTATGGCATCTGTAACAGATAAAAAATTGATATCCAGGAATTTTCTGGTGAGGAAATTCTTCCTACCAGTTTAGCGTATCACGTTCTCTGTAACTTTATAGTCTTAGGAAGGAGTACATCATTCTGAAGGGTTGTTAGCAACTTGTCTAGAGTCACATGGTCTGCTTGTCTCAGAGGAAGGGCTTGAACTCATGTCTTCCTGGCTCTGAAGTTTGCTCTATTTCCATTATGCTGCACTACCTTTCTAAAATAGAATAAAATTTGATTAAAAAAAAACTTGACATTTAAAAATATTATCAAGAAATACTCAAAATTTATAAAAGTTGCTCCCAGTCTTCAATATATAAATGGTCAGTAGATATTAACAATTTAGTAAAAATGTTCCACCTTAATAATTTTGAGGTACCACCTTACCGCAGATTTATAAAAAAATAATTAAAAGCAACAAAATATAATGCTGGTAATATTGTATAGAAACAAGTGCACTCATTACTGATGGAAATGCAAACTTGTTGAATTCTTTAGAGAACATTCCAGCAGTATGCAATAAAAGCAACAAAACTAATCCACCCCTTTGATCATATAATTCCAATGTTGGGAGTATATCCAAAGAATTATCTAAAGCAAAAATTTTCATAGTTGAATTGATTGTTTTTTTTTAGGGAAATCCTAGATCAATAGGCAAAAAGAATACAGAAAAATAACTTTAAAACCTTTACTAAATAATGGAAATCAGAGGTACACAGGAAGGCAAAACTAGAGGAACAGAGTGCATATAAATTATGACCATACAGAAAGAAATGTGAGCAAACATGAAAAGGAAGGACTAAAAATTATGTTTAGTGCTTTGAAACTTGTTTAAGTGTAAAAAGAAGTCACAAAGCAAACTTAGTTTAATGTTAAGTTTAAGGAAAGAAAAAAACACATACCTTACAGAACCACTTATGGATATGGCATGAAGAATGAAAATTTTGAAGACTGAGAATTGAGTGTGTATATTTAATGTGTTTGTCCTGGCTATATCTCGTTCTCTACTAAAACATTTTAGACATAGTACTTGTGAATTTATGTGTATTATAGATCTAATGGAATAGTTATTCAAATGTTAATTGTAAGTTTAAGGTAAACTTTAAAAAAAATAGGATTTTTGGCATTAGATTAGTGAGCGAATAAGACTCAAACTCAATATTGGCTACCTTGTCTAGCTGTAGTGTTCTGTTTTGATTTAAATATTTATTCCAACTTGGTTCTTTAAATTTTTTGAGAGCTTAATTCTTGTCTGAAAGCAAAGTATTTTGTTCAAACATTACCATTTTTAAATCCATGGCAAAGTTTGCGTGAAATAAAACTTCCCGTCTTAATTTAAACACCTCAGAAAAGGACATTTCTATACACTCAACAGAGCACTTCCAAAAAGGATTCTGAATTATCCATTTCATACCAGTCACGTGTGTATGTCTATGTGGTAAATTCTCTTTGTTACTTTTAATGCTCCCACTTGGCAGTGTTTCTCTTCTCCATATTTTAAAATATGTTTCACTGTCCATCTTTTTTTTTTCTTTTTTGGTGTCACTATTACTAATTCTCTCTCTCTCTCTCTCTCTCTCATTAAAAAAAAAAATCAAACCTCAAAAACAAAGCCATATAGTAAACGTGTCCAAAAACATGTCTCTGCACCTTGTATTCATCTCCTCTTATCAGAACATGGTTAGTATGCTTCATTGGAGACATGGTTGACAGTCCCATTGATCTGAGTTCTTAAGTCTTCCTAAGTTGTTTTTCAGTGTTGTCCTTATATAAGTTATTATCTTGGTTCTGTCCATTTCATTCTTGTATCAGTTCAGACTACTTGGAATTCTCTGATATTTTCCCTTGTCATTCCTTACAGTTTGGTAATAATCTATTATATTAATAAACCACAGTTTGTTCAGCCATTCCTTAACTAAGAGGCAGTCTAAGGTGCCACCTTAGATTGTGATTCTTCCTCCCCTCTCCCTTCCATTTTAGGATCAGGAAGTTTGTTTTGCTTTAAACTCTTCCCTCCTTAGTATTTTCCTTCCTGCTTGTTCCCCCCACACCCCATTTCCCTGTCCAGTTTGGATACATTTATGTATCATGCTATTTGTGAGAGAGAGAGAGAGAGAGAGAGAGAGAGAGAGAGAGAGAGTATATGTGTGTACGTGTGTGAACGTTTGAATCCCACCTAGGGCATGTACTAATTCTATGACCCTCTGCAATTCAGTTAATCTTTCATAGTTAAAACATTATATATACCCCAAGGCTACAAGACTGTAAGTTGAAGAAGGATTATATAACTGTTAGTACAGGAACTTTTTCACCCTGAGAGTTCCCTAAAGCAGTGAAATCACAGATCCAAACCAATTTTTTTTTTAAAAAAGCACAGATAAATTCGTCATGGTGGATTTATATGAATTATAAGAACTTGAATGTGTTCCTGTCGCCACCTTTCATCAAGGTTTGATTTTTCAGGTCCAGGTTTAGATTCTGATTTCCAGCTTGTAAATTGGACATTTGAACATTCACTTTTAGTCAAAAGTGAACCAAATAGCAAATTCTTTCCCCTACTCAGTTTTTTCTCTCCCTTTCCCCACTAAGCCAAGAAACAAGTATGTTTATCTTCTTAGAATTGATTTTTTGTGTTGTATCCATTATCTAATGTGAATTTTTGTTATCTTTTCCTCCCAATTTAATAGTCCCAATGACAGGTTTTACACAGAGAGCAACCATTGATCCAGAACTGAATGAAATACATGTCCTGTCAGGACTCAGCAAAGACAAAGAGAAGAGGGAAGAGAATGTCAGGAACTCTTTCTGGATTTATGACATTGTGAGGAATAGTTGGTAAGAAACAGTTATATGTGCTGAAATCCCAGGGCAGATCTTGTTTGTAATAGACATTTATGCAATCTTAGAAAAATGGGAAGAATGGAAGATCTCTTGGTTTATAGAGAAATAAATTTAAAAGGGTAGCAATTATTTTATGCCATTTTATACAAAATACAGTTCAATTAAAAATATTTATTGAATGCCTATTATTTGTAGAACCTTGTTCTATGTGTAGGGAAATAAAAAGATTAAATAAGATGAGATACCTTCTGGGTAGCACCTAAAAATCTTACAATTGAAAATAAATGATCATGCTTGCAAGGTTTTTTACTTTGTAGAAAGAGTATTGGGCTGGGTATATGGAGACCTAGGTTCTTATTCTCACTCTGTTTTAACTAACCATGTGCCTTTCATCAGGTTAACCTCTCTGAATTTTATCATCTGTAAAGTGAAAGGGTTTACTCAGATCAGCGGTTCTCAACCTGTAGATTGCAACCTCTTTGGGGGTCAAACAACCCTTTCATGGGGACCACAGGGGTCACCTAAGATCACCGGAAAACATATTTCCAGTGGTCTTAGGAACCAAGACACCGCTCCTCTATCCATCTCCAGTTGGGTCTGCCCATGTACAGATATGCCCACATACATGTATTAAAGGATTGTGGCATTAGGAAGGTTGAAAACCACTGACCTAGATGGTCCACTTCATAATTTTATGATCATTCTTTGTTCTGTGGACTAATATTCCAATGAATTACAGACCCTTCAAAGAACTACCCCACTGTTAGTTAGGGTGGGACTGAGCAAAAAAGAAATTAACTGCTTTCAAGATAGGACATTTATCTGTTGAGGGGAAAAAACAAAGGAACTTAAATGCAAGCTTTTTATTGCTATTAAACACAGTTCCTTTTCTTTCTTTTCTCCATTTCTTTTTTCCTTCCTTTCCAAAGACGCATCTACTTTTTCTCAGTGCCCTAGAAAATGAGCCCTGGAAATGAGTTGTTTCAATTTAGCATACATACTATTAAGCACCTACTGTATAGAAGATGTTATAATAGGTGCTGATTTCTATTTGGAAGATCTTATATCGTCTCTGTAAGTATTCTTGGAGGAGCCTTGGGCTTCAGGAACAGTTCGAGCAAGCAATTTAAGATTACCTTTTTTGATTAAGATCTGAACTTCAGAATTCACTGTTAGCTAATCCTTTCTTTAAAAAATTTCCTTATTGCTTCATACGTGGTTCATCTGTTAGTTTTGCTGACCTGCTTTTTTCTTTCTTTTATGTTGTAATAAGGGATGCCTCACTGAGCAGGTGGAAGAAATAGGAATCTACTTGGAAATGAAGATGTTATACAAAATAATATATCAATAAGATGTTTAAAATAAAAAGATTACACAAAAATAGAATCTTGCATCTGCTAGTACTTATTAAACATGCAGTTTTATTTATTTGCTTTAATTCCATTTGTCTTATGTTTGCTACTGATTTTATTGGGGCAGTGCCATAATGGCAACTTGTATTTGCAGGTCTTGTGTCTATAAAAATGATCAGGCTGCAAAGGATAATCCAAGTAAAAGTCTACAGGAGGAGGAACCATGCCCAAGATTCGCCCACCAGCTTGTGTATGATGAATTACACAAGGTACTGTTGTACAGTCTACATACATATAAATGATTTATGGCATACCAACTAAGGTGGACTCCCCAAGGAATTCTGGCCATTGGTGTCCTATCAGTTGTATAAAACTTATTTGAGGAAAATATAAGCAGTATATTTGATAGTTGATATTTTTTCTCTCTGAACTTTTTAAAGATTCAATCCATGCTGTCAGTACTGGGAGCTATAGGACATTTTTTTCTTAGTAGTTGTTAACATTTTGCATGTCAGCTGCTCACAACTGATAGATGACACGTAATAAGGGGAGGCTTTTGTCATTCACCTGTTTAACAACAGGTAAAAGTTGTGTTTTTTTTCCTTTTCTCATAATGGTATGATGTGAGTGCCATACCGCTTGGAAACAAACCATGTTAAGTTTTCATTTTCATCTAAAGGAATCATTTTTTACTTCTGTTGGTTAGAATGAGTCATTTGCTCCCTTCTATCAGCCCAGTAACAACAATGAAGGCAAGGGTAATTTATAGCTTCTGACGCCTAATAGTGTTCAAGTGTTTAAAAAGATTTCTTTTTATTTACCAAGGCCATTAGCACTATTTTAGTGGTTTGTATTTTACAGAGCCAATATTCTTGCTCTTAGTTGGAGAGAAGGTGAATAAATGGGGGACAGCTAGGTGGCACAGCGAATAGAGCACTGGCCCTGGAGTCTGGAAGACCTGAGTTCAAATCCGACACTTAACACTTTCTAGCCGTGTGACCTTGGGCAAGTCACTTAACCCCTATTGCCCTACCTTCCCCCCTCCAAAAAAAAAGAATAAACAAAAAATTTTTAAAAAAATGAAAATGAATAAATGGGCTATGATCTGACGTCTGTAAGTGAAAGGACAACATTGGATTTCAGTAAGAGCTCTTTCCCTTAGTCTTTGAGTTGAAAGTAAATAATTTTTCTCCTATAAGGAGCTGCTACTGTATCTTATCATTGGAAACTAATTAATATTTTTGAAATTTCATATTCTGTATAAAAAGCTTAAGTGTTGCATGCCATTAATTACTATGATGAATAATTCCTAGGTTCTTTTTATTGCAATATATCATTAGTGGAACCCCTTTTAAACAAACTTATTCTTATTTGATCTTATCTATATAATAGCATAACATTAAAAAAAACTATTCCCACAAATATGCAGTTTGTCATTATGTCTGACAGACAATATGATTAATATAAAGCCCCTCCAAGAATCCTAAAATTAACTTGCTTGATCAAGTTATGTGACAGTTTTGAGCTATATTCCCATGATGATTAAACATGGTTACAAATGATACTTTAAGGACCTACAATTCCATTAGTTTGGATACTCACTCCACTCACAGATCATAGCTTTTTCATAATGGTTTTCATGAGTAGTTGTGGCCCCAAAATTGATCACCTTGTAGTCAGTCTTCTGTTGATGAACTTTAAGAGCAGAGGAGCCGGAAACAGGAGATTGGTGGTCCTATCCTGGCTGTATTAGGGCTTATTAGCTGTGTCACTATAAGAAAGTCACTTTATCTACCTGGACTTTTGCTTCGTCAGGTGAAGGAATTGGACTGGGTGAACTCATAGGTCTCCTCCAGTTCTGAAAGACTGATTCTAGCTCACCTCTCAGAATCCAATTTTCTTATCTTTAAAATATCTGCCTCAGGTTTGTTGTAAAGAAAGTATTTCTTAAACATCGAAGCAGATTATTAATAATTATTATTGGGTTGACTGACCCTCAGATAATAGATGAACATTCTATCATTGGTCCTGTAACCTTTTCAACTTGGTAGGATCCATCAAAGCTTGCATTCAACCTGTTTATCCCTCTAGAGCAGAGACGTCAAACTGATGGGACAAATCAGATTAAAATGTAATTGGGTTTTGGAACTCAAAAATTTTAAAAACAGTTGTTGTTTACATGTAACTGGTAGAAAATTAAATACAAAAAATGTAATTGGGAAATATTTACCCAGATAAATAATTCAGTACAACATAGTTGGTATTAGCTTGTGATTTTTGAAGTCAGTATGCAGCCCTCAGGGACCCAGTTCTGTTGAGTTTGATACTATAGCCCTAGAGCCCTGGATACCTCCATGCTTTGCAAGGACATCAATATAGGATTTCAGTAAATTAGAAGTGAGAAAAATTGTTACTTACTGTTGTAATCAGCTTTTGATTAGTTTTGTGTACATTTAAATTAAAAAAATTTTTTTTTTCCTTTTTGGAGGCAGGGCAGTTGGGATTAAGTGACTTGCCCAAGGTCACACAGCTAGTAAGTGTTAAGTGTCAGATTTGAACTCAGGTCCTTCTGACTCCAGGGCCAGGGCTCTACTCACTGTGCCACCTCACTGCCCCTGCATTTAAATTTTTTATCCCAGTTTCACTCCCTGGAATTATGGCCTCTACAATATGCTCACAGATCACCTTGTCCACTTTTAGTATTTCCTCCTAAGACATAAATTCAGTCATTGATGCTGTTTTGGATAGAGAATGGGTGATTCAGACCTACAATTTTGTTAATGTAGAGAACTCCTGCTGAGGAAAGTGTCAAACAGATCTGCAGCTACTCTGCAACCTCTGACTGGACATAGCTCAGATCATGACAAACTTAGTCGCTTCTCAGTTTGAACACCAAGAAGTGAAATGACTTGCCCAGTATCAAACAGCCAGTCTAAATCAGTCACAACTCAAACCCAGGTCTTTGTGGTTCTGAAGTTGCTTTTCTTCCCTACTCCAGCCAAACATAATGGATCTTAGAATGAACATTCTCAAGACAGGTATAAATGGTTTAGAAATAAAGGTTGATATTTTATTTTGTTCTTTTAAAAAAATCCTTTTTTAGAATTGCCTCTGACATTGCTTTTCTCCTTTAACATCATTCATTGGGAGAGGTAGCACAATAAAAGCTAGAGTCACTGAACTTAGAAATAAAGACAGACTTGCTCTTGAGTCCTTGAGTTACTTCCTGCTCTGTGATCTCAAAGAAGTGTCTTAGCTTAGCTTCAGTTTTCTTATCTGTGAAATGGAAAGAATAATGCCTGTGCTGCTTCACTAAGTAAGCCTCAAGTTTCAATGAATGTGTGTAAACTGTAAAGCACCATAGGAAATGTAAATTACCCATATATTTACATATTACTGTAAACTCAGGATGCTCAGGAAAATAGAAAACTAGAGGGCAGAGACAGGTAAGAGTTTTTTTGTTTGTTTTATATATACAGTGCCTAGCCTAGCAACTTATACATAATAAACATGTAATAAATGCTCCTGTATTAGAGTGTAATACAAAATTATTAATATTATTGATAGCAATTTTTCAACAGTGAATTCTAAAGTTTGTTCCTTCAGTACAAGTTCAACTACTTATTCTTTGCAGTCTATAGAGGCCCTTTAATAAGCCTCTCTTATAAAGTCATATTTAGAGTTAAGAGCTTTTTACCCCTCAGATTCTTATATTTGGAAAGGTATGTTTTTTTCCTACATACTTAACTGACATGATTCTCATACTAGATTCTGTTATAAATTTTAATGTTAGTTTTTTTGCCATAGATTTTATTCCCTTGCTTTAAAAGAACAGTTCCATGGAAAGATACAAAAATATGTATTTTGTCCCAAGCTTTAAAGGAACTATTTTTTTGAATGTTTGTAGAAATTTGGCTCAGAATACAGTGTGAGAGCGAAAGAAGTTCAGTTTTCACCTACTTGAAAGAAACTGATGTTTGTGCGGGACTAAATATGGACAGCCATATGGTTTCTTAGAAGAGGTAGTTTTGTAAGAAAATAATTAAAATAAAGTGGTTTTGACAATATAGAAATTGCAGTTTGCCTGCTCTTATTGAAGCCCAACATGTTTTAGAACCTGCTTTAGAAATGCCAGTTCATATAAACAGAGCTAGAAGCTGGTGTGAGGGTGCTGACATGAAGTTTATGCCCATCACTTTCTAAAACATAGCTTGAGAGATCTCCTGTAGGAAGCCTTCCTAGGCTAACTCAACCCCATGTAATAACTCATCCTCTTCATATCCCCTTAGTGCTTTTACACGTACTGTTGTTAGTCCACTCTTTTTTATACTCTGTGTACTTATATAGCTAGATTACAAGCTTTCTTGTGAGAAAGGGCTCTCTTATTTTATTATTTATGTTCATTATGGTAATAGAAAAAGAGAGATGGCATCCTATAGTTCAGGCCTGCACAGGCTGGTAGTGAAAATCAGCAAAAAATGTAGAAGAAAACATCCTTTGTATGTAGATAAAATCCTTTGGTGTGCTGCATCTGCAGGCCGTAAGCTTGCCTGCTGCAGGTTGTGCAGGATTGCTGTAGTTGATAAGGGTGCTGAACCTGCAGTTGGGAAGACTTGACTTCAGATCTGTTCTCTGATACTAGCTTGGTGACCATGGGCAGGTAATTTAACCTCTCTTGAGCCTCACGCAGTGCTCTACAACTTACCTACTAGGTTACAATTCAGCCAAAAATCACTAATTAAATGCCTCCTGTGGACCAGGCACTGGGAGTACAAAGACAAAAATGGAAGAATTCATGTCCACAAAAGTTTACATTCTATGAGAGGAGATAACATACACAATTATAGACAAAACAAATACAAGGTTATTTGTGCCTGGGACGAGAAAGAAATTCTGGGGGGATCAGGCAAAGTTTCATGTAGACGGTGGCTACAAAGCACAAAAAAGCCACTCCATCTCCCCAGCTCCTTGTGCCTTTACCCTCAAGGTGCCTTCTCTTTACTTGGTAAAGACTTACAGAATGTTAGAGTGTAAGCTCCTTGAGAGTAGGAGCTGTTTAATTCTTTGTTTTTGTATCCTTGGTACTGAGCACAGGGTCTGGCCTGTAGTAGTTGCTTGGTGGATGCTTATTGATTGATTACTTTTAGAAAGTTTTAAAGAGATGAAGCATGAACTCTTGTCAGAAATGGGGGACACCTGGTACCAAGACACAGAGACAGGAAATGGAGTGTCTTATTTGAGAAACCACCAGAAGGACAATTTGGCTGAACCAGAGTGTGAAAGAAAGTATTGTGTAAAAAGCCAAACAGAAGTTCTTCATGGAGGTGATGGGGACGTACCAGAGTTTATTGCATGAGAGGGTGATATGGCCAAACCTGTGCTTTAGGAAGATCATACTGGCATCTTTGTGGAGGGTGGAGTGGAGAGGAGATTTTTGAGGCATGGAAACCAATTAGGAGACTATTGGAGGTTGTCAAGGCAACAGGTAATAAGGACCCCAAACTAGATCATTGTTCGAGTGGAATGGAGATGGATTCAGGATATGTGGTGGGGAAGGAAATTAAAAGTTTAGCAACTGATTGACTCCATGGAGTAATGACCAGTGGTCTTTAGAATGTTGCTGTTCTTGGGGGCCTTGAGTTCAGGGTCCTGGTATATCTCCACCAGGGTCTGAGGGGAAGCAGTAATCAAAGTGACTTGCCTGGTACAGGCTGCTACCTGTCTCTCCCCCAAGCTACCTTCTTACATTAACTAGGGCATTCATATTGGTGGTGATGGAAAAAGTAGGCCCATTCTCTGAAAGGGCTGCTTCCTTAAGTGATGGCTACAGGGGCCTACTGAGAAGAAGAGGTGGAAGAGTTACTGCTATTTGTGGGGCTCTTGGACTTACCTGCCCATGCTAGTAGTTGGTCATGGTGGGAAGCAGGCCTCTTCTCCCAAAGACTACTCCCCTCATAATTGGCTGCAAGGGCTAGCTTGGAAATAGAATCACTTTTCAGCTGGTAGCAACTAGCAGAATTTTAAGCATAATATGTTGAGGCAGAAATAAATATCCTCATGTAAAAATACTGCTTTTATTCTCTTGATATGTTTTATATTCTCTGTACTTATTTAGCTATATTGTAAGCTTTCTTGTGAGAAAGGGCTCTCCACTCTGTATTATATTATACAGTCACCGCAAACATTAGATGATCTGAGAACTTGATGGACATCCTATAAACACTTATGTTCTGCATTGCCATGCACTGCTTTTGTTGTGTAGATTTTTAAAAAATGAATTCTCAGCATTATTTCCAGTTGTATTGTAAACTACTTCAGGAAAGGGACTGGGTCTCATTTTTCTTTTCTATTTGTCTCTTAAACATCTCTTAACAAGGTTATATTGCTGCCAACAACATATTGTACCTAAATGGAGCCTTTGAGAGGTGTGGAAATGGGACTGTTAAATAAATCAAACTAAGGCCAACAGGAAGTTATTTTGTGCAGAAAATGTTAGCCTGTTTTATAGATTCTTATCACTGATATAAGGAAATTCTCTGGTATTCACTTTTATTAAACTTAAGTGCCTAAATTTACTATGATTTATGGACATTTTTGAGTATGCAAGCAATTTTAAAATCTCACCTGTTTCTTCTGTTGTAGGTTCATTATTTGTTTGGTGGAAATCCTGGCAAGTCCTGTTCTCCAAAGATGAGATTAGATGATTTCTGGTCACTGAAACTCTGCCGTCCTTCAAAGGAATATTTGTTGAGGCATTGTAAATATCTCATAAGGAAACACAGGTATAAAAGCAATAGTCTGTCTGACAGATCTTTTTTTTCCCCAGTAAAACATCATCTGTTGAAGCTACCACACCAGCTAAAAGCCATTTGGAGACATTGTATTGGAAAAATCTAATAACCTTACAGTATAACTGTGCTATAATTAATCATAGGTTTCATTCATTTTCCTTTGCTCTCACCTTGAAATTAAGACTAAAAACATTATTTACAAAGTTCCCAATTAGAAAAAGTGACTAGTTTATATGAACCTGGTAACTTAAAGGTACTAGGAAAAGAAATTTTCTAAGATGTAATATCATATGCACAATGCATCTTAAATTCAACTACAGAACAGAACTCATTTTCTTTCTCCTCAAACCTACCTGATTTCTTTCCTTTTTTATTCTGTCCATGGCACCACCACCTTTCCAGTCATCCAGATTTACAGCCTTAGTGTCATGTTTGATTCCTCCCTTTCCTTCCCTTCACCTGACCAGTACCCTACTTCAGTGCCTCATTACGTCCAACTTAACTATTGTGATATATCTTGCTGATTGGTTTCCTTGCCTCCAGTCTGTCCTCTATTCCCTGTTAGCTCTGGGATTAAATACAAATGTCTCCATTTGGACATTCATGACTTGACTCCAGATCAGCTTTCCACAAACGTTATCATACCTTTCCACAGCTTTCTCCCTGTCATGCCCTCTATAAGTGAATCAGGCTGACCTTGGTGCAGGCCGTTATCTTGTATTCTTGGACTATACTCTGTGTTCTCTCCTCCACTCTGCCATTTGGGATTTCTGGCTTTCTTCAGAGCTCAGCATTAATGCCACCTCATCTCCCCAGCTGTGCCTTCACCCTCAAGATGCCTTCTCTTTACTTGGTAAAGACTTGCAGAATGTTAGAGTGTAAGCTCCTTGAGAGTAGGAGCTGTTTAATTCTTTGTTTTTGTATCCTTGGTACTTAGCACAGGGTCTGGCCCGTAGTAGTTGCTTGATAGTGCTTATTGATTGATTGCTTTTAGAAAATGTTTTAAACCAATAAGAATTAGACTGTCCCTCAGTAAGGGACTGACAGCTTATATTTTGTTAAAACTTCTTCCCAAGGTAGTGTTTTAGGCACCCTATATATAAACATTGGCCACGTGGACTTTCTAAACATAGGTTTAACTCTACTTCCTGACCTAAATTCAAATCATGCTCCACAGTCCTGCTTAATAGCTGTGTGACCCTGGGCAAGTCCACGAACTTCTTCTAATTTTAGTTTCCTCATCTGTAATCTTAGTTTCCTCAGCACTTACCTTACAGGGTCATTGTGAGGATAAAATGAAATAGCATAGGTAAAATGCTTTGCAAGCCTGAAAGATTTATATAAATGCTAGTTGTTATCATGTGTAGGTTCACCTACACTTTCCATTTTCTACTGTTTGCTCTATCACAAAGATAACACAGTTATGCTTATATTCACTTACTTTATACAAAAACAGAAAAATGGAATTCAAATGACAAAATAATGGAAAATAGAAACCTTTTAAAAATACATGGAAAATATAAAAACTATATATTGAGTTGAATTGAACAACATGAAAGGAATATGTTATTTCTGTTTCATCTTATGAATCTGAGAACTAGAAAAAAGAAGGTAAAGTTATCTTTAAAGAACTAATCATTTGATAGTATAAATATACAACTTTTGTGTATCTTTTTGGAGGGGGAAGGCAGGGCAGTTGGTGTTAAGTGACTTGCCCAAGGTCACACAGCTAGTACGTGTTAAGTTTCTGAGGCTGGATTTGAACTCAGGTCCTCCTGACTCCAGGGCTGGTGTTCTACTTGCTGTGCCATCTAGCTGCCCCTACATGACTTTTTAAAACTCTTAAAGCTTAAAACTACTCTAAAGCTTTTGGGACATCCATTATGTATTAAAGAGGAAGTAAAATTTGTATGGAATGTGGCCCCTACCTTCATTATTATTATTATTATTATTATTATTATTATTATTATTATTATTATGGGAGAAAGAAAGGAACATTGTAACATAATGGGGGAAAAGTCAAGAGAAAAATGGAATTAAATTCATTCTTGGCACTTTATAGTTCTCTGATAATATGCAAATTTTTAGGTTTTTTTTAATATGTAAAATAGGGATAACACCTATAATACCTCACAAGGTTGTTGTGCAGATAACATATAAATAAATGAGATAACATATGTAAAATAGTTTGTAAATATTAAAGCTGTGTATATCCTGTCAGTAATAATAATGACAGTAGCCAGCCTGCATGTCATACATGTGTCAGATGTTGTTGTGGTCGTTCACTCTGCTTAACCTCTCTTGTGGATGGAAGGTAGGGATGATAACTTGTTTTCATCTTCAGTAATTCTAAAAATGTAGTATTCAAAGGTCCTTGAAATGACTTGTAGGCTGACCCAGAAGTGCAAGTCATATAAACTTTTTTAAAAAGCATATTGACCACTGCTAATTTAAATTCACAATGAAAAACATAAACATGAATTTTTTAAAATATGACCGCCATATTGATTATTTACCTAAGCCAAAACATCACAAGGTTACTTGCAGTGTCAAGTAGAAACAGTTCGAATCCATAGGACCGCTTTTCCCCAACAAAGCAATTAATGGACTGAAGAACTTGAATCTATGAGATTTTGAAGGCATCCTGAGCAGAAGTTTGTTTGACAATATTTTAAATTGGCCCGTGGTATTTCAATACTTTGGTACGTCAGTGGATTTGTGATCGCATCAGTTTGAGTGCCCCCATCAACATTGAAGATCTTGACTCGGCCATACCCTCTCATACTGTGTGACTTTTTCCTGTGTCTTCCTAGAAATCTGCACCAAGGAGGCCACTCTCTTTGTTGAGTGAGGGCCTTCCTCAAGTTCTTTTAACTTTATGTGGATACCAATGGATACCAGCAACACAGGCTGTCCATCTATCATTCTCACTGCATGTCCAGCTGGCCTCTTTTTACAGATATACGTTTCTCTGATTATATCCTTAAATCTACTTCCCTTGCATAATGCTTTGTTGGTGATATGTTGCAGCCTACTTAGGCCCACGATGTGTCTCCATTGACCTCTCAGTGACCCGCAACTGTATTTCTTCAGGGACTATGATATTCCATGATTCGAAGCTATGCAGCATGACTGGAAGAATATTAATGTTAAAAAGATGGATCTGTGTTTCAGGTAGAAGCTTGGGGTCATTAAAAAAAAGCCATGCATTTTTCCAAAGGCAGTGAGTGCAGCATGCTTTTTTAAAATTCTGGATTCAGTCCATTGTCTCTCCACAGCACCTCTCCCAATATATATGCTCATAGATGGACTGTTTAGGTTGCCCATTTAACTGCATATCATAGACTGGAGATTAGGCATTCTTTGTCCACTTGATTTTTGCCATGTGGATAGTTAGGTTGAACACTCTCAGTTGATTATGGATCTTTGCTCTGCACTGTTCTGGGGCTTGATACAATCAGCACAATGTCATCCATAAACAGGAGCATTTGGAGGACTTCATCTATGAGAAATCGCTCTTCAATTTGGACTCTGCACTGAACATTCTCCTTGATGGTGACAATACCTTTTGTAAGTATATGTCTCCTTGTTTTATACTTCACATATAACCAGATGGTTATTGAGCAAAGGTATATATGTTACATTTTTCAAGTAATCTTACATGATTTTGACATGTGCATGAGAGTTCTTTTGTTGGTTTGGAGGAGAGACTGTCCAGAGAATTTTGCTTTTACCAAGTCAAATGCTTTTTGTTGTAACAGTTAACAAGATCCCAAGAGTGGTCAAAGGATATGAACAAATGATTCTTAAAGGAATTGCATACTATAAATGAATATATTAAAGAATACTCCAAATTACTAATAATAAGAGAAATGCAAATCAAAAGAACTCTTGAGGTTTCACCTCCCACCCAGCAAATTGGCAAAGGTGACAAAAGAGGAGAATAATCAATGTTGAAGATACTGTAGAAAGACTAGCATGCTAATGCATTGTTGGTGGAACTCTGAATTGGTCCAGCCAGCCATTCTGGAAAGCAGTTTGGAATTTTTTGAAGAAAGTGACTAAAATGTCCATACCCTTTGACCCAGAGATTCTACTGTTAGGCATGTTCCCCAAGGACATCAATGCAAAAAAAAAAGGAAAGGCTCCATACTCAACAAAATATTTTGTAGTTGCAAAGAACTAGAAACAACGTAGATGCCCATTGACTGGGAAATAACTAAATAAATGTGGTATGCAAATATAATGGAATATTACTGTGCAGTAAGAAGCAACGAATATGATGAATATAAAGAAACATGGAAAAGTTTATTTCAACTGATACAAGGTAAAGTAATGAGAACCAGGAAAACTCTATAACCAGTGACTACAACAATGTGAGTGGAAAGAACAGCAACAGCGAAACGATGGAAATGGAATACTTCAGAACTCTTATGACCAGGGTTGGTCCCCGAAGAAGACACTCTCCCTCCCTGCCCTTCTTTGCAGAGGTGGGGTCCCTGCTTGTTTGATGTGTTGGATAGTGCTGCTGAACTTTTTTCTTCTTGTCATTCTTTGTTATTGTTGATGACTCTTGGAGGGTGGGGTTGGGAGAGTTAGTAGAATGAGAATTATAGATGATATGTAAACAAAAGACAACAGTGAAAATTTATTTTCAAAAGAAGAAATTAAATACTGTGAAAATATAACCTCCAAGCCTAATTCCAGAGAAGAGATATGAGAAGGCACCTCCCTTCCGCATTTGAAGAGGTAGCTGACTATGGTCATAGACAACAATAAATATTATCAGACTTTTTTGATGTGTTGTTTAGTTTTGCCAAATTTATTTTTCCCTTTGGATTTAAAAAAAAATAAGATGTGACTCTCAGAGAGAGAATGGGAAGGGGCACATATTGGGAAATGTAGGTTACATGAAAACAAAAGATGTCAATAAAAATTTCTTTTAAAATATTACTCAACTTATTTTTAAATAAATTTTAATTGATGTCTTAAGCATAAATAATATGTCTTAAGCATAAAAGTCTTGTAGAAATGTGTTAGTTGTTACAGATATTTTCTCTGTCACCCTTTTATATGATAAGAACATCAATGATGTTTTTCCCCAGGTTTATTCCTTTCAACTAAATTAAAAAGTTATCATCAAAACTAGTTAGTGCTTATTGAAAAGTAGAAAAGTTGATCAGTGGCATAGACTAGATTAGTAAGACCTACTGATCAAACATAGTAGTATACATTCAATAAATCCCCAAACCAAATATCACTGTAGAATACCTATTCAGTAACACCCACTGGGAAAACTGGAAAGTAGTTTGGTGGAAATTCATTTTAGACCAGCATTTTACACCATTTAAAACAGTGTCAGATGCTAGACTTAAATATAAAAGGTCACATCATTTAAAAACTTAGCAGCAAAATGGAAAGAGTTACCTTTTACAATTAAGATTATAGAAGAATTCTTAAATAAACAAGACCTAGAAATGATCATAAAAGAGAATATAAAATTACAAAGTATTTGTGCAAACAAATTCAGTGCAGCTAAAATGAGGAGTTGATTGGAAGAATATCTTCATAGCAAATTGATAGGCATATATAAGAATGAGAGCTTAACCCTAACCCAGTAGGTAGGTGATAAAAGGATATAGACAGGCAGTTTTCTAAAGGAGAAATGGAAACCATCAAGACCACGTGGAAAAATGTTCCAGGTTACAAATATTAAGAGAAATGCACATTGAAACAACTGAAATTTTTTACTAAAACCCATAAAATCGACAAAGTTGGTAGAAGACAAATAATGGTAAATGTTGAAAGAGCTATGAAAAAGTGGGTACTGCTGCTTAAGCTTTTGAATTGATCTGTGAGGCCATGGCCAAATCACTTAACTTTTCAGTGCTCAAGGCAACTAAGACCCTAAATTATACACGAGTTGCTGAAGCTTTATGAGTGTAGGGAGTTTGCACAGTAGGAATTCTTGCATAGGAAAAAAATCATGGGTTCAGACCAAGTAAACATCCCATAGGAGACAGTTTTTACTTGTCTCTTGAAGAATGTTTCTTCCATGTTTTATTTATCATGTATAATACTTAGTGCCTGAAGTTTTATAGGTGTTTCATAACCTACCTAATGGTATTACTAGAGAAGCAAACCTGATTGGTGTGGAATGTTCCCACTCACTCCTTGGCAGATTTGAAAAGTAACCTGGGTTTAATGTCACCAACGCTGTAGTCTTAGGCCTTCTAGACAAATACCACTTCCCAGTCCTACAGCTTTTTTGGCTTCAGTCTTTCCTGGGCCCTGGTCCCAGAAATTTGTGAGCAAACAAATTCATTGCTTAGTGCTTACAACTCCTTCTCCAGTGCCCCTTACTCTCCCTAACTGAAGAACGTCTCTTGTATCACTAATCATATCCCATTATGATTTTTGTTTGATTATTTTCTAGGTTTGAAGAAAAAGCTCAGACTGATCCTCTCAGTGCTCTGAAATATTTACAGAATGACCTTTATGTAACTGTGGATCATTCAGACCCAGAGGAAACAAAAGAGGTGAGGAACAAACCTCAGAAAGTGACGCTTGAGATGTAATTAGTTCTCATTTGTTTTTTCTGTGGATTGCCCATTTTGTGGAGCATCTTTTCAGTCCGTGCACAGCTTTCATCCACTACTCAGCATACCTCTGTGCTGCTTTCCCTACACTCTCACCCCAAAGCTGTTATTTGGTGTATGTGGAGAAAATGGTGATTTATTTGAATATTGGCTAAGTAGAATAAATCTGGTTCTCCAAAAACCATAAATGCATTCTAAGACTAAATACAAAGTACTTGATAGGGTAGCATTATTCATTATTTTTGTGTCCTCTGTGCCATAATTCCTTTTCTATTAGCGTGAATGACTAAGAGTTGAAGATACCACTAACTCCAGAAATTGTTACTACTTACAGTGGTTCTAACATCTTGTTCTATGGTTTTGTTGTTGTTTCAATAAAATTGTTCTGTTTACATGAAAAGAAATAGGCTGTGAGCTCGTTATAAAATTTTCTTAACGATTGATGTCTTGGTCCATGCCAAACTAAAGGAACTTTGTGCTTGAGGCTGCCCTGAAACAGTTTCAGCTCACCATTTCCACCTTTTCTGGGGTTCCTCTTCCTCTTCTAGCACCTCTTTACTAAGTTTTCAGTTGTTCAGTACTTAAATGTCTGTAGAAAAGCTTTACTTTTTCCATTGTTGCTTTTTGCTCCCTTCTTTCCCTACTGCCTCTCTCTTTGCATGTTTTGTTAGTTTCTGCTTGGCGGCTTAAAAATCTGTTTTCCCTGCTTTCTTTTTGACAAGTTAGCTTATGTTGAGCTTGCTTTCGATGTGTTTCAGGTTTACCATCTCACTTTTTCTTTCTTTACCTTTTGTCACAGGTGAATAACTCCATCTCCAAGATACCAGAATAGATTTGGGCAGTTTTTTCTCAAAAGCAGTTACATCCCTCTGCTAAGGGAAAAAAGCAGAAAGTTATAGTGGCTTTCAAACATTTCTCCAGTCTGATTTGAGGCAGTTATGTAGTACAGTGGATAGAGTGCTGGGCCCATAATCAGGAAGATTGGAGTTCAGATTTCTCTCAGACATTTGTTAGCTGTGTGAACCTTGGCACATCACTTAAGCTGTAGGTCTCCATTTCCTCAGCTGTGAAATGAGGATAATAAAAGCACCTATCTGTCCCTCAGAATTGAGAATCAAATGAGATAATATTTATAAAGTGTTTAGCCCAGGCACGTATATTTATAAATGCTCATTCCTCCACCCCACCTGCCCCAATCAGATAAGCTCTATAGATAACTCAGAACTTTGTGAAGCAACATGTCTTTTCCTCTTAAGCAAAATGAGACATCATAGACCATTTTATAAGAACATTAAAAATGTATATTCTTTTAGCTGACATTGTAATACAATCTTAGAATTTTCTGATATATTTTCTAAGGATTGTACAAATCTTGGAGGTTAAATGGTGAAATTTTGATAGGACCAAATTCATCGATTTTTTTTTTTTATGCTCAGTCAAGGAAAAAATTAGCCCAGCAGCCAGAATAACAAATTATTTCCAGTTGTATGCCATGTCTGAAACACTCAGATGACTCTTGGGGAAAAAGTAAAATAGCATTGCTCTGTGTTATAATATTTCTGTTTGTCTTTTTTGTATACAATATTAACAAAAGTTGCTATGCTGGTTTACAAATATACCTGTTTCTTTCTGGTTAGCAACTTTAGGAATTCTTGTAGATAAACCCAAAAAGGCACAATTAATCTTATTTTCATCCTATAATGTAAAATAATTTATACAAATTAGAGAAAAAATCCAGAAGTTAATGTTTCTGGATGCCACTGTGTCCATATGTGAGTTGTTAGGTATTTAGTTTGTATCCCAAACTAAGAATGCAATATACTCTACAGGATCTTTAGAAAAACACAGAAACAAAACATCTTCAGACTTTACATTAACTATAAATTTTACATTATCTTTTTCCTTTAATTTACAGGTGTCTCAGTCAGGAATATGATTTTAAAGAAAGATGGAAAGAAAATGTGATGTCACTAAATAATCTCAAATTGCATATAGGAGAGAACCTTATTAAATAAAAATATTTTCATATAACTTTGTAAATGCAATTTGATCTTCACAGAAAATCTGGAGTAGAAAGTTTTACTTTGAGAAACTTTTTGCATGTTGATATAAGAAAAGAAACCTCAAAATTTTTATTTTTTCATTTCTTTTGTTTGAGGAATTGCAGAATAGTTTAATATGTACTCGTTTCTGTTTCTACTCCAAAATCCCTCAAACAAAGGGTTCCACTTTTTGGTAGTTTCAAGTTTTGAAAAAGTAGAAAGAGGGAGGAATCCCAGTAGACATTGCAGCTTGAGTAGCAGTTACCAAGTTTGCTTGTCACAGTGTTATTTTAATACAAGTTTCATTTATCATTGTATATAACTAAGTTTTTTTTCATTTTCTCTCTTCATTTTGTCAGTTCTCTTTGATATAAGGTGTTAGGTGAAAACACACATAAAGGGCAGAATTCTTCAAGATTATTTTGGCTGACTGACTGATAGATCATATTTAGCTTTGACTGACGTTAATTAGTTGCATTGCAGCCTCTTCAGCTTCTTGGATTCTGCTGTCACACTTTTATTGCCCTTTCTCATTCTGAAGCCACTAAGGCATTAACTCACAAGTTCATCCTGCAACATCTGAGCTGCAATTCAATCTTTCTGTCTGCCACACCTAGAGCTGTTACTGGTTGAAAGCAGTTCTGTCCCTGGCATTTACTCTTCTCAGCTATCACTCGGCTCTTTTTCTGGTACCTGGATGGCATCATCACATAGTACTTTGTTCTGCTTCACATGGACATGGGTTTCAGATGTAGTGACAAATCATTTCCAGGCACCAGGTTCAATGTGATTGAAGACACCGGGGTCTTCAGGTACCCTCGTATCAAAACAAATGAGACTATTTCATGGCTGTGTCCTCTGAAAATAAGAATCTTACAGCTTATCACTCACTTTCTTCTGGTTAAAACCCTGTACTGTGGAATTGCACAGCATGATTCCACAGAGCCCATCTAAAAATTGTCTTCTTTTCCCCTTAAGTCTCCAGACAATTCAGAATACATGGGAAAAAAGGAAATATATTTCATGGTTATGCCCAATGGCAAAGCCATTCAGTCTCATCCCTATTGTATCTTGTATTGCCTTTTTTTGTGGAGGGTCCATTTTATAAATCACAGATTGAAGGTTTATAAATAAGTCTCTGCATTTTCTTGAGGCAGATATTCTGTAGAGAAAGAATTCATAACCCTGAAAACAGTATTAACTTTTTTTCTTTCTTAAAAAATAAAAACAAACCAACCAAAAGCCGCAAAAGCATTGCAAATAAATCATTTCAGCTGTGTGAGCTACAAGTAGGCCAAGGAAAATAGACAGCTTGTTCTTAAGGCACTTGTTTGGCTCAAACAATGTAAATGGTTGATAATAAGAATCAGAACTGGGTAGTACCTCAAATTGAGACAAAGCTACTTTTTGTGCATCGATTTTTCCCTTTATTAATTGACAGCAGAGACCCTGAACAATGTCATCTAGAGAATCTAGGTCTTTCTCAAGCAAAAAGCCCATTACATTAAATATTTTTAACCCTCCTAATGATCTGTAAGACTACACTCCCATTCATTTCTTGTTTTCTTTAAGTATGTGAAAAAAAAATTACAATTTATTATTGTTTGGCCATAAATCTCTATGTAAATATCTGGAGATAAATCTCTTTTGAATTGTTAGCCATGCATTTTAGTTCTCTTGTTTGATAAGTTGTTCAGCTAGTGTATCAGAAACCAGTTGTGACCAAGATAATTGGCTAGACTTTTCTTTACCTTGATTTTCAGTTTTATTCCTCATTGCTGGAGCTGCACTTTGTTTTGTATATATATGTTTTCACATATATGGAATGGAATGTCCACTGCCATGTTAGTTTATTGTGTGGTTTTCTTCCATCTTTATCTCATCTCTTTGAGCCTCAGTTTCCTCGCTTAAAAATGATGATCTCTTAAGATCCCTTCCAGTTCTAGGATTTATCATTAATCCTGCTCTTGACTGCCAATCACTTACTATTATATACTAGAAGTGGTTCTTTATTCTCTTGCTGTCTGTGGAGTCTGAACTCTAGATTACATAGAATTTAACTCTTAATCCCCTGAGAATTTCTCCAGAACATACCCATAGAAGGGACATCTTACATCATTGATAGTGTTCATCTGTACAGAGGGAAGGGATCTGTAATTGGTAAGGAACAGGAACTACTGCATAATAAAAATTATTTTTATGTTTGCAGCTGACATAGGAATTCGCTGTTCCAAATAAGCAGTATTTCTACTCCATTCCCAAAATATCCTATATCCTATGTTTAGTCTCATATTCATTTTCAGTAATGTCATCTGTTAGCTGGTAATGTCTCAAGTTCATTAGTCCCACTTAATTAGGCTATTCAGTAGAGTTTTTCTCCCTATACTCTTTATATAATTTAGTAGTTTTGAAAAGTATTTGTGTTTTATTAATACAGTTAATTGAGAGATAACATTTAATTGCTTGCTTAAGTTGGTAAAATGGTGATGAGAGGTGATGTTTTCAGTGTTGCAGGATTTAGGAAAGAAACCAGAAATTAAAGAATATAGCCATTGGTGAGGGAAAAAATCAATTTGGTCATTAGTTAGAAATAGAGAGGAACATCTACGGAGGAGAGAGGTGCTGCTTTCGGACATCTTGAACGCTATAGTTTTCAAAGTTTCTCAAGTTTAAAAAGAGACATGGACAAAGGGGAAGTGTGTTAATGTGAACAGAGGGGTGGGGTCGAAAAAGCAACCAAAATAATAGAAGAATTTGAGGGTCATAAATCCTAGGAGAGACAAAGGGTGCTAAATTTGTAGCTATGAGTCCAGAGAACAAGAAAGTTTATAAACATCTTCTGTCTTCATAAATGAAGCCTTGGAAAACAATGTAGGACTAAATGACAGGGCTTAAAACCAAGGCAAGCCTCTACGTGTGATGTTAAGCTTGGAGGTGAGTTCTTAAATAGAAGCAGTACCATAAGTGGAGTATCAGCTTCAGGACAGGGCGACGGCCAGTGATTGGTCAGGCAGGAGTCTGAGAATACTGGGAGTTCTTTGCCAAAGTTATATTCTCGTTAGTTCTTTTCTTCCTTTGCTTTTAGCCAGGGATCAGCTCACTTCACAGTGAAGTGCTCTTCCTTGTTCATCATAGGTTCCAGGTGAGGCAAACTCCCTAGAAATTATAAGTGGACCCATAGAAAAGAAGAAAGGAGTATGACTTTGGCATGGTCTTTAATAATTACTTTATATGTATAATGATTTACATAAATTTTAAATTTCTATAATTTTAATTTAATAATTATTTTATGTTAATTGATCTTTAATAACTACTTTTATAGTTTATATATAATTATATGTTACATATGTTGTATGTATAAAATACATAGTCAGTAAAAATTGATGTCCCCTCATTTTTGATCAAGTCCTTGCCAAATGTATAAATGTTCCCTGAGTTACAGAGACTTGGCTTGTAAGCATTGCATACATGCAAACATCTGAGACCAGTTACTTACTGTCTTGTCTGTTTATTTCTTGTTTTCACACCAAGCAACTTTAACTGTCTTAGTCTAATGATACCTGGTGTCTAGAGTGCAGAACTATGTGAACTTACCCTCCAGTTACACCTTTTCTTCAGATACCAGCTTTCAAAGTAAATTGAAAAGGGGTTTTTCCTTACTTTGTGTTCAATTTTGCTTAACTAGAAGTCTTGTTTTCTACAATTTTTCATTGCCTGTGTAAGATTTGTAATGAATATTAAATATTTGATAGCTTCAGTAGGAGCTAGAAAAATTTGCTGGACTGCTCTGGGAGCACAACCACCAATTTAGAAACAAATTTCTGGAATATATAATCTATTTATTAGTTCATTATCTTCTTGTAGATGATGATCATTCTTCTAAAACTGTTTCATTTGTGTAGCTGTTAACATAGTTAGATTAAGACTATAGGGAAAATAATAATTAATGTATATTGATCTCAAAAATTAATATTTATTGGAATTCAAAGACATACTCCATTTGAACAAATTCATACACTATTGATTTTTCAGAGAAAATAAATTCTGTTCTGTATGTTCAGATGAGAAGTGGTCTAGCAATAAAATGAGCATATATGCTACTTTTCTTTCTACCCCCTGGTGATAAGACTGATCAGAACTGTAGAGGTAGGCTCAGAGTTATCAGGGTTATTACTCTCTGAGCTTTTACACTTGGCTCTAATTTTTTCCTCTTTCCAGTTTCAGCTCCTAGCTTCAGCTCTGTTCAAGTCTGGCTCAGATTTCACAGCACTAGGTACGTATATCTTCAGGTGCAACTCATCACTCAGTATGTCATATTATTTGGGGAGGCTGAATTTGGGTATCTTTGAAATACATTGTCTTTGAGGTTAGATGTTAATCCATCAAACAAATGACATTTCTCTTTTTTACTGTCCTTGGGTGTGGAATACACACAGTTTCAAGGCAATATGTCTGGTCTCTGTGGCTTTCTTGCTTTAAGTTTATTTTCCAAGTGTCAGTCACCAGTGTTCTTAAGATCTGGGTCTCCATGGATCAGTTTGCAGCTCCTGTTACACCAGATGCTGTGCTATTATGCAAACAGAAGGCAACAGAAGCTTGGTCAAAACAAAGTAATTTGTATCACGTTGCTTTGGAATCCAGCGGCAGTATTGCTAATACATTTACTGTAATAAGTGTGCAGATGGTTGAAGCTTGTTCTTTACAGAACTCTGTGGGCAGTGGAATTGAAGGTAGCAAAGAACATATATAGGGCAGAAATGGAGACTCATTCTTCAGGATCGAGCCCAGCCAAAGTTTAAGAGTATTTGGAATTATCTTTTTCAGAGCCCTCTTTTGTAAGTTTTGAGGCCTCCACTGTTACACTGATAGAGTTTGTCTTACTATTGTCTTAATGATTTCTAACATGAAAATAATAGTAATTATTTGGAATATTGTAAGCTGTAAATCAGACAAATTCTGGGAACACCTAAGTGGCACAGAGGCTTAGAGTCAAGAATACCTGATTTCGGATCTAGCCCCAGACACTTAGTAGGTTTGTGACCTTGGGCATATCACTTCACCTTTGTTTGCCTTGGTTTCCTCGTACACAAAATGGGGAATACTAGTAGCACTACCTCCCAAAGTGGTTGTGATAATAATTATAAAGTGCTTAGCACAGCGCCTGGCACATAGTATTCTATAAATGTCAGCTATTGTTGTTATTATTTATATTATTAGTTAGTCTAGGACTTATATCTTATAAAGCTTAAGAGGTTTTGCTATTCTCATTGTTAGGATAATGCATTAATTATTATCTCGGTGTTCTGAATTTTAATCATTAATAATCCTAACACCATGTGTTGGAACTCCACAACTTTCTTGTACTAATATAAAATATGTTTACAAAAGAATTTAATTCTTGTCCCATTGTTGCTAAGGAAATATTTACTGTTAGCATTTAACAAATATTTAATCCATAGAATTGATTTTATAATAGAAGTAAACTTATGGTTAAATGATTTTATAGCAACCTTTCTTTTGGAATTCCTCTTGCAAATAACAATTTGGGGCATCTGTTAAATGTCATTTTTTGTCATGTCGTCCTATTGAAACAATTTTGATTACATTTTAGTGTTTTCTTCATTCCACTGTTTTTAGTGGGATAGAGAGAGAGAAAAGGTAGTGAATGGCTGCTGTAGAACCAGTGCTTGGAACGTCCCCTAGTACCTAGAAAGCCTAGCTATGTGCCCTTAGCTTCATTTCAAGTAATATGCTGTAGGAGTGTCCAATACCTGCCTCTGCAAAGTATGGCCCTGGTTAGTTCTTAAGAAATAAGGTGGTAGAGTGGTGGTGATTCCCCATCACTTTGGAAAGTCCCAAGGATTTTCCATTCCAGCTTACTGCAGTCTGAGAGCCCATTGGGTCCCCTTGTTTAGGAAGTGCCCTCTGCATGTTTATTAATAGAAATGGAGTGCACTGGTGCCTAGTCGTGGTAAAGTGAAACAACCCGGAGTACCATAACCAGCTGCCATAATTTTTATTTATTGGAGATGAACTGTGCTAAAATATCTCCACTTGGTTTATTAGTGCCCGCAGGTTAATAGTAATTTCCAGATGATAACTGGATATAGAGCGATAGTAGCAAATGATTTTAAACGCCAGGAACTTTACATTAAGAGAGTTGGTTTTCACCCCTGTGGATAATATATTTTATAGCGCTAAAGGGTCTGTTTTATCCCAGTCGTACCTCCTTTTCCCCTCGGTGACTCAAGCATACCCAGATTCACTGCCAGTTCTTTGGGGAGTTGTCATTGCTGTCAGAAGTCCCTCTCTTGATGAAGAGCTAAGTTTTCTCACACTGGGCAATTTCCCCATAATACGCCAGAAAGGATCTACCTAGTACTCTGAAGGTTGTCCTGTTCTTTTACTCTCAGAAGCATCAGCTAGTGGTTCAAGTGGATACAGATCAGGGCTTTGTGTTAGGAGAACTGAGTTTGAATCTAGTCTCAGACAATTTCTAGCTTTGGGACCCTGGGCAAGTGCCCTCATCAGTAAAGTACAGATGATAATACCATCTACTTCCCAGGGTTTTTGTGAGGATTAAATTAGATAATATTTAAAGTGCTTTATAAGCCTCTAAGTCATCGGTTCTCAACCTGTGGGTTATGTTCAGTTTGTAACAATGAAAATACATCTTGCATATCACATAGATTCATAACAGTAGCAAAATTACAGTTATGAAGTAGCAACGAAAATAATTTTATGATTGGGGGTCACCACAACATGAGGAACTGTATTAAAGGGTTGCAGCATTAGGAAGGTTGAGAACCACTGCTCTAAGTGGTATATAAATTCTATTTATAATAATTATTATAGCACTCTAACTGTCTATGTATTGTCTCACATTCTCAATGTACTAATCTGATGTCTCATTATAGCACCAAGGTAACCCTATTTTCTTTTTCTTGAATGATCTACATGCAGAGCTTAAATTCTAGAAGAACTTCAAAAACTGATCTGGTAACTGTGTGTTGTCCAAGAACCAAACTAACTAAATATGAAGGTTGGCCATAGCAACTCATGAAACAGATGCTGTCAATGCTTAGCAGAAAACAGTACAAGAGAAGAATTCTTAACATTTTTTTCCCCTGCCTTGTCTGAAAACTTAGTCATTTCTTTTTGAATGTTTCGTTTTTAATACTGGTGAATTTGAATGGAAAGCATGAGAGCCCAAGAAATGAGATTTTATGCCAGCTTTACTATAAGTAAACATTTGATACAATAATCCTTCTCTTTCTTCCCTTTTTCTCATTCTCCTCTCCCTCCTCCCAGTACTTAAAAAATGAAGTGCTTCTTTTCTCCTCATAAGATTCTAAGATTACCAGAAACTCCATTTATATTAGATTATTTTTTTTGCTATCAGGAAACTCAAAATTAAAACCAAATATTATTCATCATTACCTTTATAGTTTTAGTGAATGGCATCTCTCTTATTCCACTCTCAAACTGCTGACCTAAACCAAATCCCTGGTTTTTATTTTTTTTTTTTAAAGAGGTACATGACCCCTCGTGGTCAGGTATTATCCCAATGTATACAAGCTCTTTGGTCAGATTAAATGATATTTGGATATTTTTCAGTGTTCCATGTAGTATTTATAAAGATTAAAGATTAGAAAAGTGGTTTATGGACATAGGTCATTATCATACTTTTTCAAAAGTGAGCTTTGTTGGGAAACAGTTAAATAACTTCGAGTCTTGTTCTTTTGTCATTTTTAAGATTTGGCTCAGCCCTTTGTTGAGTTCTGTGTCCTGCTATGGTAAAGCATGCAGACCATTGGTGGGATTTGGCAGGTGTTCTTTTTTTTGGCAACACACGTGACAAAGAAGAAAAATCCAAATTCTGTAGAGCATATTCATACTTCCCTTGAAGAGTTTACAATACTGAAATCTTATGATATTTAATAAAGGGTGAATAATATCTCATGCTTCTTAAGTGCATAACTTGGTGAAGCATGTATTATCTCTGTGTCTCTGTCTCTTTGTTACTTGTGGAAGGTGTGCAGTGCCTTTTGGCAAAAGCATACTAGTAATCTTAAAAGCTTTATAAATTTCACAGATGACAATACTGTGCTCTAGACTCCATTTTTTACTGTTAATATCAAACTAAAACTTGAGCCTTATGCTTTGCTTGTTAAGTTTCTTGTCCATAGATTTAGTATTGAATGCAGGAAGTACAGATGAAACAACTGGTATGCCATTTTTAGAGGAAAGTGAAATTTCCTGGCATTAGTCCTTTATGTTAACAAAGGAGCTAAAGGTAAACCATATAGATCAAAATAACAAACCTTGTAAGTCAATTTTGGAATGATCAGAGTACGATAAAACTCACTTACATCCATCATTGAGTAATAATTTCTTCCTCACAAGTCATTGTTACCATGGTTATATCATTGCATTAGACCACAGGACCTGGATCATTATCTTCTCACTTTAAATTGAATGCCCTTACCTTGCTGTAAAGGTTATTTTCCATCAGGCAGCCATTATCCTTGCAAAGTTATGTTCTGCTCTTGTGTTTTGTAAGAAAAAATAGAGTGAATTCAAGATTGTCCTCCTGAGTCTGGCCCTTCCCAAGTTGAATGAAAATTGATCCATTTGAAACTGTCTACACTAAAGACTATAATTTATATGGCTCTTTTATGGTTCCATTTCTAAATAATGCTAAATATATTTATACCTTAACTCAGATAACCCATTTCAGGCCAGGGGAATCTACAGATTAGGTTTTCCAAAAGGACTGAGTATCATTTTGGATACTCAAAGATGTGATGAAACCTGAGAATTAAATAGTAGAGAAAGACAAAGGGAAATAACATTTTGATAAATTGTTGCTCACTTTAGGGAATATCACTCATTTTTTAGTATCGTGACTAAACCATCTTAGCCATGTCAGTTTTCATTCTTAGAACTTCCTAAAACTTTCCAGCTGATAGTTTTCTGTTTTTTTTTAACCCCTCCTCCTTTCCCAAAAGTTCATTTCATTTTAACTTCACAATAGGCCTTCTCATTAACATCTTTGGGAAATTTTAGTGTGTCTGAAGTAAGCGTGAAGCTACAGCCCTGTGTGTATAAAAATTGAGAAGTAGGAGCATTCAGTGGACCAGACAAGTAGAGTTTGGAGCTGGCTTTATTGTCTGTCATGGGTTGAGTTTTCAGGTAGATTGGATGTGTTTTCTTTGTGTTTCTTCCCATTAGGCTTTTCCGATGTGGATCACACCTACGCTCAAAGAACTCAGCTCTTTGATATCTTAGTAAATTTCTTTCCAGACAGCATGACCCCTCCCAAAGGAAACCTGGTCGACCTCATCACACTGTAACTGAAGAGTCGTTTGAATCATACCTATGAAGAAAAGAAGTCTGCGTTCAGTATTTGGGATTTTGACTGTGTTGACTGACAAGTTGCAGTGATAGAGGAATACATCAGATCTTTGAAGGGATCTCACTGTTTTCAGTTTTGACCCTCTTCCTCCATACCCTCAGCTCACTACACTTTCCTCACCCTCTTCCTAAATTAGGCTAATAAAGTAGAATTGGTATTCTTTCCCATTTAATTTTTTATCATTTGACTTTTAAGAGTTATTGAATATAAAAAAAATCAGGTAGTTGTCCCTTTTTATCTTGAGGAGGGAATGATTTGGGCATAAGGGGTAGGCACTACTTAATTTTTTTTTCTGCAACGGAGAGACTGTTTTGTGTGTCTTAATGGGTTGCTTTTGGTCCCCATCCCCCCTTTGCTCCTCCATCCTATTGCTCACAGCTATTTGTAAGCAGCTACGTCACTTGCTTTACCTCCTGATGTTCTTGGCAATTATGTAATTCTGCAGGACACTTGGTATATGTTAAGGTAATGTATGCGTCCATGTTGACTTGAGTCTTATAATTACATTGTATAGTAAGAGAAAGGGCAGGGGGCTCAGATTCATACTCTTCTCAACTAGAAAGTGAAACTTTGACCTAAGTACTTGGCTGAGTTTGGCATACAGTATTAAGATACAAGTGTATTTTGTAGTAGACGGCTGTTGAAAATGTCTGGCTTCTGCTCAGATAAGCCTTAAACTGAGGAAATAGAGGTCACATTTGAGTGAGTGAACCACTTGAGAAGGAGCCAGCAGAGGGGAGGGAGCTTGTTCTTTCTCCTGTGGAGCGCACAGG
Source organism: Pseudochirops corinnae (assembly GCA_028646515.1). NCBI lineage: Eukaryota > Metazoa > Chordata > Mammalia > Diprotodontia > Pseudocheiridae > Pseudochirops > Pseudochirops corinnae. The sequence continues at coordinate 463,161,745 of CM053585.1, forward strand.
AAAGTACCTTCTACCTGCCCCTGTGTGCTCTGCTTCACCACAGCTTTTAATCTGGGCTGGCAGAGCCACACTGTTTAATTCCTTGTACCTGTTTCTCTGTACTTGGTTTGTGGAAAGTAGTTTAAAAGGGTAAAAAGGCTCTTTTTTGTCATTGTCCAGTGTAGTGCAGTTTTTGGTCATTTACTTAAGTGCCCAGACTCATCCTTTAAGTAGGAGAAAAGAAAAGGTGCAGACATAACTTCATTTAATCCAAATACAAGTAGGACAAGTAGGTTTTTCTACTTTATTTTTTTTTCATGTAGTTTTTCACATATGGTGCTGTGAGTCAGTGGAGCATAATGTCAGAAGCCTGCACTTGGCCTTATGCTCATCCTTGGGTAGTATGTATCCAGCATATGACTTACTATGCATGATTAAAACAGGTTCAACATAAAAGAGATATAGCTCTTTAATGTAAGAATAACCTACAGAAATTAAGTATGTCCCTGGGTAGCAGTATTGGACCTCAATAAGGGAAAGAAACTGACCTGTGCTTTCAGAAGGTCTCATGTAGAAGTAAGACTTTAAGGTCCTTCTTTAATCTTTCCTTAGCATATGATTTTACTTCTCTTGAAAACTAATAACAGTACATTTTCTCTCACTGCTACGATTATATTTGTAAAGCTTTTGTTTTTTAACTTTCTGAATACCCCAAAGCAATCAGATTTATTAAGCAGTTAGATATACATCTTAGTTTATGAAAAAAAATGACTTTAGATTTTAATAACTTAATGGTAACATAGATTTTTCTGCCAAATGATTGTGTAGTTCGTCATTAAATTGTGTCTGCAAAACCAGCTGGCTTTCCGTTTGAGTAAATGCAGCTTACTTACACATTTGAGAAGTTTCATAAAAATTCTTTGTATTCTGTGGCATTTAGAAACATCAAATTTGGGCTTTGCCACCAACCAGTTAATTTCATTACATCCCATTGAGTCTTGTTTCAGATGGAGAAAAGGACCTAAACTTGATGGTTGCTTTATTTCTGCTGGGTGCTTAATCTGTGAAGTCCCTAATAGAGAAATTGACTTGTTTCACTTGATGTAATGTTGAATTATGGCACTTTAGATGTATAACCAAATGAAATTATTCTACCCTCCATTGCTTATCTTCACAATGCTGTGGTCCTTTATCATATAAGTCATTAACTCATGGATCCTGTTGTTGGGGAAACTGAGTCTCATCCTTAATGATCTTTTCTCTCTTTGTAGCTTTTTCCTTAATACTTTTATTGGGGGGAAGTACATTTTTCTTAGCTTCATCTTTTGCTGAACTTTGGGTTTTCTTCTTTTCCTATGTAATTTTTACGTGATTTTCTTTCAGTGAAGTGATGGAATCAAAGTAAATTGTAAAATATTAGACTGTCAGGGAAAGGGACATTGCTTAGATGTCATCAAAAGACGCTATTTTTTATATCTGTGCTTAGGGGTTTAATAATGCCTAATAATCTCAGGAAGATGTGTAGGTCTTCATTATGTGCATGAAGCCTGATTTGAAACCTGCCGGTATACCTGCTGACGGGAGTATGTGTCTATTTCCCGAAAAGAATGCTTGTTATGTTGTAATTCAAATAGGGAAGCCAGTTTGTTGTTATGTAGACATATTGTTCAGAGTGCCTAGCTTATGTAAATTACAAGTTAGAAGAAGTGCTTCCAATATTGAAAGATCTGCTTTTTACCCCATTTAAAGGACAAATATTAGTTAGTGACACTTTTGCTGTACTCCCAAACAGACTTGGTGATCGCTTTCTTCCCCAAATTAATGTATATATCTTTAAAGCTCAGTCCCATTTCTTTTTGCGGTGAAATAGTTTACTTTCTTCCAAGAATGAATGAGATCTTTAAAACTATTTACAGATCCTTTGCTTCATGAGAATTGGTTTTATTTGCAGACATACATCCTAGTTGCACTTACAGCTTTATATAGTGGAGTGACAGAGACCTCATGTGGCTAGCATGGTTAATTAAAAGTTGACCTCTTCTTTGACTGAGCAAAGGAATTCAGGCTAATGTACCTACCTACCTCTTCTTGTTAAACATGACCATCAGTATTAATATAGATATCAAATGAATAATTTTCTTAAGCTGGCTTAGCTTCTAAGCATAAGGAAACTATGTCTCATTAGTAAAGGTGGATAGGAAGCATTAATATAGTGTTGATTTTTAAAGCACAGCATGGTGATTTATTTAAGCCATTAAGACTGCATTCTTGAATGGTTTTCATGGATACTAAACGTGGAAGGGGAAAGAATTATTTTGTAGACATTGTAATCATTCCAGAAAATTTCTCTGTCTGCTTTATAAGGGCCACTTCAGGATAAGTTAGCAGAGAAAATGCCTTTTCAGAGAACAGAAATTTGAAAGAAAAAACTCAGAAATTGAGCTAGAAATTTTTAGAGAAATTACATCCAGCACTTAATCTTAGTTTGGGACTTAAGTAATTCATAGGGAATGCATTTCTGGTTTAAGATTGCTGTATTATTCTACCTTGTGATAGTAGTTACATAGTGAGTCTATCCTGTAATCATTCTTGTTACCACTTGGAATCTATATGGTAATTGTAGGTCACTTAATTGTAAGTAATGTGAAGAATATTTACATAAAAGCTGAATATCATAAAATGAAATTACCTCCTTAGCCATTTGAACATTTTTATACCAACTGAGGAATGGTTGGTTTCTAGAGATTCTTTTAGAGAAGAGCACAAAAGTACACACCTACCACTTGGATAGGTGATAGCATTGGCTCTTGCTACAACAGTACACCATTCTTGCCACTTGTCCTTTTTATGATTAACCATACCAGTCACCTTACTTCCTGAGATTCACCACAGGATTCACCTGTTTGGCTCAGTTATATCTCTGCTTGAATAAACTCAGCCCCATTTTCCTCTAGGGTTTAAAATTCTTGGGAATTTTCACATTTCCTTCAGCCAAAGGCCCACTTAGTGATGGAATGTCATAAATAGAGAGGGGTTTTCATAGCCTAGAGATGAAAACTTAGCAGACTTCCATATCCACACTAGTTTGGCAGCCTCCTTTCCTTGTGTTTTGGGAATAATGATTTTCTTTAATATTAAGCAAGCCTCAGTTATCTCTGTCTTCCTCTAATCATTATGATTGTTTCTTTAAAGAGCTAACATCATTGGAAATTTCGGATATGGTTTTTAATGGTGACAGAAAACATTTTGAAAGGAAGTCTATTTGTCTTAGATTATTTTTTTTTCTTGATTTCTTCAGATCCATACAAGCTTGTCAGCATTGCCCAGGACAGTGGAGCTACCTAAAGGAAAAAAAAAATAGAAATAATTGTTCTGATGAAAGAAATATGCTTCTTTTGTTTCCTTTTTATTCAGACATAAGGGGAAAATGTTTTTAAGATTTAGGAATCACCTAAAAGTGGTAGAGGTGGGGTGGGACTGGTAATGGTAAAGTTCTCCTGGACAAGAGAATTCAAGACTTCATTTGCAGATCTTAGTAATTTGTACATTTTAGATCAGAGGTCATTGAAACTCAAATCACAGTGGAGGATTATAGTTTCTTATATGTTGTTGTTCCTATGTTTTTAATGATGTTTTCTTCTTATCAAACTACCTCTGAGTTTTAGTGTTAGTAGTATTTTGCCTACCTTTAAAATTAGCCACAAAAGGCAGTAGACTTGAGATCTGTGACTTGAGAACTTGTTTCTTTGTTTTTCTGGTAAGTGTTAAATGTTAGCAACCCCACAAATTGCTGTGGATTAGTTATCATATTCAGAAGTTCACTTTTTTCTTCTTTAAAAAATATGCACCCTTTCACCAAGAGAATAGAAAGGCGTTTTGATAGTAGTTGAAATTTTGGGTGACCACAGCCTATTCTCAGCAAAGTAAATTTTAAAATCTTCTGATAAGGAGGTGGCTAGGTGGTGCAGTGATTAGAGCCACTGGCCCTGGAGTCAGGAGGACCAGAGTTCAAATGGGGCCTCAGACACTTAACACTTATTAGCTGTGTGACCTTGGGCAAGTCACTTAATCCCAATTGCCCTGCCTTCCCCCCTCCAAAAAGCGGAAAAAAAAAAATCTTCTGATAATAGTCAGTGTCCCTCAAACTATGTGGCATAAAGGCAGTAAATCAGAGGGGTCTAATAAGAAATACCTCCAAGTTGTCCCAAGTAAAGCCCTCCAGGACTTGAACTGGAACCCAAAATTAAGAATGATGTTAATACATCCTCCATATTGGAGTATGTAGTTATTTGTAAATAAGATCTCAGTATTTCCCCCAATATTGCCCAGCTTGATCAAGAAAAAAAATGTTAACGTTCAATTTTTAAATTTTAACAGACAGCTATGGTGCCTTTGAGGAGAAGTTTTCATTTTTGAGGATACAGATAAACTTTAGAGGACAAATAAGTGTGTGTGTGTGTGTGTGTGTGTGCGCACGCGCGCGTGTGCGTGCGTGTACACACACGTGCTAGTGACATTATGCCCCAACATTCCCCTTCCTATATGGATGTTTAAAATTATATCAGAGTTACCATACACTGAAGCTAATGTCTTGTTTCCATTTCAGAATTTTACTTCCAGGGTGTGTTTGGATTTGTTCGCTCTCCAGTCTAGGTTTTGGACAAGGAAAGAGTATAGAATAAGTTAAGAAACTTGAAACACAGCATGAAGTCTAAATGCAGAACAAAGAGTAAGGAAATTCCATTTTTGGAGTTTAATGTGTAATTCTCTCTAGAAACTGGAGTGCTATTTCTCCACATGGCTACATTATGGGTAATATTAACACCCTTCTCTGAGCAAGGTGGAGACTGAAAGTATATGTGTTGAGTAGTAATTGAAATTAATGTTGACTTTATCTCTTCCGCCAGAACAAAAACTTTTCCTTGTCAAAAACTACATCAGTTTTTGAGTAGTCACCAAAAAGATAATTAACCAGTTTAATTTGTACTGGGAAACATTGATATAAATTATACAGCAGAATTAAAGACTCAGACCTCTCATCTGTACTGCAGAGTTATGGAAAGAGTTGATTAAAAGGACTTTTTTTTTTTTTTGGCCTCCAGAATGTCAGATTAATCCTGTAGTCCTTGGGGAATGGCATTTCATTACTGATCTGATGTGGAAACTTCTTACCTTACACTGAAATAGCTATTAAAGGTCTTGATGGAGAGATGTAGACGTGATGTGGAGTCTTGGTCTGACCTAGGTGAGGGAGCATTTTCTGATGAACAGTCATGCAGACCTTTACTGATAGAAAACAGTAATAAAACTTTCCTTGTGCAAATGTTGGTGTCCCACAGAACTTACTTGTCTGTGTAGCCCTGTGCTGTAGTGAGCTGTGTACCATCTGGGTTGCTGGCATTCATGGCAGTTGGTCTGGATCTCTGTGCTGTCTGCCACATAAATACTAGCCTGACAATATCACCAGTCTTCAGTTGCATTTGATGCTTAATGAATTCGAATGTCACCAGTCTTCAGTTCCATTTGATGCTTAATGAATGCCAAATTAATTGGCAACAAAGAAAAAGTGTTCTGATATACTAAGCAGGCCTGTGTTTATGATTGAGGTGGCTGCTCAGATAGCCAGTCCAAGCTCTCCCCCCCCTTGCCCCCAATTTGTGAACAGCTCTCAAAAAAGTAATTATTGTGTTTAATTATTGGCATCTGGTTAGTCTTCATTTTCTAGTTGGATTAAGAGGGGGGAGGGGAAAGGAGAAAGAATTGTAATTTCATGACTACATAAAACCTAGACTAAATTTGCTTAGCATCAAGCTGCTGCCCATGTTTTAAAATAAACTAATGATACATAAACTCAGGGTCTTTGTTTATTTTCTCATTGGAATATATGAATTCTAGCTTTGGCATCAGGATCTTAAGTGATTTTGGTTTTGTTTAACTTTTTCCTTTTAAGATGATTACGCTCATGTCTGAGATGTTAATTGAAAGTTATAGAAGAGAGATTCTTAACTTTTTTTTTTTTTGTCATGGATCCCTTCTCAGAATAATGTTTTTAAATGCATAAAATACATAGGATTATGACAGAAATTTGTTATGTTGAAATAGTTATTAAAGTATTTCTTTTAAAAAGGTCAAAGACCCCAGGTTAAGTATCCCCATCCAAGAGTGTTAAGGAATTTCCTTTCCAGACCCTCTCTTTTTTAACCTATCAGAAAACCCCAGAAGGAGCCCTGTCAGTTCTGTGGGAACATGGGCAGTTGTAACAAAGGATGATCTGATCTGATCCAATTAAGGCAAGGTGCATAAATTAGTCACAGTCTCAAATTATTTTACTCAGCCACTGTCTTACTACAATTTGTGATTCCCTTTAAAGAATTTTACAAGAAATTGCTCCAGCATTTAAGGTAGGTCACCCAGACTCTTGTCCTAGAAGCCCTGAGATTGCCTTTTCTTTCCTCAATTTGGTAGCTCATTGGCACACATGTGGTGATGCTGTGAAAGCCCTCAATAATTCGGAAGTTGAGTTCACAAGTTGTGTGATTTGAGATAATCCTGCTGCCTCTTGGTGATGCTAGGACATAGTGAAGTGAATATATGTCCACACCTGTCCCAATTCTTATGAGAAAGGAGGCCATCTGCTTTCAGAAGGCTTATTTTATTTTTAACTAAATTGGATTGGGGGAAGCAAAGAAAAGGAACTCACCTGCTCGTATCCCTCTGCAGTTTTCCCCCAGACTAATGCCACAGCAAGGTGTATATTTCATTGACAATTTGCAAATGAGTGCCTTGTCAGTTGAAAGCATGCCAGAGGAAGACATGATGATTTGCTTATTTTTCTCTCCTGAAATTCATTCTGCCCCAGAGATGTGGTATTTGTGCTGGTTCTCAAGCCAACTTATACTTTTAAGATGTGTGAGGTGCCTTTTGAAAGGAATGATTTCAATATTAGTATATTGCCTCACATGGGTTATGCAACCCAATAGAAGTTTCAAAATAATGTCATTATTTTGATCCTCTTAATTTAGAAAGCTACATGTGTATTTGAGCAGCTTTCTATATAGGTTTGATTTTCCTGGATTTAGTCCTTACAATTAAAGTCCTCCCTCACCCCAAACCCATCGGTCCACTCAAAAGACCATGTGTGATAAGGCAGAGCTTTATTTTTCAGAAAATGAGTGGGAAAGCTGACTTCAATATATGGAGTCATGCTTCTCTATTTTCTTGACTTTGGTAAGAATTTTTCATCCTGGTGTAAAATGACATGTTTGCTGGCAAGTTGGAAGCAGGATAGGGTAAAACTTTGACTTTTTCACAGCCAACAGGAAGAATCTTTAATGTTTTCAGATAGAGGTAGAGCCCATAAGCCACAGAAATAGAAGCCCAATGAAGAGATAGTATGGCGTCTGTAGCTAACTTTTTCCAAAATCTTAGTCTTGACACTTCACCACGTTGTAATGGATCCTAGATCAGACGCATATACTTCTAGCAATCAGATCATACCACGTTTTAGTGCTGAAAATTTTAATGACACTTAGTGACATTCCCTTTGGCTACTTAACCATCCTAGAGATGGTAGAAAGTTTGTGGTAAACCAGTTTTGTAAGAGAATCTCTATTTTGTGCTCTTGTTGTTAACATGTGAAGATTTGTTCATTGGTACCTGTTAAGGATAAAGATGATGTACTTTGACATTATTCCCATTTCTCAATAGAGATCTGAAAAAATTTTTTTACCAGTAGAAAATCACTCTGTTGGATATGAACTGTCCTGCTCATCGTGGTGGATGTTTCAGTTTAACAGGTTATTCTACCAAGTGGTTGGGCTTCAAAATCAGATATGCATTGGCATAAATGTCTGAGTCATGTCCTTTTGTAAGATGGAACTTTTGGATAGAAACTACTCCTTATGGCATTAGAATTACAACTGTCTCTTAAAAAAAAAAAGGTACTTTTCACAGGCAGTGTCAAAAGTTTTTCACTTACAGAAACAGAGTAAATTACATAGATGAAAAGTAAGGATGATGTTAGTGAAAACTAAGAACTTTCTCCATCTAAGAAATTTGTGTTGGTGATCTGGGCATCCACCCCACATCCTTATTAGCATAGGACTCATATCATTATATAGAAGAAAAAAGCCACTGTGGTCTGTCTAGGGTGCTCTAATCCTGCTTCCCTGCACACATGCGCTCAGGGCTGTGTCCAAGGTACACCAGCTATCAATGAGAGACATGAGAAACTAGAGAAAGCCAAAATAAGTATTGAGGTGTACTTGCACCTGGGAGACAGATCAGACTTCAGGACACCAGATCTCACTAAATACCATTATCTTGCCTCAGTGAGGTTCTGTGTCATCTGTGCTAGGCTCTTTTCTCATAACATGCTTTCCCCCTCCTTCTTAAACCACCATTCCCCTTCCTCCTGCCCTCCATTTCCTGGGTTTCTCTTTTTTGATCAGTAGAATACTTCCCTTTCTCCCTCCCCCCCTCACCCCCACTTTGAGCACAAGTAATTTTTTGATCCCTGGTTTGGTGAATATGTGAGCACTACTCTGTGAATAAATGAGTGAGTGATCTGCTGAACAATAATTGTAGAATTATGTTGTATGTAATGTACATATGGAGAAAGAATGTATTTTGTTCATTTTTTTCTTAATAAAAAGTTGTATATGGGAAATGCAGGATGTCTTTTTTTTTTTTTTTTTTTTTTTTTTTTTTTTTTTTTGCTTTTTAAGAGTACCCTTTAAAACTGACCATTAAATATTACTTGGACACTTTTACTCCCACCCCATCCCCTTTTTGTTTAAGTTGAACTTTGTTCTTAAAGAAGAGCTAGATTTATAACATGGAGGCTAAGAAGGTAAGGGAGGCAGGAAATTTATGTTCTTTGTAAGTTATTTAGGATTGTCTAAACTACAAGAAACAGGAGTAAGAAAGTAGGTTTTAGAAACTCACACAACATATTTTTGGAAATGTTTGTAGAGAGAATTCTCATAAATCAATTTAAAACATTTAGGGAGCTCTCTAGCTAAAGGGTCCTCTGTGGTAAGTTCTTTTATGAAGTTTAACACTTCAGTAAATTGAATAATTGCCTGATTTCACAATATCGAATTTTTATATACTGTTTTCTTTAAGTACAGCTTGTCTATTGTAGTAGGTCCTATAAAAGAAGACTTTAAACCACGGATAGTGATTATGTGTGCAAAATAATGTGGATGAGGAGTGACTTGGCAAATACTGTAGTGATCTGAGAAATTCTGCCTATGGGTCCCCAGGGGAAGAAAAAAAAAGGTCCTTGGAAATGTAGCTGTCAACATCAGGAGTGGTAGGTTGGTCATAACAGTCCTAAATGTAAAAAAAAAAAAAAAGGAATTGTTTTAATTGCTACACTAATTGTGTAGGCTTCTGTACAAGATCCAAGTTTACTCCCACAGTTGGCCTCATGTGTCGTGTATAGTCAACAAAGTATTTCCACCATGCTGGGGCTAAGGATTTTTCTTTTTCCTAACCCTTCTTATCTGGCTTGTGTTCTCCTGCCTTTGTCTTATATTTAGCTCTGGTGGGATGAGATGCTTGCTTGTTTGTGGCAGAAATTTTCTTCACTCTGCAAATCAAATTAACCCTTTCCCTACTTCATTTTGGGGTATGCTGTGAGTTTGGCATGTAAATAACATTTCTCTGTGTGTCCTCAAAACAGGAAAGAGTGATGTAGGATGATAAGGCCAGGAACGTGGGAAATAAAAGTCTTCTCTCCTTTATTGTATTCTTACTGACTCCGGTTGGGATGGCTTTCAGCAGAGTCTCAATAATGTTGACTACAAATTCTTCCTTAACTAATGCTGCTAGATTTAAATCTCAATACACAGAATGGAATCCCGGCTCACGACGGGCTTTGGCCCCCTCCCTCATCACAACAGGCAAAAAAAAATAGGGAGACTTCCAAGTGTATAAATGCTTATGAAAACCAGTCCCCCTCCTGGGAAAATACTGTTGGGAAAATTGACCAACCTGCTGTATGATAATTGACACATAGTGCTGGAAGGTGGTGGCATGTTTTTCATACAAATTCTCATTTGATCCTAACAATCCTAAGCACAGATATTTTTGTGATTGTTTTTTTGATGAAGAAACCCAGACCTAGGTTAAAAGCCTTACTCGAGGGCCCAAGGCTGCTGTCTGAGATGTAGTTTGTTTTTGTTTTTCACCTAGGCCTTCCTGACTCCCAAGCACAGTCAGTGCTTTATCATCAGTAGCCCTTCAGAATAGCTAAATAGGATCGTAAATGGGTATCTGAAAAGTTATGTAGATTGTTCTTTTTAAATTCTTAGAGTCTGTTCACATTCAAACCATTTTAATATTGGTATGGGAGGATGAGGAATTTGTATAGAGTACTGGGATTGTTTCTAATGACCAGGGCTGATACACAGCGATGATGATCAATACTACTCTGATCCATCATCAAGAGAAGCACCACATTTTCCCACTACAAAAGAGGAATTAGAAACCAAGGTCCAGGTCTTTGTTATTTGGGGGTGGTTGGTGATCACAGAAGGGGAGAGACAGATGATAGCACACCTGCAGTTTTGGCGAGATGAAGGCAGCCCATTTTTGAAATTGCCTTTTGGACACAGGTTTGACAGCACTTGTTTTATCCATTAGTCAGATTTGTCCAACAAACATTACCCCCAGATCTTATCCCTACTTCTGCTCTCAATGATGCTGTGGCCTTGAGCAAGCCATTCAGCTTATTTTTGGCTTTTTGGAGGGGGAAGGCAGGGCAATTGAGGTTAAGTGACTTGTCCAAGGTCATATAGCTACTAAGTGGTAAGTGTCTGAGGCCCCATTTGAACTCAGGTCCTTCTGACCCCAGGGCTGGTGCTCTATTCAGTGTGCCACCTAGCCGCCCCAAGCCATTCAACTTTTATGCCTTAGGGGAACCTATTCTGTGTCAGGCATTGTGCTAAACACTTTATAAATCATCTAATTTGATCTTCACAACTCTGGACAATAGCGATTGCCGCCATTCTACAGTTGAGGTAACTGAGAGAAGACAGGTTAAGTGACTTCCTTAGGACTCTACCCACTCTACCCCTATGCCACCCAGCTGCTTAAGTATTCTTAAAGAGGAACGCTAGGAGAAGATAAAGATGGTTTCAGTTACTTCTCAAAAGTCCAAAGCAGCCTAAGAGCTTTTAAGTTGTTTGACTTAGTTGTGACTTAGTTGTACTTGGCAATTAAAATAAGCACCTCCTTCATCAAAACATATCCCCATTTTAGGTTAATCAGTTCATTGGGACACCTTAGGTAGTGTCAGAATCCATCCCACATACCATGTATAGCACTAGATGTCTTTTCTACATACCTCGTTGACAGTAGAGACTTAGGAGGAAGAGCAAGCTGCAGAGATCAGGACACAAAATTTAGAACCCTTTGGCTGGCAGGGAATAAAGGTGACTGTCCAAAAAGACTGGAGAGCCTCTGGTCCAATTTGTGACCAGTGATAATCTCCGAGTCATTTTTCTTGGAACAATCTCTGCTGCTTAGATGGCCAAGATCCTGTCCTGAGTGTTCATTTATACTGAATCTCCCTTCCTGATGCTGGCATACGTCAAAAGTTTATCTTGAAACACCCTAATTCTAACCTATGTGCTGATATCCAACTAATGCACTGCTCCCACTGTCTGGTATTGTGTCTTATTAAAGGTATCCCATATAAAAAATGAGCACAGTCCCTATGAGCTGAGTTACTAACATTTTTCCCCCCGTGGGAATCAGCGAAGTTGATGAGACTCCTCCTCCTAATATTCAAGTGGACATTTAGATCCCATGGCCAGTCAAGGGTGATGATAGAATGTAATAGTGGGCGCTCTTCTCCAGTCCTTCGTGTAGGTGTCCCACGAATCTCACTCCAGTTACATAGAAAGGGAAAGAAAACAGTGGAAGGTAGTCTGCAGTTGCTAAGGTAATCTGACAAGACATCTGACGGATTGTCCACTAACACACCCTGCGTGTTCTTAATTTTCTAGGTTTAATTTTCACCTTTCTTGACCTCTCTCCTTTCTCCTTATGCCTTTGTTAACCTATCAGTAACTCCCATAGATTGTACCAAATACGCTGCTCCCTCTACACATAGTGTTAGTAGCAGTTTTAGCCAGTTAGAATGAAGTATCAGAGCTTGAGACTGACTTTACACAAAAGAACTTTAATTGACAGCATAAAGTTTTCCAAAATATAGTTTTGTAGGAAAATGAAAAGAATTCACCATAATCTCTACAATCCAGTTTCTCAATAAATTCCAGTGTACTTCAGACGTCTGTTCCTGCTCACCAACAGCAGCCAGGAGAACTATCCTGATAGTGTAGATAATGTTAATTTTTTTTTTAAGGCCCCTTAGAACAGTATTCCTTTATAGTTTTGTGTCTGGGCCTGATGTATTCTAAAGTGAATATGCCAAGTGAGAAAAGTAGGAAATGCTTCAATTCCTCTCTTCACCCCCACCCATTTCTAACCCAGCCAACAAAAATCCTGGACCTGAATGGAACTTTTTTCCATGTGCAATTATGAGAATGGTTTTAAAAAATCCCACCAACTAAGAGAAATCTGAAAAATTTTGCTATTTCAAATTCCAGAATTTCTAAAGGTGTCAACCATGAGTGTTTGCCTTAACTGTTCCTAATCAAGAGCAATTTGTTTCTTTTGGTCTCAGGCCTGTGATCTAGGGAATGTATGATTCAAGAGGGAGGAAGAAAGTAATAACTAATGCTCCATCTTTGTGGCCTCTTGAATCTGTGCTTAGCCTTCCCTTCTTCTCCTCCCTTCCCCAGACGTATCAGTCACACTCTCTGTTCTGCCCTCATTCACTAAAAAAACATGCAAACAAGGTGGCCCAGTCTCAGAAGATTTTTTTCTTTTGAAGCAGATCTAGAGAAATCATTTACAAATTTATTTCAGATGGATCTGCACCTGGTAAATATTTATAGAAAATTCAAAAGATTTAGGATTCAACGTGGTGATCCACAAGGACAACCTCTCACAGTGGGCTAGACCTCAGCAAGTCTGAAGCATATATACCTAAGGATCAGGAAATCTGTTTGGGGTGGAGCTTTGCTGGAAGATGCTAAGGTTTAGCAGCTAAACCAATCCCAACCTAGGGAGGCGGGAGACCCCAGTGTTCCAGAAACCCTGCTAATCCCACTAGCTAGTCACAACCAATTTCTGTGAGTCTGAGACCAAGCTCTTTATGATTTACTTTTTTTAAAAGAGAAATTTGCATAATTTTGCAGATAAGGAATAGGAAGCCTGTTACTCTGTTTGGAAAATATACATTGTCTTTGCATTTAGAAAGAAGGTTTTCCATGGTGCACAGCTGACCTGAAAGCTTCTGAGTCAACAATGAATCAAAGGTTTCAAGTGAGAATGGGAAGAGGCTTTCATTCCTTCAAGCCAACGAGGCATGTTTCTATAAGTGGTAAAATAAATGATCTAGAATCAAGACACACAAATTCTAGTCTAGGTTCTGCCACTAAGGAGGTCTGTGGCACTCCATAATAATACCACTTTTAAGTGTAGTTTCATCACCTGCAAAACTAGACTCACCAGGCAGTACACTGGCTTTTCCTCCCTTTGTGCATGCCATAGACAAGAGAGGGGATTTAAAAAAACCCTGTTCTTGGGGTCTCCCAGAGTGAATGCTGGATCTGGCCCAATGCAGATTATGATCATTTTTCAAAAGTATATTCTTACAGCAAGTCAGAGTTTTAATTATATATATATGTATATCTTCAAAAAAAATTGTATTCAGTGGACTTTTTCCCCTCAAAATTCTGTCCAGAGCACAATCAAGAAGACCAAAGATTTGGGTATCTTAAATAACACTTCTGTTTCAAACTTCACTTGTGGTTGGGAAAGGACCAAAGAAACTTTTCTAGAGAGCAGACCTGTATATTATCCTGAGTTATTTATAATGGTATAGCTTCTTTCCCTTAAATGGAAAAGAAAGTTGTGTATTTCTGTTGAGTGATTTGTCAGTGCCTCCCCCCCCCCCAATTTACTTGCTGAGGCTGGAGGGCAGCTGGTGGCTTGTTCAGTGGGTGTTGGTTCATGAATGACATCTAGCTCAATTATCAGGCAGCCTCTGGAAACCTGTCATCTGCCAAGTTTCTTTTTTCTTAAAAAGAAAAAAGAATTCTTTGTTACGAGACTGATTATAGGAAGAGGAGGGGGCAGGGGGGGGAGGGAAGATCCAGAGGAAAATTGGGGCAATGTGAAAACAAAAGATATGGATAAAATTTTTATTTTTAAAAAATGGAAGTTCAAAAAGGATGCCCAAAAGAATGGCCTTCTTGAGGACCTATGCTTACTTGAACTGTATTTTTCTAACCACTGAGATTTTGAGGGGTGGTAACCACCCAACTATCTTTGGGGCAAGGGGGGGGGGTAGCGTGAGGGTCAGAATATGCTACATTTTATGCCCTAGGCATAGTATTGCCAGATAAAAGACTTCTGGAGAATTTCTAAAAGGTACCTATGATTGAGAAGGTACATATTTGACTTCCCAAAACTTCGTCAGAACAGTTATAACCTGAATTATCTGAGTCTGGGCTTTGGCTACTCTTGGCCCCCAACACAAGGCTTCCTCTGGTTTGGTCTTTATGCCTGGGAGAATATGGCAATACCTAGATTAAAGGCAGTAGGAGTGAGCAACACCTTCCAGAGGAGTATGCAGACTTAAATTTTTCACCCACTAATAAGGCATGGGCACTTGAAAAAGCAAGGTCAACAAAGCCTTAAGATGGGACATGAAGGAGCAGACCCCTTCCATTCTGGGTCACATTACTCAAAATACATCGCCTTTCTTTGTTTCTCCAATCTAATTGTTCCAAAGAAAGCAAGGCTAGAGGCATGTGGTTGTATGTAAATAGGTGATGCTAGCTTAATATCCCTCTAAATCTGGGCTTGTTCAAAGTGCCCATAAGAGCCCTAAAGTCTGAGAGCCAAATGTGGGTGGAAAGGCCTTTTTGGTCGAGGATTGTTCCAACTCGTTGTCAGAGGTAATTACAGAGGCAGTTCTGGGGCTGAGAGGTTTGTGCTTTTGGACCCTTTAAACTTAATAACCCAAGAGAGGCAACTTTAGCAGTGGCTAGAAAATCAGCCTCAGAATCAGGAATGCCTATGTTCAAATCCCAACAAAGTCAAGTGTTGACTTTTTGGGTGCTGAACAATTCACTTAACCTCTAAATTACAGGGCAATCACTTATCTGCCTAAAAATCTTGACTGGGAATTCTCTACTCCAAAGCAATCACAAGTCTGGCATTAAAAAAAAAAAAATTAAAAAAAAAATTCCACTTCTAAAGGGGTGAATTCTCCCAGAACTCTGATTTCCATCAGAGGATGTTGACACATATCCTCTGGGTAATCTGTGTTCAGATGGACCCAAGTCAAATCAAACCTGTAAAAAATTGGCCTGCTGCCTCCTGAACAAAGAGGCACTTGGAAGACTACTAGCTTGCATCAATGCCACGAAAGGCACTCAGTCAAACAGCTGCTTCCTGGAGCCTGAGAGACAACCACCTCCAGGGGCCCTAGCATTTGGGGGCCTTGGGCACAGGTGCAAACTCCATGCCAAACTCCTGCAGACTTCAAGAAAATGAGAAGGTGAGTCTACTATAGTACAGTTCCTAAGAAGCCTCTCGTCCTCCCTGCTATTAGCTGGCCCCAGAATAGAAGGCAGCTCAGGAAATGTGCAGGCCAAAATTGATTTCTGATGGCCTGGGATGTGGGGTGGGGGTGGTTTAAATCAGGGCAGCCATGGGGCAGTTCTGAAACTCCCAGGGACGCTACAGGAAAACTGGAGCAGACATGGTAAGAAACATGGTAAGAACAGGTTTGAATCCAAACATAAATACTGAATATTAATTACTGCTTCCCAGGGATGGGTGCTGCTAGACTGTAAGAACCAATATCTGCCATTTTTTCAGAACCTGGAGTACAGCCTGCCTAAGGTTTAGCAAATTTAAAAATAGTAAC
This sequence comes from Pseudochirops corinnae, assembly GCA_028646515.1. Classification (NCBI taxonomy): domain Eukaryota; kingdom Metazoa; phylum Chordata; class Mammalia; order Diprotodontia; family Pseudocheiridae; genus Pseudochirops; species Pseudochirops corinnae. Next base: position 463,177,742 of record CM053585.1, read on the forward strand.
ATTAATAATAGCCCATGTGAAACTTGTCAAATAAATTTTCAGACTATGTAACCAAACTCCAGGCCAGGTCCAGGGTGCTTAGGTCCACCTGATGTGGAACGTTTACTTTCTTCCTGAAAGTTCATAAATTGAGGCTAAAAACTACAATCAATAATGGAAATCTGCAGTCACTTTTGAGATGTGCCCCAACTGAAAAGTCCCTGTAACGCTCAAAAATGAGCCAGTTTTAAGTACCAGTATTCCCACTGACTTGCTCCAGAATAACCAGAAGCTTGCAAAAAGTTGATATGAATGAAAGCTGCCATTTTAGTTAACTTTTAAATGACTATATTTAAAAAAAAAAAATCCACTTTTTCAATAGATAGGTTTTGCTAGCATCATGATGTGGTCTACACTTATGGATTTCTGAGTATACACCACCACCCTGGATGCCCCTTCTTGTATCCCCATCTACACAAGTATTATCTTTAAAGGACTGCATTAAAATAAATCCTTTAGTGTGACTCACTACTTAGCTGCATGGTAAGCATAAATGGGCTATACAGCCACCATCCAACAATGACTTAGGAAGTAGCATGAGCTATGTGTGATGGAGAAAGAAGGTGGGCCAGGCAGACAATAGGAGCAGGATGACAAGTAGTGCCCTGTATCTACCAGAGATTTTAAAAAGGGATGGGGAGGGGAAGGCTGCTAACCTACTCATTAGATTCCTCGTAGGAAACCCTAGAGAAGAATATGGACAAAAATGGTCAGAAGATAAAACATGGACGGCTTGTTATACCCACCAATGGAGACAGAAGACTCACACTGATGAGATTATAGAAACCACTGGACACTGATCTTGGGGTTGTGTGTTTGTGAGGGAAGAGGCGAGGTTCTGCCACTTGTTCTCCCTCCTTCATAAATAATTCCCAGCAACTTGGTTAGTCCCTGAGTTTCACATGGAGGGTTGGATGGATCCTACCCTTTCCTGCTGCATTGATTGTCTATTTCAAGACACTGTGCTGACAGATGATCCTCAGGAGTAGGGGGCTTTGTCCCAAAACAAACAGCAGCTTCTGCTTCAGTGGTGGGAGGAGAGGGGCCATGTGCGTTCTGGGATCCGTTCTCCCTAACAGGTTATATGTGCAGATCAGAGAGCTTGATGTCCTCGATGGCTCTGGTGGAGTTGAGAGATGTTAGCTGGATGTGAGACAGGCAGATCTCTTCCCCTGGACCCACTCTAAACAGTGTCTTAAGAATGAGGAATGAGTGAGAGAACAGTGCTGTGCCAAGGCCTCCTGCCAGCCAGTATGTCAATTCAGGAAGCTTCCAATCCTGCCTCTTGCCTGTGGATGGCTTTCTTGAATAGGAACAATTCACACTTGGGTCTGGCAGGTAAAATCTCCATCTCACCAAACAGGTGAACAAGGAAATCAGAATTTTGCTTACATTAAGTAGTTCAAGGCCAGGAGTGATCTGTGCCCTTGCCAGGGGGCCCCTGGGGGGCTAGGGAAGGATGACAAATAGCTTTGCTCCTGAGAAGGGGAGAAAAGTGTAGAAAACAGGTCTCCACAGGGATATAAACTGCCACCAGCTTTGCTTTCTATTACATCTTTCTAGCTGTCCTGACCACAAAATCTAGGACAGTTCCAGAGGAAACTGTGTGGCCATTTTCCCATCCCCCTTATGCCCTCTTCTAACCTCTTAAGATGAACTGTTTCCATTGGCTAAAAAATGAAAAAGTTAAAGCCTCCTTGAGATAAGGTGGGGTAGGGAGGAAAGAGACCCATGACCCAGCACATAGGCATCTGCTCCCTCCTCATTTCTTTCCCTATTCATGTCTCTCTCAAGGTGGGGAGGAGGTTGATTTTTCCTCCCCCTGCTCAAGTGGCACTTTGGGTGATTAAGTCTCAAGAGTCGCACGGTGGTGGTCAGAGTTGGCATATATGTGGCCTTACAGGTGTGTATCCTCCTCTTCCTGGTCCAGATCATCCTTGGTCAGGTTGTCAAGTGGGACTATCCAGCTGTCCCCCAGCTCACCATTGAGATTGGCCACTTTCTTCTCCTGCATCTCAGAGGAAGTCTCCATCACTTCCAGTGTTGGGTTGTCATGGTAACCATTCTCCACAGTCTGCAGTTCCTCTGTCAGGCGTTGCTGGGAAAGGGATGGGAAGATGACTAAGGGAAAGCCAGTGGGAGGGATTGGAGTGTCACGAATCTAATGTTTGCCACCCCCTCTCCCCCATTACAATTCCATGAAATCCTCTGCTAAATAAGCAGCTGGCTCCCTCTAGAGACAACTCTAGGTGATGCCCTAACTGGAGAGCCCAGTAATACTGGGCAAGGTTTTTGGTTTGTTTTGTTTTCCTGGAGAGGGGAGGAAATGGACCAGGACCAACTCCTTTTCTTTTTAAGTCTCATCTCCTTTTTAGGGACCACACCCTTTACATGACCCCAGGATGAGCCCCAAACCCTTCTTTCAGCATTTTAACAGAAGCGCTTCAGAAACAAGGGCCCTACCTTTTCTATTTAACCTCGGTAGAAATGGAACACTTAAGTATCATTAGACCATACATTTAAGAGAAGAGAGAGGGCATGAGGCACGGGTGGGGGGTAGTGGGCAGAAATATTGGTGTTCTTCAGATCATACCATCTCATCTCATTCTCAGGACGTAGGCCAGGGGCAAAATGAGCAGGATTCTCACCTGGTCCTTGCGCTGAGTAAAGCGCTGATGGAAGCAGCCATAGAGAGCTGCCACGAGGAGAAGGAAGGCGGCCATGCAAACGATAGTAATGATGAGAGGCATGCTGAACCGGTCCTCCACGTCCTTGTCCAGACTATCTTTTCCATACGTCATGTTACTAACTCCCAGCTGCCCAGGAAGGAATTCATTAGAGTCAGGTTCTGGGACATGTACCACACATGCATCAAGTACTTAAGCACCTACTGTGGGCTTGGCATTGTGCTAAGTGCCCCTCGTGACTGCCCCCTACTCTGCTTCTGGGATTAAATAGAAAATGCCCTGTTTCCAGGCCCCCAAGCTACCTTGTCAGCCTTACTGGACATTTAATCTCTTCATTCACTCTATGATCTGGACAAACTGGCCATCCCTATGGTTCTTCAGACTGAACACTCCATCTGCCATCTGTTAGCCTGTTACCTCATAGCTTCCCTCTGGTCCCCCAAAATCAAATCAAGCATTGTTACATGCCTGACCCCTTTCAGGTCTCCCCAGCTGCTACTGCCCTCCTTCCTTCCCAAACTACCTTCTATTTTTAACAACTTTGCATTTCCTTATTTGTATTTTTTTGTCTCGTATTGGGGAGCTTGAGCGGGGTTCTTAATCTTTTTGTGTGTCTAGGACCCCTCTGGCAGTCAGTTGGGGCCTATGGACTGCTTCCCAGAATACAGTTCTGCATTTTTAAATGTGTAAAATAAAGCACGTAAGATTACAAAGGAAACCAATAATACTGAAAATAATCAAACCATTTTTAGAAACCAAGTTCACAGAACCTTAGTTCAGAGCCCTGGCCATGCACACTTACCTAATATTGGTACTTGCTAGCTTTTAAACTCCTTGCCAATAGGGCTTTTTATTTTGCTCTTGGTACCTGTACCTGTATCCCCAGTGGTTAGCCTAGTGCCTGGCTTATAGTAAGTACTCAACAAATGCTTGCTGGTTAATTGGAAAACCTTCTTTGATCTCTCTGAATCCTTTATTCCAATCTGGGCTATCTAGTACTCATCTGTTCCTTGGTTCTGTTCTTTCCTTTATGTTTTTATTCCATTCCACCTTGATGCTGGCCAAGAGGGAGCAGCTGAGGCCTTTCCTCCTGAGCACCTAGCACCTATCATCTGGACTGATCCTTAAGAATCCTGAACCCCTTAAAGAAGAAGCAATATTGAGGGCTAGCCCTTCTCTAAGATTCTGTAGGAAATGGGGAAGGGGGGGGAGAGGGAGGGTGTTTCTAAGGAAACCTCTGTCCAAGCCCTGTAATGTTTCTTTTGGGCTACTTACTGCTTTCAGATCATCCCATCTCTTCTTCAGTACTTCATATAGCTCCTTGGGCTGAAGGTGTGCTGTGGGGAGAAGGGGACATTGAAGAGAGGGGGTACCAGGCTCAGGAGATCCCTTGTAGTAGGTGGGAAAAGGAGCCATGAAACGGATTGCCTGAGGCTCCTAGGACACTAGATTGGGATAGGGGGTGTCTCTGTGTGGTTCAGCCCTAAGGAGGGAATGAAGGATTGATACAATGGTTGGCCTGGCACGCCTTGTGGACTCAGCATTCTCCATGAAGTTCTCTTCTGCACTCAGAGATGCCCTCAGCTATTCCCAGGTCACACACACCCACTCACTTTGTACAGAGACATTGAGGACTGCCACCTCTTGCTTCTCCGGCTGGGAGACCAGCTGCACATGACACAGATCTCTGTCCTTGTTGAAGTTGGCCTTTCCTGCTCGGCACAGTGCTGTGTAGAGGGGATGGTTACGGGAGTCCTTGACACCATTCTGTGGGTAGAAAACAAAGGTAACCCTCTCCTAAAGGTAGCTCCTGATCCTGCAGCAAATGGACCTGAATTGCCTTCACTTCCATTCAAGCCTCTGCCAGTTGAAGGAGACATTGGCAATTAAAAGCTGTACATCTGGTGTGCTGGTACAACCCTGTGCTCCAGTCTTCCCTCCTTTAGCCATCAAATTTAGTGATTAAAGATCCTTGAATGGCCATGCCTTTTACTTTTTTAATAATCTTTTTAAAACCTCACTTAAACTTTCCTAAGCATTCTTTCCACCCTCCAAGAGAGCGAGCGATCCCATATAACAAAAAGAGGAACAATAGTATCATTACTTCAAAATAGTCTGACAGCATAAGCAATGTATGTCCTTTGTGGCTGGGAGAGAGAGGCCACCGGGAGGGCCATGATTCCTTAGGGACTCATTCCCTAGGAACACAGGAAAGGCAGAGAAAGCTCTTCCAGTAACTTCCTTGCCCTATCACATCCTGAAATGCCTAGTCCCAAAGAATTAGGAAAAGCAAATCAGCTCTATGGATGGGAAGAAAGAGAAGGATCTTTTTTTTTTTTCCTTAAGGGAGAAGGTAAAGGAAAGGTGACGGGAGCACTGAATACCTGGAACTGCTCACTTGGCTCCTGGTCCCCAGCCACTGGCAAAAACCTGAATTATACCTTTGGGGAGGGGAGGAACAACAGGTTTTGTTCATGAGAAGGGGGCAGGATCCTGAAGTTTGTGTCAGGGGAGTTCATGAGAAGGGGACAGGATCCTGGAGTGGCCTCAAAGCCAAACTTTCTGTTGGACCTGTGAAGCATCCCCTTAAACTCCAAGCTTTTTGTACAGCTGCCTTTTCATTTCTCTGTAATGTGCAATGACTCTATACTCCTTGAGGTCAAGGCAGATTATTATTAATAATTTAAGACAAGAGACTTAGTTGTCTTTTTTTTCTATCCCAGGACTTTCATATTGCAGGTATGTAATAAATGACTGTTGAACAAATTGTGTGTGAAGACCTGAATATCTAAGGCTTTCCCCACGTTTTAGGTAGGCAGCTACAAAAATAGAAGAATGCCACCAGAGGGCAGCATTGAGCCACCTAAATGAGACCTAAAAGGCTCCTGGTGTTCCACAAGCTCTTTAATTATAAAAGCTAGACTCTGTGGCTGGAAGGACTGGAGTTACAAAGATGAAAAATGACCAGTCTTCTCCATCCTCCTCCGTCAAAGACAGGCAAAGGGAACGAGGAGGGATGTGACATATACAGCGCCCCTTGCCCCCAGCAAAAAAAAAAAAAAAAGGATGCAAGTTAGAGGGTGATGCTGACAATGATTATGATGAAGATGGCGACAGCATTTATATAATGCCTGCTGTATACCAGGCACTTTGCTAAGTGCTTTACAGTTAGCTCATTTGTTCTTCACAACAGCTCTTGGAGCTGAGGCAAACAGGTTAAGTGACTTCCCAAGGGACTCGAAGCTAGTTAAGTGTCTGAGAAAGAATTTGAACTTGGGTCTTTCTGACTCCAGACTGGCATTTATTTAGTGCTTTAAGGTGGTGGCTACTAGGAGGTGAGTGGAGGGGGCACAGTTGAAGAATACAGGACACTGAATCAGATTTTCTAGTGGTCTGCCCCATTTCTTCCTCTTTTAAAAAAAATTCTGTTTCTGTTTTATGGATTGATACTCAGAGGGAGGAAGAGATTTACAAGGAAATCTGGATGATTTAAAAATAGTAACTGTGGTTTGTTTGTTTTTCAAAAGGTGGTTACTATATAACAGGCCGTTCTTAACCTTAAATCTAGCAGCAGCATGGCTATCCATTTCCCGAGGGTCAGCCTCCAAAAAGCCTGGGTTCAAATTTGACTATATAAGCCTGACAAGTCATTAAACATCTCAGGTAATTTTTCTGGTTACCAATGCCAAGCTGCTTTGGTAGAGAAAATGCTCTCACTAGTTCCTATCCCTAATTAAATCACAGGTCTAGACCAAAGGAATAAAACAAAACCTTAGACTACTCCTTGAAGATTGATGGGAACATCTTTCTAAACCTTTTTTCACGGCTACATCCTCCTTTCTAAACATCTTTCTAAACCACTTTCAAGTGGCCAGCTCTTCCCAATCCCATTTGGACTCTCTCACCCTATAAGAAGGACCAAGTTGAGAGTAAAGAGATAAAGGAAAGGATGTAGGATCTCCAGAAATGAAGCTGGCACGGCCAGGTAGGTGAGCAGTACTCACGCAGATACTGAAGTTGGTCATCTTCAGAATAAGTAGATTATCTGTTATATGGCTCTCATCATGACAGGTTATCTGAAAGGAGTCAGGGTCATGAATTTAGCATCAAACCTGGCAATTCTACCCCCACCAATCCCTGCTCCCAGCTACAAGCCTGCACCTTTGAGGGAGGAAGCTCATTAGACTTGTCCTGGGTCAAGGTCAAGTCTTGGCCTGAGGACATCTGAAATTTAGATACTCCCTAATGTCACTAATGGGATAAGGGAAATGGGGAGAAAAGAGGATCACTTTGACCTTCCAGGCTTTGATCACCAAATGATATTGGGATCTATGGGGCACCAGTGGCCAGGCTATGTCATAGAAAGAGAAAGGATACCACTAAAAATGGCCTCAACTCAGTGCTGGGGCCCTGAGTGGCTGAATCTTGTGTGGGATGAAGACCCCAGCAAAGTTAGAAGGGATTTCACATGATTTGCTAGCATTTTGGGTGGAGAAGACTCCTTTAGGAAGGAGGAATATAAAGGGATATATGATCTCTTCTGTCTAATCTCTATATAAGCCTCTTCTTCTCACTCCAGTCTTCACTTTCCTTAAGCCAGTTGAAGTAGTTACCTTGTTGGGTATGGGTGAAAAAACTTCAGATCCAGAGGTTGTCATGGCAGGGGGCTGGTGATGGGAAGAATAGGGGCTAGTGGGTAAGGCAGTAGAATTTTCAGAGTCGACTGAAGTTGACCTGCTAGGGACCACCCCAGAAGTATTCGAAGCTGTGCCCTCAGAAGTAACTGAAGCTGTGCCATCAGAGGTATCTGAAGTTGTGTACTTAGAGGCATCTGAAGTTGTAGCCTCAGAAGTAGCTACAGTTGGCTGAGTTCTGGGAGTTAAGCTGGTGGTCTCTGGTGAGGCAACAGAAGGAAAGGCTCCTGGCACTGGAGTGGAAGTGCTGAGACTGGTCAGAGGAGGTGAACTCCCAGAAGTGTTGGAGGATGTAGTCGTGAAACTCAAGGTGGTCTGTATGGTATTATTCCCCTGGTCCTTAGTTATAGCTGCAGAAGAAAGAAACAAATATATTGAGGTGAGGGGAAAAAGTACTGGAATGAGCGAAGACCATCACCTTCTCTTATTTCCTCAGCTTAAGGAAATAAATCCTGACTCACTCCTATGTCTCCTTTGTAGCTGTCAAACCCAACTCATATGGGCCAGGCATTGGTGGATCTTCACAACAGTCCTGTGAGGTAGCTGCTATCAGTATCCCCATCATATTGATAAGGGAACCAGGGTAGACAGACTTGCCTGAGGTTGTAGAGTTAGTAAGGTACTATGGTCAAATTTGAACTCAGGTCTTCCTGACTCAAGACATGAAAACATGGGCTTCAAGTTCTGAGGAGGCTATAATGTTGAAAACTAGAGCCCATCAGGCCAAGTGAAAGCCCAAGAAGGGTGAGATCAAGTAAAAACCTCGGACCTATCTCACATAAGCCTCATAAGCAGGTATATGAAAGCAGCTCTAACTTTCAGTCACATAAAGGCTTTTGGGTTTAGGTTATAATTACCGGCATTATAAGAGAGTACGTTTGAGGCTTAGGAGGGAAATGTTGTCTAGTTCTTTGGTTTAGAAAGAAATATTAGTTGAATGCCTTTACTATGAACTGGGATTTGTGTCCCACATATGAAGGAAAGGCAAGCTCATGTTAAAGGGTTCCTTAAGAGCTATGGTTGGGGCAGCTAGGTGGCACAGGGGATAGAACAATCACTAGCCCTGGAGTGTTCAAATCCAGCCTCAGAAACCCACTAAGCTGTGTGGTCACAGGCCAGTCCTTTAGCCCTGATTTCCTCCAAAAGAAGAAGGGGTTGAGAGAAAGCTATGGTTTGCAGAGGACCATGGACAAAATCCCTAGGACATGGACTAGTTAATTTTTTCTTTATTTGGAGCTGAAAGAGTTGGGACAAGGGAGTGCATTGCTACAGGCTACACTGTTTGGAGCAGTAGAATCAATTCCAAGATGGGAAGACAGAGCCCTGGGCTGTCTGTATGTGTATGTAGCCAGTCTGCTAACTGTCTCATCGGGACTATCTCCAACAGTCAAATAAGGATGGTTTTGTTTTGCTTCATTCTCCACCCTACTGAAAGGTGAGAACAGAAATGGGCATTTAAATCAAGGTTCTCACATTTTCTCTTATGGTTAACTTTTTAGTATGGAACTCCCATCCTATAAGCCAAGCACAAGTAGAAGGTACATTTACTACTTTTCCAAAATCTGATCTTCCCCATTATGAAAAATAAGAATTACCTACCTGATGGTAAAGCTGAGGATTTTACCACCTGTGATGGCAAAGTGGGCTCCTGGGTTCCCAAAGTACTGGCGACTGCAGTGGAAGCCAACATGGTATTCCTAGCAGGCTCTAAGGTTGTACTTGCAATATGGACAGTAGAAGGGGCTACAGTGGTCTGTGCTCCTGCCCCTGCTGTACTGGCAGGGAGTTGGGATTTGGGAATTGATGAACTTTGAGCCTGGGGTAAAGTAGCCGTTGTGGGTTTAGTGGTAGTCAACTTCTTGGTTTCTGAAGGGTCAAGTGGCTGTGCGGAATTTGCATTCGGAGATTTGCTGGTTCCTGCAGTGCTTATGGGCTGGGTAGTTCCAATAGAGGTGGCAACTGTCATGGATATTGTTGTCCCGTTTCCTGTTTATAATTCCAACAGAAAAGACAAGTGAGCACCTAAACAGCTTTTTATGACAAGCAGCATGTGTGAAGATATCACCTTAAATGTGTCATAATTGTTCTGTATATACATTTATAATGTCTTCCACTGCATCCCCTGACAGATAAAAAAAAGGAACCAAGTAAGTGATTAAGTTTTCTGACTTTTCCAAGCATTGATCTTTTGTGCTGATTTTTTTCCCCTTTTTTTAATCCTTAAAAAATACTGTTTATTTTATGAGACAGCTCTCTGGGAGGTGGAAGTATATTAGGGAAAACTATGATGTAGAGGTACTAAGAGCAATATTTTTTTTAAAAGTGCTGATGAGTTACTCTCCAAGTTTCTACCTTCTTTCTACCTTCTTGTTCTTCTCTTCTTCTCCCTCACTCCCATCCAAACTCTCCTCTCCCTAATACACACACACTGAATGTGGAAAAGCCAGAAAAAAAGCCACAAGACAAGTCATGTCTGATCCTTAATTTGTACATCTGGCTCTTGCTTTTAAAAGGAAGGAAAGGAGCATGGATGGCTTAAGGTTTGGCCCATAGTAAGTGCTTAAGGTAAAACCGGACAGTAATTTTTTTTCCCTGCTCTTGGGACCCAGAGCTCCTCCATCTTCACCCCAAAATATCTGGACAAATCCTCTCCACCTAAGATGTGAATGAAAGGTGATGGTTTCCCACAAAGGCTTAATATTTACCTTGAAGAATCAATCTCTAATTTGTAGAAGGGCTTATGATGGGCCAGCTGCAGAAACTTGGGATTGGTGGAGAATTCTCCCTTACATCATATCCCTCTTCTTACCCTGACTTGCCAGGCAGGATATTAGCTAACAGATAATACTTTGATAGCAGCCTAAGGTTTATAAAATGATTTACACGTATTATCTTATTTGATCTTCACAACAACCCTTTGAGGTAGGAGGTAGGTACTATGATTAGCTCCATTTTACAGATAATTAATGGACAAGGAACTGGCTTCAAAGTCAGGAAGGCCAGGTTTGAGGTCTTGCCTCTGCCATAGTTGGCACCTAGGTGGTGCAGTGGATAGAGGGCATGCCCAGGTGTCAGGAAGACCCATCTGCCTTTACTTACTAGTTGTGTGACCTGGAGCAAATTTGCCTCAGACTCCTCATTTATAAAATGAGCTGGAGAAGGAAAGGACAAACCACCAGTACCCTACTGTCAAAAGCCCTCCAAATGGGGTCACGAAGAGTCTAACATAACTGAAAGAAATGAACAATTCTGCCATATATTGCCTTTGTGATCATGGACAATATACCAGGCATGTTTTTTGAGGCTGTTATTAAATCCTAACTCTAGGTAAGAAAATGAGGTTATGGGTCAAGAAACTTGGCCAACGCCCCATAGCAATTAACAGACTGAGACTGGATGGGAACTACAGGATTGACTATACCACCTACTGGCCTCAGGAGAGGCTAGGAGATCTCCCACCACAATAACCCTCTTGGGAAGTTCCCTAGCTTATAGGATACTAAGGGCATCAGATCACTTTCTAACTATATCCATCTGTTACCCTATCCAAGGTAATCCCAGAAAATAAATACTTTCTCTGAATCCCAGATGTTTCATTCACTTGTTCTTCAGGCCAGCTCTGTATCATGTTATTGGGGCTGTAGGGAATCTTGAGTTATTGAGGAACCTGGCCTTTGGGAACTTCCCTAGACTATTGCTCTTACTCATACTCAGGGGTCATAAAAATGCCAATACCAGCCTAATCGTAGATTTAAGGATATACCACCTCCACCCACAACCAAGGGGCCAAAGGCATTGCCCCTAGACCTGAGTGGCTATAGTTGCTAGGCTTATTATCACTGCTTGCTCAAAGTCAAATTGAAAAACATGGAGCCTATGCCCAAGACATTCTCCTAGACTGTTGGACTGTGTAGACATAGGACTCAACAAGTTTATTTGACTCTAGTGTCTTATTCAAGACTTACCATTAAGCCTTACCACTTACTCCAAAGATAATAACTTGCTAGGAACACAAAGGCAGTCCTTGTCCTCAAGAAATTTGGGGTTTGGGGTTATAGCTTTATTTCAATATCTCCTTTGTAATCCTATATAGTTTACTTTATGTATTAAAAAAAAATTCTCAGGAAGGATCCATAAGCTTCTACCATAGTGGCAAAGAAGTCCAGGGTCCATGACACAAGATTAAGTATTCCTGTACTAGAAAAATGGATATGGCCTTTCTTGTAGAAGATAGTGTAAGTTGAGTTTTGAAAGAAACAGGATTCTAAGACAGAGGCTTGGAAGGTATACAAAGACAGTGATGACGTATGGAGTTCCCCAGTTCTTAGAAGTATATACAGATTGATAGAATATGAGCCTCATGACAGCAGGAACCCCTTCCCTTTGTGTCTTTGCATCACTAGCTACTCACAGTATTGTCTGGTACTGTACCAGACCTACTAGTACCATAGTAGTAGCAGTACACAGTACCTTTATAAAGGCCTGCTGATTGACCCCAAAGGGTGGAAAGGAAAATAATGTCTAACAGAGTTGGAAAGACAGGTTGGGGCCAAGTAATGAAGGTCAAAAAAGCTTTGAAAGTCCTTCTTACCTTTCAAGGTGACTTATAAAAATAGTAATATGAACAACAATATTTATATAGTACCTGTGAGTCAGGCACAGTGCTGATCTCATTCGATCCTCATTAACAACCTTGGGAGGTAGGTGCTATTATTATCTCTATTTTACCAATTTAGAAACTGAGTCAAATTGGGGTCAACTGACTTGCCCAGGGTTACACAACTACTAAGTATTTGAAGCCAGATTTGAACTCAGATTTTCTGGACTAAGCTGGGTGCACTATCCACTGGGCCAACTATTTGCCCCCATTACAATCAATTAGAATGTGATCTTTGGAGCAGAGACTGTCTTTTTTTGTTCTTAATGCTTAGCCCAGGCTTTGGCCCATAGTAAGTGCTTAATAATTTTTTTTCCACTCATTTGTCTTAACAAGATTAGTAAATCATTCTTGGATATGGCCAAAGTGGAAATGTTTTGCTTTTTTGTTTTGCATGTTTGTTGCCTTCCAAAAATCTCCGGGAGCTCCACCTGTCAGGGAGGCAGGGATAGATTTGGGGAAAGAAACACAGCCCAGTCAGTTCTTTATCCTTGGGTCCTACCCAGCTCTCCACCCCCAGGGGAGCACTGGCTTCCTCCCACTTCAGGTCTGGATGCTTTCCTCCTATACCAAGAGTGACTCTGGGGCTATTAATAGATGGAAAAGGAAACCTATAAGAATGCCCCAGGAAGTGGGGGCCTGCTGGTGGGAGTGGCTGTTTGGGGGTGGTGGTGAGATTGTGGCTGGTTCTGAGCCAGTATCTCTACCTCTTTCCCCTTGGATCCATGGATAAACCTGCAGAAATCAAGAATTTTGGTAAAATAGGAAGACACCCTCTCTCACCCACTTCCTACCTCCACATCGACCAGAAGTCAGACACTCTGGGTTCTAATTCTGATTCTGCCACTAGCCGGCTGATTTCAAGCAGGTCCCTTCATCCTTCTGGGTCTGTTTCCTCTTCCATGAAAAGAGGGAGTAGAACTAGATTACCTGACAGAGGTGGGAAACCTGAGGCCTTGAGGCCACATGTGGCCCTCTAGGTCCTCAAGTGCAGGGCTCTGACTGAATCCAAGCTTCAAAGAACAAATCCCTTTAGTAAAAGGATTTGTTCTGTACAACTGACTCAGTCAAAAGGCCACACCTGAGGACCTAGAAAGCCACAAGTTCCCCACCCTGCACTTGGTCCTTTTTCCAGCTCTACTCTTGGACAATCCTTTGATCTTGGAACAGTTTGGGCACTTGACTTAAGAGTCATGAATTGTTACGCAAACACTAGTTGTGTTGACCCTTAACAAAGCCACTTGAACCTCAGTTTCCCAATCTGTAGGATGAGGACAGTCTCACAGTGAGGTTGCTAAAAAGACCAAATGAGAACACACTTAGAGGCACTAGGTTGCACAGTGAATACAGTGCAAGACTCAGGAGTCCAGAAGACCAGAAGAGTTTGAATCCCTCTTCAGACACCAGATGTGTGATTCTTGGCACAGGTCACTTAACTTTTTGTATGTGTCAATTTCCTTATCTGTAAAATTGGAATGATAATAGCAACCACAGGGCCATTGTGAGGATCAAATGAATGAACATATGTAAAGTGCACTGGAATAATAAACAAAACAATATATATAAATGCCAGCTATTATTAGTATTACATAAATGCAAGCTATTATTCTTATCATTATCAGCAGTTTCTATAACTGTTCCTGTAAAGGAGCAAACTCAAACCAAAGCTAACCGTGAGAATTGACCTCTAATGTTCTATCATTTCCTTTGGGGAATAGCAGCACAAAGCTGGGGCTTTGGGGGCAGACTAGAAGGGGTGGTGGGGACTCCTGACCCCTTAGCACCTCTTCAGGTCCCAAATTTCCATTTCCCTTTCTGGGGGTTACCATTTGTTGCCATATTCCTTAGGCAGAAGCTAGAGGAGTTTTGTGGAAAGAGCAAAGGAAGCCCCGTCTTCATCTCTTAAGGCACCACTTCTTTGTTATAAATAAAAGAGAAAGCTGGTTTTTTTCTGCCCAGGGAGAAAAAACAAGATCCTAGGATTTAGAGTGGGAAGGGACAAGAGGATCTTGTCTAACCCCATTTCGCAAGAAAGTAAATCTTTTCCAATGCCCAAGGACACTGGGTAAGTGATCAGTTGAGTAAGGTTTCACACCCAAATCTCTTTATTGCAAAATCCATGTTCTTTCCACTGTATTGCATTAGCTCTCCAGCAGAGGAAGATAAGAGTTAAACTTCCATAACTTGGGTCTTCCCTATGACAGTGTTCCTTAGGCTGTCATACATAAACCCCAAATTATGCCTAGCATTCCTGTTAGCATCACCCATTTCCCTTTCTTTCTATGAAGGCAGTTTGTTTGATTCTAGCTGACTTACCTAATCACTATCACCTTGGTCTGTGCTATTTTTTTCTGATTTCAAAATCTGCTAAACATACTTTTAGCAGCAGTTAGAGCTGTATCTTATCTTGCTATTGATACTCTTCTGCAGAAGTATGTGCAGAATTTCCCTAGCCAGACCACTAAGTTCTACAGGGGCAGGGAAATTAATCTCCTAGATCCTAGCACAAAGATACAGCAATGCACATACTGGCTCCTTAATAAATGCTTATAAAAATGCCACCACAAGACACTCAATTGTGTGACCTGTAGGCAAGTCACTTCATCCCATAAAGTCTCCATCAGTTTCCTTACCTGTAAAATGGGGGCAATATGACCTCCTTTCCAGGGTTGTTTGAGGAGAATGCAACAGTATTTGTATGGTACTCTGTAAAGCTTTTTCTCATACAATCATTAGATACATATTTATACCGCTTTCTTAGCATGGTACACATGTACACAATACAGCTAAGTCCCTACTAGTACAGAATAATGAATCCCTGAGAAAAGGGAACACTGTAATCTAATTCATACTATTTGAAGTTATAATTATGTAAAGTATGGTAACTGCTTCCATCCCAATGGAAATGATGTGAGAATTCCCTTCACAAGATTCCTTATTCACATTAATTGGGAACTAGATACGAGAGATGGAAAGAAGCTAGAGTCTCCTACTTTTACAGATCAGAAAACTGAAGATGGGGGGTGGGAGATGGGGCAGGATGAAGTAATTTATCCAAAGTTTCACAATGATGTCAGCCTGAGTTAAAATTGGAACCCAAGAAGTAATTTCTCTAAATCATTAAAAACTCTGACTCTTCCTTGAGAGTCATGGACACCAAGAATCTTCCACCAGTGATTTTGCTGTTGCTGGTTATTGGTCAGTCCAAAAGAAAGTGAGACTTGCTGTTTGATTGAGGGGGGAGGGCACGGGGAAATGTGAGTCAGAAAACCCAACTGCTGGGCCCAGATGGACCCAAAATAACAAGGGTTAGAACCAATACCCAATAGTCTAGGACAGTGGGTCGTGACCCCTTTGGGGGTCGAATGACCCTTTCACAGGAGTTGCCTAAGGCCATCAGAAAACACATATTTCTGATGGTCTTGGGAACAGAGACACTGCTCCTTTATCCCTCTCCAGCCGGGTCCGCCCACATGTAGATACACCCACATATGAGTATTAAAGGGTCTCGGCATTAGGAAGGTTGAGAACCACTGGTCTAGGACCAACTTAAATAGTACCAGCACCCTCCTCTTCCTGCAAACCCGTTCAACTCAACAAGTATTTATTACGCTGAGCATTTTACTATGAGATAACAAAATTTAGAATAGGCCATAATCCAACCTTGCCACACAAAATAAAGAGTTTAGAGAAAGGAGACATGAACTACTCTTTGGGTCCCTCTAATTGTATTGTCTAGCCTATATCTTTCCACATTGTCTGTAAGAATAGCATGACTTCTCAAATCTGGTTAACACAATAGGGCTCACGGGGCTACGTGGGGAAACATTAATGTTTAGAAATGACTATGGTTTAAAAAGGACAATCATTAAAATTTTAGACTATTATTTTCAAACCCTATGGCAATTATGTAATTTTATTTATGTTTCATTTTTTACATTCACTTCTTTAAGAAATTACATTTTTTAAACTATATTTAACAAGTGTAGCAGTCCCCTGATAAAACAATCTAGTCCACCTGGAAATTCCTTTAGTCAGGCCTTATTCTTGATGAAGCCCTGCTTGCTACCTTGGGCAATTGCTATCTTTTCCAGGGATTCGCTTTAATGATATTATCTAATTTCTGCCAAGTTACTGAGGCTCCAAGAATACATTTTCTTCTTTTTATTTTGATGATCAGGTCCCCAAAATAAAAGTGGAAAGTCAGTCGGGGAAGTCTTCCTGAAAAAGGTGGCATTGAATCAGGCTTTAAATGAGAGTGGGTTTGCATTTGGATTTTTACTTCTAGGGAATTATACATTGTTGGAGGGGCAAGGACTTCAATTAAGAATCTCCTAGGAATTTGCATAAAAGTGTGGGGTGTTTGGGGGGAGAGTGATTAGCCAGCCCCGTTTGGCTGGAGCATTATCAAGATCAGAACAAAGCAGTATGAAATAACAATGTTCTACCCAGCTGGTCCAGGCTGTCTAGAATCTCTGTCTCCCCCGCTAGTTTCTCTGTATAGAGTGTTGTCTATGACTGCTCATCAATGAAAAGCTAGCTCCATGTCATGCCCTCCCCCCCATGCCTGTCACCAGTAGGCATGGAGGCAGCCTTTCAATATACAGCCCTCAGCATTGCAGCCCAAATTTCCCCTTTTCCCAGGGGAGTCCTGGGCTTTTCCCCTCAGGGGAAATTAATTCCTGGTATTCTTCAAATAGAGAATTGTTCTCACTTATCTCTTGGCTCAGCTGGCAGACCATGTGCCCCCAAGGAGGCAGGGACTTCATCGAATTGTGTCCCTGCATCAGGATGATGGATACAACTGGTTTGGAAAGCTCATCCAGACCATGAGAAAGTACACAGCTCAGGACTGGGATGGAATACAAACCTTCACCTGTGCTATCTCCAAGCATCAGGTGGGGATGTCCAAATTTCATGGGAGTGGCCCTCCTTTTCTCCTGGGCATTCCAAGTGCCTTGTCCTTATCTGCTCCCTGCCACCATACTTCCTCTCACTTCCTGCTGTCCTTTTTTCCTTTCCTCTTATCTCTTAACATATTCTTTACCCACCCCCACTCCACAGTTAGTCTATCCTCAATCTTATTTCTCTCTTGGACCTGAAACAAGTCCTCTCAGATACAAATATCCTAGAAAAGACTTATGCTGGGAGTAGGACAGAGTAGAACAGAGTGTCACTGGGTGGCTTAGTGAAGGTAGGGTCAGAGTCATGGGGTAGATGGGAGATTGTTCTGACTGAAAAGGCCCCACTACAACCCTGGTCTGGGGAGCTCAGGGTCTGTCAAGAAAGGACACCTTAGGAGAAGTCAGGAAAGGAAGGGACAAACTTCCTGGACCTCCCTACTCTGCCCTCCCTCCTAGAGAGGGCCTTCCTGAAGTCTTGCCCTGGCAGCAACTCTAGGGCCCATTCTTTGAGTAGGGAGAGGCTCAGTAGAGGGAAGGGGGTTCCGCCTCAATCTACTTTCTTTTGAAAGCTATTTAAAGCTGGGTGGAGGAGGGCTCAGGCGTCTCATGGCTCCCCTGGGACAAGCCTGGATGGGGTTGGGATCCCAGTGCTTGGGTTTGTTCAGAGTATACCACTAGCATCCAACCTCTTAATTAGCTTCCAAATGGTCTTGAGGTAATAGCCTAAGGCAGGTGCAAGTTGCTACTTCATTTTGGGGGGCCTCTGTACCTCATTTGGTGATGGCCTCCCCTTCATATTCCACTATGTTGTTTGGATGAAATAAGTATATATTCCAAATGTTTCTATCAAACAGACATGCTGCTTACTAGGCGCCCTCTTTCCTGATCATGGGCTAATATCATAGCATTTAGGGTCTAAAGAAGTCTTAGAAATAAAATATAGTCCAAGCTCCTTACTTTACATTGGAAGAAACTAAGGCCCAGAGAGTGTCTTTGACCAAGGTCACACTTGGTCGTAAATAAAAGAGCTGGAATGGAAGGGCCCTCAAAGGCCATTGAAATAAGGTCCAGTCTTCCATCACCTTACAGATGATTTTCCCAAGGTCACACACACTATAAGCAACAGAGGTTTCCTACCCTTCCCAGAAAATGTCTTAGGAAAGAGGCTCAGATCCAGTAATTCACAGGAAGGTGCTGATTAATGACTTACATTCATTCAATCCACTATACTTCTAAAAAAAAACTGCAGTTTAACAAGGAATGAAGTCTTAAAGAAATGACTAGAGAAAGGTGGAACTTGATAGATCTTATTCAAGGAAATATTTCTGGTTGGGAAGAAAGGGAGACAGTGGCCTTCCCCTGCCCTTATGTGCCTCTAGGAAGGATGGCATCTGCCAATGCAAGTCCCTGGAAAAGGCATCAAAGCCCAATAGAAGGGAAGTGCAAATCACCTATTCTTTGCTTCAACAGGATTTCAGAAAAACCTGGAAAGAGTTACATAAATGGATGCTGAGTAAAGTAAGCAGAACCAGGAGAACATAGTACACAGTAACAGCAACATTGTGTGATGATCATCATGTGTGTGTGTGTGTGTGTGTGTGTGTGTGTGGTTTTTCCCTTTCGTTCTGCTTCTTCTTTGAACACAACCTGACTAATGTGGGAATATATTTAACATGATTGCATATGGAAAACTGATATCAGATTGCTTACAGTCTTGGGGAGGGCATGGAGGGAGAAAAATTTTGAATTCAAAATCTTATTTAAAAATGAATGTAGAAAACTATATTTACATGTAATTGAAAAAAGTAAAATACTGTTTACAAAAAAAGATAGAAAATATCTGCTATGGTCAGGAAGTTTAGCAAATTAGTTTTAAAGCAGCATTTTACAGCAAAGATAAGGATGGTTCCTGTGATTTATTCCAGATGAGGAAATTCCTATAAATATAGGACTACCTAGAGCAGGGATGTCCAATTCAAACTGAAATTTCCACTAAAGTGTAAATAAGGATCCCTACCCATAGCCTATTGACTTAGAAAACATCTGATTTTTGTATTTTTTTATTTTGTTAAACATTTCCCCATTATGTCTTAATCTCTTTTTGGGTGTGTTTGAAGTCTATGGCCTAATCTTGATGCCCCAGAACCAGGCTAAAATGCAAATAGGAAAAGTGTGCATATATGTATATGTATGTGTGTGTGTGTGTATACATATATATGTGTGTGTATGTATATATATATATAAATATGCATAGATTTTTCCAAATCAGGAGGCAGCCACAGAGATCTGTTTCTTCTAAGTTTGACAACACACATAGCTAATATGTATATGTATCAGAGAAGGGACTGGAATCCCCGTCCTTCCGTCTCCTACTCTCTATTCACTACTGCTTTGGGATATAGGACCTAAATATAAAAGCTCACTTGATTTAAAGAATTTGAAGGGTTTTCTTTCTCTTATTTGGGAGGAGAATAAATGCTGAAAAAGAAGGGGCCTTTTTGATCTGTGGTAAAGGAGTGAATTCTTGTCTAAGCAAGGAATAGGATAAAATGTCTATTTCAATTATGTAAAATAAAAAAAAATTTTTGCACAAGCAAAATTAAAGCATACAGGATAAAAGAACTGATCCTATGTAGGAAATTTTGCATCAAAAATCTGATATTTACTGTAAGACAGAAGTCATTCCCTAATAGGCCAGGGGTAAGGATAATGGACAGTACTCAACAGAAATGCCAGTGATTCAAGAAACAAACAAATAAAATGCTCCAGATCAAAATATGAGAAATACATCATTAATTTTCACCTCAAAACCATCAAGTTGACTGAGAGTAGTCCAAGCCCAAGAGGCTATTAGAAGACAGAAAAAGCAATAACTAACCATACCCTTTTCTAGGTTTATACCTGAAGGAATTCAGTGATAGAAAAGTCTCATTATAAAAATAATCTTTCTAGTGCTACTAGTAATAGAGAGGGGTGGGAAAAAAAACCCCACAAACAAATCTTTGAGAGAGAATGAATAAATTTAGGTGTCAAGGTTTGTGTCAAGGTGGCAGGGGAGATGGTGAGCATTTATTAAGAACTTACTATATATGCCAGTCACTGTGCTTGACAACTATTATTGCACCAAGAGAAACAAAGAATGAGAAATTCGAAGAAAACAAGCAAGAAATGGTACATCACAAATAAGACAAATCCCACAATGATGCAATAATGTGAATGCAAATACTTAAAAGGCAGCCGGCTCAGATGAAATGTAATAAACCGTCTGGGATCCATCCCTCCTCTCATCTGGAGAAGCAAACTGGGACGTAGAAGGCCTTGTCAGAAAGGGTCCCTATGCCCATTTGTTCTTCGTTGATTTTCTTTCTTACAAGGAGGGTTCAGTAGAGGAGCAATGTTGGAGATGGGGTTGTTGTTTAAAATGACCCCATTTGGGGTTTTCCTTGGCAAAGATACTGGAGTAGTTTCTCCCATTTCCTTCAGCAGCTCATTTTACAGACGAGGAAGCTGAGGCAAACAGGGTTAAGTAACTTGCCCAGGGTCACTCAGCTATTAAGAATCTTGAGGGTGGATATGAACTCAAGCCTGGCACTCTATCCACTGTGCCATTTAGCTGCCTGTAGATTAATGAAATACAACCTAGTCTGGACTTCACTGACTTTCAAGCTGGAAAACTTGCTCTGATTCATTTCAGTACCACCTAAAGGCCAAGGGAGTTGGGGAGTGGGGGGAGGCAGAAGAAGAGCACTGAACTAATAGGACCTGAGTCATACTGGAGAGCAGTAAGGAAGTTCTAGGGGCTTGAGAATGACTAGAATATTATAGAACAGGTTATAAAGTCCAAAATGTAACCTTGTGACTCATCAGCAAAATATTTAAATTGTGAAGGTCCAGGCCTTCAAGGCTGAGCCCAATAAGAACATTGGTAATGAACCACATGGTGGGGGGGACTGTGGGGGAGAAGAGGCTCATCCAAGTACAACTCTTGGACACAAGAATGAGAAGGGCTTGAACTAATAAGCTACAAGCCACAGAATGGTGTGGAGGAACATACCTGTACCAAAGTCTTCACTAGTACTGTGAGTCATGTTCACTGTGCAGGTTGGGACAGGATATAGATGAGATCTTTCCTTACTTTTGGGAAGACTAAATGCCAAGATGGCACTGTAACAACAGTATTGGGACCAAGAAAAGTACTGTTCACCCAATACATATTACTTGACTTCCTGACAAACCAATTTTCTTTTTCCACAATGACAAGGCAATTCAAATCCCAATTGGAGTAATTATATAGGGCTCTAAGAAAATTTTCTTGATTCACTTTAAGTTATTTCTTTTTAAATCCCTGTATTCCTTGTTGTGTGAAATAAACCTGTTCTGTTCAATGCCTTCTGAGCTTTGACATTTGCAAAGGTACTGAAGGAAAAACTCATAAATCACTAATAATTAAAGAATTGTAAATTAAAGCAATTCTAATGCTCCAACTCACATCATATCTATCAGACTGGCAAAGATGACAAAAAAGGAAAATAGTAATTGTTGAATGGTCTAAAGGAAAATATGCACATTAATGCAATGCTGTTAGAGCTGTGTGGTGGGCCAGAAATTCTTGAAAGCAATTTGGAACTGTCCCCAAAATGTCATTTAACCATGCTACCCAAGATTCCATGGGAGCACTGAGCAAAAACACCTATGCCTATCTCTCTATTTACTATCCCCTTTTCTATCCCCTTTCAGAGCTGCTTCTGTCTTAAGGTTTCTCAATAACTCTGACTCATGCCTCCATCAAAAGTCTTCCCAGGAACATCTAAATATGACTTCTCTATATGACTTCTCTCATTCCAGTCTAACAAGATATAAAACATAGACCATCTTTGACAAATGTGATGAATACAGAGAAACCTGAAAAGACTTACATGAACTAATGCAAAGTGAAAATAAGCAGATCCAAAGAGACCATATAACCACAACAATTAATGAAAAATGAAAGCCATCCTTTCTATGTTTCCCTTTGATGATTTTAGCTCCCCACTGTAGGTTAAAATGTCATCTTTATTTAGATGAGTTCCAAATTTATATATCCAACTCTAAAAGCTCCTGAAAGATAACCCTGTACAGTGGACCAAGGACCAGCTTTGTCATCAGTTAGACTTGGGTTCAAGTCTTATCTCTAACATAGAGGTTTCTTAACCTGGGGTCCCTAAATTTGGTACTGTCAAAGGGAACACAATACCAAAAAAGTCTAACACATACTTTTTGTCACTAAAAGCCCAACGCCCCAAACAACTTTATAAAAAAGTTAAGTTTAGAATCTAGGAGGGGATGAAGTCATAGTCCAAACCAAAACAAAAAGTAACCTCACCAATATACCAGTACTTAATTTTTTGGGGGGGGGGAGGGGTTGGCATTTCAAACTATATTCAAAATAAAATTGCTCTAATTCTTTCACACCCCTTAACTCCTCTCCCTCTTACCCCTCTGTTGAGGGAACCAACATCCTTCCAGTCAACCCAGGTCCTTGACTCTTCCTTCTCTCATTCCAGAAATTCAGTGGAGCCAAGCTATTCCTACAACATCTCTTGGCTTCTCCTCAGCTTCCCCTTGTCCTTAACTCCATCCTAATTCAAACCCTCATTATTTTTTGACCTAGACTATTTTAATAGCCCCCCATATTAAACTTCCTTGTTTTCCAGTGAATTTGAGAAATATTTCTTAAGTACCTATTATGCACACGGCATTGTAATAATCATTCAGAGATGCACATGTGTAACCATGGCATTCTCCTGTTCAAAAATGTTCAGTGTCTCCCCTTGTCTTGATCAAGTACAAATTTGTCAGCCTTGAAACATCCCTCAATCCAGCTCTGACTTTAGTTAGACTAAAATTGGCTCTAGAAATCAAGAAAGGTCTCACCTTTCACTCAACACTTCACCTCCTGACTGAGCACATGCTTGTCTCCCTCACAGGTGGCATTTCCCCATGTAGAAGCTTTCTTCCCAAATCACAAACTATGTTCTCTTCTTCCTTAATTTTTCTTATATTAATTTACATATGTATACACACAGCTATACATACATGCACACACAACACATAAAATCCCCACTATAATATTAACATGGCAACTGAACCACTGTCACTGCTAAGCTCGGAGTATGAGATGTCCAAAGAGGGGTACAGGGAGGGAAAAGAGAAGAGAGGTTTGGTGACTTCAAATCAGTGAAAACTTTGGATCCCTGAGGACTCTGTAGGTTAATGTTCACCCAATCTAAGGCCTGCAGCAACTTGTTCTGCAAAGCCAAGTACAGAATGAAGTGTCCCTTACTCTCCATCCATCACTCTTTCTACTAGAATGCTCTGTTTCTTTCCGAGTGTTCTAAACTCATAGCCACAGTTACTGAAGTAGAGCCGGCTAGAAAAAGGGCAGATTTTACACTCTCCGGCCAGCCTGAATCCTGGGGAACATCAAAAGTCTCTCCCCATTGGGTAAAGAATAGAATACTCTTGGAGTTTTCCAAAGGAAATTATTGCCTTTTATTAGTCTTCTTTCTCTACCCCACCATTTCAACAGCCCTCAACCCCAACTCCCCACCAACTGAGCCTGGAACTGGAGAAAATTTATTATATGCTAGATTTGGAGCTGGAAGGGGCCAAAGACTGCCTAGTCCAGCATTCTCGTTTTATAAATAAGGAAATAAAGTTAAATGACTTGCCCAAGGTCATACAAGCTAATCAGCAGCTAGCTAGAATTCAACTCTTTCCCTAGCATTATACTCAATTTAAGACTATCAGCAAGTTTACAGACTAGGCAGACAGTCTAAGAGCAGGTAATCCAAAGAGCATTTTATATTTGGTTTTGGAATATGCTTTATGATTTCCTTGAGTGCATTCTGACAAGACAGACAGGAGATTGCCTGGGGAGTATGCTGGGCAAAAAGGATTAAAAGCCAGAGCTAGATGAGAAAGATCAATGTAAATTATTCTCCACTTAGCCTCAAGTCTCTCTCTCTTCAATATTCAAGTGTCGAGGCCTTCAAAGCAAAGCTGAATCTGAGCACTGATAATGGGACACATTTGCTTGTTCCTCTGGACCCTATAGCACTTAAATGTCAAAATTCATCTACAAGTTTCCCTATGCTATTCATTTGACTTATCTTTTTATGTATACCCTGTTTCTTTCAACTAGAGCATCTCATAAGCAGGATCTTTCATAATTCCATGTCCAACACGGGATGCTTTATATAGGAGAGTATGGAGAAATAACTAGTACTTTAACAAGTGCCTAATCAAACTCAAGTTCCATGTTGCTGTTATGGGCATCACCATCCTTCCAGATTCACAACCCTGTCATCATCTTCCGATTTTCTCTTTCCTCTCATCCCATATGGTCAACTTGTTGGCAAGGAAGTTATCAGTTCTAACTCATAATCTCTCAATTCTAATCATAATTCATCAATTCCTCTTCATAGGTCCTCTATCAACTGGAATCTAGGAGAGGAGCTAATAGGTTGCAACAACATTATCAATTCAACCAGTGTTTAGTTAAGTGCCTACTATGTGCAGAACACTCTCCGTGGTCCTAGGAATGCAAACACAAAAGCTGCCCTCAAGCTTATATTTTACTAGTAGGATAAAACAACCAGGCATTTAGCAGAGTTTCCCCTGGATTATTGTATCACCTTCCTTGTCTCCAATACACTGACCAAACTGATAGTCCACACCCATCACTTAATTCTTCAATGGCTCCCTAAGGCTTCTAGAACTTCTCAAATAGGAAAAAAAAGAAAGAAAAGCCCTCCCCAATGATTCATTACTTATTTTTCCTGTATCATTTTAATTTTATTCCTCTTCTTGTACTTTCTGTTCCCATCAAACTGGCCTGCTAGTTCCCTACACAGGACATTTCATCTTCCAGCTTCTCCATCCTTTTGCATAAATGGTTCCATTCCAGATGATAGCCACCACTTACATAGATAGCCCTAGAAGTTTTCCAAAGCATTGTACATGTTATTTTATTTAAAATTAAAGGAGTGGAAAAGAAATTAAAGGTTTAAAAGAGGGAAAGCAAAGAACCAGAAGCTGGAAAATGGCTGAACAAATAAATCGTCACACACAAACGTAATGGAAAATTGTTGTGCCTGAAAAAAAAAACAAACCAAAAACAAAACTGAAAGAAGACTGGAGAAATCATAGGTAGTTAGTTTGAAGTGAACATAAAGTGAGTAAAACCAGGAGAATTGATACCAGGGCAGCAGTATTGTAAAGAAAACAAGTCTGAAAGGCTTTACTGAATGTAGTTACCAAACATGTCTCCAGAGGACCAATGATGAAGCCTATTTATCCATCTCCTGACAGTAGTGATGGACACAAGGTGCAGAGAAATATTTTCAGACGTGAATTCATTTTGCTTTGGAAGCTTTTCATTGGGAAAGCATAGCGGGTGAAGGGGAGGTTAGCAATACAGATGCCGCCAAAAAGAGGGCCATCCAAACACTTTAAAATGCACAGAAGGGAACAGAATGGAGCACAGAGAAACAGGGCAGTTTTGAAACAGGACAGGAAGACAGAAATTTTTTTTAAAAGCCCCAATTAGGGTCTGGGAATAAGCACAAAAATCCAGGTGCAATGGTACCTGGTCTCTCAAGAGCCCTGATCTCAATTTAGCCACCAACAATTCACTGCTCTGGACCCTCAGTGTTCTCATATGTAAAAGGAAGGGATTGGAACAGGATCATTCTTGTTCAATTCCATGCAAAACTATCCCTACTTTTCTTTTTTAATGCAGTGCACATCCACTTGCCCTAATGGTTCAATTTGTTCAGACCAATCCCCAAATCAGAACACCCTCAGAGGGTATCAGCAGGAAGATAAGTGGAAAACACCCTGAGCTTCTCAGTTGAAGGCACAAGATAAATACCTTGGATTATTCATTATTGTAATTTGGGGAGTGAAAGGTAAGGGCAGTTAGGTCAGGTACCAAACCATGGACCATGAGCCCATGACTCAGAATGAACCAGGTTTGCTTCCAGTCTGTCTCCTTCTTGGCCTAGGCTGGGGAGAAAGGGAGAGAATAGTGGCCAGTTCCAAGGTCTACCCCTCCCAAGGGGCTCAATGCACATGCTGAGTGATTCCTCTCTTGCTAGGGGTGGTGTCAATTCTAATTTCTTAAGGGTCAGTCAAACTCTGACACTCTGCCTGCTGGGTCTTGTCTTTAGCTGGAAAGAGCATATTAACCTCCTTAAAACAATACCCCTCCTGGTGCCTCCTAATCCCCTTCCTTGCTCCAGACCATGTGAATCCAGATATGCAACTGATCTGTCTTTCTGGGCAGCATGCCGAAGAGCAGCCAGCCTGGCCGGCATGCAGTGAAGGGCTATGAGGATGTGATGTGATGGGAACATGAGTGAGTAGGGGGTGGAGGTGGGAAGGCAAGAAGTCTCTTCTCTTGCCAACTCTTTCATGCAGATCTCTGAAGAATGTTCCTATGCAGTTTTAGAACAGTGAGCCAGAATCCTCAAAAAAATAGGCAGAACTGTCCAGTTCCCTAACCCCTGCCCCACCCCCACATAGGTTTTTAATATGTAAACATTTAAAATGTACTTTACATTTTATAATCTCATTTGAATAAACAGTCACAACTAGCTGCAGGACTTGGGGGCTCATGATATCAGAAAGGACTATAAAATGGATTTCTGCTATCAACTCTTCTCAATAACTAGCTGTGTGAATTGACCTCTCTGTGCCTCAGTTTCCTAATCTGTTCATGATCTACACTAATACCTTTCTTAAGGCATTAAGAGACGTTCTTGGAGATGCTTGGAGACAGACTTGGAGATGTACTCCAAGGATAAAATGAGATATGAAACAGCTGAGAGGGAAGAAGGAAGGGAGAAGAGGTGGTGAAAAACAGGAATTTCCTCTTGAGGTAGAGAGAGATCTAAGTCTGTGCACAAGGGGGTGGATTCATGTGGAATCATATTCCTTTCTTGATGGATCCCAAAGCATATAAAGTTCTTTCCCCTTGGTATGTGTAATCAGAATTCTGACAGTGCTTTATTCCTTGATTGCCAGTGATAGACAACCATCACCAGGGGAAAAATTGATGGTCAAGAGTAAGACAGTGTGCACTTTGTGAA
This sequence comes from Pseudochirops corinnae, assembly GCA_028646515.1. Lineage (NCBI taxonomy): Eukaryota > Metazoa > Chordata > Mammalia > Diprotodontia > Pseudocheiridae > Pseudochirops > Pseudochirops corinnae. Next base: position 463,204,856 of record CM053585.1, read on the forward strand.
CTAGCTGGGCAGTGGCTATGGTACCACAGGTGACTTGTTACCCAGTTGTAGGGGAAAATGTATTAAGGCTATGTGTGATCAGAAAAAACAGACCAGGCAGTCAGAATTCAGGTATTCAGGTACTCAGAATAAGGGTATGCAACCAGTGCAAGGGGAAAGGACATTGGACACACCCTTTTTGGAGGATTTACAGGCAAGCAAGTAGTCATAGGATTTCAGAAAGTAAGGGGGGGGGGAGAATGACTGAATGAGCCCTGGTGGAGGAAGTCACCCATGGCAATGAAATCATGGATTACTCAGTGTGAAAGTATCCAAGCACATTCACTCCTCCCATACCTAAAGTACACATACTTTTGGTATCCAACAAACAGCCCCCATAGGAATCAAGTTTGAAAACAACATTGTTCAAAGTTTCACCTGAAGAGTCAGGTTTCCATCCACTCACCAATCCCTCATCCCCAAACTACCCCAACCCACACAAACCCCAAGGCTGTGTAAACAACAACCTGCTGGTTGTGGCAATGTCTCTGGTGCTGGTGCTAGAGACCTCACTGGCCAGGCTCCATCCCTTGCCTTACTCAAACAGCTGCCCAAAGCCAAAGGGAAGTCCCCAACAGACTGCTGCTAGTCCAAGGATAATAACTTCTGAAAAGTACTGGTGGGACGCGAGAAAGTTTTGGCCTCCGAGGTCCCCAGTGACTGACCTTCTTCCGTTCAGTGGACACTAATGACCGAAACAGTGAAGCACAGCTTTCCAAGTTTCCAATCTTTTTTTGCTTTGTTTTGGAGGGAATTCTCTCCCATCCAGGAATTTCCTGCATGTTCAAGGACAATCCTTTACAGAATCTGAGTTGTTAGGGTCCAAAATTAATGATGGGATCAGATTTAGAGTTGGAAGGAGTCTCAGAAACCATCCAGACCCCTCTCATTCTATAAGTGAGGAAATTGAGACCTAGAGGTGGGGGGAGGGTCACATAGCAAAATGTGAAGGAGCAGAGGGGAACCAGACAAGTCCTGGGTCTAACTTCTGGGATTCCTTCCAGAGTATCATTTTGCTACAGAATCTGATGCCCAGTGGCTTTTGTTCAGGGTAATCTTTGAATTCTCCCACATTTAACAAGCTCTGAAGCTTGTTCTACAGAACCTGCCCAGTGTATGTGTGGCAGTTCTTTTCATGGTCCCTCTCTCATCTGAAAGGTTTTCTCCAATGAATTACTATCCTTTAATCTTCTAGCATCATCTCCCCTCCAGGAAGTCCATCTGATGGAGAGGAGGGGGAAAAGGATCTGCTTCCTCAAATCAACACAAGAATAGCCCATCATGTATCATGCACCTAATAACATAGCTTTTCAATAAATTACTGACCTGAGACCTAATCCTTTCCTTTTTCAGAATGCTCTCTGCAGGGTGCCTTGACAGCTTTGTCCCACTCCTCAGGCAGCTGGGAACCAGACCCACTAATCCTTTGCTGGGCCCTCCCAAAGGCTCTAGGGGAGGAGGAGACACCCGAGAGAGCATCTAAAACAATTTCTCTGACTTCTAAATGAAGGACTTCTAGTCCTTGCTGAAGCTACTTCTCCAGAAGGCCTTGAGAAAGACCTGGTTCTCTAGGACTGCTGACCAAAGAAGAAACAGGCAGCCATGGCCTGGCCTGGCCAATGACCTCCTGTGTGACAATGGAAAAGTCCCATTGCTTTTCTGGGATTCAATTTCCTCACCTGTAAAATTAGGGGGTTGACCTAGATTAGGGGTTCTGTAACCTTGGGGCTAAGCTAGGGTCTATACATTTAAAAAAAAAATTTGATAATTGTATTTCCCGCTAACCGGTTTCCTTTGTAAGCATATATATTTCATGCATTGAAAACATTCTGAAAAGAGGCTCATAGTTTTCAGAATGTCACAGGGGTTCTTGTCACCAAAAAAAGCTCCTTGTCTCTCCCATCTTCCTCCTTAATTCTTCTTGCCACTCCCCTCTTCTCTTCTGCTGCTCCCTTCTCTCTGCCTTCTCTCTCCCTTACTGTAATCTGGCCTTCCTTCTCTTCTCTCCTGCTCACTTCTTTCCTCCTTTTCTCCCCCTTACTCCTGGCCCTCCTCTCTTCTCTTCTTTTATCATCCCTTGTTCTGCCCTCCTCTTTCTTTCTCTTCACTGGTTTTGGAAAAGAATAGCAACAAGGTCTCAGTGTTGGCTTAGCCCACAGTGCCTCGGTGCTTAGCATGGTACCTGGCACTTAGTAGGGACTCAATTAATGCTGATTGACTATTGCCTGACAAATGGTCAGTGGTGGTTTGTGAGGGCTGTGTGACTAGCTTTTGCCCAAAACACACCACTTCTTCAATCCATTTTCAAGAGCGTGCCCTGGATGGAACAGAAATGAGAGCCAGGAGTCTTCACCCCTGAAGCTGGGGCTCACTACTTTGGCTCCAAAGGGACCTGGATTAACAATTTCTCCTGATATAGACAGCAAATTAAGGGTTCATGAGGTCCTTTGAAGACAACTGAGGCAGCTGTAAAAAAATTGCACAGGTAAATAAATATTTAACAACTGAAAATTGCTCCCATGTTTCCCCCTCCCCCATGGGGGGTAGGGGGTGGAGAATTCCACTGAGAGTTAAAGGCAGGGCTCCTTTTAAACAAAGTCAAGCTGAGTGCTGTTCGTGAGACTTTGGAGCTAACTAAGGAAGCCAGAGTTTCCTATGGGAGCCGCCCAGGGAAGTGAGTTGAGACTTAGGTCCCAGCAAGAATCCTGTGTTGGAGCCAGGTGTCCTGAGAGCAGGCGGGCAGTGGATCCTCCAAAAGCTGCCAAGGCAAAGCCAGCTGCTTATGACATCATGGAGGAGTGAGAGGACTGAACACCACATATAGAATGATATGGCTCTTACATAAGCCTTCCGCTCAGAGGAAATGGGGTTTCGAAAGGAAATACTCCTCTCTGTGAAGCCCTGCAGGTCACAAAGGATGGGCCAGGCAGCCTACCGCCTGCTAATAACCCCACCACTGCTAACTAGCCGAAAGAGGACAATTTAGGCAATAAAGACTCAGGCTCTTAAAGGGATAAGAAAGATATACTCCTCTTTTTTGCTCTCCCCTATTTTCTTACCCTTCCTTTCTCTTCATTCTCTTTTCTTCCTTATCTGTCTCCTTCTTCCTTTTTTCATTGACCTGGCTGTCCTACACCTGGCAGGTCCTGAACCCCCAGTGATGTCTAGACCAACTCTGTCTGGCTACTCCCCTACTCAAGGCACTGGGAAGGAAATGACCAATGCATCAATGCTCTTTGAAGTGGAGGAAACATTTGAAGTGGCAGGAGAGCTGTATGACCCTGAATAAGTAAGTCACTGTCCCATCTGCAAAATGGAAGCAGACCACAGAATGTTCAAACCAGTGCTCTCCCCCACCCCAACACATACATTTTAGAAATGGAGAAAATGAGGCTCAAGGAAATGAAGTAATTTGCCTGAGAATAAACACTTGATGATAGTGGGGAATAGGAAACAGCCTACATTCCCTCTCCCCTACCTCCTCTCCCACCCCTACAGTGGTAGTATAGACAATAGGTCAGAGCCAAATTCCAATTGCACCCAGTGATCTTGGACCATTTACTTAACCTCTTTGGGACTCAGTTTCCTCATGTGTAAAATGAGGGGAGTTGGAGGAAGGGGTGGAAAGAGAGAATTTGGAACTCAAAGTTTAAAAGGAATGCTAAAAGAAATAATGAAAGTTTTGTGTTTTTTTTTTAATGAGGCGAGGTTGGACTAAGGGTAGGTCAACTGACTCCAGGGTCAGTGGTATCCTCCATATTCCTTACTACCTTGCAGTGACCATGACGGCACAAAAAGCTGCCAAGAAGGACACACTCTTAAGAGAATTATCTGGAGGAGCCAGAGGATTCACAGAGGAACCTGAAAGGAAAATAAAGATGACAAGAACAGCTGATAAAAGAGAAGAAAATGAGGACTAGAACAAAAGGGTTACAGATGGATGGAGGCCCTGCCATTTCTAATTTAAACTGACCTAAAGATCCCCCTAATAGGCTTCTACCTCCCGGAGATGACTGAGGAAAGAAAGAAAGACGCCCCCTCCTCCACACACACCAGAATATTTATAGCAGCACTTTTTGGGGGGAGAATATCAAAGAACAGGAAACGAAGTAGATGCCCACCGATTGGGGAATGGTTAATTAAATTATTTAGTCCAGGAATGCAGTAAATTATTATTGTGCTATTTAAAAAAAGATGGATGGAAGATGTAGAAAAAATGGAAAAATGTATATGAACTGATGCACAACGCACAATAAGACAAGGAATGTGACAATAAGAAGGAAAAACTGAAAACGACAGAAGGTAAAGGCTGAATAGTTAGAAAGTATAAGCGTAGTCCCAAAGAAGAGATATGAAAAGCTACCTCCCCACCTCTACTTCGCAGAGGCAAAAAGTCCAGTTTCTACCCACACCATCTTAGACAGCCAGTCCTCTTCTCTTGTCTCACACAGCTGTTCAGGCCCTGATTATCTCTTCCCAAGATTATTTTAAGACCCTCTGGATAGGTCTCCCTGACTCAAGTCTCTAACCATTTCAGTCAATCCTCCACAATATTGATAACGCCATTTTCCTTAAATACATCTGACCATGGTCAATCCCCTACCATAAATTCCAGTGCATCCCTATTGGCTCTCGAATAAAATTTAAACTTCTCCATTCAGTTTTCAAAGCCTTTTGCAACTTGGCTTCAATTTAACTTTCCAGCCTCACTGAACATTATTTCCTGTTGAAAAAAAGGATAGAGCCCCAGTGCCCATTCTTTGTTCCCCAAAGAGGCCTGGCCATCCCCCATCCCTGGAAAGCATCCCCTCCCTCAATTCTGCCTCCGATTAAGAAGCCTTTCCTTGAGACCTTTCTTGGCAGTCTCAATTGCTAGTGCCCTCTCATTTAACCTACCTTTATTTAATTACTTTATATTTATTTGAATTTATTCTCTGTACATTTATTCTATATATACTTAAGTATCTCTTTTTTTTCCTCCCATTACCCCGTTTAAACTCCTTGTTAGCAGAGAATTGTTTCACTGATTAAATGCCCATTTCCAGTACCTAGCACAGTGCTTGATGCATAGATGTTTAATGAATGTGTGGTGAATTACTGAACCATCTTACTTTACAAATTAAGAAACTGAGGCCCAGAGATCTGCCCAAGACAACAGGGGTATTAAGGAACAGAGCTAGAATTTGAACCAAGATCCAAAAGGCAAGAGGCAGCTAGGCAGCTAGCACTGGGCTTGGAGTCAGGAAGACCGTCTTCAAATCTGGCCTCAGACACATACTAGCTGTGTCTGACCCTGGACAAGTCACTTAATCTGTTCCCCTTTAATCCACTGGAGAAGAAAAAGGCACAATATTCCAGTATCTTTGCCAAAATAACCCCATGACAGCACTGGGGTGCTATGGCTTATAGGGTCACAAGGAGTCAAACACAACTAAACAAAGACAAAAACAACCAAGAAGCAAACTGTGGATGGAGTACTAAAACGGAAAAAAATTATGTTCTCTGTCCTCACCGTGGTAGAACTTTTTAAGGCATAAGGGCAAGGTAACCCTCCAAAGTTTGAATGGGAAAGTTTGGCCACTGCAGAGGTGTTACAAATGAACAATCTGGCTGATGTTTTTAGAGTACTCATTGGCCAGGAGAACACTGTATAAAGTAACAGCAATACCATATGATGATCACCTCTAAATAACTTAGCTATTCTGATCAATACAATGACCCAAGACAATTTCAAAGGACTTGTGAAAAAATGTTAGCTCCATCTTCAGAGAAAGAACTGATGAAGTCTGACTGAAGATTGAAGCACATTTTTCTACTTTGTTTTTCTTGCTTTTTTGCAATATGGCTAATCGGAAACATTTTGCATGACTTCACATATATAACTGCTATCACCTTTCTTGCCTTCTCAATCAGTCGGGGAAGGGTGGGAAGGAGAGAATTTTGGAACTCAAAAAATGTTTCTAAATGTCAAAAATAAAAAATGAATTTATTTTAAAAAAACAAACAAGTATTCACTAGAGCCAACTTTCTTTCTCCAAAGCAATCCAAACCCACAAACTGAGACTGAGAGGTCATGTAATATCTCAGGTAACCATCAGCTTCTCTACCTCTCTAACTTCAGCTTCTCCTCTCTAAAATGGGGCAAATTAAAAAAAATTCATGTACTAGCTACTTCACAGAGTGGTTGTGGGGGGGGTGGGGATGGGAAGTACTTGGCAAACCTTCCAGCATAGCAAGATGAATTTCCTTTTCTTCCTCTATCCTGCTCTGGCATTCTGTGCTTTGCTTTGCCTGTGGTGTCAGACTGTGACATCACTGCCTTGACAGAAACAAAAACTCGATTCTGATGCCAGGCCTGGGACTTTCCCCGAGGTGGAGAGTTGGAATCTCAGAGCAACAGGGAAAGAGGACAAGAAACAAGCAAGAAGCAAAACTAGAAATTATTGTTATGCCCACCCGAGCAGAAGGGTGAAAGGTCAGCACTGTGTTGTTGTAAACCCCTTTCAATAAAGTACTGGCAGTTCACTGAAAAATCAGCCAGCCTTACAGTAAAAGCATGGGGGTGCCTCACCCAGACAGACAGAGTTCTGGGCAGGGGCTTCGGGGAAACGAGTGGCTGTGTTCAAGGGAGTGTGAAGTGAGGGCCCATCAACAGGGAAGTAAGTGGCTGAAGAGACTGATGAAGGAAACATGCTGTCAATGGGGCTTAAGAAATAATGAATATTTTAAAAAAGAGAAAGAAATAATGAATGTGAAGAGTTCATGTCAAGTTGGACAGGCATATGTGAAAGGATATAGAGGAAAACAGTTTTAATAATGGCCACAAATCTGTAAAGGAAAACACTTTTGAAAGATGTCAGAACTCTAATGAATGCAGTGGTCAATCTTGACTTGAAGTGTGCCTCCCTCCGTTTGGCAGAGGGGCAGGTGGGCCACAGATATAAAACAAGGGACACACCACCAGACAGGGACAGCCTGTGTTTTTCTTAATTTTACTTCATTTTGGGAGAGTAGGCAAGGTTTTGTGTAAGAAAAGCACTGAAAAGTCAATGAGGGAAGTTAAATTTTTTAAAGTGCATCAATAAAACTTAATTAAAAATAATATGTGTGATCTATTTTTTATAGCGCTAAGGCAGTTATATGGCCATAAAGATGGGTGCTTTACAAAAAGAAATGCCTCTGACCTTTCTCATTTTTGGAAGGACCTCCCATCTAATCTCTCTTGGGTCCTGGAAATGGTGATCACAGAAGACAGGACTAAGAGGTCCCAGTGTAGGACACAAATAACTTTATTTTGAAAGATACAGTATATATGGAGAGCTCACCTCTATTTCACTGTCTTAGGATGAAGTGAACGGTGCATAGTTACTTTAAAGAGCTCTAACAATAAGTAAAGTGAATGGCCTGTGGATATAATTTTACCATGAGTAAACTGAGGTCCCAAGCACCTCCTACTTAGCTAGACTCATTCAACTTAGCAAGCCTACCCCACTCCAGATGCTACAGTGTTTCATCTCTGCCAAATCCATCTCTTCCACAACTTTCCTGGTGGAAAAAAATAGTCCCCCTCTGAAATTTATATTGAATGGTGTTGCCATCAACCTTTAGTTTAGACCAGAAGTTACCCAGTATAATGTGAAAGAGAAAATTTTTAAATGCTAATTTCACGACTGACAAGATAGGGATGACACTGAAAAGAAGCAGGGGACAAGGGCTGGAGTCCAAGATGGTGACTCTAAAGAAACTGTTCAAAGTAATGTCAGACAGGACTGAAGTTATGAGAAGACACCTAGGAATGTCTCATGAGCTCAGGAGGTGGGAGGCAGCAGCATTTCTCTAGGGAATGAATCTAGAGAACATGTACCTTGAAAAGACACAATGAGGGGAGAGCTTGAAAACAAAATGTTATAGCTGACACCCCCCCAAGGAAAGATGTTCCCCACATTGAGACAGTTCATCTTGAAAAGTGAATTGCACAGGAGATCTGACCAATAGGTCACTTTCCTACTCACAAATTAGGGGCTTCCTAGTACTCATAGGATAATAGTCCGTCTCCTACCCCTCCACAATCTGGCTTTAACTTGTAACTTTCATACTTTTAAATTCTATTTCCTATTTAATAATTCTATATTCCAGCCAAACTGTAACAAAAAAGTTCCCTTATTTTGTGTCCTTTTTCTGCCTCCCTGTACAAAAGCCTAGAAAAAACTCACTCATGTTGTATGTAAATAATTGTTTACAGATTGTCTCTTCTTCATTCTTTCAATAAAAATTCAATAAATTAAGCACCTACTACCCCTAGATACTTGTGCTAAGTGCTGAGGAGACAAAAGACAGTCTCTGCCCTCAAGGAGCTTACAATCCAAACTGAAATGTAAACTCCTTCCGAGCAAAGAATTTTTATGCCCTTTTTTGTAGGGCATACATAGAATATTTATGCCTTTCTTTGGGCTTAGCACCAATACCAGCTGGGCAGCTTAATAGTAAATACTTGCTTCATCTTCTGCTATCTAAATTCTATTTCCATCAAACTACCAAAGGATTACTTTACAGAGTAGGAAAAAAAAAAATCATCCAAATGAACAAAAGGTCAAGAGTCTCAAGGGAAATGATGAAAAAAACAAGTGGATAGAAAGGGAGATACTGAAAAGCTGTAATCATCAAAACCATTGAGTGCTGGTTAAAAAAATAGAGGTGACTCAATGGAACTGATTAGGTACACAAAATGCCTGTGCAATTACTGTCCCATTTCTTTCTCTACACCCTCCATAGGCTAATCCTCTGGTGCCTTTACCATCTCAGTGGTACCAATATAGCACATTGGCTCTCAGTCTGCTGTTCTCTCTTTTGATGGATGACCCTTCTGCCCCTTTGTCTGGTCATGCATTCTTGGTGATGGTTTTTTTGGATTTTTTTTGCCATTTCTCTAAGGCCAATTCTTGGAGATACGGTGCAGTCTATTAGACACAATCACGCAACTTTCTATTGTTCTATGGGTTACTTGTAATTCTTCTCCCTTCTGAGAGAGTGATGCCTGATGATTCATATCCATAGCCTGACTGGGAAAATGTGGCTTGGTACAATGGGAAGAGTGCTGGATTAGGAGCCAGAGAACCTGAGCTCACAGCCTGGCTTTGCCATATGCTACCTGGACAACCTTGGGCAAGTCACTGAGCCTAGTGGGGATTGTTTCCTCAACTCTAAAGTGAGGAGAAATGACCCTTACAGTTTTTGAAATCGCTGATATTATATTTTTTTATTTTGAACTTAAATGAAAGAAGCTAATAAAATAAAAATTTTAGTAAAATAAAATTAGCTTCTCTATACATTATAAAACGGGAGAGATTGTACATAAAACTAAATTATGTAAAGCCTTTTCTTTTAAGCATATAATAAATTCAACACATAACTTTGGTCTTATGGTATTAAAGAGATGGACTTTGGCAGCAGCAAGCAGTTTGGGACCAACGAAAGCAATGCACCTTTTTTTTTTTTTCCAAATGCAGAGCAAGTCTGTCTTCTCTCTGTTGTCAATCAGCCCTTGACCCCGTCCAATTTCATGTCCTCATCTGGCAATATATGATTTCATCATTTTGTTTTTATACAGCAGATGGTTACTCATAAATTTTGAATTCTTATATATTTCACTATTTGGGGGACCAGTACAATGCCATCTACAACTCAAAACCACTTGGAAAAACCTCCCACGATCAGTTTTATGGTGGATTTTTTGGTCAAGACCTGTGTCTTCATCAGAATGGAGATCTTTATACTAATGCAGAGAGGGAAACCATCTCTAACTTGTAGTCCTGGATAGCTATCTAGTCAATACTACCCATGGTCACTCGGCTAGAATGTGTCCAGAGCTAAGGCTCTTGCTCCATCAATCGGGGTATCTCCTAGAGCACTAGAATGTCAGTGTACATACCCCTGTTTTACTAAAGCTTTAACTCAATATTTGATGAAATTCCTGAACAAAGTTATTTCTGGTCAGTCCCTTGTGTCCTTGGAGCTTATATCACTGTAAACACATGAATGGGAAACACTTCATTATAAAGCTCTTCACTCAAAGGAGATGCTTTGATTTTTTTTTCTTTGCCTCTCAGGCAGTTATGGATCCAAAAAGATACGGAGCCAATTATACAAAATCATTTCCCAAAAGACTTGTGATGCATAATATTCTGGACTGCAGAATGTTACCAGTATAAATATTGGCTGGGTGTGGTTGGACCTGTTGTTAACACTGGACATCAGTATAATGCTGCCTGCAACCCTAATGCTATTTTTTTGCTACAATGCTTGGGCAGCTCAGGCACATCTGTAGGCTGTCTACTAAGAAAGTAGGATCCTCATGGACATGGGAGAGCAGCCTGGGAGAAAGCATCTCTTACTATAACTGAGAAATGGCTGTTCCCCAAGGGGAAAAGAAAACAGCTTTTCTTACGCTTGCCCTGGCTCTTTTCCTTGAGGGTACTCTGTACCACACAGAAATTGTGGGGAGCTTGGTTGGGATTTTCCTTAAGGAATCTGAGCAAGGTTTCCCAATTTCCTTGTGAGTTAATAGGGAGGGCTACAGAGATGCAGGGCAGAGTTTCACAGAATTTGAAGAGAATTCAGTTGCCATCTAGTCCCATAAACCAGACTAGATGAGAGTGTATCCAATACACTAAGACACACATAGTACAAGTAGTTACCTCCAGCTTCTGCTTTAAAATCTCCATTAAGGCTGACCACTCTCTCTCTCTAAACAGCTCATTCCACTTCTGAGTGGCTCAAACCTAAATCTGCCTCCTTGCCCCAGAACTATATGACTTGCCCAGAATCACACAGACAGAATGCTGGACTTAGTAAGAAGACCAGGGTTCAAATTCTGGCAAACTCATCAAACTTTTCTGAGTCTCAACTTCCTCATTTGTAAAATGGGGATATTAACACTTGAACTATCAACTGCAGAATTATTGTGAGGAAAGTACTCTGTAAACCTTAGGAGTAATTACTAAAAAGCAAATCTACTTTCAATCCCTGTATTTTGATCACAAACAATGACCCAAGCTCCCAGAACTCAGTTCCCCAAGTGCCATCCAGCACTACCCCCTCCATTCCAATTCCTCCGCTCCCAACATTCTGAATGCTGCATCACTCTCATAGATCTTCTCTTACTATGTTAAGAGGCATGGTCTTCCTGCCATTACAATTGGCGGATGGGGTGCAACCCTAAGCCCAAGGAAACACAGAGCCAGTCAATTTGTGAAATAGAATGAGAATGCAGAAGGGTGGTACAGCAGGGAGACCGGGTGTGGCCAATGGGCACAGTTTGGACTGGAGTATCGCTAGGTCAGGCCCAGTACTCTTCCTATGATTAGTGAAGCTGATATCAAGGAACCAGGCAGGACAAGGAAGAAGTAGGCAATATATTCTCTGTGGTAGGCTTGCATCACAAGTCTGGAAGTTTAGTGCCTCAGTTTACCCAAATGGTAAAAAATTATGTATACAGTTGTTTGCATGTTGTTTCTCTCATTAGATCAAGCTCCTTGAGTAAAGGGGCTTTCCCCCCTTTCTTGAACCTGTGAAACTTCTAAACTTATTAAAAACTATTTAAAATTTATTAAAATTTAACATAGTGCCTATCATATAGAAGGCATTTGGTTAATGATAGCTGACTACCTGCTATGTCCCAAAAGAGATAGGAATATCAGGGAGAGAGGAAGGAAGTTGAGAAGGACTAGATTACATATTGTATCCAATGTTCATGTGGCTCTATCTACTCTGGAGATTCACTGCAGGTGGTCTAGGTTTTCAAAGGCTATGCCAAGATATGGCAAGTCCTACTTACGAGGTTGTAAAGGCTTTGATGAGGACCCTACCAGGACCACGTCTCTGTTGTCCAAAGACTAGCTTATAAGCTAGAACATGATCACAACCAGGTTGGTCTTCAACCCTAGGAACTCATAAAGAGTTGGACAAGTGTCTTGAGTTTTGAAACAGATATAGAGATTTGTATATTGGACAGATACTTCATTTTAAGCAAGAAATATATCATGGAAAAGTTATGGGCATCATCTAATTGGCAAACATGGCGAAAAAAAGGACAAATGTTGGAGGGTCTACAGAAAAGAAAGATATCAACTGATTCAGAGTAAAGTATGCAGAACCTAGAGAAAAATATATGTGAAAACAAGTCTATAAAACAACTTTGAAAGTCTTAAGAACTCCAATTAATGCAGTACTCTGCCAGGATTACAGAGAACACAGATGACACAATGCATATTGCCCACCTCCTGATGGAGAAGGGATGGATTCAGGGTACAGATTGAGGTATTTGGTTTTTAGAGCACAGTCAATGTTAGAATCCATTTTGTTTGAATATGTAGTGTTTGTTTAAAGGTTTTCCCCAATTCCCCCATCTCAAGATACTTTTAAATGAAAAAAAAAATTAACAATTTTTAAGAACTCTGAAAAAAAAGCGCCAACAAACCTCTATCAGTGCAAGGACCAGCCAAGATTCCCAAAATTTAATAATGAAAAATAAAGTAAAATGAAAAAGTATGGTATATGAATCTAATGAAATATTATTATGCCATTAGAAATGACAAGAGGGATAGTTTCAGAAAAATCTGGGAAAATTTTTATGAACTGATGCAGAGTGAGGGCAAAAGAACCAGAAGTGTATAGTCCATCCTTCTGTGATAAGATCCTCCTGTAGCGTGAAGACTAAATGTCCACATATTGGACTTGCTTATCCATCACAGCCACATTAGTCCTGCAGAACCTGTCTCCATATTCTGGCTGCTGACCAGTATTTTGGAGAGCAAGGCATGGCAGGTCACCAAGGACAGCTGAGATCTCCAGGAAGTACATTATGAGAAAAGTCACATGAGGAGGAAAATGGGAGACTACTCTGGCTTTTACAGATAACCTTACTGAATCCTCAAGATACTGGGCTGACTCAGTCCAGAACACAGCTTCCAGCCCCATCCTGGCACACAAGAGCCCCACAGTCTGTATGCCTGCAATAGCCTTTTCATCCACTGGTAAGGAAGGGGTTCACATGAGAAGGCAACTACCTCTCTTCTTTGTAGGGTGAAAAGATAACAGTTGTGGGACTTTACATCCATGGTCAGATTTAGTTGACACTTTGGGTTAGTTTTACTGAACTGCTTTTTTCTCCTTTCTTTTTCTTTCATTGTTATAAGATATTGGATATATCCATTATAAGATAAATTGGATCTCTTGGGGAAAGTGTGTGTGTGTGTGTGTGTGTGTGTGTGTGTGTGTGTGTGTGTGTGTAATTTAGAAAGAGCCTCCTGCTCAGATGTGAATCAGAACTTGAACTTGTAACCAAAGTGAGATATTCTGGTCTGACAGGAGAATGACTAGTTTTTTAACATAGAAAAAATATGTTGAAAATTCCCAGTATTCCCAGTGGTAGAGCAGCTAGGTGGCACGGTGGATAGAGAACCAGCCCTGGAGTCAGGAGGATCTGAGTTCAAATGTGACTTCAAAAACTTACTATTTGTATGACCCTGGGCAAGTCACTTAATCCTCATTGCCAGAGAGAATGAGAGAGAGGAAGAAAATTCCCAGTGATTACTAGTCTTTTCTACTCAGTCTAAGACTGACAGGGTTGGTGTAGGGTTTGGTGAGTTAGGGGAAGAAACAGGTCTTTGTCTCAGTTTCTCATGAGAAATACTAACAATCATGCTAATTCAATTACAGGGGGGCCAAAAGGACCATCCCTGAAGGAAGCACTTTACAATCTCAAAGTAACCACTGGGGAGGGATGTGTTAAGAAAAGCCCTGACCTTCCAGTAGGACTCGGAGTCAGGAAAACAAGAGTTAAAAAAACCAAGGTTTGGACACTTAACTAGCTGCAGGACCCTGTGCAAGTTACTACTTCTCTCATCCTACCATTTCCTCATCTTAAAAATGGGGCCAAGAACCCCCTTAGAGGGTTAAGAAACAGTTGAGTTAACATAAGTAAAATGCTTTGCAACCTTAAAAAATTATGTAAACGAAAGCTATTATTATACATTTACTCTTAAGGGACACAAGACAGCCCCCAATGACCATCATGCCAATCCTAGAATGCTCTAAAGTGCAGAGTACCACTCCTGAAGGGCACCTGAGATGTTTATAAAGCACTTAGCACAATACCTGGCCCATAGTAGGTGTTTAATAAATCCTTATTCCCCACATTTGAATTGAGACAAAGCAAGGACGCTCCTTCAGGATTCCAATTCAACAGGAATGATGGAATTGGTGGGAAAGGAAAATCTCAGGACCAGACTCCTGTCCTAGGAAGTGAGGAAACTAGCACTGGCCCATATGTTCAGGGACGTCCTTCGCACAGACTCCTTTTACTCCCATCCTGGTAATCCTGTGACAATACCAAAAGTATGAGGTGGCTAACTGATACACTGATATAACTCAAGCAGAAACGGGGAGCACTAGCGGGTACATGAGAATTCGTGGGGCCACACTTTTAATGAGAAAACCACAGAGTGTTGCCTGCCCCCTGGCAGCCAAGTGCTAGATGCCTCAGATCTAAGACTAAGTAGCTAAGCGCTGAGTTAAATGCCTTTCTCAGGATAACAAAACTAATGAACCATACTGGGAGAATTTGAATCCAGGTCACCCTGACTTTTAAGCCCAGCACTCTACCAACTCTGCTCCCTCCTACTGATATTTTATTGCACTTAAAATTGCAAAGTACATCTTCTCATTTAACCTTCACAACACCAAAGGAAGAATGAGGAACACCATCGCCATTTTAACAAATGTGGAAATGAAGGAGCAGGAGGGCAGCTAGGTGGCGCTGTGGTTAGGGCATGGCCTGGAGTCAGAAAGCCAAAGACACCAGCTGTGTGACCCTGGGCAAGTCACTTAACCCTGTCTGCCTCAGTTTCCTCATCTGTAAAAAGAGCTAGAGAAGGAAATGGCAAACCTCTCCAGTATCTCTGCCAAGTAAACTCCAAATGGGGTCAGAGAGAGTCAGACACGACTGAACAAAGGACCAAGAAGGTGGTCATACAGCCGGTAGTTGTCAGAATCTGGATTTGAACCCAGGTCTGCCTGACTGAGCCCAGCATTCTACTCACTAGTCAGAAGACCTGGGCTCAAATCCGCGTTAACACGTGGAGACAAATCACTCATTCTCTCTTGGGTTTAGTTTTCTCAACAGTAAGATGCTGTTTAAGATGTCCCTCCAGATCCTAACTACCTTACTGCTTTCCTGGTGTTGAATGAATGACAATCTCTCCTGGAGATGATGGAACCTTAACAAGCCAGACAACACCCTTCTATTTCTCTGGAGGGATAGCTGTGTGTGTGTGTGTGTGTGTGTGTGTGTGTGTGCTGGTAAACCAACTCTCTGGAAAGAAAACGTGTACAGAATGTCCTTTTAAATTTAATCTGCGTTATTAAAATGATTAAAAATAGCATTTCCCCTTCCTATCACTTTATTAAGTCTAGACAATCAACAAAATGATAAATCAAGCCCTGATTTCTAGCCTTTGCCAATCAGTTCGATTCAGCCGGCTCCAGCTTACTCGTGGGTGTAGCTAACGTGCACTGAAACCAAGGGTAGCGGGAGTTTTTCCAGTAGTGAGTCACAAGATAAAAAAAAATGCTTTGGGGGGGATATAAGAGGTGCAATATAAATTTAATTACATAATTACATTTGGCTTCAATTATAATTACTAACTAATCCAAGCAGACCAGCATGAAATCCTGGTGACAAGTCAATTACTCAAGGGTACCAGAGCAGGTGGTTAGGCTCACAGGTTCATGTGTGCCAGCTCATTAAATGACCATTTCCTCCCCTCTCCTTCCCCCCCCCCACCTTAAAAATCTTATGCTGGTCTAACCTTGGAGTCATAGGCACGTGGCCTATAGAAATGCTCAGCTAAAAAGAGTGGATTTAGAAATTCAATCAGGCCTCAAAGCAGCCCTGGATTTATACAGGATCACAGATTTAGAGCAAGAAACCTTAGAAGTAGCAGTGAGGTGGTGTAGCAGATAGAGCACCAGCCTTGGAGTAAGTTCAAATCTGACCTCAGACACATATGATGTGATCTTGGGCAAGTCACTTAACCCCAACTGCCTCAAAAAAAAAAAATCTTGGAGTTCATGTAGTCTGTTCTTGTTTTACAGATGATGGAACTGAGTCCCAAAAATGTTAAATGGATTATTCATGGTCACAGAAGTAGAATATAACAACTGGGAGAAGAACCAAGGCCCAGCTGGCAAAGCCAGGATGCTTCCCTAAGCACCAAGATGATACTGGGAGCACTGCTCTCCACAGAGACGCACTGCCTGAGGCCTGTGTGAGCAAATCTTGCAGCCCAGGGTGCACAACTCTTATCACAAGAAATCCCTCTGGAAGGGGTCTGGTCAACAAGGAAATCTGCCTCCCCTAATCCTAAACCAATCCTGCCTGGATGCTCTTCCAGGGTCCAGGGCTCTATCCCACCTGTACCCCACCAATCTTCCCAACTCCCAAAGAGGATTCAGATCCTCTGAAGGCCCCACCCTGCGGGGAACTCAAGCCTCAGATCAAATACTAGACTGGGAACAGTACACAGTACTGAGAGTGATGTTAATGTATAACTTATTCACCATCCTCAGCCACTGTGTCCTACCTAGAAGTAAAACCTCTAGGCTTAGGGAGTTTTCTGTCACTCTATCACTTTCAACTCAATGGGTTCCTGTACTGCTTAGTTGATGCTTACTGCTGCTCCCAAAATTGTCATCTCTGACCATCACAGCCCCAGCTCTTGTGCCCTCACACTCCAGAATAAACCAAAGCATCATATTTAGTCTAACACTGGGCAGCTAGGTGGCACTGTGGATAGTCAGAAATTCTCATCTTCCTGAGTTCAAATCTGGCTTCAGACACTTACCAGCTATGTGACCCTGGGCAAGTCACTTAACCCTGTTTGCCTCAGTTTCTCATCTGTGAAATGAGCTGGAGAAAGAAGCAGCAAGCCACTGTCTTGGACAAGAAAACTCCAAATGGGGTCACAAAGAGTCAGATGCAGATCGAAAACAACTGATGGATGAACAAGTCCAACGCTGCTCATTGGACAGTTATAAAAAGTGAGGCCCCAAAAGATGGAGTAGATTGCTGTTTCAAAATTCTCTCTGTCACCCCCACTACCCAATGCTTACAACTATAATATCTCCCCCACCTCCCCGTATCCCCACACTCTCCCACAAGTCCCTTAGTTCTGAGTCCCTGGTTTTGGAATCAGGGACCTGACTTTCAACCCTAGCTCTGCTACTTACTCTCTGTACCCTGTTGGGCAAAGGCATTTTGTCTCTGAGAACCGTCATCTGTCAGTTGATGGACTGGGGCTCATGACCCTAGACGTCTTTGCTCATCTCACAAACATCCCATCCTACTCCTGACTTGGAGCTTTCACCAAAGGAACTCCCTCCCTCACTAACCCAGGAACTTTTCTCTCCTCCTCTACTCCTCACCTCCTAGGCTTAGTGGTCCCATCTCTCCAGACTCCTTTCTTAGAACCCAGCTGCATCCTCTCCCCTGGCCCCCTCTCTACCACTTCCATCCCTTTACAATGACAATTCCTCCCCTTTCTTTCCTCAGGAAAGTCCTCACCCCTATACAGTAGTTTACATTTACATAGGTTTACAAAGGAGCATTCTTTGAATGGAAATCCATTCATCCCAGTCTTCCAGAATTCCCTACCAGGCAGTAGCCCTAAGCAGAGGGCTTTTACACACTCATCTCCCTGTTTAAAGGGTAAACTCCTAGAGGGAAGGGACAGTCTTTTGTCCAGGAATTAGGAGAAATCCTCAAATACAGCAGGCAATTTAGAAACATTTATTGACTAGCATCCATTTTCTCACTTGGCTCTCACTGTAACTTGAGGGTAGAAGGTGTAACTATTAGCAGGAGAGACTCAGCAGGATTAACTGACTTGTCCAAGAGGCTGGCCTGGAATTCATGTCTTCAGACTCAAAAGTGACAGCTGGTAAGGGCAGCTGGAGTCAGGAGAACCTGAATTCAAATCCAGCCTCAGACACTTGACACACTTACTAGCTGTGTGACCTTGGGCAAGTCACTTAACCCCAATTGCCTTGCCTTCCCCCCTCCAAAAAAAGGGGGGCAGCTGGTGGTGCAGTGGATGGAGCTAGGGCTGGGTCAGGAAGAGCAGAGTTCAAATTCAACCTCAGATACATGTAACTCTGTGTGATCGTGGCTAGTTACTTAACCAATCTGCCTCAGTTTCCTCAACTTTAAAATCAGCATAATAATAGCAGCCACCTCACCGGGTTGTAGTAAGATAAAATGAGATAATATTTGTAAAGCACTAAGCTCATAACATGCCTTCCTTCACAAGCTCAGGTTCCTGTCTACTCTACCGCCACCACCATTTTTTACTACAAACTCTAGAAACTTTCCATTTTTCAAAATCCAAGAAAAAAAAGTTATCCCATTTAGGAAATCCCCCCTAATTGTGCCCAAACACATCCTTAATTTCTCCCTCACACACACTGAATAAACGCAGAAAAATAAGAGTAAAAGCTCATATCTGGATGGTTCTTTAAGGTCTATAAAGCTCTTTATGTCACCTTATTTAATCTTGGTAGATCAACAAGCATTTTTATGCACTTACTATATAGGCGCCATGTTAAATTAGGAGAATACAAGCAGAAAGGTGGTCTCAAAATCATCCTGACAGGCAAGCAGGGTGATTTGGCCAGGGGCACACAGTTATACTGGACTGAAGTGAGGTAGGGGAGGAAAGCAGATGTTCCTGACTCCTGCTCACCCATAGCCCTATAACAGCATAGCAGAGTGACTAAATCATGGTAGATGTTATTTAAAAAAAAAAAATCCTCTTATGATGTTGTTGACGCTACAATGGCTAACTGTGGCCTGAGTGAAGAGATGTGAGAAGGCATCTCTTCCTCTTCAGAGCATACTAGGGGTCTATGGGTGTGGAGTACTACACAGCCTAGGTTTGTTTTACTTAGTTTTTCTGAACTTGTTTTTCCCTTTTTATTCTGTCATAAGTGACGGGTTCTCTGAGAAGGGAAGGAACTTTGGGACATTTTTTTACCCACCGACTCCAGTTCTCTCCCATCCTTTCCTCCCTTCTCCTGCTGTGTAACCATCACTCTCAATGGCTCTGAGGGAGTGAGAAGTAAGACCAAAAAAAATTCATTTTTTATGTGCAAATATTTCTAGTATCTATATAAGTCACTGGGCTAAGTATTGGGATCCAGCTCAGGTCTTACTCCAATGCTTCTTCCTAGCTTGAGATTGAGCCTATGTTCTCAAAAACTATGTAAATGAAAGGTCAACACAACAGAACAGGCTACACAATCAGACCAGGAGTGTGCATGGTTGGGTCAGCCCACCAGAAATTCATGAAGCCATTAAGTGAGAGTTAGGGATATACCTACACTGCTGAATGACAAGAAATGTTTGAAATACAGGAGTCTAACATACAGAAAGGCAATGTATGTGAATAAAACCATGAATCTGGGCGTCAATTAGACCTCAGGAATTTATCAACCAGGTAACTAGACCTCAGGAATTTATCAACCAGGTGACCCCTCAGCAAGTCATTAAATCTGAATGTGGATCAGTTTCCTCATTCCTAAAATAAGAAGACTGGAGTCTAAATGTCCCTTCTAGTAGGATTCCATGAAATATTGAAAAAAAAAGGGAACAATTCTGAAGGAGAGAAGGAAAGCAAAAAATGAGGCTAAGTGAGTGTAGGTGATCACTTCTTCAAGGGATTTTTTCACTGGACCCTACTGCCTGGGACACCACCAGAGCTTGGAACAAGCTTTGCCCTTTCTCTAGACAAAGCTGCTACACAGAAGTATCCCATCCCAAATGTCCCAAAAGGTAGAAAGTAGAGTCCAAAGACTTTGGTTTCAATACAATGTGTGGCATGTAGAAAAGAAAAAAAAAATAACACATTGTATTTGGAGTCAAAGGGGCATAGGTTCAAATCTAGAGTCAGAAACTTCCTGACTCTAAGGACCTTGGGAAAAATCACTTAACTTCTTGGGATGGATATTTCTGTTTTCCTCCCTCATAATATGAAGGGATTAACTAGATGAGGAAAGACTCCTTCACCCAATGGTTCTATGTTTCTATTCAAACTGTTTTCCAAACTGAGTAGAAGGGGTGAGTGTGCACCTTACTAAGGTCCTCAGGGCTGATTTTTTTTCTTTTTCTCTGCATCTCCAAAAGTCTGTGACACAGAGCAGTTACTAATTATGTACCTGTCAACTGACTGCAATCTGGGCCAACCCACCTTTTGTCACTCTTAGACCTTGATTTAAGGGCCCTGGGGGGGTGGGGTTGGGCTTTCATGTTTCAGCCTGGGCTAGTATGGTTTTTAAGTCATTTTTTTGTGTTATATCAGACTCTTCATGACCCCATTTGGGTTTTTTTGTTTGTTTGTCTGTTTTTGGCAAAGATATTGGAGTGGCTTGCCATTTCCTTCTCCAGCTCATCTTACAGAGGAGGAACAGAGACAAAATGTGGTTAAGTGACTTGCCCAGGATCACACAGTCACTAAATATCTGAGGCCAGATTTGAAATCAGGGTAGATGAGTCTTCCTGACTCCAGGCCAGGCACTCTATCCACTGTGCCACCTAACTGCCCCTGTGTGGGTTTGAATGGTACCTATATATATGAACAGTCCCACTTCATGTCTGCCTAATTTTCAGCATGAAAATTTTCTGTTATGAGGAATGGTAATTGCTATTAATTACCCCCTTCCTTTTACCCCCGCAAAACCCCACATGCTTGCTATGAATTAGGAAACTTCTCCAAACAGTTATAAGATAAGGTTCATAAAGGATACCTGTGCCTTTAAGACACCCTATGTGCAAACAAAAGAATCCCTTTTACTTTTATCAGAAAAAGTGGCATAAATCATTGCTACCATTAAGCCTGCACTCCATCATTTTGTCTTCTTACAGGATCCACACCAAGGATTCATGCAGATGCCATGGCCAAAGCAGGCCAGTTTACTGCAGCCACACCCTCCTCCCTGCCACCCTCAAAAGCTCCCAGCTGTTTCTTCTAGGAGGTAATGGAGGTGAGGCTTCCAGATTCCCCCTTTTCTTTCTACCAACACAGAAATGAGTATCTCACTGACCCCACAACAGACAAGATAGTGGACAGAACCTTAGGATAACATTTCTGGAAGGTTTTGCTAGCCCCTACCTTGCCAAGAGTGCTTCATACCCCACATACACTGCATTTAATAGGTTCCTCTCTCCCCAATTATCTTTTGTCTGAAGTCTTCTTTCCCACCCCACCGTCCAAAGCCCCCCATTTTTCCCCAGTGCAATGCCCTGCATCCAACATTTTTTACTTTGTGTTCTCCAGTAGAGGAGGTGGACAGCAATGACACCTTCTCCACATGTTTTATTTGGGGATGGATATTTTGGGCCAAGAGAATCTTTATGATTACTGTTCACAGTAAGAGTAAGGTCAGCTGACATTGTGCACAACTATGCTTTTTTCCAATGGTTTTTCATAGGCATTTTATGGCAGGGCAATGACTATTATCCTCATTTTAAAGTTGAGAAAAACTGAGGATGAGATAGTTTGCACAAGACCCCAAAGTAGGATGCTGCTGCTCACTTTTCAAAGTCTGACAGCACTGTCTGCATCTTGCTTTAGGCACTGAACATCCCCCTATAGTGGAGTTCTTAGTCTACAGATACTTATCTCCCCTCTCTTGAGATTGGAAAGACAGGAACCAAGTGTTATCTAGGTCTCCCTCAGGGAGGGAGAGTGGTCAGGGTGGGAATTGTTCCATTTTAAAATGTAATAAACTGAGGCACAAAGATGCCGGCTGACTGGCCCAAGGTCACACAGAAAGGACAAATAGCTATCACTTCTCAGGCTGCCTTTTCCGCCCCTCTGGAGCCCTTGACTGGTTTTCCTATACTTCAGACATACAAATCCTGGGGCTAAGTGAAAATCACCCCCTAACTGGACACCGTTTGGAGGGCTGCTGTGGGGGATTCCATTTCCCCAGAATCTGTCAGCTGCAGAAAGAGTATAAGCTTTCCCTCATCCCTTCTCACTCACTCTAACTGATCCTCACCAATCTGAAAGAAGCCCCTCTAGCAAGAATTCCCAGACCTCAGTCCCTCTCAGCTGTTACTTTTTTTTTTTAAGCCCACCTCATCGTTCTCTGAAGCCGGCATTTTTTTTTTTACACCCACCAACTCCAGTTTTCTCCCCTCTGTCCTTTCCTCCCTTCCACTGCTTTGTCACCATCACTCCCAATGGCTCTGGAGGAGAGGTAAGACAGCTAATTGCTCTTCTACCCCTGGAAAGGATAATCATAAACCTTGACCCCAGGTGAACATGGAGGATGGATTTTAAGTGTCCCTCGAGTCTAAAAAGATGCCCCAGTGCCAACTTGATCTCCTCCGGTTTGGATCACTTCAGATTTTCCTCTGCTTTCTCTCATTAGGCTGCCACTGCATTCACACCCCAGCACACAAGTAGAACGTGGAGAGCTACAGGAAGTGGGAAGGCAAGGGTTCTCTAATGCGCCTGGGGACCCTAAAGGTTTGCAAGAAATAAATTCCTTTGTGTGTATAGAGGGGCTTGGAGAGACCCACATCTGGGAACCCAGCTGGCCCCTAAGTGCTAGAGGAGTTTGTTCCCTTAAGGAGCTCTCACAAGTAGACTACGGCCAGCACTCTGGATGCTTAACTGAGTGGTCAGTCAGAATTACTTAACCAAAAATTTCTTTACAAGCGGCCCCATTACCTACCTACCCACCTGCTCCGTGACTATGACTTTAAATAGGTCATCTTCCCGCAGGTAACTAACTGCCTTAGGAACTTCCTTCCCCAACTGCCTCGGCTTTCTCAGTTACCCCCTTCGCCCCCCAGGCTCATCAGTTAGGAGACTTTTATTGCTTCCAACTCACAAAAAGGAAAGTGATCAGATTGTGGCAGAGGGTGGGAAACCAATGGATCAGAGGAAATCCGAGAGGCATATGAATGGCCCCGAGCAGCTCCACCAGCCCTAGAGCCCCTCTGCAGTCCCAAAAGGCCTTTTTCTCCCAGCTATTTCCTGACCGGGACAGATAGACCTAATACATACTCCAAAAGGTTTGCACCTGCTTTCCTAGGGGCGGGAGTAGGGAGTGAAGCTGGAGGATTCAGGCTGACCCAAGGTCAGGGCTCAACGCGTGGCCGTCGCCACCGCTGGTCCACTCTCCGAGGGGTTGGCCATGAGGGTGACCCCACCACGAGGCTCACATGTGGGGCGAGAGCGCCTACACCCCTGCCTGAGCACCCCGAAGGCTGGCAAGAGGAAGGAAGGCTACGGGATGAAAGAGGAAGGAGGTGGAGAAGGAGGGTCTCTCCCGCAAGTCTTCGAAGGGGAAAGAGCTTAAGAGGACGGGCCGGGGACCAGGCAGAGACTGGGGCTGGGGCCAAGCACGAACTCACCCAACGCACTGGGCAGCATCAGCAGCACCAGCAGCAGCGGCGTTAGCGGCGCCGAGCGCATCCTGTCCTCGCAGCCGGGGCCTCCGGAGCAGGTGGCTGTGGGAGTTGCGCTGGACAGGCTCCGGTCCCGGAATTGGGGGGCGCGGTCTGGACTCCGCTCTCTCCGTCCCCGGCGCGGCACTGGGCAGCCCGGTCGGTGGCGCGGCTGCTTTGGATCCCCGCGGCCGGGTGCCGCGCGTCTCGCTCTCCGCTACTGCTCAGTGGGCCCCAGTCCTCGCTGCTCCTCCTCCTGCTGCCGCAGAGCCGGGGCTGGGCGCGCAGCGCAGTCCGAGCGCTGAGCTTGCAACCAGCGAGGAGCCTGAGGGAACTGACTCGCGGCGTGTCCACGGCGGGCTGGGCAGTGCTGGGGCTGGGGGCGGCGGCTACGGAGCGCCTCTTCACGTAGGTCCCGTCCCTCCCCCCCTTCCCACACCCCCTTCCCTCCCCTCCCCCCGGAGCCGCCCGAGGCGGCGGCGGCGGCGGCAGCGGGGCTGGGCGGGCACTCCGGTTTGGAACAATGAGCAGGAGGAAACTCCGCCCTGGGCAAGAGAAGAGGAGCTGGGAGGGGAGTGAGGGAGAGAGAGAGCGGCCGCGACCGAGAGAGCCAGGGGGCCTGCTCCGCTAGAGAGAGGGGCGCTGCGGCTGTGTGTGCTGGGGAGGGGGGAGGGGTTAGTGGGGTCAGGGCTTGCGGGACCCAGCCCTTTGGAAGAGGATACATGTGTGTCGGGTTGGAGCCAGTGGCAAGGGCACAGGTGGTGTGAACTCGTTGCACTAACCTCTTGAACGATCGATCTGCTCTCCAATGCACATATTCCTGGGGGATGGTCCTTTTTGGATAACTCTTCGGTACAAGGGATAATCCAAACACACTCCCCATGGCAGTAAACCATTTTTAAACATTGTGCTCGATACTCAAGTAATGCTTTACCAACGACTCGCAAACATATACCCGGGGATAATCACAGTAGAATTCACAGGCATGCTGGGACCTCCGGGAGTAAAAAAGCCAGGAGTAAACTGTAGGGCTTTGTTTAAAAAAAAAAAAATAGACTCTAACTTCTGAGTGTTCTACAAACCCTCCCTGAAGGAAAGTTGCGAAGTTGAATTTTGCGGGTAAGTAGAACTTAGTTCCCTCAAAAGTTAGCTAAAGAAATAATAAGCAAGGCCAATACCCTTCAAACTACAAAGGGATATGAGATTCCAGTGCATATGATCCCCTAATTCAATTCAACAAACATTTATTATACGCTTTGCTAACGGAGAACCGAGCTAACGCAGGAGAAATAAAGATCAATTTATCATCAAGTATTTACTAAACAACTGTTACCTGCTGCGGACTGGGGATTCAAAAAACCGAAACGTTAAAACCTCAGCCTTCAGGGAGTTTACTTTTCTCTGGGGTTTGGGGGTAGGGGTGGAAGAGGTAGAGATTTAACACAATCCATACCCCTAGGAATTTATCTATCGAGGATAATAATAATTATATAGAATAATAACTCTAATACAAGTTAGAGCAATCAAGTCAGCAGAGAGGTCAAATCCAATAAAGTGGTCTGAGAGATTCAAGTGGGCAGGGAGGGACTCTAGTGGTATGGATAGGATGAAGAAGAGGAAGGAAGTTGAATTTCCATTAGCCAAGACGATAGGTAAGGGCCTGGAAATCTCCATCAATTAATAAAGGACAATAATTTACTTATTTTGCTCCTTGAGCAATCCAGGATAACTAGTTGGAGAGGAGATTGGGTAATTGTTAGACATAGGGTACCGGGTCTGCCAGACCCGGGATAAATGATGTGTCTTCAGACATGTGATAGAGACGTGTTTAATCCAGGGGTCCAGGAGCTTTACAAATCCTCTGAGCTCAAGGGTTTGATCTAGAGATTCCCATCTGTGCAAAAGCAGCTGGACCTAGAGCAGTATCTTGTTTTCCAGGCTGTCGGGCTCTGAGCATGGGAACTAGCTGACAGGCTTGTTTTTAACAGGAAGTTTCTGCACGGCTTATTCTGGCCTCATTTGCCAGGTACCATATAGGAAGGATAAGAGGATGTTCCCTGTAATTCTGTCTGTGTAATATATGTGACTTTAATGGTTAAGGGGGGGAAAAAAAACCCCTGCCTCCTTATGTCAGCAGATTTGCTTCTCAGTGCCCCCCCTTCACCAAAAGAAGTGTGCCAGACTTCAAATTCCAATAATCTTTTTGAAAGACATCAGTTCTGTATCTAAGAGATTTTGCCTGATGTTTGTGCATTTATGTACAAAGACACACCCACTCAATGAACCCATTCCACTAAAAATGACAATAAAGAGTTCATAAGGGTGATATTTTGAAAAAATTGAGCTGTAGTGTGTGTGCCATTTATTGCCATATTGTGTGAACTTCAAAATTAAAGAGAGAAGCAGGAACTAATGAATATGTTTTGCCCTTCATTTACATAGATATTGCTGCCTGCCCATTGCTAATAGGACACATAATGAAAATTGTACCTGACGGTTTTTTGTCCCTAGGAATAGAGATTGCCACATTCCCTCACCTGGACCCCCAAATACCAATGGTAAAACATTTGAAAACAGCTTGGCAGGGGTAGGAGGTATATTCTGTGACCAAGGACCATCCACTCTGCAAAACACACAAAATCAAAGTCTAAGAGTTGGAAGGGACCTCAGAGGGCATCTCATCTAAACAAGAATCCTCTATAACACCCCCAGCAAATTGGTCATTGAGACATTACTTGAAGACCTCCAGTGATGCTAGACATTATTAAATATTTTCTTTTTAAGTAACAACAAACACGAGTATTTCAGTATTCAAAGAACAGAAAAGAGGCAGCTGGTGATGCGGTGGATAGAGCATTCAGGGCTTAGAGTCAGGAAGATCTGAGTTCAAATCCGGTTTTAGATACTAACTAGCTGTGTGACCCTGGGCAAGCCACTTTACCCTGTTGGCTTCAATTTTCTCATCTGTAAAATGAGCTGGAGAAGAAAATGGTAAATATTCTAGTATCTTTGCCAATAGAAGCCCAAGTGGGGTCACAAAGCATCTGACATGACTGAAACTCAATAACAACCTACCTATTATTTCCTAGCCTTCCCCCCTCCCACTTCTTTGAGAGAAGAGAGTTTCTTTCTTGGTCTTGTGTCTCTAGGGCATAGTACCATGTTTGTTGTTTGTTATTGTAACTGAATAGTCAATTCCATTGATTTGGGAGAATAATTCCTTTAAAAAATTTTTTTGGGTGAGATCAACTGATGCAGGTCAACTTTTCAACCAATTGTTTTCTTGGATAGAGCCACAGGAGTGTGTCTGAGGCTGGATTTGAACTCAGGAAGATGAGTCTTCCTGACTCCAGGCTAGGCACCCTAGCCTGACCAGCTAGCTATCACGAATGCAAAGCACAGTATGTACAAAATAATTTCTAGGGGGACAGAATACTAACAACTAAGATTTGGGAGGAAGCATCAGGAAAGCTCTCAAGTAGGAGGTGATACCCAAGCTGTGCTTTGAAGGAAGCTAAGGATTTTTTAAGCTGGAGGTGAGAGGAAAGGAAGAAAATACATTCCATAAAGGAAGGAGAAGAGGAACAGTCTGTTTAAAGTCTCAGAAGCAGGAAATCTAGAAGCGAAATATCTGTTTGTTATAAACACCTTGCAGCAAGCCAGAAAGACTGGGATAGAGAAACTGAGAGGGGAGGGTGGCTAGGTGGTGCAATGAATAAAGCAGTGGCCCTAGAGTCAGGAGGATCTGAGCTCAAATCCGGCCTCAGACACTTAACACTTACTATCCATGTGACCTTGGGCAAGTCACTTGGCCCCAGTTGCTCTGCCTTCCCTTCTCCAAAAAAAAAAAAAAAAAAAGAGAGAGAGAGAGAGAGAGAGAAACTGAGAGGGACATAGTATAAAATAATTAGAAAAGGTAGATGGGAACCATATAGCTAAGTACCATGCTGAGGATTTTATATTTTTTTTTCTGGAGGCGGTAGGGAAGCATTGAAGATTTTTAAGTGGGTGGGAGAGACATGGCAAGATCTATGTTTTGAGATTATCAATTTGGTAGCTATATGGTAGATAAATTAGAGAGGGAATCAATTAGCAAACATGTATTAAGCACCAACTAGTCCTATGCCAGGTGTTGGTCTATAAAGACCAAAACAAGAAAAAATCTCTGCCTTCAAGGAGCTTGTGTTCTCTTAGAAAAAACAAGTACATATAAATAGAGCCTAGAACTATTAAGCTTAGCACCTCTTGGGTGCTTGATAAATGCTTACTGAATTGAATTTAATTGAAGTAAATTCAAGTACCCTCAACCAGTGCTCAGAGTGTAAGACCATCCTTTGTTTACACCCCACCCCAATCATTTCAGAAATCTAGGTAGATGGAATGTTTGATGGTGGAAAGTGGATAGTTTGTGGTAAAAAGGGAAAAGGGAGTTAATTGTAATTGCTACCTAATCTAAGAGATCAGATATAGAGGGAAAGGTTACAAGCACATATACATTGTTGCTGTTGTAGAAATGAAAGCAAATTGGGTGCTTTCTGACAAGGGAAGGATTGAACAAATTATCTTAGGTGAATGTAATAGACTATTATTGTGCCATGATAAATGATTTACATGAAAATTCAAAGAAACTTGGGAAGGCATGAAGTGATACAGAACTGAGTAAGCAGAACCAAGAGAACAATTAATGCAATAGGCATAATAATGTAAAAAAAAAAAAAGTAACCTGAAAGACTTCAGAACTCTCATCTCATTGGCTTTTGGAATGTGCATGTAGTTAGGCATGTTGTCACTGCAATAATGCCCCAGGTGATGCTCTATATGTCTACTGCATCTACTGCTAATATGCATTTCTTTATTTTATTTTTAGTGGTACCAAAGGTTAATTATCTGGAATTCTGGGAAAATCTCTCTTGTTGTTTTAAAGCATTGATGCTTTTGTTCATATTGTATAGTTATAGGTTCTGGACTTGCCCTACTTGATCTTTACAATGGACTGAAAAGAGTTTTAGTACAGGAGAGGAATGTAACCTGAGTCCCAAAGCTCACTGGTATGGGACTCTCTCTTCCTTGGTGGAGAGCAGTGCCTCAAGGCTGTAGGAGGAGCAGGGCAGTTATTGAGGGTGGAAGAGAGAAAAGGTTTGCTCTCTCTGAGCTTGAGTGTCTCTTTGGGAGTCTCTTCAAGCCTCTTCCAGTTTCTTCAGTCAGTTGGGATTCTTCTGAATTCCAGCTTTGAGGGGGGAAAAAAAAACTGGAAAATGCAAACCTCACTTAGGTTGCTGAAGAAAGAGTCTAGGAAAAAGTCAATATGAGAGGAGATAGAAGTCTCCATCATGTCCCTATCCCCCTGTACTAGGAACTTCTCCTTGGGTGAGTCACTTTCTTTCTCTCTCTCTCTCTCTCTCTCTCTCTCTCTCTCTCTCTCTCTCTCTCTCTCTCTCCCTTCCCTCCCTTCCTCTAGCTGACTAACCTTGTTCCCAAAGGGAGAATTCCTTTACTCTGTATTTTCTTCTATCTATTTTCCTATGTATACTTTCTATGACTTCTCTTTTGCTACTGATTTGGATAAATCAGTATTTTTGGCTAAAAACAAAAACAAAATATAAAAAGCCAAGTGCTTCCCTAACAATAACTCTCTGTTTTACATATGAGTAAAATGAGGCTCAGAGATGTGAAATTACTTGACTCCTGTTTTCACAAAGGCCAGGGAAAACATTTATTGTAAGAGACTGTTTCTTTTATAGAAATTTTCCCTGTGTGAAGGTAGAGTGGGGTTGGCGCAAAGCATTGCTTCTGTGGCCATCCACTCACCTGGCCATTCTCAGAAATAGCTTCATTTTGTAGAATCCTTCTTCAAAAAGGTATTAATTGAATGTAATTTTTCTGGTTGCATTCCCTATGTCTAGTTAAAAGAGTCCTCTATCCATATAAATTACTAATTAAAATATATAATGTTGATAAGCAGGTTTTTTTCTCTTAATTCACAGGCATGTTTGATATATGCATATATTCTTCTTGAGGCCCTTGTCCAAACCCTATCATCTCCATGTGCCAAACCCTTCCCTCCACTCCACATAAATGAAACAAAAAAATTAATTCCACCAACATTTTAAAAGCTCCCATCATAAATTAGGCACTGCAGATTCTACAGCAAATCCTACCAACCCACAGGTGATGGCTGAATTAATCTGACAATTTGCAATATCCAGCTATTTTCATTAGTTGATGAGACCTTCAGAATGAGTACTGAGTTTGATTTAAGAAAGCATTTGGTGGGAGAGAGGGGGAGATTCTTAACACAAGACATTCCAGATCTTTAAGCCTCTTTCTTCATCCTCCTCCCACTCCCTACTCCCACCCCTCCCAAAACCAAAACCACTTCTCTTCTCTACTCTCTTGGGTCTTCTAAGGTATTTTAGCTAGGGAGTTATTTTAAAGGTTTTTTTTTTTTATTTTTAATTCATATTTCCTTGCAGCCTGCTTTGTAAAATTCAGATCTATCCACCTCCATTATCACTCCTCCATCCCTTTAGTGTCTACACTCCATTTTCAGGGGCTTTAAGTCTTTGGGGCAAGGATCCTTAATAAGTGTCTCTCTCATTTATTGCAAAATAAGTAAGCATTTATCAGCACAGTCAGGGTCCCATGGCTAAAAGTGGTGCAAACCTACAGAGATAAATGGACCTCTCCATCAGTATTGACTAAAAGTCATAAACATGAGAAGGCTGGGATTTGAGTCTGGATGTTCCCATGACTTCATTAACCTCTGAAGCAGTGTTCTTATCGGGGTCATGGCCACAGTTTGATAACATTACAGGCTCACAACTGCACAGCTTGAGTCTCACCATTCCAGCAACCTGCAGTCGGGAGATAGTACAGGGCAGAACATGGATCTGCAGCTCAGAAGCTTGGGCATTTTGTAAATAGCTCTAGCAAAACAAAACCAGGAAAATCCTTCTCTGGCCCAGATGGTATTCCAAAGAGGCCCCTCAAAAGGTCGCACAGAATGGCTCAGAAGACCTGAGCCATTGACTTTCTTGTGGCACCTTGGGCTATGAAGAGATGCATGAAAAGCATTTATTAAGCACTTACTTGGGCAGCTACACAGTGCAGTGGATAGAGCACCAGGCTTGGAGTCAGGAAGATCTGAGTTCAGATACTGCATCATACAAGTGTGA
This sequence comes from Pseudochirops corinnae, assembly GCA_028646515.1. Taxonomy (NCBI): domain Eukaryota; kingdom Metazoa; phylum Chordata; class Mammalia; order Diprotodontia; family Pseudocheiridae; genus Pseudochirops; species Pseudochirops corinnae. The sequence continues at coordinate 463,235,582 of CM053585.1, forward strand.
CCCTAGGCAAGTCACTTAGCCCCTATTTGCTTCAGTTGTCAAGTCGTTTCAGTTGTGTCCAATTTTCTGTGACGCCATGTGGAGACTTCTTGGCAAAGGGACTGGAATGTATCTTTGACAAGTCCATGGGGTCATGTAGAGTTGGATATGACTAAACTGCTGAATGACAACATATGCCAAGCATTCCTATGAATGACATGGTCCCTACCCTTAAGGAGAACTCCCACAAAGGTCAGAAGAAGTGATGTAAGGACACTCTCTGAAGAACTTTGGAATCTGTTGTGAGACATAGGAGACATTGACCAGGATCATGTACATCATGGTGTGCCCACATCAAAGAAGGCACTGCTCTATGAGCAAAGCAGAATTGCAGCAGCTCAAAAGAAATGTGAGATGTGCAAAGTCAAAGACGTCTCCTCTCCAAATGCTCATACAGACTATTTGTGCCTGATCTGTGGTAGAGTCTTCCAAGCTTGTATTGGTCTGATGAGTCACAGTTGGACACACTGTACCTTGACCCTGACATATTGATATCATTTTGGTGCTCTTTGGAGTATGAAGGACAGCAAATGACCAATCAACACTAAGGAGATTACATTCGGCTTGGCAAAGTTATGTGACCAGGGAAGGGCTTTGATCTGGGAAGTCTCAAGTATGGTGAGTGAAATCTTAGGGGAGTTGTTAGCAGCATGCAATTTCCCAAAACAATGGTAATGCTGATTTGATAAAGGTGATTACCTGAGTTAGAAGTGGAAGGGCAGGGAGGTCAAGTTCAGTGGGCCTTTGGGAAATTGTTCTTTCTGACTAATGAGGGCAGCTCAAGTCCTCCAATGCATGGTTTCTGGAAGTTCAATGATTAGGATTCAGAGGCAGGAGAGATGACAAGAATATGGCCATAGTGTAATGATGAATGTCTGCAAGCATAGGCCATTTGTCTTTAATTTCTATGTATATGTCCTAATTCCCTCCTAGGAACTACACAAAAAAAATAAATCCAAATTTTTTCCTTTTAAAGATGAATGTACCTGAAGTATGGTGTTTTCATTATGGAGGTCTCAGTAATATGGAGAGAAAGAGAGAGGAGATTTAAAAGCCCTAGGGATGGTAGACCTCAAAGACTCTACTGTCGCTTTAAAACCTTGGTCTCTACAGGTGATCATGGGCAGTGAAGATCATCTGAGTCAGTGTGTTCAAGGATCACAAGAGCTAGAATCTTCGGAACTTGTGGTCCTTTGGGAGAAGCATGATACAGCAGAAGAAGACAAGTCATTTAACCTGCTCTGAGCTTCGGGGTCTTCATCTGTAAAAGGGGGGGAGGGGTCTTATATATGATCCTAGAAGTAATAGGGAGCCATTGCAATTTACTGAATAGGGCAAGACATAGTCAGACCTGTGTAATATGGAGGTTTGGAAGAGGGGAGGGTTTGGCAGGAAAGATGAGTTCAATTTTAGAACTACTGAGTGTAAAATATCCACTAGACAGTTGGAGATGCAAGTCTAGAATTTAGAAAAGAGGCTAGGACTGGATAAGTAACTCTGAAAATCACCAACATAGAAGTGATAATAAATTCTTGGGACCTTATGAGATCACCAAGAGAAATGGTATAGCTGGAGAAGAGATCCTAGGACAGGCCCCTGGGGGACACCCACAGTGGATAGAATCTAGATGAAGACCCGGCAAAGTAGAATGAGGACCAATCAGACTGAAGGAGAACCAGGAGAGAGCAGTGTCAGGAAAATCTAGAGAGAAGAGAATAATGAAGGAGAAAAGAGGGATCAGCTGTGTCAAAGGCTATAGAGAGAGGAGGACTGAGAAAAGGGTCATTAGATTTGACAATTGGAACTCATACAGGGGGAGCCAAGATGGCTGAGTAAAAGCAGGGACTTCCTTGAGATTTTCCCCAAACCTCTCCAAATACCTGTAAAAAATGACTTTAAACAAATTCTAGAGCAGCAGAACTCATAAAATGTCAGAGGGAAGCAAATTTCCAGCTCAAGACAACCTGGAAATTCAACAGAAAAGGTCTGTTGCACCAGTCTGAGAAAGGAACATAATCCAGCATGGGCTGTGCTGGCATAGACAGGGCCCTAGCGAACCAGAAACAGGCCTCAGGGCACTGAATCACTGGCAACTGTGGTGGTTTCCAGACTTCTCAACCCACAAATGCAAAAGGTAACTTAGAAGGTCAGGAGGAAAGGTCTGTTGGACCTGAGTGAGAGAGGAGCAAGGTCCAGCCCCAGGCCCGGAGCTGCAGATGTGGCTGTGGCAGTGGCTGCTTCTGGAGCTGTTGGCCTACAGACAGTAGGGGGATTGAGCAGCTGATCAGAGGGGGATTGCAAGGATCTCTTTGCTGGCACTGATGCAGGATTCTCTTGCTTTGCCCATGCTTGAATCTGGGTCACAGTCCTAGAGGTTCTGGGATGAGGAGTAAACACCTCTCTTTTGATCTTACAGTCTTAGAAGAACTGAAAATTTACAGGTCCCTAGAAATATCTCTGAAAACAACTGCACAAAACCCCTGAAGCTTGGGACATTACACCCTCCACACTGGAAGCAGATTCCTACATTTTTT
>CM053585.1:463238654-463266181 GCA_028646515.1 Pseudochirops corinnae
ATGGCTTTCAGGTAGTCCAATAATTTTTAAATTGTCTCTCCTGGATCTATTTTCCAGGTCAGTGGTTTTTTCAAGGAGATATTTCACATTGCCTTCTATTTTTTTTTATTTGTTTGGATCTGTTTAATAGTCTCTTGATTTCTCATAAAGTCATTTGCTTCCATTTGCTCCACTCTAATTCTGAAGGAATTATTCTCTTCAGAAAGCTTTTGAGATCCTTTTTCCATCTGGCAAATTCGACTTTTTAAGGCATTCTTCTCATTGGCTTCTCATTTCTCTTCCCAATTTTTCCTCTACTTCTCTTATTTGGTTTTCAAAATCCTTCTTAAGCTGCTTTGGCTTGTACTCAGTTTCCATTTTTCTTGGAAGCTTTTGGTGTGGGAGTTCTGACTGTGTTGTCTTCTTCCCGTTCCATGCTTTGATCCTTTTTGTCCCCAAAAAAGAAATCTAAAGTTGCATTGCTAGGCTTGCTTTGCTTCTTTTACCTGCTCATGTTGCCAGTCAATTACTTGACTTTTAGGTTCAGTAGAACTCTGCTTTCAGAGGGGAGAGCTCTGTTCCAAATCACTGGGGTTTTTGCAGCTGCTGGGGCTACTAGGAGACCACCGTTTCTGCAGTCGCCACCAGCTTTGGCTTACTGAAAACGCACCTCAGGATCACCACGCAAGACTATGATCCCGATCCAGGAAGCTCAAGGCAAGAACACTTAGCCTCTGAATGATCATTTGGCCTCCCTGCAGTCTTCAGGCTGGGAACTTCCAAAGCAGCTACGTGAAGTTGGCTACAGTGCTACTGCTTCAGCTGCTTCTAGTCCTGGGGCAGTCAGCTGGATCCTCTCCCCCGATTTTATCCGAGTTCCACTGACTTTTCACTTAGTCCTTGTTTCTTATGGGTTGGTAATTCTGGAAAACACCATAGCTGCTGGTGATTCATGCTCCAGCTGCGGCTTGTTCTGGTGTCCCTAGGGCTCCAGCCATGGGTTCATGTGGTACTGGTCTGGACCCCCAGCGTGCTGCGATGAACCCCTTCCCGTCTCCCTGCCAGGCTGCCTTCAGCAGGAGCTCTGTTATTCTGTCATTTTGTGAGTTCTGGAGCTTTAAAATTTGTTTAGAGTCATATTTTATAGGTATTTGAGGTGGTTATGGAGAGAGCTGTGGAGTTTTGCTGCTTCTACACTGCTATCTTGACTCTACCCCCTCTCCCAGTCTTTCTAATGCTATCATTCATTCATTTATTCATTCATGCTATAAATAATTTTAATTCTAGCAAGGCAACTGATTCTTTCAGAATGAGATGGGTACACTTCCCCCTCACAGTGTCTAGAGTACCTCTGAGGAGCTGGGGGGTGATCCTTTTCTAATGCTCCCATGTGAGCCCCTCTTTCTGGTGTTTTCCCTACTGCTAATCGTCAGTGTTTAGCATCCCAGCTCTAATTCTCCAATGAACATCAATGAAATTCCACATAGGGATACTTACTGTGAAGATCTATATATATAGTAAAAATATGAGAACAGATATTTCCCCTCAATACTTGGGGCACATTCTCCCCTGTACCACTTCAGTCCCTCTGGATAGTAGACTAAAATTAAAAGTGTTTCCACATCAGATTGGTCCTGCCAACTTTACTTCCTCTTTGGTTACTGCTGGGCTGGATCCCAAAAGTCATTCTTTAAGACCTTATTGTGGGACTTGCTGGCTTTAAAACCCAGCATGGACTCTAAGAACTTTTGGACCTCTGGTAGATTGTCATTATGACTTTTTGAAGCTCAAAAGTTCATGGTTGTCTCTAATACTCCACTTCAAAGCAGGAAGAATCAATATAATGGAGTAAATGACCAAGAGCAGAATTATGTGCTTATGGACTACATAGAGGTGGCTTTGGTGGGGAGAAATAAAGGAACAAGTCTTCTGTTCTAACTTGGAAGTTTAGATCATTTCCTGCCTCTGGTTTCTACCACAGCTAGGCAGGAAAAGAGCCAGACCAAGAGACTGCAATGGCTGGTTAGTGTCATTTGAATGAATGTTCTCTATTTCCAATTCCAATTCTAAAGAATGTGCTCCAATTCCATAGCTGATCAATAGTCTTTTGCATATTAGCATACCAGTATTTGCATATTAGCGCACCAGTTACAGAGTATCTATGCATGCTCTAAACCAGGGATCAAGACCCTTTCATTGTACAGCATCATGCCTTTATGGAAGCAGGGTTCCTAACCTCTTCTGTGTTGGGATTACATCAGTTCAGCATGCTACTCCTGTTCACCAGTCCCCTTGTTACATAAGAAATAGCATTTATAAGTTTGGAGCACTTTTCTTTACATACATTATCTCATATGTACACTGTGAAGTAGGTACTATTGGTAGTGTTATTCCCGTTTTGCAGGTGTGGAAACTGAGGTTCAGGTAGCTTATGTGACTTGTTCAGAGTTACACAGAAATCATCAGAGTTAAGATTTAAACTTACAGTTTCTTAATTGAGCCATGAAGAGAAATAAGCCTAGGGAGTCCTCCACTCACCTAGCAAGATGCTATACACAAGGCAGAACATCAAAAGAAGAGGAAGGACATTGGAGCCATGCATTGTCATTGATGTGGTTTGTCTTGGCCACATGGTTCCTATTATGTGTGCCTTACTACCAGTGTATTACGTTCATTCCTACCTTTCCTATTGCTGTCATGTGTATTTGTGGGAGAGAATGCCCAGGCTTATTGGGGTGCTGAGCATGTTCAAAGGGGTGTGATACAAATAATCTGCCTGCAGATCTTCTTGAGGGTGGTGTTGTACTTCTGGATTTTTTATTCTTGTGTACACTCAGAATCCTGGCAGAGAACTCACACATAGAAACATTTCTCCTACTACACCCTGGTAATGGTAAAATCTTGCTGGTTCCTGGTATACCTAGGTGATAAGTTCTCTTTCCTTGGGATCAGTTCTCACTCTGCTCTTCAGGCAGCGTGGTGCAGTGTGTAGGAAATTGGTGTCAGAGAACCTGATTTCAAATCCTGACTCTGCTGTTTACTCCCTATGAAAACTTGGACAAATTGCTTAACCACTCTAGGGCTCAAGCTCAACAATTGAAAATTGAGGGGATTGGAGTAGATGACCTTCCAGAGTCCTTTTTAGCTTTAAATCTGTGATCCTATCAGTCCCCTTTCCATGTACCATGAGATCACACAGACAACACATAAATTCTTACAAGTAGTTCCTATCACAAATGGTCTTCTCCACGAGCGGCTGAAAAGTGAGGGGACCACAGAGATTTCTTGGGCATGGGACAAAATTGGTAAAATCCCATTGGACATATGAAGACCATATTCTTGCTACCACTTATGATTTCTGGAGTGAACTTTAAGTTTACTCCATGGATAATTTTCACTCATTCCATAGAGGCCAAGCCCCTGCTTTGACTATAGAGGTATGCACTACATGAATCCTTCATATCATGACTAGCATACAATTGTCACTTGGGATTCAATGTCCATCAGTAGAATGATTACCTATGTTTTCAATCCTTACTGCAGCTTAAGATCCTCTGAGTCCAAGTGTAAAGGATCCAGGAATAGTTGATGAGAGAGAGGCTAAGTTCTTTGGAGCCTGAGTTGGCCCTCATCCCCAGCTCCAGTAGAATGCAACTTTCTGGAAAACCAACTTCAAGTTCTTTTATCAATTGTACCCAGAACTTCCGTATTCGACAAGTCCACTGATGGAACAAAACAAAACTTAGCCTCTAGCCTCTCTGAATGGTTTGTTGTTGTTGTTTTTATAGTTCTGTTCCTGAAGTGGGCTGTCCCAACTTTGATTCCAAACTCCTTTGTCCCTCCATATACTAATCCATTTCCTAATTCATTTAGGAGGTTCTATGATAATGCATAATTTGACATAATCAGGAAAATGGCATCTATAAACAAGGGCATCTGGAAGAATTCATCCTTTTCTTTTCCATTGGATTCTTTATATCTCCCATGATGGTAGTAAATACCTTTGTCAATTGTACATGTCCATTTTATGCCTTGCTTAATGTTAAAAGGGAGAGTGTCAGCAAGCAAAATTTTTTTTGTTATATATGTCAATGATTGTATGATTTTTACATCTATATAGGGGATATCTCATTGGGATGAGCCTTTTAGTTGGCATTTTGTTCTACGAAATTATTTACTTTTTTTTTTTTAGTAGTTAACGTCATAAACCAGGGGTGTGTGTGTGTGTGTGTGTGTGTGTGTGTGTATCTTATATCTACTCTACATTTCAATCAATTATATGATACAAAGACATGGCCTACTACAAAATATAATTTGTGAGAGATTGCCTATTATCTCCTTTCCACACCTTCTGTAAAGATGCTCTCAATGCATCTTTCTCATAAATTACTCATAAATTTTTTGTATATTTAGGAAAGTAGATATATTGGTTTGTAGTTATTAACATTTGCTTGATTCCCCCTCCCCATTTTGGGGGGGGTTATAGCAAGTCAGGTTTTTTTCCTTCCAAGTGCTGGATATCTTCTCTTTTAGATTCCTTTAGAACTAATTCCTCAATGCTTTCAAAATTGTATTCAAACATGCACCTCCGCTGTGTATGTTTGGTCTATTCTTACTGTTCTTCCTCACCAGATAGCACATTGGGGACTGTCATTTTGAGTTCAAATATGGTAGTTTCACTGCTAATGGAGAAGATGAAAAGAGTAATCTACATCTTTAATCATCTTTCCCATTTTTGCCTCTTTATTGTCTTCTTTCTAGTTTCATTTTTAAATGCCATTGGGATGACTTTGGATCTGTCAACAAGTTTTAACATTTTTTCCTCGACTGTTTTTGGATGTTTTATGAGATGATACAACTCATAATCTACTACCATCTTCCTCTGCAAGATCTTACAAATAAGATTATGTTTTTCTTTGACTGATGTACCTTTTTTCCATATTAAAGCAATGAAATATTTCCTGGTTGAGGTGGTTTCTAGTATCTTTTGGTCTCTTTGTTGTGATTGATTTACATAGTTAAACTTTCTTAGGAAATGCTTATGGGGTCTATTAATCAATGTTTGTTCTTTATCTATTTCTCATTTCTTAGTCTAAACAGGTTAGAGTTAGAGCTATATATATATATATTTTTTTTTTTTTAAACTCTTCCTTCTAATTTGGTATTGGTTTCGATGTCTTCTCTAATAACTCAGTGGTCTGACTGTATGTACATAGTTAATTGTGAAATATTTTAATATTATTAACTAGTCATACCTAATTAATATACAACTGATTTAATGATAATATTTGATGTTTGGCATGTCTAGCACCTCCTGACTCACTTCTTGAAGAAAGATTATAGGTACAAAGTTTTTGTATTGTTTATAGGACTTAAGTTTTCTAACTTTCCAGTATTAATGGAGTATTAGAGCCCATGTTGATTCAATTTCACACTTTCATAGCTCTTCGTAGAATTTCTCTACTTTCTCATGCTTTGCATTACATAAGCTACATAGGCTACAATAATTTTTGGTAACTTTCGTGATTTTGCAAATTTTCATAAGGAGCACTGTAATATTAGATGACTAAGTATTCCATGAAATAATGTTCCTTTTTGTACTTGGATTCACAATAAAGGAATTGGTGAAGTTGGTTTGATTAACTTCTCTAAGGAGAACCTATGAGCTATTCCTTCATTTATTTACAACTTCTCTTTGTCTTCTGGTTTCAGTTATATCAAGAACATTAAGGCTAATGATTTAATTCCCGCAGTAGTATGTGATCTCACTGGCCACTTGACAAGAATGTGACATTTATAGTGCCAGCAGACATTAATATTTATAGGTAGTCTCAAAATTGTGATTCTTAATCACTACCCTGCCCTTTTTCTACCACTCTGATGCCATCATAGTAAAGAGGAAGGAGTTACCCAGGACTAAGAGCCATTTTGTATATTTGTTTCATGAGTTGTCTTGACCAAAGGATTTACCAGTAAGTCTGCTAATGTGAACTTTTGTCAAATATGCTGTTTGTTGGTAACTGTGAATTTGTTCAATCACTCTGAAAACTAGTATAGAATTATTTAAGAAAAATCACTAAGTAGTTCATTTCCTTTGTATCCACAATCTCGTTATTGAACACATTGCCAAGGGAGATAAAAGACAAAAAGACATGAAAATATTCACAGCTGAACTTTTGTGGTAGCAAAAACCTGGAAATAAAATAGATTGCCCTAGATTGGGGGATATCCAAACAAATTATGCTATATGAATGTAATGGAATATCATAATGCTATAAGAAATTTTTAAAAATATCAGGAATCCAAGGAAACATGGGAAAACTTGAATGTACTGGTAAAGACTGAAGCAAATAAAACCTAGAATAAACATTCACAGTGACTATAGAACATGTCACCTCCATTCTAGCCTTCATCTCCACTGCCTTGTCATTAGAAAGTTGGACTCTTATCCATTGTGTATTTTAATAGGCCGAGTTCTCTTTTTATTTTAATTGTGTCTGGACTTTCCTGGAAATCTCCTTACTGCTGTCCTCTAACCTCCACTCCCTGCTTTCTAGCACCCTTTTATGTGTTGTATTTCTGGTATGCTCTCTGAGGTCAAGGACTGTCTTTCTTTGTCTTTGCATTCCCAATGCTTAGCATAGTACCTGACACATGGATAAATATTTAATAAAATATCTATCTATCTAGCTCTAGCTACCTATCTGTAATAAATTAAAATAACACTATAAAAAAAGCTGAACTCAAATTATTTTCAATGACCTATCTTATGCCTAGAGAGCATGTGATAAAACAAGTAATAAAACACCCTTCTTATTTCCACAGGCACTTTCATGACCCAGGTGCAGGGGCCTGTAACAGTGATAGAACTTTGAAGATCTTCCCTGCCCCTTAATAAGCCTAAGTTGAACTTGAGGACCTTTCCTGATTTGAAAATATACTCTGCCCCCTAATAGGCTACCTGTGCTCACCTGGAGCCTGTGGTGGAAGGCTTGTTTTTCAGGAAGGCACAACTTTTGTTACTTTGTAGTCAAGTGGGTAAGGAGGGTTGTGATGTTCTCTGACTCTGGAGAAGGCTATATATACCTCTGAGGTGAGGTTTTGCTTTGGGGCTCACTTTGAGAAGAGTTGTGTGATTTGGCCAGATGAGACTCTGGGCAGCCATTGAGCCCCCCAGCTTTGAAAACCCAGATGTTGGTGCTTCTCTGGTGACTAACTAGGTATGGATGTAATGGTCAGACGGCTGGAAGTCCTGTCTGCTGAATTGTGTTATTTTCTCTTGTAACTTCTGTTCATATTCTCTGAAGTTCAGGGTGCTGACTTTTCCCCTTGAACTAGGTAAATGATATATGTTTGATTGATTAAAGTAAGATTGTTAACCCTTTTTGAGTTGCTTTCCTTTGGAAAAGCGGATCTAAGAACCTGTGCTAGCAGCCATCCTGGGTATGCTGGGTGCTTGCTGCTGCAGGGCCACATCTCCTCATGCCTGGACTATAACCATAGCTGGCTAATGGGTCTCCCTGTCACAATCCCCCTCTATTCCAGTCCATCCTTCCCTCAGCTATCAAAGTGTCTTCCTAAAGTATAGGTTTGACCGTATCACTGTCCTATTCAAAAAACATGAGTAATTCCCTGTCACCTCCAGGATAAAATACAAAATCTTTTGTTTGCTCGGAATTATCTCCCTTCTCATCTCTGCCTCCTAAACTTCTCTGACTTCTTTAAGTCTTAATTAAAATCCTATGTCTTGCAAGAAGCCTTTCCTAGCCTTGCTTAATTTTAATGCCTTTGCTCTGAGACTACCAATAAATTATCCCATATCTATATCTTGTGTGACCATAGCTATTTGCATGTCGTGTCCCGCATTAGACTAGACTGTGAGTTCCCTGAGAGCAAGGGCTGTTTTTCGCCTGTTTGTACAGTCAATTCTACTGTAACACTTATTTTGAAAACGTGAATTTGTTCCAACATGATTGATATATTAAGGAAGAGTTTGGACCTAATGCGAATTGTGTGTTTGCTTATTCCTTCTTTGGACTGGTTGGGTACTGGGTAGGGATGGGTGGTGGAAACAGGGAAGGGGAGTGGGTGGTTCTGCCAAGGTATGGCTTCGACCCAGGAAGCAGTGAGGCCTGCTTGGGAGGGAGGGGAACTATAATACTCGTGAGAGTCAGAGATGCCGGTAAGAAGAGCCAGGTACGGAAGAAAGGGAGGACAGGGCGCCCCCTTCCTCGACCCAAGCCACCACAACCAACTTAAAGATAGTCTGTTTCCTTTGATTCTGAGACCTCCAAGCCACTGCTAAGGGAAAAGCCACCTGGCGTACCTCTGTGGAAATGGCTAGGGCACCATCCACGGGGGTGTCCCATCTCTCACCACCCCCCATCCCTCCTGGAGGAGGCTGCGTGCCTTCAGGTCAGCAGGTGGTCCCCTTCTGGAGGGGCAGCAGCTGGAATGGTCAGTGACTAGAAGACCAGGTCAGGGGCTCGTCATGTCAAGTCTGCAGCTTCCTATGGGACCTAGGAATGGCAATGCCTATTTCCATCTTCAGGTTTTTTGTGAAGGTAAAGTGCCACAATAATGACAATAATAATTATTATTATCTTCAGGTACAATATGAGCAGAAGCAGAGGAGAAGGCAGCAGGGCTAGTCTGCCCTCCCCCCTCCTCGTGCTGGTCCAGTCCCAACCCTAGGTTGAGGACGCCACCTCTATTTCTGGTAGTATTTATATATTTCTCAGCCATTTAACTTATATAAAGCTGTGCATTTTTGGGGGGTGGTTCCTGTCTTTTGCTTATTTATCATTAGTGAAGTTTTTGTATGTTGTTTGCCTGACCCGATTTCCCCCATAGGATCTGTGGTTTTCTTTGCCTGATTTTGCATAAGGGGGTGCTTTTGGGGAAGACTTATGTAGGGTTACAGCAAAACAAATTGTATTCTCAGTACTTAGCACAGTGCCTGGAGCATAGTAGTTGATTCATTAATGTTAGGTGATTGACTTTGTTATGAGTCAATTCTAAAAGGTAGAGAGATTATTTCTGGAAATGGCTATACATAAATATATTGAGGTATAGAGAGCTTACCTGACAGGATTTCTTCTGATCAGGACTGAGATTTTGAGAGCAAAGTATTCAAGAAGATGTTCTGCCTAGCAGAAATCAAGACATCTAGGATTGTAGATGCTATCTTGAAGGAGACCTGTATCTAAAGTACTTCATTGTATTCTTTGAACATGGTAGGGTCTTAGGGCTGCAAATGCAAAGACTTGGTGGAGGTGCCTGCCCGTAATGCTATTAGGAATGATGCCATAGGCTTTCTCCTGTGCCTGTTGATGGAAGTGTGGGCAAAATCCATGCCTGGTTATTGACTTGTGCTTTGGAGTCTCAGGAGACAGGAAAGACAGATTCATGACTGCTCTGTCACTTGTTTGAATGGTCAGTTGAGGGAAAACTACTCTCTATCTAAGCTGTGGTCTCAATTCAAAAGAGAATAGATATATAAAGAAACTACAGTATAAAATTTGAGAATTTCAATCAGAGGATAGATCCTTGCTATGAAATCTTGGTGTACTGGGAAAACACAAGATGATAGATCAGGGTAGAGAGATCTCATACCAAGTAGCATGGTGATTGGATAATCTGCCAGTCAACATAATAACTGTAGAGACTGTCTGGGACCCTGTAAAAATAAAGTATTGCTGTAACCTATTGTATTGTCTATTAGTCATATTCTGTGGTGAATGGGAGAGTAGAATTGAGGGGAACTTGATAGATTCAACCTTGAGATGAGTCTATCTACCCTTCTTGACTGGACAGTTGATTCTAGATCATACCCAATGTGGGAAAAGTAGAAAATCCAGATGAAGAGCAATATGAAATTTCCTATACTCTTAGTGTAGGGGAGGTATGCCAAGTATGTCTTAGTATGATAAGGAGGTGGGACTGAATCTAGAAGCTATCCTTTACTCTCTTAATGCTTGAGCTGTGGAAACCCCAAGAGAACAGAGGCCAACTGTAGGATCTGACACTTAGGACTTACAGACAGCCATACGGTCTAAGCAAACATGGGTCCAGAATTGGGATTATAAATGGTCCTAATCTGTCCAGTGGAATTTTACCAACTTGAGCCAGAAGTTCCTAGATTATCTGACTGGGGTCTAGAGTGACATATTGGTCCTTGGGTATGGCAGCCTCTCTATCATCCTATGATCCTATGAAACCTAAAGGTAATTGTTGGCATCCAGATAACAGAAGTGTATTGTATACAACCAAGATTTATGATGTTAAATACTATATGCCTGAACATAACCTATATATTTGGTCCAGTCTATACAGCCTTAACATCATTCAATGCTGTAACACCAATCAGCCAATAATCATTTGTTAAGTTTCTATTCTTTGCCAGGCACTGTGGCAGATATTGGGGATACAAGCATAGAGTAGAAGTTCCTAGTCACAAGGAGCTTATACAGAATAAGTGTAAAGAGAATACAAAGAAATACAAACTAGTTAACTGCAAGGTAGTTTTGCAAAGCAGGCACTAGCAATTGGGGGTTCCTGTAGAACACATCTTAGTTATGTCTTGAAGGAAGACCATGTATACCTGCATGCACGGCTGTCTATCTACATCTATAGCTATATCTACATCTACATCTATATCTACATCTGTATCTATATCTATGTCTATATCTGTATCTGTATCCATATCTATATCTATATCCATATCTATAATCTTTATATTTAGAGTAATTTACACATACTAAGTATAGATATAATTTGATGGATATAGTATAATGTGTGCCTCTAGACCAGTCAGAAGTGCCCAGTATAATTCACAGCAGGTGAAAATTCTTTGCCTGGGGGAGAATTTATCAGGAATGTTTGGGATCTTTTTATATTTCTTTTTTCCTAATATTTCATGGGTTAGCAGGAAGAGAGCAAAAACTACCTTCCCCAGATTACTGTGGACCAGTGATAAAAATGAAGCCTACTTGCATCCTTTCTGCATCTGCAGCCCTTATCAGTGTCTATCTTTGCTTTTGTCCCCTTCTCCCTCTACAGAGTACTGCAAATGAGGACTAGGGATGAGCCCAGTAACATACTCTTAGTGCAGCGATGAATTTGTTCAAACATTCCAGAAAATAATTTTGAATCCTTTGTGAAAAGGGACAGCTGTTTACATAGCTTTTGACCCCACAGTTCCAATGCTGGTCATACACTCCAAGGCAGTGAGTCAGAAAGAAAGGCTCTTTTTATAAAATAGTGTTCACAGTAGCACTACTTGTGTAAACAAAGTGGGTGCCTTTTGTTTGGAGAAGCAAACTGGAGTATACAAATAGAGTGAAATATTATTGTACAGTAAGAAAGACCAGGTAGGAAGGATTCAGGGAAATGGCAGGGGGAGGGGTATATTTGCATGAAGAGATGGAGAATAAAGGAAGGAGAACCAGGAGAACAATACAAACCATGATTATAATAACATCAATGAAAAGAATATTTTTAAAAAGTCAGACTCTGAGTAAGTACAGTGACAAATTTTGATCCTGAGAGAAGTGTATAAAAGATCATGAAAACTACCTTCCTCCTGACAGCAGAGAGGTGGGAGACTAGTGGGGCAGAATGTTACCTAGATTGCCGGACACGGTCTCTTTATGTTGGTTGTTTTGGCTGAAATGTTTTTCTTTGCTACCAGGGAGGTTCAGTGCTAGAGGTGTGGAAACAGTTGTATGTGGAAATAACAGTAAAATCTAAAAGGCACCAATAAAATTAAAAAAAAAAAAAACAACAAAATTTAGGAGTGGGGAGGGAGAAGAAAGGAGAAGAGACCCTTAAGTGGGAGGCTTGGAGCAACAACTCTTTATGGCATCCTGGTGGGGTGGAAAGAACACTGGATCTGGCATCAGGAGACCCGAGTTTCAGTGCCAGTTCTGAAACTTATTGAGTGACTAGGGACAAGTCCCTCTGAGCTTCAGTTATCTCATCTATAAAATGGGGATAATAATACCCACCCTGATGTTATATGAGGAAGATTCTTGTAAAAACCTTCACGTGTTATAAATGTGAGTTATTACTATGACAGATAAAAGGGCAATAAGGTCTGAATGCAATTGGGAAGAAGAAAGGGATCGGGGAGGGTCACAACTAAGCGGAGATCTAGGCTTAGTCTGGACCAGCTCTATTTACATTCCAATGAGCACCAGGGATGACTTTTATTGGGAGACCTTTAAGATTTCTCCTTAGCTTCCCGCTTTGTTATCTTTTGTCTGTTCCCTGCAGTTACCAGCAGTAAAAAAAAAAAATCCTTAGAAACCCTGTGCTTGTTTAAAGGATAGGTTTAGTAGGAGGGGAGAAGTTATGATAATGTCCCAATACCTATAATGAACCTGGGGGGAAAGAAACACAGGTGGTAACTTCTAGAAGACAGACAGCGGGGAGGCCAGTCTTTGGGTGCAGGACGTAAGAAAGGAGAGGAGTGTAAGGGATCTGGTCTGTAGGGAAGGACTGGTGGTGATCTGGATGCAGGAAATTGTGGTGATGTCTTTTTTTTCTCCTCATTGTTGGCATTCCCCAAAACTTTTACCACCCCTTTCCCAGAACCTTTACAGTAGACAGTTAAACAAAAAACGCAGACACCTTCACCGTGTGCGCACAACAACATTCTGCGCCCAGAGTGTGCGGCTTCCCACCCATGGAGAGGAAGAAGGCATGTTTCACTATCGGTCATCATGCCTGGGCATCTCATTGATTAGAATGCTGGAGTCTTTCAGAACTCGCTTCCCTTTACATCATTGGGATCATGGCCTTTATTGTTCTTTTGGTGCGGCTAGCTTTATTTTGCATCTATTCAAAAAAGTCTTTCCAAGTTTCTCTGAATCCCTTGTATTTATTCTTTGTTGCTCAGTGGATAGAGCCCTGCACCTAGAGTCTGAAGGCCCCGTAATTTCTGTCTGCCTCAGTTTCCTCATCTGTACAATGGGGAGGATAGCACTTGCTACCTCCCAGGATTGTTCTGAGGATAAAAATGAGCTACTTGCAAAGCACTCTGTAAACTTTAATGCGCTATATACGCATACATGCTAGCTGCGACTATTATTACCATTATCGTGAAATTCCATCACATTTGTACAGTTTGTTCAGCTGTTCCCTAATCTTTGCATGCCCATTCCAACCCACCCCCCCTTTTTTTTTTTTTTTTTTACCTATAAGAGGTGCTGCTCTGAACATCTTGGTATCTATGGGAACTTTCCTGTCTTTGACCTCTAATGCTTACTAGCTGTGTGGCCCTTGGTAGGTCACTTAACCATTCACATCCTTACATTCCTCATCTGTAAAATGGGAATGATAATAGGACCTACCCCACAGTACTACTATGTGAGCATCAAATAAAATGGGATAAGGATATAAATATTTTGTAAACCTTAAAGAGCTATATGGATGAATAAATGAATGAATGAATGAAAAAGCATATATTGAGACACACATTTACTGTGTGTCAAGAACAACAGTACGATAGTCCCTTTTCTGCAGGAGCTCCCATTCTTTGTTTTTCTTTCTTTTTAATTTTTTTTTTTTTTTGCTTTTTTTGGGGGGGAGGTAGGGCAGTTAGGGTTGAGTGACTTGCCCAAGGTCACATGGCTAGTTTTGTGTTAAGTGTCTGAGTCTGGATTTGAACTCATGTCCTCCTGACTCCAAGGTTGGCGCTCTATTCACTGTGCCACCTGGTTGCCCCCAGGAGCTCCCATTCTAATAGGGCAAGACAACACATATGGGAGGTTTTAACTATAAGTCAGTTGGAAAGGTCCTGTGGTCTTTAGGACACAAAACAGATGGCAGCTTGTGGTACAGTGGATTGAGTGATGAGCCTGAAGTCAGGAAGACCTGAGTTCAAATCTAGCTTCAGACACTTATAAGTTGTATGACCCTGAACAAGTCACCTAACTTTTGCTTGCCTCAGTGTCCTCAATTATAAAATGGAGGTCATAGTAGCACACACCTCCCAGGGTTGTTGAGAGGATCAAATGGAATAATATTTGTAAAGTGTTTAGCATGGTGCCTGGCTCATAATAAGTACTTAATAAAGGCTTCATTTTCTTCCTTCACCCGTAATTCTAGCCTGTCAGGATATTTTTGGATCATCAAATGCACACAAGTGCTGTTACAAATGGGTTCTATGAACATCATCATAATTGTCATTAACAATAATAATTATTATTATGGGGCGTAAACAGCTTATTCTCTTTTCTAACATAGTGCTGAATGAATTCTTCCTAAGGAAGTGAGGAAGGAGAACAGAGAGCCAAGGAAGGTGCGCAGAGGAGTACCTCCATTTAGGAGGAAGGAGTGAAAAAGCTTCCATCACAGATACAGCTTCAGGGCCAGGTAATAAGGTTTGGAATTCAGACTCAGATTAAAGAAGGAAGGAAGGAAGACAGAGCTGCTGGGGCTGAGCTTCCTCTAACCCTGGGAGGGACACAGGAGTGAGTTATGACACCCAGGCCTTTCTGGCTCTGTCTTCAGCTCTCTCTTGGGCCAGATAATCCAGGGCTATTTCAGGAAGAAAGCCCTTCTAAGATAAACATGACCCTGTTGACTGGCAGAGAGATAACCTGAACTTTTACAAGAGGAAAAGCAAAAAGGGGGCCCTCTAGGCAATAGAATCCTAACTCTTAGAGGCAGGAAGGTGCTGAATTGGGCGGGACCAAGTGCTGGAATGGAGATGGAATTAGGAGAAGAACTTTTCCCTCTAGCTAGCTAGAATTTCTTTTATCCTTTATCAAATATTGGTGGGATTTTGGATTTTTCCCCCTCTAAATGTTATAGGTGAAGGGAAGTTTGGGGGAGGGGGAAGAGTAGGATGGGAAAGGGAAATGGGCAACTTTTCTGACATGTATTAAGAGATGTCTGAAGGTACTAAGAGGTTGTGTGACTTGACCAGGGTCACACTGCTAATAAGGGTCAGAAGCAGACTTAAATCTAAGACTGGCCCTCTATCTACTACACCATGATGCCCCCCAGAAGTTGAGCATATAGTAACTGCTTTTTGGATTGGATTGGATACTTGGATAAAGGGAATTGTCTAAAGTCAGAAAGGCTAGAACACTAGAGATTTGAGTTTCAGTACGTCAATTTAATCAAAATCTAATCAATTTATTTCAACCCAATTAAACAAATATTTATTAAGCTCCCTATATACTATGACCCAGTGAGGGAGATCTTGGACCATGTGCTATCTCATGCTTCAAAAGCCACAGAGATTTTTTTCTTCCATGTTTTTGGTTAGTAGTCAATTACATTTACTAAACAACAGCTACCTGTTTAGCTGTATTTCTGTATGATGAAGAGAAATAGCTAGAAAAATAGAAGGAACAGACTCTGCCTAGGAGACAGAAAAAAGAAAAGTCTAAGAATACTTAGGGGTAGCTGGGCGGCACAGTGCATAGAATGCCGGAACTAGAGTCAGGAAGACCTGAGTTCAAATTTGGCCTCAAATACTTCCTAACTGTGTGACACTTAACCCTGTTTGCCTCAGTTTCCTCATCTGTAAAATGAGCTAGAGAAGGAAATGAAAAATAACTAGTATCCTTGCCAAGAAGACTCCAAATGGGGTCCCGGAAGAGTTGGACACAACTGAAATGAATGAACAACAAAAAGAATACTGAGGTGACATGTCACAGAATTGCAGAGCCTTCCAGTTAGAAGGGACCTTGATGGTCTTCTAGTCCAGCCCTAATGGATGATGAATATATCATTACACTGTAAGAAACAATGACTATATAGGGAATTCAGAAAAACACAGGAAGCCTTATATAAACTGATACAGGACAAAGGAAAAATCACCAGAAGAGCAAAAGACGTGCTGACTACAAGAATATAAATGAAAACCATGCTAAAAGGTATTTGATTTCCAATTAGTTGTAATAACTCAATCTTATACAGGAGAACTAATGATGAAATACGCCTGCTTTCTCTTAATACAGAGGTAGAGGACTTTGGGTGTGAAATATGGGTAAAGGGAATTGTCTTCTCCAGAATGCCTGTAGAGTGGGCATTCAGTACCTGTTGGGGATCTTCAGCAAAGCAAAGACCTTTCCCTCCAGGGTGGTCCATTCCACTTTTGGACAAATGTTAGTGTTAGGAAGTTTCTCCTTTGGTCTAGCTGAAATCTACCTCTTTTCAGTTTGAATTCTTCCAATCAATCGATCAATCAGTATGCATTTATGAAACACCAAGCACCAAAACACCAAAGTGCTAGGTGCTGGGAATACAACATTTTAAAAAATGAAATGAATTTATTCTTGAAAGACTTACATTCTATGTAAGCTAGTTATGGCAAAAGTAAATGGTAATTCTAAATCCCTCTGCAAGTCCTCTGGATGCTTGAAGGTAGCTATTAGGTGTGAGCTGGATCTTCTCTTCTCCATACAAAATATCTGCATTTCTTTCAGAGGGATTCTTGTGTAGCATAGTTTCAAGTTCCCCTACCTTGCCATCCGTAAACACTTCATCTTATCAACTGGCTTCCTAAAATGTGGCATCAGAGTTGAAGGTAATAGTCCAGAAGTAGTCCAATTATCACCTACCTCATCTTGGACCCTAAATTCCTATTGCATTAGCTTTTTTTTTTTTTAAGAGACAATTAGTATTAACCCAAGGTCACACAGCTAGTGAGTGTCTGAGGTCAAATTTGAACTCAGGTCCTCCTGACTTCATCCTCTATCCTCTGTACTACCTTGCTGCCCCTCTTAAATATACTCCTAAAAATTATGGAGGACCTTGAAGAAGCTTTGTTTGTGTGGGTTATATCTATTAATATTTACTGTATTAAGATTTGAAAATGGATAATTTAAAAACATTTATTACTAATTCATTTTAAAATAATAGTAACAAACCAATTACATGTTAACATATTTTTATGAAAAATAACTATTTTTCAAAGCAAAAAATTTTACCAAGAATGACATTGTTTTATATATTTTTGCAAAGCTCTGGTTTAATAGAAGACAGCTGGATTCTCATATGTGTTTCTGCACTCAATCTGTTGTGATATATTGTTTTGGTTAAAATATATGAGGAAGATCTGGCTTCATACAGATATATAATCTCCCCCAAATTGGTTCCCTGTCCTCCCTTTACCCTATGACCCACTTCTCTGTTTTTCTCCCCTCAGTTGTGCTATTATTATTTTAGTCACCTAGGCATAAAATCTGAGGACTCATCTTTGACTCATTCCCAAGTCATAACCAGTTACAAAGTAGATTCTCTACAGTGTTTTACACTCTTTCCTTTCTATTTCCACAGCCATCATCTTTGTCTAGGGTGGTTCTTGTTACTACATACCTGGAATATTGCACTGACCTTCCAAATTATTTGCCTACCTTTTTCTAATCTCGCTCCCTACCGTCTTGCCCACTGTTATTCAATGAATCTTCCTAAAACAATACTTTATTTCTTGAAATTTTTGTCCTACATTTAAGCAAAACCAGTTTACACAGTGATTTACTGTGATGTATTCCATATTTCACACCCATAGTCCCCTACCTCTTTATTGAGAGAAAGGAGGTGTATTTCATCATTAGTTCTCCTGTGCTGAGATTGAGTTATTACAACTAATTGGAAATCAAGTACCTTTTAGTGTGGTTTTCATTTATATTCCTGTAGTCACCACGTCTTTTGCTCTTCTGGTGATTCTTCCTTTGTCCTGTATCAGTTTATATAAGGCTTCCTGTGTTTTTCTGAATTCCTTATATAGTCATTGTTTCTTACAGTGCAATAATGTAGTCCTCATATTCAGATACTATAATTTGTTCAGCCACGCCCTGGTCGATGGGCACAGGTTGTGTTTCCTTTTCTTTTTCGCCATCACAAAAGTGCTGCTATGAATGTCTTGGTACAGAGGGCACCTTTTTGTCCGGCTTCCACCTTCTTGGGTTATAGGTCTGCTGGTGATGTTGCTGGGTGAAAGGGTATAAACAATTTATTCAATTTTCCTGAAAAGTTTCAAATTGTTTTCTAAAATTGTTGGAGCAATTGACAGTTCTGCTGAAAGCATATTAGTGCACTATCTTCCCACAGCTCCTCTGACACTGATTATTTCCACCCTTTATTATCTTTGCCAATTTGAGGGGCGTGGATGAAACCTGAGGGTTATCAAACATCTCTTTCTTCCTGCTATTTCCCCGCTCTAAAACCTTCAATTTTTCTCCATTCTCTACAAGGTAAAATCAGATCTCCTTAGCCCGGTATCCGAAGCCTTCCACAATCTGTCTGGAGTTTGACTTTATCGATTTCTTAAAAGTCCCTTCCAACTACAGTCACATGGTATTCCAGCTGCTGCCTTAGGTGAACCATCTTCTCTAGTAAAATAAGTTTACATACAGTTTCCCAAACATGGTCTGCTTTTTGTTTTTTCTGTTTCTGTTTCATGGATAAAACACAAAGTCTGGAGTCAGAAAGACCTGAGTTCAAATCCAGCCTCAGACACTTCCTAGTGACCTTGGCCAAATCATTTAACCTGTATTTGCCTCAGTTTCCTCAAATGTAAAGTAGAGATAATAGCACCTATTGAAGATCAAACGAGATATTTGTAGAACATCTTTGTTTTCTTTGTGGCTTTTAGTACATGCGAAATAAATGCTTATGCCCTTCCCTTTTGTTCCCTTCTTTGCTTGTGCCTAGCCCAGCCCATTTTCCCTTCTTTTTCTTTCGATCAAATCCTACCCATCCCTCAAAACTCAGCTCAGATTTTGTCTCCACCTTGAGGCCTTGAGGTCCATTTTGGCTGGAAGTACATGTTGACCTTCTCCTCTGAACTGCTATAGTATTTACTATCAATACCACTCATTGGGTACTTAATAACTGCCTTGTATTATTGGTGGCCTTTGATTTCATGTGCTGTTTGTTTTAGTTCAATCAGCAGCATAGCAACTACTATGCACAAGCTACAGCAGCAGGATGGCAGAGTAATTAGGTAAGCCTCAGAATCAGGAAGACCAGATTTCAAGTTTGACTTTCCTGCTGTGTGACCCTGGGCAAGTCACTTAACATCTTAGTGCCCTTGGCGCTTCTCTAAGACTGTAGATTATAGAGCAGGGGAAGATCTACTTTAGCAGGATGAATTTCCTCATTATGAATTCCTATTCTGTGTCCTAAGGACCATATTATTAGACTTTGGGAATACAAACGCAAAAATGAAACCATTCTACTTATGAGTTCCCTGAAAGGGAGCTGCAGTTGAACAATTCAGCGAGGCCTGCCTTCTATTCTCTCCTTGTATACTACTAGCTCTGTGACCCAGCCCAAGTTACTTCATCTCTCAGAACCTCCTGGTCCTCATCTATAAAATTAGGAGCCTTGCTAGCTGCAGCGTCTGTGTCAAAGGGTTATTTTGAGCTTAACAATGTTAGTAAAGAACACGTAGATGTGTTTTGCATGACTATACATGTATAACCCATATCAAATTGTTTGCTTCTCAATGAGGGGACAGGAGAGGGAGGGAGGGAGGAAATGTGGAACTCAAAAATTTTAAAAAACAAATGTTAAAAATGGTTTTTACATGTAATTGGGGAAAAATAAAATATTATTTAAAAAAACAATGAGGGCCTTCTGTGGAGTAGGGTGTTCTCTTTAAATCAATAAATACTTGTTGATTGCTGGAAGCCTTTATGACCTTCCCATAGGTCTGACTAGATTCAGGCATACTCAACTGATTTTTTTTCCCCTCTTTAAATTCAACAAACATTAATTACCTACTATGTGCAAAGTGCTGCTAGAGATGCAACAATGAAAAAACAACATATTTTCTCTCTTCAAGGAACTTTCAATTTCAGTAGAGGGATAAGATAAATATATGAATAGTTATTTCACAAGTTATAATATGCTGAGGATTGGTATAAGACATTTGAGGAGGAAGAAATAATTTAGATTTCAGCAGATAGAAATGTGGGAACTTTTCCTTATAACAACCCAGTGAGGTAGGTAATGCAGGTATTACTAAGCCCCCATCTTACAGATCAGGAAACTGAGGCATAGTACTTGAGTCTTCTGACACCAAAGCCGGTGTGTTCTCCCTAACCGTGGTGCCTCACTGCACATTCATCATCAGTCATACCCCTGAGGTTGCATCCATTGCCCATTGTGACCCCAGCAGAACCATTGTGTTGGCTAACTTTGAGATCATCCCAGGCTAACCTAATAATGAAAGGGTTGGTAATTTCTTGAGCCTGGGGAATGAGGATCTCCCAACCCAGAGCCAAGGAGACCAACAACTCTTTTATAGCCTAGTAGGTGAGTCCTGGGGAGTTGCCTGGGGAACAGAGAAGTTAGGTGATTTCCCCCAGGATCACACAGCTAGACCAACATTCTATCCACTACCAGACTTGTTGATTTGTGGGTTGTCATGTGGTATCTGTGAGCCCTTGGTAGTTTGACTGCTGCGAGGTAGTCTCCAGTGTGTATGGTCTTGCAATGGCAGGGCTGACGTTTGGCTCCCCGTGGAAATGATTAGTTACTGATGACAACCATCATAGGAAGTGGGGAGGAGAACGTGTCTCATATGAAAGAAATGTCATTGCCACTCTCATGCATTCTGGTGTGTATGGAGGGCTGGTGCACACACAGGTTTGGTGAGAGGACCAGTGGGTGGCAGGTGGCTGAGGCTTTGCATGTGCCTGGAATGAGATACTAAGGTTAGCCAAGAGAACATTTGTGGCTTTTGTGGTATGTGGGTGGAGTGTCTGGGGGCAATGTGAATTTTGTGGTTGTTAATGTTTTCCCTGATTCAGACCTTCTTCCGACTGTAAGCTCTTCTGAGAGCAGAATCCTAACTCCTGCTTGCTTTATTGCTTCCCTTTCCCCTAAAGGAGGGGAGGGGGCTGAGCTTCTCATGAGTGAAGTAGTCTTTTCATTGCAGTGGCAGGGCTGGGAAAGGGAGAGTGTTGTCAGTCGGTGGTGTTGACTGGAGACAGGTTTTCTTCTGGTTTTCACCCCTCATCCTCTCTTTCTCCCCCCACCTACTCTTCCAATCAGCTTCCCCTACTCCCTCAGGGCTGGAGTGGGAACTGCTAACTGCTGCTGTTGATCATGGTTTTCTGGGAAGAGACTGGAGTTCCTTGGTGAAGAGGTGCTAAGAGAAGAACTGAAAGAAAGTTGGTCCTTTAGATTCATAGTTGCTGCCCTGAGGAAATCAGGAGATGGGAAAAATGGGCTATAGTTGTGTCACAATTCAGGGGCTTGGAGGGTGCAAGAGACGATTCCCAAATTTGTGTTCAAAGTCAACAACAAAAAAAAATAATCAAACAGATAACATTGGTTTTCTGTCCGGGCTCTCCTTTTCTGACTACCTGGTTCCTTTCCCTGCTTTGGGACCCATCCTTGGAATCCTACGCCTTCATGCATTGTGGGTGTATCACAGAGAACAAAGAACCTGGAGTCAGGAGATGTAGGTTTGAATCCCAGCTCTGAAGCTTACTAGCTGAGAGACAGTGATAATGGCCAAGTCATTTCTCTGAGCTCAAGCTTCCTCATCTGAAAAAGGAGCGTAACAATACTCTTTCAATCTACTCTTCAAGTGTATTGTGAAGAAACTTTTTAAGTCTTAACCTACTATGTATAGCTGAGTTATTGCTTCTATTCTGAGTTTTTTCTCCTGGGGGTGGGGATGGGTTGTGTTGAGCTATTTCCAGTTTAGTACTCCATGCCTCTGTGTACCTCCTGAGGAAACCTCAGTTTCCTCAACTGTGAAATGGGGATAATAATAGCTTCTACCTTGCGGGGTTGTTGTGAGATTCAAATGTGAGAATATTTGTAAAAGTGCTTAACACAATGCCTAGCACGGAGCAGATGCACTATAAATGCATATATCCTCTCCCTTTCCCTCCCTCCCTCCTTGTGACCAGTGCCATATTTTTGGGAATCTGCTTAGGGAGGTAGTGTGGTAGAGTGGAAAGAATGGTGGCTTTGGATTCAGAGCACCTGGGCTTGGATCCCACTTTCCAAATCTGTAAAATGACAATTATCTTCCGGCTCTAAATCTATATATTATGAATAGACAGAGGGAGAAATGGAACGTAGACTCACAGATCAGGTTTAAACTATTCCCATCCAGGTACCCTAGAATAAAAATAATAACTATAACCATATCATCTCCTCAAACTCCTGATGCTTACTTGGGCTTGCTACCTTCCTTGAAAAATCCTCTTGGAACAATTTGTCCATTTTTCCTTTAGTGTCATTATGAATGTATTTTGCTACCCATTTTCCTAATGACCTAGAGACCCCTCTGAGAAACAAACAAAGGCTCTTCAGCTTCCCTAGGCTTGAAGGAGCTCCACCCGGCTTCCTTCCAGTTTAAATTAACATGCCAGTGCCTTTCTTGCTCATAACCCTTCCTTGAAGGACTTTTGTGATTTCTAGGGCCAGTCCTGAAGACGTCATGGGTTGTTTCCCTACAATGCTGTTCCCCAATGCAACTGCCATTTTCTCCCTTGGTCTTTGATTAGCATTCTAGTAAGGGAATTTTACCCACCATGGAACATGATCCCAGAGCAAGGAGGAAGTTTAGCTGAAAGTTGGACTAACAAAACATGTCTGTACCCCATAACAACACAGCCAAGAAGACCCCCCCCCCCCCAACTCCCATTCCTGGAATTCATCCAGGCCCACCTCTTTATTACTTTTGTTCCCTTTCCTCTTTAACTAGATTTTGCCCAAAAACAGCCTGGGAGTTGCTAGGGTAACGCCTTACAATCTCCCGAAGCATATCATTGTTTCGTTACAACGGCAGTAGCCCAAAGGAATTTGCTATTTGTTTTAGAGATGAAAGCCCCAAACTTCCAGACATTCTTCTCCAATTTCACTCCCCATTAACTGTAGGGCCCTGTCATAACAAAGTGACTGGGTTACCAGGAGGAGATGACTCGGGAAGAAGTGAATCCTGCAGAGGAGAGTCCTAGTTACTTACCTTCGGCACTTAGAGGATGGACAGATTAGGATTTTTGCTTATCTGGGAATTTACAAAGAAATCTGAAAAGGATGGGGAGGCAGCCGCTCTGTAGGTCAGAGGTTCTTGACCCTTCTAGTGTCATGGACCCCTCAGGCAGTCTGGTGATGCCTCTGGAATGTATTAAAATGCACAAAATAAAATACACAGAATTACAAAGGAAACCAATTAGATTGAAATACAATTAACAACATATTTAAAAAACAAGTTCATGATTCCCAGTGATGGGAAGGAGACTGAAACTGGCATGTATGTGTGTATGTGTGTGTATGTAAATATACATATATATATGTATATTTACACAGACACACAGAGAGAGACACACACAGAGATACATATATCTCTTGAGTTCTGAGCTGTGGTGGACTATGTTGGTCAAGTGTACGCATTGTCTGGCATCTATATGTTGAACCCTCAGAACATGGGTTGAGAGGAGAGGGGTGGCCTACCAGAGGGTGGAACTGGCTTAGGACAGGATAGAGTAAATCAGACCTCCCATGCCAATTAAGAGAAGGAAAGGGAATAAACATTGATACATCACATACTATTCAGGCTTTGTGCTAAGTGCTTTTATAAACATTATCGTTTTTGACCCTCACAAGAACCTTGCTTCTATTATTATTTGCATTTTATATTTGAGGAAACTGAGGCAAACAGTGTGACTTGCCCAGGGTCATACAATCAGTAAATATCTGAGACTGAATTTGCACAGGCTCCTCTTGCCACCAGGATGAGCTTTCTGTCCATTGAATCACCAACTTCTCAATCAGTAGTGGAATCAGTCCATCAGAAGCCCCTGTACTTCGAGCCTGAGTAAAAGAGGGAGATCCAGTTTAAAAATAAAATCATGAACCTTAGGTTCAGAAATCCTACAATAGATCATGCATCTCCAATTTGGTCACCTCCAATTTGGAAATGATGAATTTTTATATCCTGTTAAAAACCATTCCGTGCCACACAAACAGCTGACCATTTCCCAGGTTATTTTTATATGAAGAATGACAAGGATTTAATAAAAACCCCTAGTGACTGTATAGTAAGAGCAGGTTCTGTGGGTCTGCTAGATGGTTAAAAAATTAATTGATCAATCAGCGAGCATTTATTAAAAGTCTAGTAAAGAACCAGGACTGTGCTAGGCACTTGTGACAAAAGACAAAAATGAAATAATCCTTGTTCCTCAAGAGTTTACATTCTATCACGGGTTTAATATGTACACACAAAAGTATACAGAGAATGTGTACACGATAAATACAAGATGATGGTGGAGAAGGTGGGGAATCAGGAAAGTTTTCATGGATATGATGGTCCTAAAATTGAACTTTGAAGGAGATTAGAGATTCTAAGGGGGTAGAGATGAGGAGGGTGTCCATCTCAAGCATTGGGGGACCAGCTAGTGTAAAGGTATAGAGAAGAGAGAGGGGGTGTCATGTGTGAGGAAGAGTGAGAAAGCTGGTTTTGCTGGATTATAGAGTGAGTCAAGGGGAATATTGTAAAATAAGACTGGAAGGGTGGGTTGGGGCAGGTGGTAAAGAACTTTAAATGCTGAACAGAGGATTTTATATTTGATCCCAGAGATTAATAGGGAATCACTAGAGTTCAAGTAGGGGGGATGACGTGGTTGGCAGCTGTGGCAGGATGGATTGGAAAGATGAGAGAATTGAGGCAGTAAAACCAATTAAGAGGTTGTTTTAATGGGTCGGGTAAAAGGTGAAGGAGGCCTGAAATAGGGTGGTAACCAAGTGGGAATATAGAGAAGGGGATGTTGAGGAGGTTAAATTGATGACACTTGGCAACTGCTGTATATATGGGGTGAGGAGAGAGTGATGACTATGATTCTGAGGTAATGAGGACTTGGTCATGTTCTCAGGTCCTTATATAGGCCAGTTAACTTCCTGTCCAGAAAAAGTTCTAACTATACTCCTATGGTCAGCTAATTGTTTTTTAAATGGGTACTATTTGTCATGGGGTGGAGTGTGGATGGCTCAATGCAGTCTATCTCTATAAATAGAAAATCAGCACTAAAGTTCTGTGGGCAGTGTCCATTTTCCTGTAGAAAAGACAGTACGTTTACTAGAGTTGCTAAGTTTATTTATGGATTCCCAAGGAAGAGAGAGCCCTAGATTTGGTTGCTGAGTAATATTCATTAAGCAATGAGATCATTTCAAGGCCCTATTGATTACACTATCATTCTACCATGATTCTTCAATGTGGTATGGCCATGACTTCATGTTCTTGACTGGTATGTCAGCATAGCACAGACAATGGCAGACTTTACCAACTTGGAAAGGTTTGGAATATGGCCTAGAAACCACTTTTGTGTTATAGGTTTTGAGTTAGAGGTCATCTAGTCTAATTTGTCATATTTACAGATGAGTTAACTGAGTCTCAGAGAGGTTATTACTTCCCCAAGGTTACACTGAAGCCTCAATCTCCTGACTTCAAATTCAGTACACTTTCAGTCTAGTTAAGTCTAGGAGAAGGTAGATTAGCCACAAGGTGATGATTTTTTTGGTCACAGCAGTTCATGGGACCATGTCAGATGGACTGATCTCAGAAACTCCCATGGATTTGATTATTTTGTCTGTGCTAACGATTCTCAAATCTCTTTATCCTGCTCTATTCTCTCTGCTGACTGCATTCATATCTCCAGTTGCCTTTCAGATGATATGTCCAGAAACATCTTAAACTCTACATGACAAAACTGAATTTGTTATCTTTCCCCCTAAACTCTCTCCCTACCTCCTCCCTTACCTGTGCCCGCTGAAGGCAACAATCTGGAAGTCATCCTTGACTTCTGCTTGCCATATGCAATCTGTTGTCAAGGCTTGTAATTTCACTTTTGCAATATCTCTCTAATATACTCCCTTCTCTCCTCTGACACCGTCACCACTCTAGTGAAGGCTCTTATCACTTCACACCTGGACCATTGCAATAGCCTGCTGGTAGGTCTACCTACCTCAAGTCTCTCCCCACTCTATCCTTCATTCAACCACCAAAGTGGTTTCCCTAAAATGCAGCTCTGATCATGTTATCTCCTAACTCAATAAACTCCAGTGACTTCCTATTGCTTCTATGATGAAATGCAAAATTGTCAGTTTTGTGTTCAAAGCCGTTCATAACCTAACTCTCTCCTTCCTTACCAGTCTCCTTTTGTCTTACTGTCCAACACATATATACTCTTTGATTCAAGGCCTCTTGACTGTTCTGTGAAGAAGATACTCCTCTTCTAAGCCCTGGACATTTTTACTAGCTCTCTGCCATGCCTAGAATGTTCTCCCTCCTCACGTCTGCCTCTTGGATTCCCTGGCTTCCTTCAAGTGCCAACCAAAATCCCATCTTATGAAAGAAGCCTTTCCCAACTCTTTTTAACTCAAATGCCTTCCCTCTTTTAACTATTTCCTATTATCCTGGTTACATCTTTTTTGTTCTTATGTGTTTGCTTATTGTCTCCCCCTTAGATTATGAGGGGCTGTCTTTGCCTCTTTTTGTGTCCTCAGAGCTTAGTCCAGTGCTTGCCACATAGTAGGCACTTAATAAATGTTTATTGGTTGACTACAGAGAAGTGCATCCTCGTACTCCTCTATGGAGTAGAGGTCAGCCGTGGGTTGGTGGAGGTGGGATGGGGATAATGCAGAGAAGTGAAAGGAGCTTGCACAGGCCACACACTTAGTTAAAAGTAGCTTCAGCACTAGAACCCAAGTGTTCCGCTCTCAGGGCAGTCGTATTTCCTTCCTTGTTATTCCTCTTTGGCAACTAGATGATAGATTAGAATTTTTCCATAACTTAGAATCCCCAAAGGAACGAGGAAAGGCTAGGGAGACAGAGTTTCTGTAGGCGATGCCTTTTGGTCACCTCCAGTACTGAAGAAACGGAACTCTTTATTTCATGAGGAAAATATTAGCATATTAACACAGTTGAAGTGCCAGCACCCATGATTATGTATGCATAAGAAACTGCATAGAAGATATCCTCCAGGAAATGTGTGATCAGTCAATCAAGCAACAGGCATATTAATCATGTGATAGGGTCGGTGCCAGTGGGGATGTAAGTGCAGTGAAGGAAACACTCCCTCTTGGCAAAGAGCTCCTACTCAACAGGCTGTACCTTCTATAAAGCAAAAACCAAGGCAGATCTGGAAGTAGAGCAGCCAAAGTTCCACACTGGACTGCAACAGGGGTGTCAACTTTGGGGCTGAGTAGGGTGTCTGGAGAAAAGCAGTGTAGGCAGAAAGACTATTTGTAGTCAGGGAGACAAGAGAGACTGATGGTTTGAGGTTGGGGAGTGTGAATGGTAGGAGAAAAGGAAAACATCATTTTGAGAGGGATGGAAATGAGAAAGGAGAGAGAGAGACAGAGACAGAGAATATATACATATGTGTGTATGTGTATATGGAGAGAAAATATATACATATGTGTGTATATATATGCGTATATGTGTATATATATAGAGAGAGAATATGTGCATATGTATATATATGGAGACAGAACATATACATATGTGTGTATGTATATGTATATACACACATATATGTATATATACATATATATGGAGG
>CM053585.1:463266681-463292652 GCA_028646515.1 Pseudochirops corinnae
ATACATGTGTGCATATGTATATATATATATAGAGAGAAAATATATGTGTATATGCATATATGTGGCAGAGGGAGGGAGAGAGAGAGAGAGAGAGAGTTAGTTCGTTCATAGCACCAAGTGGGGGGGGGGGAAGGGCACAAGTGAGGGAGGATTGATTACCTTTGGGAGGAAGAAGGAGTAACACCTCTTCCCCTGAGACAAGAAGGAAGAAGGAAGGGATGTGTAAAGAGATGCTCTGAGATGGAGAAAAGGGACAATGAGGGAGCTCTTGCCAGATGGCCCAGATTTTTTTCATTAAAGTACAAGTTGAGGTCACAGGGACAGTTGAGGTTGGGGAAGAAGGAGCTATGTATTTCGTCAGGTAAGTTTATAAAGTCTCTTCTCTTGGGAAAATAGCTTCCTTCCCCTTCTCTCAGGTTAAAAAAATGATTAGAAATGTTTTTGGAGACAGTGCCTGTAACCTAGAACGTACAACAAAGTCATTTGGTTTGATATTCAAACAACATAGGAATATCCTAGGTAAACAGAATACCTGCATGCCTAAGATGGATGGGTACTACAGCAACCTTTCAGTGGGGGAAGGTGGGGTAGAGAGGGAGAGAGGAAAATGACATTAGACTGGTCATCTGAGTTTGTGTAGGGAAAACAAAATAGATTGTTATTTGACTAAATTTTCCAGTTTTCAGCAAGTTCTATTGGGGTTGGATTAGAGTCAGGAGGCAGATGGGCAATAGCATCTCTGCTGAGGGTAAGCAAGAGAAATGCAGAATGAGTTGCACCTTGTTAGACATCCTAGAAAAGATTCGCCTGGGAAAAGTGTAATTATGAGCTAGAGTTGTTTTTTAAAAATTATCTGTATTTTCAAAATTTAGTTCTCCCATGAGCTCTCCCTTCTACTGTGGCTATACAAGTAAATCTAAACACTTCATTCCCATTGCCTTAGGAGTGCTCACAATTTTCTAGGGAAAGGCAGATAGACACACTCCTCTATTTTATGAATAGCTTAGAGTTATATAGATGCAGTTCATTATCTCCTTTGACCCTCCCACGAATTCTGAGAGGTATATGGTGCAGGTAACTAAGACTCATTGGGCACCCAGATAGCACAGTTGATAGATTACTGAACTGGAAACCTGGAAGATAAATCTTCCTGTGTTCAAATCCGGCCTCAGACACTAGTTGTGTGATCTTGTCCAAGTCACTTAATCCTGTTTGCCTTAGTTTCCTCATATGTAAAATGAGCTGGGAAAGGCAAACCCA
The DNA here is from genome assembly GCA_028646515.1 of Pseudochirops corinnae. NCBI lineage: Eukaryota > Metazoa > Chordata > Mammalia > Diprotodontia > Pseudocheiridae > Pseudochirops > Pseudochirops corinnae. The sequence goes on from CM053585.1 coordinate 463,267,942, forward strand.
CTCTAGTGTCTGTCAAGAAAATCCCGAATAGGGTTGTGAAAAGTTGGACATGACTCAACAACAGAGTAAGACTCAGGGAGGTTAAATAATTGTTCAGGGTTAATTAGTAAGTATGAAAGCAGGGAAGGGAACCTAGGTTTTTTTACTCTAGATTTAGAAAGTGAGGTATAGAGAACCAAGAAATGACTTAAGCAAGGTAATTCACATGAATAAGATTAAGTGTTCTTCTCTGTGAGCCAGATTAGATAAATGGAACAAATCTAACCGGAGTAGATGTAAAGTCCTACATTTGGGTGAAAACCAAACAAAACAAAGACTTTAGAAGGTTACAACGAGAGAGAGGAGGCTAACCAACAGTTCCTATGAAAATGATCTAAGGATTTTAGGGAACTGAAAGCTTAATCAACAGTGTCCCATGGACTCAAGGTCACAGGTAGTAAATGTCAGAGGTATATATTTGAATTCAAATGCTCTGACTCCGCAGTCAAGGCTCTTTCCACTATCCCCTAGATCAACTCCAGGAAGCCTTTCCTGATTTCTTAAGCTGGGAGCAATTTTTTCCTCCTCTGATTTTATAGCAATAATTCATATTACATTTATCTGTGTTCATGTCCTCTCCTCCCCACTGAAGTGTAATCTCCTTGAAAGCAGAAATTGTGTGTTACTGAACTTTGTATTTGCCGTGTTTCCTTGGCACAGAGTGGACAGTACTTAAGAAATGTTTCATAATGTTAAGTGAATGGATGACAAAGGATGCAGAAGGTTTAATACTTGGCAAGTCATGGGATGTCAGAATGAAAATGTGCTAAAACTACAAAGAAGAAGAAAAAAAAATCCCAATTTCTCCAACACCAATAACAAAATTTGTCCCTGGTGGGGTGGTGGAACATGGATGGGAAACACAAAACGCTGTATTTGCTCCTAGCTTGAGTCTCCCTTCCATGCGCCAGCCCTAAGCCTTTGGCAACACTAGCAGAGTGGGTCTGCAGGTCTTTTTCTTTGACTCAGTGCCCAGAGACAAAAGCAGAAAAATCTAAGGAATTTCCAAAGAGCCTCCTCCAAACAGCTTCTCTCCCACCCCTCCAGCTTAGCTCTTCAGTCCTCTGCTCTGCGGGTGGGAAGGGAAGCTTATCTATATTCGTCCCAGCCTGCCCTTCAACACACAGTTAACCCCCTTCTCCCCAAGGCCTGACAGGGTGTCCTTAAGCCGGGATGTTCGAATGGGGTTACAGTTTAATGTGCTTTTCTTTGTGAGTGACAGTGTTGCTATAGACTGACAGATAGTAAGGTGATGTATTTTGAGTGGTTTTCCCAGTAGTTGAGTCAGGGAGTCTCAGTGGAGTCTTGTGTAGCCCAGGAGTGATTAAAAGCCTATAACACCAAGCAAGGCAGCAAGAGATTAGTGTAGTGGAAAGAACATTGGCTTAGGAGTTAGTAGAAAGTGGTTTTGAATGACAAAGAGTGATGACGATTACAAAGAAGAGATATGAGAAGATATCCTTACCCAACTCTTGGGCAGAGGTGGGAGGTCTGCAGTTGTGGTACATTGCATGTATCAATCAGTTTTGCTGAATTTTTTTCTCTTCTTTTTCTTTAAAAAATATTTGTTATATTTTTTGGCTGGGAGAAATTAGTTAGCAATGTAAAAAGCAATAGAAGTTATAGATACAATTTTAAAAAAAAGGAAAATGGGTTTGAGTTCCAGCTCTGCTACTTATTAATTGCTTGATTTGAGACAATTTGTTTGAGCCCTGTTTCCTTATCAATAAGAAGGAGGTAATAAAACATTCACTGCCTACTTTGAAAGGTTTTTTGTGAGGATCAAATGAGACAATGAATGTAAGGATTTTTAAACATAAAAATACTATACAAATATAAGCCATTGTTTTTATTGTCTGGTTTATCTATGTTGAACTAAATTGGTCTTTATGGGGAGATTTACCTCTAGTTCAGGCTTCAAGTTTTCTCCTTCTCCAGTAGGAGTAGAGCAAGAAGAAATGGGTTTCCATTGAAGTAGGAGATACTGACTCAAAAAAGGACTTCCTGACATGCCAGGCTTAGGAAAGATATTACAGGATCCCATGATCATACATCCTGAAGAAGAGGAGTAAGTATAACTGCGAGGTGCTAAATGGACCATTGGAAGTCTGGGAGGGAAATGTCTACTGATGCTTGCTGTTATTCCCAATCTCCCTCACACTGAGTAGCTGCTCCCTCTTATAGAGCAGTTTGAGGGTGAGAAGGAACAAAGAACAGAGAATCAATCAGTCCAAAAGCATTTTGAGAGGAAAAATCTGAAGCTAAACATGACAGTAGTGATATCGGCACTTCCTGTCTATGTTAGCCTATAATGATTATGTACAAATTGTTGGGAATGATTTTATGAATTCCCTCTAACCTCCCAACCACGTAGACACTTGGATATTTTCATCAGTAAATTGAGGGTGGTGGGAGGGAGTATGAATAGCTAGTTGGTCTTTCAATGTCCAGTCCCTCCTTCTTTTAATCCAGGCATCAGAACTTTCCATGATGATTACTTTCATAGGCTTAAAGACTCATGGAATAGCAGAGAGGAAAAGAGATCATTTAGCTCAACCCCTCGTATTTGAGATGAGGGGAGAGAACTGATATCTATAGTTCAGTAGAATAGAAGCTCCTTGAGGGTAGGGGTTATTATTGTTATTATTGGTTTTCTCTTTGTATCTCTAGCCTTTCACAGTGTCTTAGGCACTTAACCAATGCTTGTTGAATTTGGGTTGGACTGGTTCCCCAAGAAGTGAAGTCGTCCCATAGCATAGTTAGAGCTAGAACCCGTGACCACTACATCATTCATCTGTTCTTGGCCACATAGCACCTTCTTTTGTCAACTGTATCAAATCCAGATTCCTCAGATTGGGCTTCAAGATCCTTCATTAGTTTTTTCACTCCTTCCCCAGGAGCCCCTTCAGTCTTACCACCAATATGCCCCTTGTACTGCTGCCAAATCAATCTGCTTATCATCCCTCTGCACGTAGAGTTCATAGATCTAGAGGCGGAAGGCACCTCAGCTTCTCCCTAATCAAACTCCCTCATTTTAAAGTGAGGAAACGGAGGCAGAGGGAGGTTATTTGCTTTAGCACTTCTTACTTCTCTGACCTGACACATACTTCTCTCTCTCTCTGTCTCTGTCTCCCTTTCTCCCCCTCTCCCCCATCCCCTTTCTCTCTTTTTATCTGTTTCCTCTCTCTCTCTCCATCCTGTCTCTGTCTCTGTCTCTGTCTGTCTCTGTCTCTCTCCATCCTCTCTCTCTCTCTCTCTCTCTCTCTCTCTCTCTCTCTCTGTCTTTGTCTCTCTGTCTCCGTCTTTCTCTTGTCCTAAAATATTTTCTCCCCCCTCTACTTTCGTCACATTTTTTAAGACCTAGTTCAAAATCTACCTTCTCTAGGAAGCCTTCTCTTTATCAGTTTTGGTTTTCTTTCACCCTTTGTCCCATCACTCTCCTTTATATCATTAATCTGAAATCAGAAGACCTGTATTCTTGTCCAGGGTCTGAAGAACTATGACCAAGTCACTTCATTTCTCTGGACTTCACTTCATTTTGTATGGGTATCACAATTACACATCTGTGGCCTTATTCAGGCCCTCACCATCCCTCATCTAGAGGATTTCAATGACCTCCTCATTGCCCTGCCTACCCCAGTCCATCCTTTACCTCCTGCTGAAAAGATCTTCCCAAAGTGTAGTCTGATCCTATTACCCCCTCTGCTCAACATACCCTAGTGGTTGCTTGTTGCCTCTAGAATCAAACATAAACTCTGTTTTACATATAAAGCTCTTCCCAAGCTGTCCTTTTCCTGCTTTTCCAATCTTAAATATTTCTCCTCCTTTTACGTTCTGTGATTGAGTCACCCTGGCCTCCTTGCTGCTTCATACGCGGAAAGCTCCATCTCCTATCTCCACGCCTTTGTACCAGCTGCCCTTGACGCCAAGAATGCACCTTCTTTGAACATCTAACTTTTGTAAATTAAATAAAGAAAGAAAGAAAGATAATTTAGATATAATAATTTATAAATAAACATACCATGCACACACATACATGTATGTGTACATATAGGTGTACACACACACATATATCCCCAAGAGATTGTTTCATTCTTTGTATTTGTGTCCTCAGTGCCTGGAAGAGTGCCTAGCATATATTAGGAGACTTTTAGCTTATTGATTGATTGATTAGTTAAATTATGCCGTTACCTTTTTCACAGGATTAATGTGAAAAAAGTGCTTCTTAGTCTATAGAAGGCTCATGGATGTAATGATTCTAATGAGAAGAATAGTTGTAATAGCTAGCATTTATATAGTGCTTTAAGGTTTGTAAAGCACTGTGACTGTTATCTCGTTTGAGCCTCACAACAGTACTGGGAAGATAGGTGGTATTATTATCCCCATTTGGCAGATGAGGAAACTGAGGCAGACAGAGGTTAAGTGACTTGCCCAAGGTCACAAAGCTAGTAAGTGTCTGAGGTGAGATTTGAATTCAGGTCTTCCTGGCTCCAGGTCTAGCACCCTATAGACTTGGTTACCTAGAAGCTCAAGAAGATAAAGATTATTACAGAGGGTAATATTATTTATTATATATTATTATTAAGTCAAAGCAACAAGCCTTTATTAAGCCCCTACCATGTGTCCGGTATTGCACTAAATGCTGAGGATACAAAGATACGTAAAAACCTGTCTGCTCTCGAGGAGCTCACAGTCTAATGAAGGTAGGATTTTAGCTGGGATTTGAAGGAAGTCACGGAAACCAGGAGATGGAGAGGATGAGAGAGGGAATTCCAGGCATGGGAGATGGCCAGGGAAAAAGCAATTGTAATTGTGATTATCCTTGGTCAGTGATCATGCAGGCATCTCCGTCTTTTCTGCTCGGAGCTTGTAAATTCTTGAGGGCAGAGACTGTTCCTGTCCTGATCTACTTTGGGGGACTCTGCTCTGTTTTTTTTTTGTTCCCCTTCCATCTGCTAGCCCTCTCTGTCCTAGACCCGTTTGCTAGTCTATGATCCTTCTCAGAATAGTTTTGTTGGTTTTAAAAATCATAATGGAAGGAAATGCCAAATTTAGTGAAAATAAAGACTAATTTTCCCCCATGCAAGTTCACAGACTCTTTGAAATCTATTCCTAGACTTCTTGGAAGGAGGCGGTGGTGGTGGTTCTGTGGACACCAGGTTAAGAACTTCTGATCTCGTATTTATGGGGTGGTACAGAACAGGTGTTCAGTAATTGCTTTGCTAGCTAGCTGGTTAGCATCTATGCTATTTAAAGGATTTGCTAAGTTTGGTTATCTATACAGTCTATCAGCCTGGCATCTTTTAGACATTTCTCTTTTGACTACTTGGGGGAAAAGATACCTTCTGTTTGCTTCGTTTGTGTTCTGCCGTTAATTGGCATGTTTTGGCAGGCAGGAGCTTGGATAATTGTTGACAGAAAGGGTCTGGGCTCCCTGAGGACTGACTGGCTGTGTCATATTGATCTGTCCCTTGTCAGGGTTTCCCAGGAGAAGGTGAGAGCAGCTGAGGGAGACACTAGAGGAAGGAGGGGGATGCAGATTCTGTCAGCATGACTGTTTATTGGTGTGGAGGGGAGGGAGAGGAGTGGGGAAGGGAAGAAGGTTCTCCTCTCCTCTTGCCTATGCCCATCAGGGAGTGAAGGCTGCTTGTATAGCCAAGTGAGGCGTGCTTGTCATGAAAGGGGACCTTGTAATACAAGCCTCAACAGAACCCTGTCCCACAACACAGGCACTTTTCATGAGGGAGACGCATAACAGAGGCTCCGTTGAGGGTGACTGGTGGCTCCCGGACACAGAGTCTGGCCGACGCGTGGCCTCCGTGAGACATCACCACCTTATCCTTCCTCCCTTCCCCCAACGCAGGGAGCCTCTTCTGTTCTGGGTACCCTAAGGACCACCTAGTGGCAATCTGCAGAGTCTCCTGAGAACTGATAATATAGAATATAAACAGCCTTAAATAACATAATATATAATGGTGTGCTTAACATGAATGAGTCAAAGATAGATGTACAAAATAGAGCTATAATCTCAACCCCTCTCTGAGGTGTTAAGAAGGAGAAGTGCCTTCTGTTTGTGAAGCTGTCTTGCTGAAACATCTTTTGGAGCGCCTCACCCAGGGCCATGTGTGCCTAGGGAGTTAACGGGCATTTGCCCTGCTATGGAACTTTTAAGAGTGCTGGATGAACATCCTCTAATGGATGGAGTACTGGAGTTGAAGTTAGGGGAGGCTAGGGTTCAAATCCTTCTTACATTAACTTGCTCTGTGGCTATAGGCAAGTCATGTTGACTCTCCTAGTCCCATTTTCTTCAGCTATAAAATGGGAATAATACTAACAACAATAATGATGATGAAGATGACACCCTTATATTTTTATCTTTCAGGATTATGAGGATCAAATGGACAATGTATGTAAAACTTTACAAACATTAAAACTATGTAAATATCAGCTATTTCTTTTCTCCAAGATCTTAGAAAGAGCAAAAGCTCATGGAAACTCTGCCCAAGGGCTCCTCCCCTCCATCCTGAAGGGTTTATTGCTTATAGTCAATTCTCACATATTCTGAGGTGTTCATGCAGTGAATATGCCATACAGGTTTCTTTACCTGTCTTTGCTTATTTTTTAAATTGCTTTATTGCTCATTAACCTCGAGGTTAGCTCTGATAAAAATTTTCAAGTGTGGAGGGGGTAGGATTTACTGAAATGACGTTTTGAGCTTATCTGTGGAGTTTTAAAACTACCTTCATTCTACACACACACACACACACACACACACACACACACACACACACACACCCCAAAGACACTGAGCTAAGTTGGGGTAGATAGGAAGACGTACGTATTCTTCCAACCTTTAGCTGTTGATTCAGCTTATTTTAGGTTAGATGGTAAAGTTTCCATTAGAGTGTAAGAAACCTGAGGGCGGGGTTTGTCTTTTTCTGCTTTTGTGTCCCTCGGGCTTAGCACAGTGATTGGCACATAGTGGGTTCTTAATAAGTGTTTATTGATTGACTCAGCAAACATTTTACTGATAGAAAAAATTCCTGCTTTCAGGGAGTTTAGAAATAATTGGAGCCTATAGCATACCCCAAAGGATAATTTTTCCAAGTTCAAGGTACTCTGTAGGTAGGAACTCCAAAATTAAGGCTCATGACTCCCCACCCTCTGTGCCCCACAGATGTATTTATTTTTCAAGAACTAGCCACTGGGAACATTTAGCTTCAAGCAAAGGCATGCATTGAAATCACTTAGTAAAAAAACAAGACATCTATGCCATAAACCTTCAGGAATCACCTTCATATCCCAGCTATCCATTCAGTGAGGTCATCTTGCCATCTCCCTTCCACTGCTGCCACATTTCTTCACACCTGGACCAGTACCCTTCAGACCAAACCTCCACACTGGCTCTCCAGATTCTATACTCCTAGTCTCTCTGGAAGTTATGCCATCTATCTTTGGAATTCCTAAGCCCAGCCATATAATTGATGAATGAGTAAATTACCTAGTCCATTATATTTTGCTGACCTCAGACTCCAGATCAGACCACCTTTATATACTATCAAACCATCTATCTGGGCCACCTTGCCTTCTGCTTGCTTGCATCCACCTCTAACTCTTAGTAGAGTGATCAAATCAATGGAAAATGTATATCAGTTGACTGACCTTTGGACCATATTATTCTCCCTCTGACTCTTCATCCCAAAACTGCCTTCTCTGGCTACTACTTTCCATTATAGTCTGTCTTCCCCCATTAAAATGTAAGGACTATCTTACTTTATGTATTTGTATTCTCAGCAATTAGCATAGTGTCTGGTATGTAGTAAGTACTTAATAAATGCTTCTTTAATTTTTTCAAATAGATATGATAGTAGTTATTAGTGTAATGGAATAGTATTATAGAATAAGAATGATGAATATAAAGAATACAGAAAATCATGGGAAAACTTTGTTTGAACTGATGCAAAGTAAAACTATCCTGCATGAAGAAAAAAAGATATAATTATACAATGATAACAACGATGTAAGTGAAATGAACATTAAAGTTAATCACTAGAGTATCTAATTATAAGGACCAATTTCGGCCCCAGAGAGGAGGTGGAAATTCCTTCTTTTGTTGGAAAAGTGGGAGGATTATGAGTGCAGAATGCTGCTTATGTTGTTAGAAGAGATTGACATGTGTGGGTTTTTGCTTAACTTTTTCTTTGTTACATGGGAAGGTTCAAGGGGAAGGGTGGGGCAGGGTAGATATCCAGAAATTACTATGATATAAAAACAAACAAAAAAATCAGTAAAAATGAAAATAAAATAAAAATGAGGGGATTGGACTAGGTCCTTTTTTTTTTTTTTTAGCTCTAATGGAAAAAAAATTAAATAAAAGGGAAATAAAGGAATACATGGCAAATGTTCGGTAATGGTAAATATAGAATCAAGTTATAGTAGATTATAAGCACCATGACAGCAGGAACTGTCTTTTTGTGTGTGTATGTTTTTGCATCCCCAGTGTCTAGAAAATTGCCTAGGATATAGTGGGTGCTTAATAAATGTTTCTTAAATCAGGGGAGAAAAGGTAATATAAAGTACAATGAGGTCCATGCATTAGAACAGTACAAACAAAATTCTGGGAGAATTCAGAGAAGGGAAGGGAAGGAAAAGGAAAGGAAAAAGGAGAGACAAGAAGTTTTCATGAAAAGATACCATTTTGATTAGGACTTTCAATGGTAGAACCATGGGGAGAGGACATTCCCAGGCCTATGGAATTGTATAAGCCAAGACACAGAGACCTGATTCCCTGGAATAGTGAATAATTCAATTTGGCTGAAGGTAGGATGAGTAAAGAGAAAGTAGAGTGAGGTTAGCCTGGAAAAGTAGGTTGGGATCAGGTTGTAGAATATAATAGAGGAGATACTTACATCTCTAAAACAACTACTATACAGGGCAGTCCTGTATAAGAGAAATTCAGAATTCTTTCTCCCTTCTCTCCCTTCCTCTTGGGAAAAAGATCAAAGGGCAGGCTATCCCATAGCTCCCCAAAGTCTAGCCATCTTCTTAGTTGGGACAAATCTCATTCTAAGCCTAGGACATAGATGTTGTGTTTAGCTAAAATGATTCAATTATCATTATCAGATGATGAAAAGGTTCTGACTGCCCACCTTTGCAAAAGTAAGTGGCCTCTAAGTGGGGTATATTGTACATGTTTTCAGACTTTTCTCATGTATTGATTAGTTTTGCTGATTTTTTCCCCTCTTTAAAAAATATTGTTATATTCGATAACCTTCTTGGATGGTGGGGTAGAAAGTGACATATAAGGAAAATACAATGATGTCAAGAAATAAAACACATCAATATAAACTTTTTTTTTAAAGAAAAAGTTCTGGCTCTTCCTAGAGCCTGATGTGTGCATCAATTTGCATGAGGCTCAAGGGGAATTAAATAAGGAGATGTCTCCAAGGATATGTCCCAAGAGAAAACATGGACCAGACTTGGACTTGGGATCAGAGGATCTTCATTTGAGTCCTGACTCTGTGTCTTGTTAGTTGTATAACCTTAGGTAAGCCAATTAACCTCTCTGAGACCCAGTTAATTCATCTGTAAGATGGGGCTAATTATACTTGAATTACCTGCCTCACAATACAGTTTTGAGAGTTAAATGAGAATGCACATAAAGTGTTTTGTAAACCTTTAAAGTGTTATATAAATGTCACCAATTATTGTTACTTCCTTTTGGAAAAATTATCTTTTCCCTCTCCAGAGGTAAGTCTCAGTTAGAAAAGATTGGTGGAGGGACATAATGTTAGTTCTTAAAAATGCGTATATTTTTAATGTCGGAAAATCCCATTCTTTTTGCCTAGTTGATATTTTTTGATGAGTTGTCTTTGCCAAGAAAACCTCAAATGGGGTCACAAAGAGTTGAGCACGACTGAAATGACTCAGTGACAACTTAAATGTGTGAAAGTGAAGGCTCCAAGCCTATCATGTAAGGTTTTCCAAATGAGGGGATTGGCAGGGTGGGGGAACAGTGCAGTTTTCACGTCTATTCTGGCTCTGAGTATCAACAGGCATGCAGAGTACTTGCTGCATTTTGCAGACTTCGAAGCCCAGGCACGTCTTTGGGGTCATATGGCTAGTTATGGCCAAAGTTAATTTTGCACTGGAAAAGGAAGGCCCTCCTTTCTCAGGATCTGCTTCCACAACCACCTCGACCCAGATAGCTGCCAGAATGGAGGACTGGGGGCCAGCCATGCCCATCATCGGCGGGCAGCCTTAATTACTGGCTACCACGGCCGACTGAGTGCCGATGACTCATACTCCTTCTCAAGTTCTTTTTTCCTGGGCTCCTTGACAAGCCTTCGAGCTGGGGCAGGCAGACCTGGGAAAGCCAGACAATCTTCTAAGTGGTGCCAGTCCCAGTCCTCTCCAAATGACAGCTGCCTGTCTCTGGGCAAAGATTTAGGGCAAAAAGGCTGCTGTGTGTGGCCTCTCCATGTGAGCATCCCCTCCCCTCCCCTCAGGCTTCTTAGGGAACATAGTTCGCACTGTTTGGATTTCCCTCATGCACACCAGATCCTCAGACTTTCCATGGCCCTGAGCTTTTTGCTTTCCCTCCCTGTCCCCGTCTTTGAGGCAAATCTGTTTGGGGGGCATGGAAATAGAGCACCCAGAGCCCTAAAGCAGGGCTGGGAGGCTGGGGGGTTTGGGGTTGCTGCAGCAATGTCCTCATTCCCCAAGGCTACAGAGGAGGCGGCTGAAAGAAAGGGTCCTAGAGTGTCCCTGAGGTGATTGATTATGTGTGGCACCCTCTGCTTCACCCAGTGACATCACTGTCCTATGGTTCTTTTCCTCTCTTCTCCCTTTCCTCTTTACACTGTCTCTCCCCCTTGCCTGGGATGCAACCTTTCTTCACCTCTACTTTTTGGAAACCTCGATTAACTGCAGCATTCAGCTCAAGCACTTCCTGAGCCCTCAAATGCTAGTGCTCGCCCTTGCTTATACACCTGCTGAGTCCTAGGACTATCAAAGGAAGGATTAAGGAGGATCTCAAAGCACCTCCACCTGGATCTTTGCTAGGAGCGACTTTGAAAGTAAAAGCGCTGTGGTTTTAGCAGCTAAGTAGTGGAGTGGATAGAGTGCTGATAGAGTCAGGAAGACCCTAGTTTGAATCCCACTCCAGTCAAGGTCAAGTCACTTAACCTCTCTAACCCTCAGTTTCCTCATCTTTAAAATGGGGTGATGGAACCTATCTTGCAGGTTTGTAGAGAGGATCAAATGAGATAACTTTTATAAAATGCTCCCTATAAATACAGTCAATCCACAGTATTCTCCCTTTTAACTTCTGGGGCTCTAAGCATTTGGGTGATTTTATTAGCAACCTTAGTTTCACTTTCACTTTGGCAACCCACACCATTTGCAGTTATGCACAGTAGAGAAAACACTGGTCTTGTTCACCCTACCTTTGTAAAGAGCTCCAGTGTATTTGTTGCACATTTTCATTTTTTCCCTTTAAAATTCAAGTTTTCTGTTGCAATTATGACCCCAAAGCTCAGTGTTAAGTGCTTTGGGCTCTAAGCCCAAGTGTGGAAAGTCGGTAGTGCAGCTTAGTGAGAAAAATGAAGGTGTTAGATTAACTTCATGCTGGAACATCTCAGCAAGTTTGGGGGTAATGAATAGATAATTCTGCATATCCCCCCAAAAGAAGAAAAATATTTCAAGCTGGTTTTCCTTTATAATGTCCAACATTATCCACCAGACATGAAAAACAGAGTGTTGGGGGTTGTGTTAAGACCTTGCCAGCCAGTCTCATGCATGTCTTCCAACAGCAGTGGCTAGAGTCTCAGTAACCTCCTCTTTGGTTTTCAGAGGGTGACCAAGATAGAGAGGTATATAGCAATATAGCACAATGCCCTCACACTGCCATCTGACACAGTGGAAGATAAGATTCAGGTTAAAAAAAGTTTTAGTTTTAAGAATTTTATTTGCCATGGAGTCTTTATGATACTGTAGATTTCATGTGTTATGAAAAGTGAATATTGTCTGAAATCAAATTTTTAAATTGAGATCTTAGCCCAAGTCACAGAATTCTAAGGAACTATTAGTAACAAAAATGTTTTGCATGTTACCAATTTTATTTTATGTACTGCATTTTATGGGTTATTTCATGTTTACTTTGTTAGAAAAGGGTATATTATCAGAATTGGTGTTTTGTTATAAAGGATTGTATACAGGAAAGTATATTTTCAATTATTGCTAGCAAAAGTCTACAGTTTTAGGTTGTTGCAGGAACCTAATCCCTTCTGTCCCATAGGTTTAACGTATCAACATTTGCATTTTTTACTTTTGTGCTGTTTTTTAGGACCATTATCCCATAAAAGTCGAGAGTTGACTATATTCGCTATTATAATCCTGTCCTTTCACTCTCTGTGAATGAGTCCTGTGAATATGTATCACCATATTTACCAAACCAAAATCTATTCCAAGGTTCAGCCAACTTTGCTTTGCATCCATAATTGTGTGATTTTGTGTGTGTGTGTGTGTGTGTGTGTGTGTATGAATTTTATATTAGCACAAGTAACCTTGCTGGACAAGGAGGAAAAAATCTATACCTACACCAGTGCTCACCTCCTGCTACTGGGCTGCACAAACCACAGACACACAGAATAGTTCACATTTAGAAAGATCTTTACAAAGTAGTACAACCCCTGTGAGCTAAGTTTGATAGGACTCTTACCTTCATTTTACAGATGAATTAAACTAAAACTAACAGAAATTAAGTGACTTGTCTGGAGCCACATAGCTAATAAGTGTCAGAGGAAAGATTCAAACCCAGACCTCTCCTGATTCTAAGTCTGGTGATTGCTCAGAGTTAGTATAAATGAGGCAAAGGGAACTTTAACTTGGGTCTTCTGCCTGCCAAGTGCAGAGTTCTTTCCACTGAATCACAATCAATCCCTTTCTGCACAAACAGTGCTTGTATTTTTCATAACTCATCCTATTTCCTCCATTTGCGATTCTGCATCTTTTGTGGCTCTCCATCATTGGTGACTTGTACAGATTTATATGGTAATGATTCTTGACAACTTATTCAGTTACTATTTGCTGAAAAGAGCTTGTGATTTCGTTGGTGTGAATACTGCTTCTATCCGTGACTTTGTAAATGGCCTTTCAGATTGCCTGTGGCACAAGAACTCTTCATCCCATGGCTGGTCTGGTGATGAATCTTTCTGTACATAGCCAGGCTGTTCAGAGTTCCATCCTCATGAGAAAGGTTAGAACAGAGTATTTGAAACTGGACTGTTTGTCATGCCAAACACCCACTGGTTGTTGTTATTCAGTTGTTTTTAGTTGTGTCTGACTCTCTATGACCTCATTTTTTGGGGTTTTCTTGGCAAAGATACTAGATTGGTTTGCCATGTTCTTCTCCAGCTGATTTTACAGATGAGGAACTGAGGTGAACAGGGTTAAGTGACTTGTCCAGATTCACACAGCTAGTAAGTGTCTCAGGCTGGATTTGAATTCAGGAAGATGAATGCTCTATCCATTTTGTCACCTAACACCCACTGGGCGTACTGAAGATTCCACCAATATTATCCCCTCTTATTTCAACCCAGTAACCATCATGTCACTGATAAGTAATGTGGGTACCATGATGTTCTGGAGGAACTAGCTTTCTCCAGTTATCTTGTTTACAGTCGTGAAGAAGTAGGTCTTTCTTTTCTTGAGGCATCTACAAGGTGCAGTGGCTAGAGCACTGGACTGCAGTTAGGAAGAACTGAGTTCTGCTTAGTTGAAGTTTTGAGTTCCTGTTGGTTGAAGATCTGAAGAAGAACTCTGTGTCAGATACTTGTGTGGCCCTGGGAAAGTCACATAATCTCAATGAGCTTCATTTTTCTCAACCATAAAAAGAGGATAATATTAATATTAGCGCCTACCTCACAGACTTATTTTAAAGATCAAATGACTGGGACAGCTACGCGGTGCAGTAGATAGAGTGCTGGGCCTTGAATAAGGAAGATCTGAATTCAGATTTGACTTTAGACACTTACTAACTGTGTGACCCTGGACAAGCCACTTAACCCTGATTGCCTCATTTTCCCCATCTGTAAAATGAGCTGGAGAAGGAAATGGCAAACCATTCCAGTATCTCTGCCAAGAAAACCCCAAATGGGGTCACAAAGAGTCAGGTATGACTGAACAACAACAACAAACAACGTATTTCTCTATTGTCCTTTCTGTGAATGTTCATTTTTATTTCTTCTGGGGCTGTTGTATCCCATCTCTCCTAGGCATACAATGACATATCTCTACAATGTTTTGATATGATAGCATGCTTGTATAGAAACACGATCACAGAATTTCATCAGCTTGGTGGGCTTTATTGAAGTGACCCTTTACTTGAAAGTTTAATTATTTCTCTCCCTGGAAGTGTGGACATGCCCATTGAGAAGGTTGCTTATTTTGAACCTGGAAACTATTAATCTGTTTACATTTTATTGAGAACAAGAGACCAATTCTTAGCAATTAAGGATGACTGGACTATTTCCAGCTATTTCTTTGTGCTAAGCCTATAAAGGGCAACCAGAGACCCACAGAGACTTTTGCTTCTTGTATATTAATAACTGTTCTTTATTCATGTATCTTAGATATTAGATTTTCATCAGAGAATTTGCTACAAAGATTACCACCCCAGGTATTTCCCTTTTGACTAAATTTATTTTGCTGTTGCCAAAACTTTGATTTTATGTAATGAAATTATCCATTTTATATTTTATGATCACTTTCTTCCTTTGTTTAGGGGAAGAATATTTTCCTTAACCAGAGCTATGAAAGGTATTTCCCTCCTTTTACTTCTATTTTTAAAATATGACCTTTTATATTCATGTCATGTATCCATTTGGAGTTTATTGTGGTATGTGGTATAAAGTATTGATCTAACACAAATTTCTGCTCAATGCCTTTCTAGTTTTTCCAGTAGCTATTTTTATTAAACAGAGAGTCCTCTCTCTTCTTCCTCCTAAAGTTAGTGTCCTATTGAACACTGTGCTTCCATGGTTGATTAATTATGGTTTTGTTTACCTAGTCCTAGAGGACTCTTTTTTTTTTGGAAATACCTAGAAGAAGCTGAGCAGAAATCAGCAACCAAAGGTAGAAGAGGGGTTAGAGGAAGTCACTAATGGCACCTCAGGGACAGATAGGATTTGTGTTTTTAAACACTTGCCCTAAAAGGCCTAAGAGGGCACAGTGAATATATGACCCAGCCTCCTTGGTTTCTGGATCCAGCCATGGAAAGACAGTACTTCTACATTAGTAAAGATTCTCATTAACTTGTACCATTAGAGGTCCTCTAATATTAGTAAAAGGAAGACTTACTGGAAAGGAGGACATTGCGCTAGCTATTTATGGGTGAGTCCATTCTGTTGCCATGCTGTTTCTTTGAAGTGAAATAAAAGAGTATCCTATACCTGAGGATTTACATTGGCACTAGTGCCCTTTTACCCGTATTTGTGGAAACCTGAGGTGAATTACATTGGAAATTTCCAGAGGAAATGCTGGGTAGGAATAAAACAAGTTAACATCTATAACTTTGGGGGGAGCATCAGCGTTGAATCTAGTCCATATAAGTCTATAAGGCATGAATTATTGTTGTTGCTGTTTGTCTTTTGTTCTTGAAGAGGATTATGACAAGATAAGAACATCTGAATGGTGAGTGGAGAAAACTGGCAAACTAGCTAGCTCTTGGCATTCTAGAACATATCCACCACCTAACTACAGCCATCCAACCCAGTCACTGTACTTATGCCCGTTACTATGTATAATTGTGAAACTTGATTCTTGTTTGTACCTTTGAAATTGAAATAAAATTTAATGAGAATCTTTACTAATGTAAAAAGACAAAAAAGAAAAGGATCATGGTATCAGGGAAGTGATGCCATGACATGCAAGTGAACTGGATTTAAGTGAGGGAGAGCTGTGCGAAATCACCAGCCTCACTTTCTCTTCTGGAGCCTTCCCGGTCCAGTGGCAAGATAATAGATTAGGACAACTGGAGATAGCCCTGGATGCAATGGGAGACCTTGGCCTTTTTAAGCTGAGATCTTTAACAGGTCTCAGTTTAAGAAAGAGATAGAGAAAGGGAAAGAAGGAAGGAAGAAAGAAGAAAGAAAGAAAGAAAGAAAGAAAGAAAGAAAGAAGGAAGGAAGGAAGGAAGATGTGGGTTATACATATATTGAAGGTTTCCTTGATGAAGACAAGAGAAGGGTATAGATAGCTGAATTCTCATATAAAGCATTCTATTTCAGATCAAATCTTTACCGTCATATTGAATTACTGAAGGCCTAACTAGAATTAAGAAGGACCTAGAAATCAGGTCACTGAGTACCTATTAGAGAAATTGTGAATGTTTAGCCTAGAGAAAAGAAGACTTGAGGGATGTAATAGTTGTCTTCAAGTACTTGAAAGGCTGTCCTGTGGAAGAGTGATTAGAATTAGTATTCTTGGATCCAGAAATCAGAACCTGGAACATTTGGCAGGGGCAGTTGGGTGGTTGAGTGGTTGGAGTGCCTAGCTTGGGGTCAGGAATACCTGAGTTCATATATGGCCTCAGACACTTAATAGCTATGTGATTCTAGGCAAGTCACTTAACCCTGTTTGCCTCAGTTTCCTCATCTGTCAAATGAGCTGGAGAAGAGAATAGCAAACCACTTCAGTAAAAACCCCAAATTGGGTCACAAATAGTCAGACATGATTGAAACAACTGAACCACAGCAAAGGAAAAGCAAATTTAGGCTAAATGTTAGGAAGATCTTCTTAAGGATTAGAGTCATCCAGAATTAAAATGGACTACTTCAAGAGGCATGGGTTCCCTTCACGTGAGGTCTTCAAGCAAAGAGTAGATGACCAGTTTTTTGGGATGTTGTGGAAGGGATTCTTGGCCAGATATAAGACTGACTGGATGGTTTCTGAGGTTCCTTACAACAGATTCTGCAATTCTGTGAACCTGAGTTAGAGAGAGGGAAGTTGACTTTGCTCAAGAACACACAGCAAGTTAGTAAGAGATTCCAGATCCAAGTCTAGTCTCTCTTGTTCCAAACCAAATCCACTGTTTTGTGGATACTTCTATGTTTACTTGTTAGCTGTTGTTCACCACAGTCCTGTGAAGGGACTGACTTGAGAATCAAATGACAGATCTATTGCAATAACCAATCAACCAATCAATGAGTGTTCGTTAAGCACTGTACTAAGGGGCTAGGGATACCAAACAAAGATAAAACAGCCCCTGTTTGATTGAGTGCTGTAGCAATAAAACTACCAAAGGGATGCTTTACAGAGCAAAACAAAATAACAAAATCCATTTACACCTCCCTTTATCAATTTAACTGTTGACTAGTTGGTATGTATAAACTGAGGATCATAGAAATTGTATTATTCATTTTCCTTTCACCATTTTTGGAAAGGCCTATATTTGTTTCTTTAATTTTTGTTTTTCCTATAATTTGAGTTCTACTTTTTCAGGTACCACTGATAATAGTGTACACTCATACTTTAAAAAAAGTTCCAGTTGCATAAAATAGTTTAGACTAGTATCAATTTAATTCTAATTGTCATTTTGCATTTAATGTGTTTATAGTAAATGATCTATTGGTTATTTTTATTGCTTGGTCCATTCTATAATTCTTTTAATGGGAGAATATAAACCACTTACATTTACCATTATAATAAATTGATCTGTGTGTTATTTTCTTGTTGATGAGGAGGGGGAATGAATTATATTCTAATCCATAACTATTTTAACTAGTAAAATGAGTAAATAAAATTAACTTAATTTTGAATTGTGTTGAATTAATTTGTTGAATTAATTATGTTGAATTTGTTGACTTAATTATGTTGAATTAATAAATGAATACTGGAAATATGTCTACCCTCTATGGTTCCATATTGTCATTGTTCACTCCTTTCTCAGCCATTTACATTCTGGCTTCTTTCCCCACTATCCCACTGAAATTTATTTTTCAAAGGTTGCCACTGACTTAATTTTTTTTCCTCGGTTCTCATTTGTGATAAGAAGAGATGAAATATCTAAAGAATGGTGGATTTGGAGTCAGGGGAATTGGCTTCAAATTAGAGCTTTTAAAGACTTATTCCATCTTTCTAGGCCTCAATTTCTTCATTTTTAAAATGAGATGATGCTGTCATGGGGTGCCTAAGGAAAGGTCCCTCTTCAGCTCCAAGTCTGTGATTCCATGAGTGTCTCCTTTATTTACTAGCTGTGCTGGTCTAACAAGATTGTTGTGAGGCTTTAAGGAGGTTATTCATGGGAAAGTGATTTGGAAACTAGAATACAAATTGATTGATTGATTGATGGACTGCTACTGGGCCACTCGCAATTCTTTTCCCTTTTCTCTTTTCCTAAGATTTGAACCTTCGACCTTCTTGTCTGTGAGTGAAAAGCCAGTCCCTGAACTGCCTAACCCTCCATCAAAATCTTGCTCTGGATAGATGTGACCCAGACTTGTTGACATCTGTGCCATACATAATAGAAGTTTTGCAAATCATCCTTTTAAAAAAAATTCTTCTTTGTATACTAAAATGTTAGTATCTGTGGATGATTTTAATTTTATAATAATAAAAGGAAAAAAGAAGGCTATGCTCATGGAGCAGAAACATTGGTTGGCACAGAAGCTGGGTCTCAGTGTCAGATGGCATCAGATCTAGAGCTGGAAGGAAGTTCATCTAGTACAACTCCCTCATTTAAATTGCAATTTAACTTGATTTTTCTGGAATACACTAAGCACTTAATAAATGCTTGTTGACTTGTTATTGACTATTTTCTGTCCCTATAATCCCCTTCCCTCCACCGAGAAATAAAAGAAAAACAAAACTCTTGTAACTATCATGCATAGTCAAAACAGATTTTTACATTACCCATGTTCAAATATGCCTATTTTACAGATAAGGAAACTAAGGCCTCATTTGCCTGAGGTCAAACAAATAGTTGTAGTAAGTGGTAGGGCTAGAATTAGAACTCAGGTCCCATAACTCTAAATTTGAGTCTCTTTTCACACTGTACCTACCTAACACTGCCTCATCCCTAGTTATGCATCTAAAGCCTGAAGACCCATGTAGCTATGTTCAGAAGACTAGTTATTAGGTGACAAATGATTTTTTGTCCCAGTAGTTCCAGAAATCACATACCAAGGCATGAGGGGAGCATGGTATGTATCAGTGTAAGGGGTTCTGACCCTACAGAAAACCAGGGTCCTCCAACCCCTTGGAGGTTTGTTGTTGTTCTGTCTCTGAACCAATTGGAGCCGGCAGCTCACATTGCCCAAGAGCTCCTGGGCAGCCTGATCTGGCTGCCTGCCTCGGTTGTCTGCTGTGAGCTAAAGGGCCTAGCATGTTTATCTTCAGGAGAGGGGAAATGTCATTTGGAAGCACATCAAAGCTGGCCAGCTCCTCTGCTGCTGGAGCCAGTCTCAGCAGGCTCCTGAAACCAGTGGCGGAGACAGCCTTGGGCATGGAGTGTGTTAGCTAAACCAAGGGGCCCACCCCCATTTTCACCCCCTAGATGGATTTTTCAATTTCCTGGTTCACACATGGGGCAGTTGGAACGGGAACGGCTCAGAGAAAGGGCAAGGGATGGAGCCGTGTAAAGAGCCAGCAAGAAGGTCCAGCTCTGGAGGTCCAGGAGAGGATCTCTCTCTGGAGCTATAAGTGAGACCCAGAACATCATAGGATGTAGACCCTAAGGGTATCTCAGCCATCACAGAGCCTTACCTTGTCTGACTGGTTGCAGGTGAAGGACGTGAGGCCCAGAGAGTAGTAACTGACTCAAAATCACTCAGGGAGCAGAACCAGATTTTGAATCCAGATCCTTTGATTTCAAACTCTCTGAGGGTTAGAGGAAAGAGGTCACATGATGGCACAGTGGAAAGAGCACTGGTTTTGGAATCAAGGGACTTGGGTTCAAATTTTCCTTCTGTCATTTATAACCTGTGTGACTCTGGTCAAGGCGATTCATCTCTTTGGGTCTCAGTTCCTCACTTGTAAATTAAATGACCTTTCTAACTCTACTTCTGTGATTCCAGTGTAGGTATGCTGGTGAATAAATATATAAATATGGGGCATGGGCACACATGTGATCTGGGATCTGACTTCCTCTCAGGGGAGACTATGACTTCTGTCTTTGCTTTGTGAAGCAGGAGGAGGGCCAGCAGCCTAGCTGCAGAGAGGCAGGCAGAGTCCAGGACCTCTTTGTCTTTGTCTTTGTCTGGTGACCTTTCTTCTAGCAGTGGACTAGAATTCTATCTAACGCACCTGAAATATTTATAGTCTAGGGAGACAATCGTGTGTGTGTGTGTGTGTGTGTGTGTGTGTGTGTGTGTGTGTAGGGGAGGGTGACACTTGACATATATTTACCAGCTTAAATCCTTTCCACCAAAAGCTAAAGACATTTTGAGCAAATAAGTCAAGGAAAGACATATGAAGGAAGACACTATCTGCATCCGAGAAAGAATTGATAAATAGAAGTATGTATAGAATGATTTTACTGATATACATATTTGTACCCAAATGGTAGCCATAGGGGAAGGAGAGGGAGAGAAGAAAAAAAGAAATATGTGTGATAACTTTATTATATTTTTAAAAGGAATAGCAAGTTGCACATTTGCAGTTTCATGTGTAGTCATTTTATTATTGTATTTTTATGGAAATGCTTGTTTTATTCCATAAATTAAAAATAAGATAAATAAAAATTTAAAAAATATTATTGTAAGGTAAAAAAAATTACATTAAATAAAAAAGACCACCCATCTGGAATAGCTAGAAAACTTCTTGATCAAAGTAAACAGTAAACAGAAATTTGAGAAATTATAGAGATTAGAACAGACTGGACAATACCTCTAGAGTAAAGGAGCTCTTTAGCTGGGAGCAAGATAAGATCTCAGCTCACAAAGCAGATAAAGGATAATCTCAAACTGGGGAAGTTCATCTCTCTAGTCTCTGGGGTTGCAAGCACTGGAAGTCAAGGGACATACTAACAGTTGATTCCTTACAAGTCTATATCCTCAAACTCCCCTTGTAGCCATTCAAAAATTCACCCTTGTCTTTCTCTGTTACCTCCTCCTTTGCTCATAGGGGACAGCACCTTCTTTGATGCAGGTGTGCCATTCTGGGTGGTCCCAGCCAGTGTCTCCCATGTCTCACAATGGATTCCAAAGTTCTTTTGAGAGACCTTGAGAGTTTCCTTGTATCGCTTCTTCTGACATTCCTGTGAGTGCTTCCAAGGCAGAAAAGACTTGATGCCCTGTTTTCAGTCATCTGAAGGATGGGGATAATAATGCATCAATCATCTATGGAAGAGGAACTAGACTGGTTTCAGCTTGGCCCCTGAGGGTGAAACTAGGAACAAAGGGTGGAGGGTCCAAGGAGACAGATTTCCATAGATTTAAGAAAAAAAAATCTTAGCAGTTAATGCTGCCTAGGGAAGTAACTGATTTTTTACCAGATAGGTGATCTTAGAGCAGGCACTAAATGACCAGTTGTTGAGGAATGCTATTGAAGGGGGTCCTTGTTCAGGCACAGGTTGGTTAGATGACTCTTAAAATCACCTTCAATCATCCTTTCAACTCTGAAAAACTGTGATTGAAAGAGTCTGTGCTTCAGTGACAAGATTCTGAGACCCTAAGAAAGTTCTTGCCTGCAAAGATGGTGCCTGGGAAAAAATGTGTCCTGCATTTACCATCCTGCACCCTTATTCATGCCACTCCTAGCATTGGTCAACGGGTATGGCTATTGTGCCACCCTTTCCTCTTCTTCCTCCATTCCTCCCCCTTAACACAGGAACACACTCCCGACCCAACCAGGCATGAGGAGACTCTGGGGAGTGGCTATTGCAGAGATTAGAGTGAGGTGGTAGGAAGGAATGTGAGAGGGAGTGGGGTAGGAGAGGAGAGCCCCCTGAGCTCTAACCTCACTTATGGGGTAAGGGTGGGAGGGGAGCAGTGAGGCTGGTACTGACTGGGACAGGGTGTTTCAACACCAAAGCCCCTCTCAAACTGGGTGGTAGAAGGATATGAATTAGGGCTGGGGGAGAGAGTAGAACTGAGCAGCCCTTTCAATCAGGCCAGAGAGTGGATAAGAGTGAGATAAGGGTGCTGGTCGAGGATCATCTCCTATCTATCCATTTCCAGAACCTGCCTGAGAGCCACGATGAGGTGATGGGGGTGATGATGATAATGTTGATACTATAATAAAATAAACACCTTTATGTCCATAGAGGATTTAAATACTCCTTCCCCAAGCCCCGCCCTTCCCCTTTCGTAGCAGAGGATGGGACTTGGATTCTGATGGATTTGAGTTTAATTCTGCCTTATTAGCTGTGTGACCCTGGACAAATGACTTCCCTTCTCTGGTCTTCAGTTTACTCATCTGTAATAAGGTAATGTGCGTAAAGCATGTTGTAACCGGAAGGCACACTGAGTTTAAGTTAGTGTTTTCTCAGCTATTCCTTTGCCCAAAAAGAGTGAAAAAAAGAGCCTGCTGGTGAATCCCACCACTCACTCTTATCATGTGCTTTCTGTATTCTTTTTCCATTCATCTTTCCCTCTTTCTTCACTGGTGACTTGAATTCTCTGAATTCTGTTCTGCCCCCAAGGTCCATCTCTGTCCAGGTTGGGGGGGTTATGGGTTGATGAGATTTCAGGACCATGGATTTAGAGCTTACTCTGTGATCTGGGTCCAGTTTCTTTATTTTGTGTTGACTTGAGGTTGGTCTATTGAGTGGGAGGAATCCCTGCCCTGCCATACCCAGTCCTTAAAGATGTTGATTAAGCTATAGAGGGCTTTTAGTTGAATGAGAGGAGGCTGGAGGGAGGGAAAAGAGACTTTGTCAGAAGGTGGCCTTGAATGGCTGGACTCAGTAAGTTTTCTATTTGGTCTATATTTTCTTATCTTTAATTTTTTTTTGGGAGTCACTGGGGGCAACAAGGTGGGGCAATGGATATAACAATGGCCCTGGAGTCAGGAGGACCTGAGTTCAAATCTAGCCTCAGATACTTACAGCCTAGCTATGTGACCCTGGACAAGTTACTTAACCACGATTGTCTCAAAATTTTTTTTCTTTTGCTATTGATGACCTAAAAAAAAATCATTTGCCTTACTGAACATATTTCTCCTTTCCGCCTTACCCAAAGAGCTAATCCTTATAATTAGGGGTGTGCTGGTAAATGTTTAACAGCCAGTTCTCAAAAATAAAAAATGTAAGCAGGAAAGTCTTTTAAATTTAATCTGCATCATTAACTTTTTCTCCACCAATTTCTCAAGTCTAGAAAATTAACAAAACGATAAATCTAGCCCTGATTTGTAACTGATTTCCCAAATGTAAATGCTCAGACTGAAAATTTAACAACTAGATCCAGAGAGCCTGTTAAGTTGGCTTTAGCACACTCCAGCTTAAAGTAAAAAATTAAAAAAAGAAAGAGGTGATGGAAAGCCCATCAGCAAAACTAAACTCATTGACCGATACTGAAGGGTATGTTCAGTGTTCCACAACTATAGTCTCCCACTTCTGTATAGGAAGAAGGAGGGTTTTCACTGGACTTGCTGGTTAGGAGGAGGGGTTAGGATTGTGAATTTATAAGAGAACTTCCATTAAATGAGTATGGGGTGGAGAGGAAAGAGTCCAGTGGGGATGATGTAAACACATTAAAGGAGAGGATGAAAACTAGGTAGAGATACACAGGTTGAGCATTTATTAAGCATTTATTAATGACCTAATTGTGCTAAGTGGTAGGTACTTAAATTTAAGAAAGCAACAGAATCCCTGCCCTCAAGGAGCTTGCATTCTAATGAAGGAAGACAATGTATACAGGGGAGCTGGAAAGAGGGGCAGCATGGTTTGAAAATGGTGACCTGGAAGTGAAGTGGGTGCCTCATTCTAATAAGTCCAAGACAAGGAAAAAGCTTACCTATCAGTGGCCACAGTGGTTCTAGGAGCAGAGCCCAAGGTTCTGATGGGATGGAGATGAGAAGCATGAAGAGGGTGACAATGATGTCTAATCACAGCCTCATTGTTTGGAAATTGTGGCCAGGGAGTATATTTCTCTAGGCACCCTGATGGCTTAGCCTAAACCTGGCACTCAACTGTGACTTTTGGGTTTCCCATTTTAACTCTATTTTTGTCCTTCAATCTGGGGAAAATGTGAATTTCCTATTTTTTTTGTAACCAAGGTCAGATCTGAAAATGGGTGGATAGAGCAATACTTCCCCACCCAAGTTTCCATACATGCATCAGTTCTGTAAAAAGGGAGCTGCAGAGCACAGCTGTGCTAACAACATCTTCCCTTATCTCTCAAAGCTTAATCCTGTGTAGGTGTCTGAGTATCCCTGAGGACCATGGACATGGCTAGGGAGTTGCTTATCATGCCCAGGGCAGGGCCTGAGCGGCATGAATCACAGTTGTAAAGAGAGCCACGTTAACCAGATAAGGAGCCCCTGGCCAAAATAATTAGAATAGCATGGGGTAGGGATGGGGGTTAGGAGGATACAGGGGGAAAGGGACACAGTTGAGAATATTCATCTTGGAATGGTTTGGTGGTTTTCAGAACCTGACTTGAAACACCTCCTCTAAGAAGAGATCCCTGAGAAATGTCCTTTTACAAAAACCGTGTGTGTGTGTGTGTGTGT
>CM053585.1:463293152-463310935 GCA_028646515.1 Pseudochirops corinnae
GTATTAAACTTAACACAGTAGTATCAATACTACACTCCTTATCAATGCCTCTTCTGAGCTTTCTTTCTTTCGTGAATTTAAAATTATTTTCATTGACATTCTTCCTTCCCTGCTTTCTTTCTCAATTTCTTCATCTCTGTCTGTCTGTCTGTCTCTTTCTCCCTCTCCCTCCTCCTCCCCTAATCACAACCCTTTCTAAGTGGAGTGGATTAGAGTCTGGAAAAACCAAGTTTGAATCCTGCCTCAGACACGCACCAGCTTTGGGACCCTGGCCAAGATCCCCTCTCTCAGCCCCATTTTACTCACCTGTAAATAGGAATAATAACAGTACCTATCTCAAATGGTTGTTATGAGGATCAAGTGGGATAATATGTATAAAAACATTTTGCAAGCCTTGAGGCGTTATAGAAATGCCAGTTATTAATATTATAAATCAGAATCGTTTAACAAAACAGATATGGGTGTATTGGCTGTGTCTGGAAATGCGCGTCTCATTCTCTATCTACGTTCTGTTACTTCTCCAGCAACTCCCCTCCCTGGGGAAAGAAGGGGCCCTGGGTTTTCAGAGGCTGCTGCGCCAGCAGCGTCCAGGCTTTGACAGCTCAAACTGGGAAGCTGGAGAGGGCGCTTTTGGCCAGGGCTGTGTTGAGTTCAGCAAGGCTCATTATCTTATTTTAAATTTTTTTAGCTCAGCATCTCCAGAACACCCAGTAAAAGTGTGGAGTGAATAATAATAATTTGAAACAACAGCAATAACAGCGAGCATTTATATAGGGTTTTAAGGTTTGCAAAACATTTTATATCTGTATTGTCTTGCCTGATCCTCACAACAAGCCCGGAAGGGGAAGTACTGTCATTAGCTCCATTGTACAGATGAGGAATTTGACACTGAAAAGCTAGTGACTTGCTTAGGGTCACAGGTGTAAGTAAATGTTCAAGGCAGGATTTGAATTCAGGTCTTCCTGACTACAGGTCCAACACTGTAACTACTACACTATCCAGCTGAGTGAATAAATTACCATCTGTATCTGTATAATAGTGTACACACACACACACACACACACACACACACACACACACACACACACCAAGGACTTATTACACCAGTAAAAATCAAAAAGTATTTTTTAAGTGCCTACTATGTGCTCAGTGATACAAAGAACAAAACGGAAACAGCTCCTGTCCTCAAGGAACTTACATTCTATCTAGTACATAAATTCCTAGAACGTTAAGTCTAAAAAAGGACACTAGAGATTGTGCTTCCTCGTCATCTCTCAGATCTGCTCCCTTCTCTCCATTTCCACTTTAGGGGCACTCACTACTCCTCTCTCTGCTTGTTGACCTCACCTCTTCCTTCTCCAATCCGTCCCTCCTACAACTTCCAGAATAATCTTTTTTTTCAGAAGTGAGGTATAAATTTGGTTATGTCGTTCCTAATGAGTGGTTCCCTTTGCTTAGAATGGAAGGACTTGCAGACTGGTACTACCCAAGTGTTTTAGTTTTATTTCATATGGGCTTACATCATTTCCTGCGTGATATTCTACCTTCTCAACTAGACCATAAACTCTTTGAGGATAGGATTTATTTAGTTCTTTCCCTCCCTGCTAAAGCAAGCAAACAACCTAGTACCTCATATAGAGTCTTCATAGGGAGACTGCAGTGTTTCTTGGCACATTGGCTAAGTGAATGGGGAAGTCTTTTTCTCAGCTAGTGCTTGGAAGTTGGAGGCATTTGGGTTAGAGTTTCCTAATTATAGAGCAGCAGAAATGAATAGAAACAGAGCAGGATAGAAATTTTAGCTTGAAGAGATTCAGAGATTAGTAAAATCCTGTCACTCTTTAGAAAAAAAATGGAGACCCCAAAGTGTGATCAAAGCCATATGTTGGGGCAAGAACCCTGGTCTCTTCCCTCCTGGTCCATTATACACCTTTTTTGTCCTACAGACTTTGCTAGAGGAAATACATGGATTTAGAACTGGAAAGTAGTTTGGTGAACTCTGGTTTAGAGAATCCAGAGCTCTGGATAAACAGGGTTGTATAAACGAAGCTGATAGTCCTAAGCATTTGCTAACATACACACTGTTTTCCAGTGTGGAAGATTAGAGATAGAGGTGGGAAAATGGGCAACGTTCATTGAGAAAGTTTCCTAGAAAAGGCCAGAGCTTTTGGCTGTTGTCTGAGAGGAAGGGTATAAGCATTTATACAGAGCCTACTTTGTGCCAGACATTGCACAAATGTTACCTCATCTGATCCTCACAACAATCCTGGGAGGCAGGTACTATTATTAGCACCATTTTACAGATGAGCAAACTGAGGCAAACAGAGGTTAAGTGACTTGCTCAGGGTCACACAGCTAGTAAATGTCCAAGGTTAGATTTGAACTCAGGTCTTCCTGACTTCAGGCCCAATGCCCTATCCCTTGTGTCACCAGCTGCCTCCACATAAGACACAAGATGGAAATAAGATGGTAGACTCGAGTTTTCTTTTCAAATCCACAGAAGCATTACAAAAGTGTATATATAATAATGGTAATGGTTTCTTTATTTGGGGTTTGCAAAGCACTTTTTGTACCCTATCTGAAGTGTTGTTACAACTCTTTCAGGTAACTGGAATGATTTCATAGCTGAGTGACTTCTGCTTGGGAGGACTTCTTTCTTTTGTAGGGGCGTGGGTGGGCGATGGGGAGCAGGGAGGGAAGGACAGGAAGCGGGACAGTGAGTAGCCCCTGAGGGCTTGTCCTGGTGGTTTCTCAGCTTACTTACAACTAAGGCAGCATTTCCCATTTGATAAAAGTTGTATATATCCACCTAACCTTTCTGTATCCCACCCATCCTGAGGCTGTCACGGATTTGTGCTTCCAGCCCTGGTGGGGTGTGTGTGTGTGTGTATGTGTGTGTGTGTGTGTGTGTGTGTGGCTTTAAAGAGAAAAATTCAGTCAAAGCAAACACTTATTAACTACCTAATACCTACGTGGCACTTAAGAAAAAAAAAGAAACCAGTCTCTGTCCTTAAGAGATTTAGGGGGTGAGGAGAGGAAGGGCCAGATTCACCAATAAAAAGATAGGGAGGAAGTTTTGAAAAGAGAGGACAGAGGCCCAAAGTACTCTAGGGAAATCTGAGGGGGAGCCCACTGTGGGAGGATCAGTTCAGGCTGAGTGACTGAGGAAGTGACTCCTAAGAGAAGGATTTCTACAGCAAAAGATGAAGAGGGAGGCCTGAAGTGCCTGAGCACCAAGTCTGGCAAACAGCCCTAGATAGAGAATCATTTCCAGAATGATACTAAAAAAAACATTAGCTAGTGTTTATATAGAGCTTTATGGTTGTCCGAGTCCTTTACATGTTTTAACATCTAATCTTCACAACAACCCTGTAAGATAGGTGTTATTATTATCTTCATTTTACAAATGGGGAAACTGAGGCAGGCAGGTTAAATGACTTGCCCAGGGTCACAAAGCTAGTAAGTTTCTGAGGCTGGATTTGAACTCATGGCCTCCAGACTCCACGTCCAGGATTATATCCACTAGGCAATCTACTATGTTAGGAAACAGCTAGAAAGTTGAGAAGAAAGGGGGAGTAATGTGAAGAGAGACTCTAGAACAGAGCCAGGAAGGGAAATTTGGGCCATCATGTTTCTTCCTAGTGATGAAATCTTATGATGCCCATATTCTTCACAGGCTGTCCTTCCTCAGAGCTCCTGAATGGACAAGGGGGTTGTCCTCCATTGGGGAATGGACTTGGCCCAGGGACACCCAAAGTGAGTCAGTGTCAGGGCTGTTTACCTCCCCCAGTGGACCGTGCTTCTGCCTTCTGTGGATCAGCCCAGGACCCCCACTTCTCTGCTAGTAGCAGCCCCCAAACCGGAAACTCCTCCCTAGTGCACTCAGCTGGTGTTTGACTGGGGAGCCCCGCCGGGGTATGTATTGGCAGTTTCTTCCTTTGGCTGAGATAACCCCAGGAGATGACAATCTAGCCCAGGGAAAGGGCGGAGGGTGTTGCCTTTCAGCCCCAAGTATATTGTAGACAATAGGAAAAGGCTAAATTAAACCGTACCCCTTCCCCCCACCCACTGCCCCGACTCTTTCCTCCTCTCCTCTCCCTAGTTCTTCGGAGTCATCGGGTAAGGTTTTCGAAGAGTTTCCTTAATATCTAAGGGTGACTCAGGAAGCCTGGGATCTCAGCTCCAGGAAGCTCTGGTTAACCTCTTCAGCCCGGTCAGTACAGGCTGATATGGACTGCTCTGTAGATGACCTAATGGGTGAAGCTTTCCTCCTTCTGAGTGTGTTTACCCAAATGTGAGAACCATATCCACAGCCAAAAGGAAGAAGGAAAGTTTTTTTAGCTGCTTTGGTCTGGGATGTGGCTGAGGTAGTAAAGGGGAGGCAGAGTAAGAGACCCGCCCTAGTTTAGAAGGAAAGAATCCTGAACTTTAAGCCAAAGCAGCCAGATTCATTCTTTTTGTACTCTATATGATATTCTTCAGCCCGTCTGATTCTTCTTGACCCCGTTTAGGGTTTTCTTGGCAAAGACACTGGAGTGGTTTGTCATTTTCTCCATCAGGTCACTTTCCAGATAAGAAAACTGAGGCAAACAGGGTTAAGTGACTTGCCCAGGGTCACACAGCCAGTAAATGTCTGAGGCTGAATTTGAACTCAGGAATATGAGTCTTTCTGACTCCAGGCCCAGAGCTCTATCCACTCTGCCACATATCTGCCCCTTGGGCAACTCAATCTCTCAGTTTTCCTCTCTGTAAAGTAGGGGTAGAGGGAGAAAAGTTGAACTGGATGATCCTAAAGGTCCTGTACAGCTCTAAATCTATGTTCCTATAACCTCCATAGCTCAATTAGGAGGCTTTTACAATAGTTGACAGGTCAGCTAGGTGGTGAAGTGGATAGAGCACTGGGCTGGAGTCAGGAGGACCTGAGTTCAAAATCAGTCGCAGACACTTACTAGCTGTGTGATCCTGGGAAATTCACTTAACCCTGTTGGCCTCAGTTTCCTCATCTGTAAAATAAGCTGGAGAGGGAAATGGTAAAACCACTCCAGCATCTCTGCCAAGAAAACCCCAAATGGGGTCACCAAAAGTTGGACATGATTAAAACAACTGTACCACAAATACAGTAGTCTAGGCAGGAGATGAGGAAGGGGATGGAGGTGATGCGCTACAATGGCGTCTGTATCATTGAACCTCAATTTCTCATCTGCAAATGAGGGGTCAAAACATTCTTTGTTGTAAGGGATGGGGGAAGAGTTATAGTTACAGGGGGAAATTTGGGTAATGTAAAAACAACAACTATACATAAAATAAAATAAATATTATTAAAATTATTTTAATAAATGAAGGGGATAGAAGACATTTAAGGTCTTTTCCCCATTCTAAATTTAGAATTTAATTTCCTCATTTGATCAGTCAGTTGCCTTATACATCTGTGCTTTTTGGTCCGGAGGTTTTATGCATACCACCCCCACTATTAGGATAACAAGAGAAAACAAATGAATTAGCAAATATAAAGTGCTTGCAAACCTTAAAGCTCTATATAAATCCTATATATATAATTATTATTATTATACTCTCTTGAGGGCGAATCATCTTATACAAAGGACTATGAAAAGGGTGATAAGAGAGGTGGCTAGGTGGCACAGTGAATAGAGCACTGGCCCTGGAGTTAGGAGGACCTGACAAATCCGGCCTCAGACACTTGAGACACTTAGCTGTGTGACTTTGGGCAAGTCACTTAACCCCAATTGCCCTCCAAAAAGCAAAAAAAAAAAAAAAAAAAAAAAAGTGATAAATACAGAAATTTGCTTCTTAAGGAGAGATGGTCTGGCTAGGGAACCCTTTTGATTCTACTTCTCTCCCATGGGAGGGCTTTCTAATGCCCCTTCCTGGAACTTAACAAGCTGATACCATCCTGCCCAAACATCCTTCCTTCCCTTGCCTCCCATGGGAGTACAGGAATACCTCAACCACTCCACCAAGATCCAAGTGTTATTTGGCTAACCTTTAGGCCATCAGGACGAGAAGTCTGTCTCAGAAGACGTAGGATTAGCCCTGCCACATTAGTGACCTCTGTTCCCACAGAGGGGTCTTGTAGCCCACTGGGAATGTAACCTCTGTTTAGGAGGAGGAGAAGAAAGCTGACTTTAGTGGGCTCCATGTTTTTTTTTAATTAGGGTAGTGCTGGGCAGCTGTCACTCCTTTCTGATTAAACTTCCCAGTGTAATTTGCTGATGCCAGAGGCCAAGGTCAGTTCCCAAAGCCCAGCTGGTTCACCTCATATCTACTCATTTAGGAGTTGGTCTGCCCTGGGAAGTAAGTGAGCAAGCTCCATGTATTTTCCCAGCAAGAAGTACCTTTTCCCATATACTTTTGATTTTGGGACTGACTGTGTGTCTGGACCCCTGCTTATGACCCTTGAATTGAGAACACATAAATGTAGTTGAGTCCCCAAATTAAGCTGGCCCTTTGAACGAACTGATTGATTCAGGGATCAGACAAATTAAGGGATATAGAGTTGTGTCTATTGAAAAGTCAGGATGATGAAGTAGGTAGAGAGGTCATCTCAGAGCCACAACGATCTGAGTTCATAGCCTGCCTCTGACATATACTGACCGTGGGACCCTGGGCAAATAATCAGTTCTCAGAGCTTGAGGCAACTCTCTAAGCCAATATATAATATGTTGCAGAGAAAGAGCAGACCTGCAATGGTACAGGTACTTTCCTCATCTGGGAATTCCCAGGATCAGTGAAATCACAACTCCAGTCCCTATCCCTACCATTACTCTCCTATCATTGGATCCAAATGTCTGTTATAGACCTGAGCACCAATGATTCATAGAGCCTTGGTGCTGGGAGGGACCTCCGGGGCCATTTAATACCACCTGTGCCAGACTTCTCTATGGAGTATCCTTGGTAAGTAGTCATTCAACTTTGGCTGGAAGATCTCTGCTAAAGGATAATCCTACTATCTCCTGAAGCAGCCTGTTACTCTTTGGGGCAGCTCTAACTGCTAGGAAATTTTCCCGTAAATTAAACTGAAATTTGCCTCTCATAAGACTCATCCATTGCTCTTAATTCTGCCTTCTGGGGACAAGCAGAATAAATTAATTCCCTTCAAGTGCATGGAGAAAGCTATCTTGTTTCCATATTCCTCTCTTTTCTAGCCTAAAATATCCCTGGTTTATCAAGATATACCTGGTATAGAATAAATGCTTGTTGACTATTGGCTGACTGATGTGCAGTTCTGTCACCATCTTGGTCATCTTCAACTTGTTAATGTCCTTCCTTAAAAAAAAGCCTCCCTGGACCAAATACAATGGATATATTTTGTGTTATGTATGTACATATTGTTGCAGGTACTCCTTCCTTTTTGTCTTTTTTCAGCAGTGTCTAGCACATACTAGACACTTAATAAATTTATTGATTGATTTATTGGTGGGATGATGGAATACTCCAAATATGATCTGATCAGAGTAATGTACCCAGAAAGATGGTCACCTTTTTCATTCTGGATATTATGTCTCTATTAACAGAGTATAAAATTGCATTTTTTTGATCATGATTTATATTGAGATTGCAATTTCCTAAAACCTATAAATCTTTCCTTATGGCCAGTTGATTGTCTTGTCACCCCTTGTGAGCACAAGTAAGGTGGGATTTTTGTTGTTTTTTTTTTCTTCTTGTTGGAGTTCAGTTTCCCAGGCTCATGTTAAATTGTAACTCTCTGAAGGATAAATCTCCTTTGAACCCTGGTAATTCACAGCTGTACTGTGTCACGTGGGCTTTGGTGCCTTCTGACTCAAAGCCTATTAGTCGAAAGTGTATATATATATATATATTCTGATGTGAGATATTGCCTTCTGGCTTGCTCATGGAAGGGGCTCCAGGTTAGAATATGAATCACTCATCAAGGTTGGGAGAGGAGACCTCTGAGAGAGAGAGGAGGCCCCTGATACTAACCTTTGGGAGAACACTCGAACAGTGGAGTGATAGAAGGTAAGATTGTTAACACCTTTGAGGAAAGTATGGTGTTTAGTTAGGCTGGGATAGTTGTCTGTAATTTCCCAATTGCTGTATCAGTTTTCTGTGCCCAAAGCCCAGACTGAGTGGCCCCTTGCCATGTAAGTCTGGGGAAGGATGAGCTACGCCCGAGTTGGGGTGGTGTGGGCCAGAGACAGAAGCTGGGGGCAGGAGCCCCTGGAGCCTGCTGCACCTGGACTCAGGCAGGAGCAGGGAGAGCTTGGAGTGGAGCAGTTCCTTCCCTGCGAAGTGAGATATGGGGCAGGAGTAGAGAGCTGCCTGCATTAGGACCCAGGCAGGAGCTGGGAGTTGTCAACCCACAGACTTGGAGGAAAGGAGCCACAGGGCTCAGAACTTGACCCTAGGTCAAGATGAAAGCTTTGCAGCAAGGCAGGAATAGTGATTGTGCTTTCCTGCCGTATCCCCCTGGGATGGTTTGGGACTCAGGGGTGGAGTTGTCTATGGTGGGATGAGGGAAGTGGCATGGCCCATGGGGACCCACCTTGTTGACTTTGTCACCCAGCTGTCCCTCAGGACTTGGAAGCAGGAGCCTAGAGCAGTGTTAAAACTTGGACTCTTTGACTCATTTGAGCATGTGTGCATGTGAGAGTGCAAGGGCAGTGTGGGGAGAAGAACACACCCCCAAGGGGACTTTACTTGGGCACTCAGTTTGAATTGAGGGCATTGTAACCTGCTATGATATTGGGGTGGAGGGTGTTGCATTCTCTGCTATCCCTGGGGATGTGCTGTGTTAAGGGAAGACCCTGGCCCAGGATCCCCTGATTGTATAAACAAGTATTTTGGAACAGTACCTGAGTAGGGAGGAGCTGGTTGCTCACTCCCCAAAGATTTTGGCTTCCCCCAAGAATGTATAAGGTGGGGGGTATGTTATGTTATGTTATATATTATGCTATGTTACTGAATGGCATGTTTTGTTTTAGGCCTTGTGGCCACCCTGGTAATAAGTTGTTATGTTGCTGTGAATGTTATGCTTTAGTTTCTTGAATAAGGATTAGTTTTGAATACATAGAGTGCTTATACCTTGCAATTAGACCCTTAAAATTATTTTCAGCAGCAGCCCTCAGGTGTGCTGCCTTGATTGGCATCACATCCCTTCCCTGTCTTGAACCTGTGAATTTGATTTTTTTGAACCTATGTTCAATATTGTTATTCAGTCATTCAGTTGTGTCCAGCCCTCATGTCCCATAGCATACCAGGTCCTTCTGTCCTCCACTATTTCTCAAAGTGTGTCCAAGTTCATGTTCATTGTTTCCATGATACTATTTATCTCTCATCCTCTGCCATCCCCTTTTCTTTTTGAATTCAATCTTTTCCAATGAGTCTTGTCTCCTTAGTATGTAGCCAAAGTATTTAAAATTCAGTTTCAGTATTTGATCATCCTGTGAATAATGTCTTTAAGTACTGACTAATTTGACTTTGAAGTCCAAGGGATTCTCAAAAGTCTTCTCTAGTATCACAATGTTCCTATGTACTAGGAAGTAGCATCCAGCTTTTCTTATAGTCCAATTGTCAGAGCCATACATTGCTACTGGAAAAAACATAGCTTTGCTTATGAGAACCTTTGTCAGCTGGATGATGTCTCTGCTTTTAGTGTGCTGTCCAGATTTGCCATAGTTTTCCTTCCAAGGAGCAAGTGTCTTTTTTTTTTTTGGAGGTAATTGGGGTTAAGTAACTTGCCCCAGGTCATACAACTAGTGTCTGAGGTCAAATCTGAAGTCAGGTCCTCCTGATTTCAGGACCCATGTTCTATCCAGTAGCTGCCCCTGTTATCTTTTAATTTCGTGGCTGCAGTTGCCATCTACAGTGATCTTTGAGCCCAAGAATATAAAATCTGACACTGCTTCCATTTTTTCTCCTTTTATTTGCCAGAAAGTGATGGAACCAGTTGCCATAATCTTAGTTGTTTTTTTTTTAATGTTAAGCTTCAAGTCAGCTTTTATTTTCTCCTCTTTCACTCTCATTAAGAGGCTTCTTAATTCTCTTCCAGTTTCTGCCATCAGAGTGGTATCATTTGCAAATCTGAGATTGTTGATATTTCTCCTGGCAAGCTTAATTCTGGCATTTTATTCATCCTGCTTGGCATTTTGTATGATGTACTTTGCATGTAAATTAAATAAATAAGGTGACAACATACAGCCTTGTTGTACTCCTTTTCCAATTTTAAACCAATTAGTCGTTCTATGTTCAGTTCTAACTGTCATTTCTTGGCCTATATACAGGTTCCTCAGGAGACAAGTAAGATGATCTGGTACTCCCATCTCTTTGAGGATTTGAGATCCACACAGAAAAAGGCTTTAGTGTTGTCAATAAAGCAGAATTACATGTTTTTCTGGAACTTCCTTGCTTTTTCCACCATCCAGCAAATATTGACAATTTGGTCTCTACTTCCTCTGCCTCTTTGTAAACCACCTGCTCTTCTGGTAAATCTTAGTTCACATATTACTGAAGCCCAATTTGCTGAATCTTAAGTATGACCTTGCTGGCATCTGAAATGAATGCAATTGTTTGGTAATTTGAACACTTCTTGTCATCACCCTTCTTTAAGATTGGGATCTAAACTAATCTTTTCCAATCCAGTGGCCACCATTGTGTTCTCCAAATTTGCTGGCATACTGAGTGTACCACTTTAACAGCATACCTTTTAGGATTTTAAATAGTTCAGTTGGAATTCCACCACCTCCACTAGCTTTATTGTTAGCAATGCTTCCTAAGGTCCCCTTGACTTCATTCTCTGGCATGTCTGGCTCTAGATCAGTAACCACAATATTGAATTCATCTTACTAGATTTAGTGCCATGTTTCATCTAGAATATTAAGATATTTAGAATCTTGACTCTGTCATGCAACATGTTAGCTGTCCCTCCCTGTTTCTTGTCATTTGCAAAATTAACAAGTCTGATTTTTAGCCTTCATTGATAAAAATCTAAGATAGCACAGGGCCGTTCATGGTCTCTTTTAAGCTTCTTTTCTATATGCTTATGAGGATTGGCCCATCTGTAGGCCCTATCTGACAGAAGTGACTTCATGTTTGACCATTGATTGACCTACTTATGTAAAAAGAAGTTCCTATGTACTAGGAAACTCCTGTGTATTCAGTAATTTGTTCAGTCAGCTTCATTTAGGCAAGGAGTGAAAGGCTTTCCTGATTGTAATAAGTTTAGCAAATTTCCTCTAATCCATCTATGTAAGGTTAGCAAACTTTCCTAATTATAATGTCCTCAATAAAAGGGCTACTGTCCAGACCACCTGCTCTTAAGGTCCTCCCTTTATTTGGTCCCTGTGAATCCTCTAGGTAAGAAGAATCAGATACAGGGACAATGATACAGAGCACTGGGGTACACATCCCACTGTATGTCTGTACCACTGTCCCTGGGTACTTGCATTTTTGAAAATAATAAATTGTCCGATTTGTGATCCTTAGAGCAAGGTGTTAAACACTTGTCAATATGTCTATAAGTATGAGGGACATAGAAATTCTGCTCTTCCCTGTCCTGGTTGCGTCACATCTGGAATATTGTGTTCAGTTCTGGGCACTTTAAAAAAGAAAAATCATTAAAAAAAAAAGTTATATTGGTACCTTTTGTTTTCACATTTCAGTCATTTCCAGAAATTTTGCCTCCCCTCCCCGCCATTGAACTCTCCCTTGTAACAAAGAAAAACAGTTAAGCAAAAAGTAACAGACACACCCTCAGCTTGGGACAATGTAAACAACATTTCACCCTGGTAGTCCCCAGTCTCTCTTCTGAGAAGTGTGCTCCACGATTATGGAAACCTTGTAATAGATACATAGAAAGGTATGGAGGATCGTGAGTGGCCTGGGTATCATGCATTGAGGATTCTTTGGAGTATGGAGGAATGCTTCGTTTGTAGGAGATAAGACTTGAAGGAGCTGTGACAGGGGTGTGTTGGAACCAGCTCATACCAGCTCTCAAGAGCTGGTTGCTAAATTTTTAGTGTGAACATTGACATCTCTTTGTTGTTGTTCAGTTCTGCCTGACTTTTCTTCCTGACTCAGGGCCTTCTATCTCCTGAAGTCTAAGTTTGTGGTTTTCATAACACTATCCATCTCATCTCCCCTTCTTCTTTTGCTTTTAGTCTTTCCCAACATCAGGGTCTTTTCTAAAGAGTCTTGTCTTCTTATTATGTGGCCAAAGCATCTAAGCTTCACCTTCAGTATTTGACCTTCCAGTGAATGACCTGAATTAATTTAAGTATTGACTGGATCTCCTTGTAGTCCAAAGGACTCTCAAAAGTCTTCTCCAGCACCACAATTTGAAAGCATTGATTCCATGGTGCTCAACTTTCCTTATAGTCATATATTGCTACTGAGAAAACCATAGCTTTGATTTACTCTTCTGGAAATTGGTAAATGCTACAAATCTTAGTTTGATTTATTGTTTTATTTATCGTCTAGATGAGTGGTATCAACTGAACTAGAAAGGGATCCTGATGGGCTCCACATTGACTTAGAAAACCACAAATTAACATGTTTCAATCTGGTTTACTTGAGATTTTTGGTGGCATCAATTTTTTTTATACCTCTGGTCTAGACCCAGAAAGTGATATGAAAATGTTAATAATGAAGATTCAGTTTAAAAGTATGTCATAGGAACATTTCTCTGCTCCATCTCCTCCCCCAAAGCCAGTTAGTTGTTAAATATTATTCCAGCACAGCACTGACTGTATTCAAGAATTTGAAGGACTATCATGTAGAAGAAATGTTATGTATATATTCTGCTTGATCCCAGTAGGCAAGAGCAAACAGCAGAAATCAGAGAGAAGTCAATTCCAGCCTGATATAAGGAAAAGCTGCCTACTTAATTAGGGTCATTGTAGAGTGGAATGGACTGCCTTATAGGTAAGGAGTTCCATGACTTTAAGAAGGAGCTGAATAAAGCCTTGTCAGAAATGCCGCAGAGGGAATTCCTATTCTAGTATGACTTGGACCAGATGATCTCTGAAGTCCCTGTAGAATCAGAGCACCCAGATTCACAAGGACACAATGCTGCTCCCCTGGTCAAGTCACTATCTCTAGGCTTCCATTTCTTCATTTGTAAAACTAGTGGGTTGGACCTGTATTACAGAATGCTACTTTTGGAGGAGACCTCAGAGAGCATCTCTAACCCCCACTTTGTAAATATGAGGAACATAACTCCTTTGGAAGTGACTTCATTTAAGCAAAAGAGCTAGGGAGTGTGATTTGAACTCAGGTCTTTTGACTCTAATTTCAGGGCTTTTTCTGTACCAATACAGCATCCTACTATGGCCTCTGCAACAGTTATGGACTTAGTGTGGTAGAAAGATCAATGGATTAGAACCTGGTGCTGACTGCTGCCAATTAAGGATTGTGGTCTTTGAGTGAGTCGTTCAGCCTTGTTAGAAGCCT
The DNA here is from genome assembly GCA_028646515.1 of Pseudochirops corinnae. Taxonomy (NCBI): domain Eukaryota; kingdom Metazoa; phylum Chordata; class Mammalia; order Diprotodontia; family Pseudocheiridae; genus Pseudochirops; species Pseudochirops corinnae. The sequence goes on from CM053585.1 coordinate 463,306,575, forward strand.
CAACTTACTCATCTGTAAAGTGGGCCTGATGCAGTTTTCCTAACAGGATTGTTATGTGGGAAAAGGGCTAAAAAAAGTGTGAGCTATTATTATTTTATAGGAAGCTCTTTGGCTGTGGAGGGGAGGGGAGGGGAGGGAGGGAAAGAGAATTTAATTTCCCTGACATCATTCAGACTTTTGTTTTGCTTTGCCTCCCCTGGTACAGGGGCGGGCCCCAGCTGTTGTTCTGCAAACAGCTGGGTTTGGATCAAACTGGGCTGATGTCCTGCCCTATTCACAAGCCTGAGGGAATGGGGTGGGTGTGGGTGTTGATCTGTCCCCTCATTCCTGGCAGGGGCTCTTTCAGAGACCCATTTTCTGCTGAGCCCCTCAGTAACTTCCCTTCCAGACTTTCTCCCATTGAAATACTTTCTGGGAAATGACTCATTTATAACCAATGGAGTTATCTCAAGAACTCAAAAGTCACTGATAACTTTGTTGGAAACAAATAACAACAAAAAAACCACCCCAACCAGACCCCCGAGTCTTATCAGGACATTCTGTGTCTGTATAGACATAGAACCAGTTAGTCAACCAGCCTTGGTGCCCATCATGTGTGGAGATCTGTGTTGGGTGTGCTGAGGCTGAAATTGGCTCAAAGAAATATAAAACTTAAATGCAAATGCCCAGAAGTGCAGTTTTATTTCAATTCTGTCTTGTTCATTATAATAGGCATTTTTTTGTTGTTGTTGTTCAATCACGTTTGACTCATTGTGCCAACATTTGGGTTTTCTTGGCAAAGATATTGGACTGGTTTGTCATTTCCTTCTCCAACTCATTCTACAGATGGGGAAACTGAGGTACACAGGATTAAGTGACTCGCTAAGGGTCACACAGCTAGTGTCTGAACCCAAATTTGAACTTAAGAAGGTGAGTCTGACTCTAGGATCAGGCACTCTATCCACTGTATAAGACACGCCATCTCCTACTCCAGACATTTTCTCTGACCGTTACCCATGCCTGAAACACTCTCCCTCTTCATCTCCACCTCCATGCTTCCCTGGCTTCCTTCAAGTTCCAGCTAAAATTCTACTTTCTGTAGAAAGCCCTTCCTGGTCCCCTGTAATGCTAACGTCTTCCCTCTGTTGATCATTTCCAGTATACCCTGTATATGGCTGATTCCTATATAGTTGTTTGTATGTTGTCCCTCTCATTAGACTGAGTTCCTTGAGAACAAGGACTGCCTTTTGCCTTTCTTTGTAGCCCTAGATCTAGAAATATAACAAGCTTCTAGCACATAGTAGGTACTTAACAAATGTTTATTGATCGAGTGACTGATTAGTATGAGCAAGGTATACTGGGTTCTTAGGATACTCAAATAATCAGGAGGATCCAAGATCTCATCACATGGTTGTTTCCTCTAATGATACATATCAGTTGTGATTCATCTATTTCTGCCCATCCAGTGCTACTCATGTCATACCCCTTAAGTTCACCACAAGAAATCCATTCAATGTTCTGAAAACTCTCCCTGCTGAACTGATGTCAGGCTCTCAGGATAGGAAGAGAAGCACAAAAAAATCTCAGGAGTTTACCCTCCATCGGGATGGTGGATGGCAGATGGGGTCAGATATAGTCTGTAAGTAGATAAGTAAACAGAAGATAATTCAAAGCAGAGACACTAGCAACCTGTGTGATTGGTAGGAGGTGGCACAAGACCTAGCTAAGCCTTGAAGAAAACAAAAACTGGTAGAGATGAGGAGAGAGTACTTTTCTGTTTTCCAACACTTTATATTCCACTAAAGGGGAAGCAACATATGGGGAGATAGGTAAATGCAAAGAAATTTGAGGGAGAAATCATTAGTAATTGTGGAGTGGGGGAGAGAATCAGGAGAGGTTTCATGGAGGTATTGACACCTGCGATGAACCTTAAAGAGAAGACAAGGATTATGAGAGACAGACATGGGGAAATATATTCTGAGCCTCCAGTCATGCAAATGAATGGAGATGGGAGATATGTCATGTTCCAGGCATAGCCAGTAGTCCAGTTGGTAATGTACATGGCGATAAGACCGGCAAGGTAGGTGGGAACTGGATGTTGGAGCATCTTAAACACCTTCCAGATCCGGGAGACCATAGGGAGCCAATAGAGCCTTTAAAAAAGTTTCTTTTAATTTTTTTTATTAATTGATTTGTTTATTTACTTTTAGTTTGCAAGATTCAGTTCCAGAATCCCTTGAGTTTCAAATTTTCTCCCCTCCCTTTCCCCCCCCCCTCTCTCTCCCACCCTCCCCCCCCCCCCATGCGGCTTGCAATCAAGTATAGGATCTGCAAATACTTTCACCTTGGACATTAGTCTGGTTGTATAGAAGGGTTGTAACCAAATAGAATGAACAGTGGAAAAGAAGAAACAAAACCAAACATGGAAAAGAGAGCACAATAGAGCCTTTTGAGCAGGGGAGTGACTTAGTTAGACCTGTGCTCAGGAAAGCTATTTTGGTAGCTGTGTATAGGAAGATGGGATGGAGAAGGGAAAGATTAGAAGCAGGGAGACCAAACAGGAAATTATTATAATGCTTCAAGCAAAAAGTGGCCCTCAACTAGAATAGTGACTGGATTAATCTCAAGAGACCTGGTAAAGATAGATTTGACAAGAGTTGCCAACTGATTGTATGTGAAGAGAGAGAGAGAGAGAGAGAGAGAGAGAGAGAATGTGTCTTAATGATGACTCCAAGGGTTGGAACTTCTGTGATGTGAAAGGTGGCAGTGTCCTCAAGAGATGTGAGAGAGTTTGGAGGAGGGATAGGCTTAGGGGGAAAAGATAATAACTTCGTTTTTTTTCTTTTTCTTTCTTAATTTTTGTTACAAAGGAAGGCTCACTGGGGAGGAGAAGAAGAGATATTTTCAGAAATGAATGAAATGTAAAAACAAAAGGCACACACTCAAAAGAAATATAACAAATTCTGTTGTAAATGTGCTGAATTTGACGTGCTTATGAGATGTCAAAGTGGGGGTGTCCAGCAGGCCTCTGGCAACGGGACCTTGGATATCAGGAGAGATATAGATTTTTGAGCCAGAGATGATCTATTTTAGATACTGATAAGAGTTTCTTTTTCCTTATCCCTTCCTGTTTTTAGGAATTGAACCAGTCAGAATCTCAGGTTCTGTGCCCTCTTTTTTGTTAGGCACATACTCACTAAGTATTCATTGATACCCAACCTGTGCTAAGCACTGTACTAGGCATGGTGGGAACTCCAAACAAATGTGTGTTTGAGTTGAAAGGATGCTGAGTCAAATGACAAGAAGAGACAGGGTGTGTAGCTTGGGCAAGGTAGGCAATGCCCTAGAGTGAAAAAGCAATCACTGTGGAATTGGAGGACTTGTATTCAAATCTCTTCTCTGTCACCTACCACCTGTGTGACATCACTTAACCACTTTTGGGTTCCAGCTTCGTTAGTCTACTTTCAGTTCTTGAACAAGACTCTCCATCTCCTCTCTCTGTATTTTCTCACTGGTTGTTCCACATACCTGGAGTTTTCTTCCCCTTTCCTTCTACCACTTAGTTTCCCTGGCTTCCTTCAAATCCAAGTAAAACCTCACCTTCTACAGAAGGTCTCCCCTCCCCACCCCATGCCTTCCCTTAGTTTTTACACATTGTCTTCTCCATTAAAGTGTGTGCTCCTTGAGGGCCTGGACTGGTTTTTATCTTTCCTTGTTATACCTAGCAAATGGGAACATTTAATAAATACTTGTTTGCTGACTGACTCCCTGGGGCTTCATTTCCTTATAAAATTTCATTGCTTTTTTTTCTTTTAAATGACTTATTTGTTTACTTTTAATTTACAAGATTCAGTTCCACATTCACTTGAGTTTCAGATTTTCTCCCCTCCCTTCCCCTCCCACCCCCCCATGGTGGCGTGCGATCATGTATAGGATCTGCAAATACTTTCACATTCTACAATAGTTTGGTTATATAGAAGGGTTGTAAACAATGAGTGATCACTGGGAAAAGGAAAAAAAAGGCAAAACCAGACACAGAAGAGAACAATATCATGTTTTGCTTCAGTCTCCATTTAAACTATAGTCTTTCTATATCTTTCTCTGAGTTTAGATATCTCCTTCTATCCTGAGGCTTGTAGAGTTGTCTTTAGCCGTGCGTTGTTGAGGATAGTCCAGTTTATCAAGGTTGGCCATCATATGTACAACATGTCTGTGATTGTGTACAGGTTTTGCCTGGTTCTGCTCTTCTCACTTAGCATCAGTCCATATAAGCCTCTCCAGGTAATTATGAAGTCCATCTCTTTCCTATTTCTTATAGCACAATAGTATTCCATTCCATTCATATACCATAGCTTGTTCAGCCATTCCCCAATTGATGGGCA
>CM053585.1:463311435-463339734 GCA_028646515.1 Pseudochirops corinnae
ACTATTTGATAAGCCCAAAGACCCCAGTTTCTGGGATAAGAACTCATTATTTGGCAAAAATTGCGGGGAAAATTGGAACATAGTATGGCAGAAACTGGGTATAGACCATCATCTAACACCATACACCAAAGTCAAGTCTAAATGGGTGCGTGATCTAGGTATAAAGACTGATAATGTAAATAATCTGGAGAAGTAAGGAATAGTTTACTTGTAAGATTTGTGGAATAGGAAGGACTTTATGACCAAAGAAGAATTGGAGAGGATTATAAAATAAAATTGAGTCCATTAAATTGAAAAGTTTCTGTACAAACAAAGCCAATGTAACCAAGATTAAGAGGGAAGTGGGAAATTAAAATTTCATTTCTGTAAAATGAGAGAGGTTGGATTACACAGCTCCCCTTTCAGCTCTAAATTCTATGAATTCTGCTATACTCCTACTGGTTTTGATCCTTTACCTTTGCACAAATTAAAATTTTAAGTAATTTCTTTGCAGTTACACAGCACTTTAAGGTTTGTGAAGCATATTACAAATGGTATCTCATTTTATCCTTACAACAACTAGGGGAAGTGGGCGCTATATTATTATTCCCATTCTACAGATGAGGAAATTTAGGCAGAGTTTAAGTGACTTGTCTAGAGTCATACAGCTAGTAGTATGGGTCTGAGGCTGGATTTGAACTCAGGTCCTCCTGACTTCAGAGTCAGTGCTCTACTTACTGTGCCTCCTAGCTGCCCCCAAAATTTGTTTTTTAAAAGATGCTATAAATATTTTCCAAAATATTTGTTTAAAAAAAAGGAAAAAAAAATACCACTTGTTTTGTACCAGTGCTGGTTAAGGGGAGCAGTATGTAGAAAAGAAGGATGAGGTGGATACATTGGGAAAAGATAACAAGAAATAGACATAGGGAGAAACATGAGAGGGAAAGAAAGAAACACAGAAGGAAGGATAGAAACACATTTAGAAAAAGAGGCACAAAGTTGTTAGGCCAAATTTGTACCTTCATTCTTTTCTCCTACAGGACTTCAGTATACACACTGACTCTTCCTCAGACACCATAACATCTCAATTTCTCAATTTACTCTTTTCCCATAGCCTCTTCCTTCACCCATCTCCACCATACATAAAGACGGTTATAACCTTGCTCTTGCCATCACTCACAAATGTACTACCTCCATGTTCTTCCAATCATGCATCCCCAGCTGCCTTTCAGACATCTCAAACTTGATGTCCGCTAGACATCTTAAACTAAACATGTCCAAAGCAGAACTCATTATCTTTCCCTCTACCCCCCACCCTTCCCTCCTTCCCTATTACTGTAGAGTATCACTCTTCCTTGAAAAGGCCATCTCCAACAGCTGTCTCCACTTTTTCTCCTCTTTCTTAACACCTCCCAATCCAGCCTCTGTCATGATTCCACTGAAACTACTCTCTCCAAAGTTACCAGTAATCTTTTAACTGCCAAATCCAGTGGTCTTTTCTCAATCCTTATTCTCCTTAACTTTTCTGTAGCCCTTGATACTGTGGTTCATCCTTTCCTCCTTGACACTCTCTTCCCTCTAGGTTTTTGGGACACTCTTCTCCCCTGTTTCTCCTCCTACCTGTCTGATGGCTCCTTCTCAGTCTTCTTTGATGTTTCTTTCTAGCCATAGTTGTCTCACAAGGTTCTGATCTGGGCCCACTTCTCTTTTCCCTCTATACTATTTCCCTTGTTTATCTCATCAACTCTTATGGATTTAATTACTGTTTCTATGCTGATGATTCTCCAATCTCTCTATCCTACCCCACCCTCTGCTGAACTCCAGTTCCCTATCTCCAACTGCCTTTCAGACAAAGCTGAAACCAAACTCATCATCTTTCCTCCTAAATCCTCCCCACCTTTTACCTTCACTATTACTGTAGAGGGCAACACCATCTTCCCAGTCTCTTGGATCACAACCTAGGAACCATCCTTGACTCTTCATTATCTCTCGCCCTGACCCACTATATACATTTTGTTGCCAAGGACTGCTGATTTTATCTTTGCAACATCTCTTCAATATATCCCCTACTCTGCTCTGACATAGCCACCACTATGGTGCAGGCCCTTCTCACATCATGCCTGGGCTATTGCAATACATCTTCTTGTTCCCATCCATCCTCCAAATCTCCAAAGTGATTTTCCTAAGGTATAGGTGTGATTATGTCACCCATTTACTCAAAAAATTGCCATGTCTTCCTATCACCTATAGGATCAAATAAAAAATCCTCCATTTTCCACTCCTACCTTTCCAGTCTTCTTACACCTTACCCTCTACCATGTACCCTTCAATCCAGTGAAACTGGCTCTTTGCTATTCTGAGTATAAGACCTTCCATCTCTTGGCTCTGGACATTTTCTCTGGCTGTTCCTCATGCCTAGAATGCTTTTCCTCCTTATTTCTGTCTCCTGACTTCTCTGGTTTCCTTTAAGTCCCAACTAACATCTTATTTTCTACAGGAAGACTTTCCAATCCCTCTTAATTCTAGTACTTTCCCTCTATTAATTATTTCCTATTTATCCTGCACATATTTTTATACATATTTATTTGCTTGTCTTCCCATTAGACTGCGAGCTCTTTGGGGGCAGGATTTGTCTTTTGCCTCATTTTTAAATCTTCAGAGGATAGACAAATGATAGCAACATCTTGTACAAAAACGGTTAGTAGGGAGTTGATAACCCAGGATAAATGAGAAATAATGAGAGTACCTAGCTACCCTTAATGAGATTAAATTATCAAGGCCACATCAACTACCTCCAAGGGCACTGGAAAAACTGGTTAATGTTATTGTTGAACCACTGCGGGCAATCCTTGAAATATCATTGAGAATGAGAGATTGGTGAAGGCAATATGTCCAGATTTCCAGAAAGAGAAAAATGTGGAGCCTGCAAACTGTAGAGACCAATATACTTTCTTTTGTTGTCAATTGCTGGCAAAATTCTAGAACATCATTAAAGGAATGAAAGGTCAACATCTGGAGAAGAAGGGGTGATGACAAAAGGACCAACTATACCTCATCAAGATCAGTTGATGCTGGACTAAGCTTATTTCCATTTTTGATAAGCATGTTCTCCTGGCACATCAGCAGAGTGCTATGGGTATAGTTGGATGTAGTTAATTGGGAAGAAGTTGACTGTACCCAGAAGGTGGTTACTAATGGTTCAGTGTCAACTTGGAAGTCAATTTCTAGTGAAGTCCCTTAGGGGTCTGTGTTTGGCCTCTGATGTTTACTGTGTTTATTAATGACTTAGATAAAGGCAGAGATGGCATCCTTATCAGTTTTGCAGATAACACAAGCTGGGAAGTATAGATGTCCTGTTGGATGTCAGATTCTGGATAGGGATAGGAATTAAGCACCTATTATAGACCAGGTACTGGGCTAATAAGCACCTTACTAACATTATGTTATTTGATTTTCACAATAGCCCTGGAGAGTAGGGGCCATTTTACAGCTGAGGAAACAGGCAGAGGTTAAGTGACTTGCCCAGAGCCACCTAGCTAGTAAGAATCTGTGGTTGGATTTGGCCTCTGGTCTTCTTGACTCAAGGATCAGCGTTCTATCTGTTTCACCACCTGACAGTCTCTAGGCTGCAAAAAAGATGCCAGACTAGAATGTTGGCCTGAATATAGTGAAATGAAAATTAATAGGGCTAAATATAAAGTTTTACATTTGAGCTAAAATTAACTTCATAAGTAAAAGATGACAGAGGAGTAGTAGAGTATAGCTCACCTGAAAAAGATGGAGGTTTTTAGTGGACTGCAAGAAGAGAGGATTCTTATGCAGGCAGTTGGTATTAAATGGTCCTCTGAGGTTCCTTCCAACTCTGAGATTCTGGGGACCTGTAATTCTGAGTCAAGAAACCAGGGTTCTAGTTCAGCTACTTCTACTAACTCAGAAAGAGTCTAGTGCTTCCACTAACTCACTGGGATTCTTCAGGATAGTCTTCATCTTTCTTAGCCTGAGGGGCCTAATCTCTAAAGTGAAGAAGTTAGAGCTCATGACCTTGAAGGTTCCTCTCCCTTTAAAGCTCTATGATTTTATAGAATCCCAACCTACCCTTATAAAGCTCCATGACCTTGGACAATTCAGTCATCTTCTCTGGGCCTCAAGTTCCATATTTATCAAAGAAGAGTGACTAATAGTAACCTCCCTCTTGGATATAATGTCAGTCTGAATAATTGGGAAACATTTTCTAAAATGCAAAATGCTCTATGGTAACCAGTTTAATGTCCAACCCACCACTGGAGTCACTTTATAAGTAACAGCCTGTCCATGGCTTTTTTGACCTACCTCAAAGCAGACCCCAAACAAAACAAAACAAAACAAAAAGATAGGCAGTTGTGTATGATTCAGGGATGGTTGGCAAGAGTAGGATCTATGGATTTAAATATACTACATGTGTGGATGTGTTCTGGGTGGAATGAAAGACTCTTTTTAATTTTTCTGCCTTCAAATTTTGTTTTTTGTAAGTAATGAATTCTATGGAGGCCCCAGTTACTCCTCCTCATCCTTCTCCTCCTCCTCCTCTTCCTCCTGGCACCTCAGGGTAGGGAAATGGCCCAGCTGTCAGATCATAGAGACTCAGCCCAGGACCCTGGGCTCAGGCAGTCCCTCCTACCTCCTCAGCTGAAACATAGTAAAATGAGAAGGAAAAAAAAATCACCATCGTGGGAGAAGAGGAATGTTCTTGTCTTGCTGAGTTATTAAAGACGTTTTTTGGATAACCAGGCCCAGGGAAGAACAAAGAAAGAAAAGAGGAGTTAAATTAAAAAATACCACCATTTGAACCTCCACCCCAAACATGATCATCTGGGCCAGGAGAGGAATTTGGCAGAGTCTCTTTGGAAGAGGGAGGTGTCCGGCCACATTATGTTTGAGGGTTGGGGCATTTCATAAAGATGTAAGAGATGCCATGTTAAGTCAGACCCATCCTTCCCAGTGTTCTAATAGCAGTTCTCAGAGGTGTGTCACAGGACAGCACGGCTAATCTCTGTGACCTCTACCTCAAAGATTAGGGTTGTGTCTCAGTATTCCTCATCTTAATAATCCATTGTGTATCTCATCTATCAATTTAGCTAAGATTCCTTGAAACTATTTACATACTTTGTGATTTGTTTTGTTTAAAATTTAACATTGAATTTCACTACAGCTTACTGAACTTGATAAGCAATCTTTTACATTAAAATCTAGTAATTTCAACTCATGAAGTTGAGTTATAATTTTCATAATAATTTTTCAGTATCTCCTGTTAAGTCAGGAATTCTTAAGCCTTTTAGTGTCAAGGACCCCTTGGGCAGTCTGGTAAAGCCAATGGCCCCCTTTTTAGAATAATGTTTTTAAATGAGTGGAATAAAACACATGGTAGTTGTTGTCCTTTGTGCTCAAAGAGGACTGAAATGATATCACTGTGTTGGAGTCAAGGTACAGTGTGTCCAACTGTGACTGATGAGACCAATATGAACTTGGAAAGCTCTACCATAGGTGAGGTGCAAATAATCCCTATGATAGTTTGGAGTGAAGATATCTCTAAATTTATGCATCTTATGTTTCTTTTGAGCTACTGCAATTCTACTTTGTTCATAGAACACCATACCTTCTTTGAAATGGGCAAGCCATGCTGGGTAGTCCTGTCTCCCATGTGTCTCCCATGTGTCTCCCATGTCTCACAATTGATTCCAAAATTCTTCAGAGAGACCTTGAGAGTTTCCTTCTATCACTTCTGATTATGTGAGCACCTGTTTTGTATGAGTTCTCTGCAAAATAGTCTTTTAGGGAGACATACTTTTGTTAGCCTATCGAAGTTGCACTCTCTGCAGCAGAGTTTAAATGTTTCCCAGTTTAGCTTGAGAAAGGACCTCAGCATCTGGTACCTTACCTTACCAGGTGATCTTCAGAATCTTTCTAGGGCAATAGAAATGGAGGTGATTCAGTTTCCTGGCATGGTGCTGATATATTGTCCAGGTTTCACAAGTATACAGCAATGAGGTCGATGCAATGGCTCTATAGACCTTCAGTTTGGTAGGTAGTCTAATACCTCTTTTCTTCCATACTTTCCTTCAGACCCTCTCAAACACCAAGCTAGCTGGCACTACATGGGTCAATCTCATCATCTATGTGTACATCCCTGGAAAATATATTACCAAGGTAAGTGAATTTACCCACAGCATTCAAAATTTCTCCATTTGCTGTAATTGATAGTTTCATGTATGATAGTATGGTGCTGGCTGGTGGAGAACTTATATTGATTGTTAGGTCAAAATAAACTCAAGCAGCAGGGGAATTGACCCATACTTTATTGCATTTTAACTTCAGAGATTGCACTGAGCTCACAGTCATCTGCAAACAAAAAAATCATGTACCAACTCTCCCTCCCCTTTAGTCTTGGCTTGTAGCTTTTTCAAGTTAAATAATTTACCATCAATGCAGTGGTTGATCTTGATGCTGTTTTGGTCCTTGTTGAAGGTCTCTGACAACATGGCTGAAAACATTATGCCAAAAAGCATGGGATCAAACACACAGCCTTGTTTCACTCTATTGGCAACTGGGAAAGCATGAGAGTATTGTCCACTATCTAGAACCTGGGCAAGCATGCTGTTGTGATATTGACATACAATACTGATGAACTTCTTGAGGCAACCATTTTTTAAAAATGAATTTTTAAATGAATGGAATAAGACACATAGGATTACAAAGGAAATCAAATATATTATGCATATATATATAATTATTGAAATATTTTTTAAAAAGTTTATGGACTCCAGTTTAATAACCTTTCATCAAGATTCTTTGTCTGTTCATTTTTATTTTTTCTGTCTCTTCCAGATTTCTAACCAATGTGTTCCCCGTTCTACCAGTTTTGTTTTTTTCACTTTGTCTTATTTGACAGAGGTCTTCCCAGATTTCTTTGTGTCCTCCTAATAGGTTGTAATCTCCTTGAGGACAGGGTCTTTTTGTTTGATGGCTTTGTATCTGTAGGGTCATTGTAGATCCTTAATTAATATTTATTAAATGGAGCTGAATTTAATTGAATTGTCAGTTTTAATTACATTACACTACCCTATGATATTACTATGTCACAATTTATTAAACCATTCCTCTATTGTCAGACATTTCAATTACTTCCATTTGTGTGTGTGTGTGTGTGTGTGTGTGTGTATGAGTATATGTATAACCTTTCAGTTATGTATAAAGCTCCCATGGAAATAATCGAACAGGGTTTTTAAAATAACATTTTCAGCATATGCTCCCCTCTAAATGGAATCATTAGGCCAAAGGACATGATTATTTTTATAACTTTTGTTTGGATGATAATTTTACCACTTTATTCATATAAGGTTGCCTTTGACCTTTCTTGGGGAGGTGGGGATGGGGTATTGGAGTCAGAAGACCACTTTCAGACACTTAGTAGCTAGCTGGGTGACTCTGATCATAAATTCCTTGATCCTCTATTTCCTTGTCAGTAAAATAAGGCTCATAATACTTCTATTATCCACTTCTAAGGGCTGTTGTAAGGAGAGAAAGCACTTTTTAAACCTTAAAGTGCTAGTAAAAGTATTATTATTACTACCATTCACTGTATCAAGTGCCACTATTTTTTTGGTCCTAAAAATGGTTTCTCAGGCTTCACGGGATGGGAGTGGAGGGGAGCGTTCCCTAGTTATAATATTCTGGGATTAGATGCATAAGCTCCTCAGAAGTAGCCGTCTAAAGACCATCATCAGAAAAATGTATGGCTGGGAAAAAGAAAGATGAGCTAGTCCCATGGATGGAGCAAGGGATAATGGATGGACAATCCTGGTGATTCATTGGTATCTGCAAGGTATCAAGAAATCGGGAGGAAGACTCCAAGCAGATTGGGTGGTCTGCTTATGCTGGAGTTATAGGGGAACACGAATGTGGATGAGAAGGTATGGATGGCGTGTGACCTGTGCGGAGGTAGTGTGGGGCAATGGAAAGCCTAGTGGCTCTGGAGTCAAAGAACCCGAGTTCTAATCCTGCCTTGAATATTGGCTTCCTCGGTGCCCTTGGATAAATCACTTGGCTTTGTTTCCTCTGCTTTAGTTTCCTCCTCCATAAAATGAGAGAGGTTGAATTATAGAAACAAACGACTCTCAAAGACTAAAGAATTCTGATCATTGGAATGATCAGTCAGGAATCCAGAGGACTAATAGTAAGAGATGCTGCTATCTGCCTCCTGACTGAAAGGAATAGATTCAGGATGTAGAATGGGACATATTTTTTGGGCGTGGTCAAAGTGTGTATTTGTAACAAAGTTTTTGTTTTTCTAGTTGGGGGGGGGATGTGATGGAGAGAAAATTAAATGCTTGTTAATTGAAAAAAGTACAAAACAAGAAATACAAAAAAAAATTAGAAGAGTTGAGCTAGATGATTTCTGAGGTCCCTTCTAGTTGAAAATCCATAATCTACCAGTTGCCTCATTAGAGGGAATACCCACATTAATGAGATCACAAAGTAATTGGTTTATTTACTGGTGAACAAATCTGTATTCATCCCATACAAAATAAGTTGGTCATATCACCTCTCTTTTTTTGTTTGGATAAAGATCTAACATTTTCAGTCTGTTTCCATTCCACTGGGAGGCTAGATAACTGAATTCAAAATCTATCTTTTCACAGAGGAAGAGAGGGAAATGTTTGCTGAACTACATTACGATAACACATACCCATGCTTGCTAACTCTTCTATCTTCTGTCAGTTATCCTGTCCCCTCTTTCCATCAGTTATCATGGCATCTCCCCTTCCCTCTCTCTACCTATCTAGACAAAAATAAGCAAAAGGGAAAGAGGAAACTGACAGTTGAGGGAAAATGGACCCAGAGAAGTCTTTGTGGCAGATATAGTCCTTCCCTACCAAGCTGATTGAGGAGGAAGTGGCAATGATCTAAGGTAAATTTGGATGTACAACTGATATCACATTTAATTCCTTCTCAATGAATGGGGGAGGGGCAGGAAGGAGAAAGAGAATTTGAAACTCAAAATTAAAATAATAAGGTTAAAATAAATTTTTTTTTTTAAAAAGGATAAATGTGGAGCATTAAGTATTATAGCCTCCATAGGTGGAGGTGACATGGAAACCTCCTCAGAGCAAAATGGTGGCTGTCTGTAAAATGTGTCCTGTAACTTGATACCACAGGGAATTCTGGCTCTCATTTATTGGCCAACAATAGGTCCCAGGCCAAGCCCCACTTGGTCGTTATTTGGACTCTGACTGGCTCAGAGTAAATGTAAATAGCAGTTGGTTCTGTTTTGGCCCAGTACCCTTTCCCTCCCAGACTGATTTATTTTCTTTCTCTTCCTTCCTTCCTTCCTTCCTTCCTTCCTTCCTTCCTTCCTTCCTTCCTTCCTTCCTTTCTTTCTTTCTTTCTTTCTTTCTTTCTTTCTTTCTTTCTTTCTTTCTTTCTTTCTTTCTTTCTTTCTTTCTTTCTTTCTCTGCCTCATTTCTTACCTAGCCTTAATCACTGATTGGCTGTTGCCCAACTGAGACTTGTAAAGACCTTAGCTTAAAAAGGTCAAGGTATCCCACTGCATTCAGGGCCATCTCCAGTTGTGCTGATCTATATCTCACCACTGTACTGAGATAACCCCTGATGAGAAAGTGAGGCTGGTGACTTTGCACAGCTCTCCTTCTCCTAAAAGCAATTTACTTGCATGTCATGGCATTACCTCCCTGATGTCCTGGTCCTTTTTGAGAATAAAGGACAAACAAACAACAACAACAAGATGCTCCCTTATTTGGGGTATTATAAAGGAATCCTGGAATCATAGATTTAGAACTTAAGGCCAGCCAGTCCAGCTTCTTTGTTTTATATATAAAGAGACTGAGGCCTAGATGAATTAAATGACTTTCTCAAGGTCACCCCACTAATTAGCACCTGAGGTGGGATTTGAACTTGTGGTATTCCTGACTAAATGACTTTTGAAGTCTCTTCAGTTCTGTGATTCTTTGATAATATTTATTCAGCTAACCAGGGCTACCTGAGAAGGGGAGAAGGCAATCTATCCAAAGGGGCATTGCATTCAACACAGATTCTGTGCTGAATCAGTTGCATTTCCAAGAAGCTAAAAGAGATTTTTAGTGAAGCCATACGAGAAGAAAAGAGTTGGAAAGAATGCAAGATGAGTTAATCCCATGGGAATAGTCTACGTTATTCATCGTACTAGAAAAGTTTTAAGAGCCAGAACTGGAAAGGCAAATAGAGAAGACATTGAAGACAACTGAGTTGGAGTGAAATGGCCCTAGGATGTTGACAATTGAGAAATATTTAGCTAAAAGTCTGAGTAAAGGCCAGTGAATAGTGCCAGGGGCAGAGACCAAAGGAGAGTGGCCAGGGGTGGTGACTACCACACGTACAGGTGTTTCAACCTGTACCCAAAGGGAAATCGATTTCCTGGCATCCAGCTAGAAAAGATGGTGCTTCCCCAGGGATGGAGGGGAAGATGACTACGAGGTGGGGGGTGCACAGAGCACTGAACTTGGAGCTAGAAAGATCAGAATTTTGATTTTGTCATAGATTCTTATGAGCCCTGTGACTCTGGGTAATTCACGCAACCTCTCTCAATATCAGGGTGCTCCTTGGTAAAATGGCCAGAGTCTACCTCTTAGGGATGTCATGACAATACATGTAAAGCAGCTTGCAAACCTTAATGTGCTGTATAAACCCAATCCCTAGCCTTTGGATTCAAAGGTAGACTCTAACCCATTTCCTGCCTGGGTTGGGCTTCACAAAATTACCCACGCCAAGCTTTATAAAATCTGAACAGAACAAGTGGCGTGAAATACACCCTCACAGCAACTTTTAAAATACTACGATGAAATAGAAAATCATCAGCCAAAGCGGACATTTCTAAATACACAGAGAGCCTGAACAGTATAGGGATTGAGGATGAAACTGTGACTCTATTATATGTAGCTCGATTTCGAAAACATCTGTGTCCCCTTCTGACCTTCCTTCTGCTCTCTCTATTTATTTTATAATGTCGCAGTGACACTTTATCTTTCCTTTATTTTCTTTTTGTATCACCAGCCCTATGTCCCCCCTGCCATTTTTAAAGACATCCATTTAGTACGGGGAGATAGAGACCATTGGGACATAGAGTGGGAAGGGATAAACTGGAGACAAGTGACAAGTATATTATCCTTATGTTACAGATGAGTAAACTGAGGCTTTGGGAAATTAAATGACACTGTCACAAAGGATGTGAATCAAAAGTGATTGAAATGGAATTCAAATGCTGACTTCCTGACTGCAAGTCTGACATTTCCGCCTCAAAGTCCTGAGTATTTGGTGGTTAGTTTGCTGGTCTGAGTGAAATGTTGTAGTTAGGAGGCTTGGGTAGCTTGGAAGCAGCCTGGGGACTCTTATCTGCCCAATACTTTGATTTTAAAATAAGTTTTATTGATACTTTTTGATATTATATCACAATTATTTCTGGAATGCCTACATGTCTCCCCTCCCACTCACCCCTCCCTGCCCCCCCCATTGAATCTTTTTTTTTAATAACAGATAAAAAACAGCCAAGAAAAAAACAAACGGGATACAGTGTCTACAACCAACAATATTTACCACATTCTGTTCTAGTAGGTTCTCCCCCACTTCCTCTACAACTTCTCTGCCAACAGGAGAGAGGTATCTTCACTCAGGGACTTTGATGACTTTTTCAATTACTCAAATTTCAGCTTCTTTTTAGCGATCTTTCATTTACATTGTCCTTGCAACAATCGAATATATTATTTAAAATATTCTGCTTATTTCTCTCTTCATTACTTGATACAAATTTTCTCATTGAGCCTTCCTATTTTAGAGTTTTTTTTCCCCCAGGGACAGCAGTACCAGAGCCTTTGCCTGGGCCAGCCCTTGCAAAGCCTGGGGGTCAGGATAATCCCCCCATCCCACTCCCTCCCTCCCTAGCTGTCCTTATCATCCAGGGGAGGAAAGGCAGGAGAGAGCTGTTGGCCACGTACCTGGAACCATAGCCCCTCGCTTACATTCCTTACATAAGTGAAATAACACAATAGCCCTTTCAGGTTTCTTATTAATTGATTCTGTTCTCTGCCCTAGGAGAAAGAGACTGGTCAGCTGCAGCTCCTCCTCCTCCTCCTTCTCAATGTTTATGGCCCTTGGCTTAGGCTACAAGCCTCTGGCTGACAGGATGATAAAGAGAGCAGACATGGCTCTCTGGCTTCTGGACCAGGGCCTGGGGGCTGCCTTGTGTGAGCAATTCTTGCTGTTTAGAGAAACTTCAAGTGGAATAACGAACCCTCCCCAGCTCCTGGTACGGCTTTGGGGCTATGTCAGATTTTACAATTTTTGAGGAGCCTAGGAATTTGTAAGATCTCTTTTATTTAAGCTGCTCTGGCTCTCTTGACATTTGTATGATAGGAATCACATTCTCTGCCTGGAAAGGAGGGAACTGAGGTCCGGAAAGAAGGGTTTGGCCTCTAACATTCTTAGGGGCCATACTGGGACCCACATTCTGACTAGAAGGTTCTATCTAACTAGGCCAGGAATGGGGTGGTGGTGATGGTAGTGGGTGGTGGCAGAGGTGGTGGTGGTGGTGGTGATGGTGGTGGTGGTGGTGGTGGTGGTGGTGGTGGTGGTGATAGTGGTGGGTGATGGTGGTAGTGGTGGGTGATGGTGGTGGTGGTGGTGATAGTGGTGGATGGTGATGGTGGTGGTGATGGTGGTGGTGTTGGTGGTGTGTGTGTGTGTGTGTGTGTGTGTGAGAAGGGAAAAAGTAGGAAGGAAGGTAACAAGCGTTTATTAATCACTTACCATATGCTGGACACTGTGTTACGTGTTTTACAAATATTATCTCATTTGGTGCTCACAACAACCCTGACAGGCGGGGGCTATTATTACCCTCAGTTTATAGTGGAGAACGCTGAGGTAGATAGCAGTTTAGTGCCTTGCCCAAGGTCACAAAGTCAGTAAGGATCTGAGGCTGGATTTTAACTCAGGTCTTCCTGACTCCAGGCCCAGTACTCTAACCTCTGTACCTCCTAGCTGTCCTGTAGCATTTCTTCATTCCTTATATGATTTCACTATGGGATGGGGGGGTGAAGCATAGAGTGTTATATTTGGGGTCAGAAGATCTGGGTTCGAATTCTAGCTCTCCTCCATACTACCTTGTGACATTGGACAAGTCATTTTACTTCTGTAAGGCTGTTTGTTTCCTCTTCTTCAGATGACCCCCAAAGCCTCTCCAGCTCTCAATCAGTCATTCTATATCACAGGTACCAAAGAACAGATACAACATAGCAGATAGAACATTGACCTTGGAGTCACAAAGGCCTGTGTTCAAATCCTGCCTCAGGCAATTATTAGCTATGGAATCCTCAGCAAGTTTCCTCATCTGTAAAATGGGGATAATAATATCACTTACCTCCCTGGATTGTTATGAGGCTTGGGTGAGGTAGTGTATGCAGAGTGCTTCATAAACCTTAAAGCCTTAAAGCTATTATTACTCTCACCAGCTCTACTTTTGCAGAACTGTCTATCCCACTTAAATGAAAATATGTGAGTGACAGTATTTGGTCACAGAGATCTGGGTGGCCTCACTCCTCTGTCAGCACCTGGGCCAGCGCCCACAACAGAAATTTCACCACATCTTTCCTATATACACCCTCTTCTCTCTTTTAAGACACTTGGCACTAATTGCAATAGCCTGCCAGTTGGTTTCCAAGCCTCATGTGTCTCCCCACTCCAGTCCATCCTCCTCAAAGCTGCCAAAGTGATTTTCTTAAGCCATGTCACATCCCAACTCAGTAAACTCCAGTGGTTCCCCATGACCTCCAGGATTAACTATAAAACTCTATTTGGATTTTAAAGACTTTCACAACCTGACCCCTTCCTACCTTTCTGGTCTTCTTAGACTTTACTCCCCTCCACCCCAAATGGGGTCACAAAGAGTTAGCTATGATTGAAATGACTGAACAACAATAAACATACTCTATGATCCAGTAACACTGGGATCCTTGCTGTTCCTTGTACATGATGGTCCATCTTCAGACTCTTGTGTCTTTGCTCTGGTTCATCCCTCCTGCCTGGAATGCTCTTCCCACTCACAGGAGCCTTCTGGCCTCACTGGCTTTTTTCAAGACTAAGCTCAAATCTTTCTGCAAGAAGTTTTTTTCCTGGTTCCTCCCCCACAGCCCAAGTCATGCCTTTCTTCTGAGATTAGCTCCCATTTACCAGTACAGATCTTATATACAGTTGTTTACATCAATTAATTAACATTTCTTAAGGACCTACTATGTGCCAGGATCTATGCTAAGCACTGGGGATACAAAAAGAGGCAAAAGACAGTCCCTACCTTCAAGGAGCTTTCAATAACAAAATACAACCAAATACATGCAAAATCAGTTATATACAGGATAAGTAGGAAATAAATTAACAGTGGGAAGGCTCTGGAATTGAAAGGTGTTAGGGAAGGCTTCCTGTAGAAGGGGAAATTTTACTAGGGACTTGAAGGAAGACAGGGAGTCAGTAGTCAGAACAGAGGAGGAAGTAGGGGGAATGGGAGCAACCAGAGAGACATGTTGTTTCCCTCATTAAAACATGAACTCTTTGAGGTCAGGTACCATGTGTTTGCCTTCTTTGTATCATGGCCCTTAGCATATGGCCTACTGTAGCATATAGTAAGTAAATACCCAGTAAGCATTTAATAAATGTTTGTTGACTGGCAAAATAAGATAACTACGGATTCTTCCCATTTAAATTTCTGATAAAGGATATGATAAAAAAGGAAAACTATTGCCAAATGTTAATATACCATCACCACTTTGCTAGGTTGTCAAAACCTTATGAAGGAAGGCTTCGGGGCTATGAGATAGAGGAAGCCAGGTGGTTTAGTGGAAAATCAGGAGACCTGGATCTCAGCCACTTACTAGCTTTGTGATCTTGGCCAAGCATTTCCACCCCCTGGATCTTAGGCATCAATTGTGTCTTATGCAACTTTGTATTGCCCTCAAGGCCTGGCACAGGATAGCCCCTCACTCAGTACTGTTAAATTAATGTATTTTGGCTGTGGCTTCCTCTCTCTCATACTTTCTCTGACCTCTGCACCTGTACCCCACCAGTACAGTTCCATCTGTCTTGTTCTGTTAGCATAATCCATATCCTGACTTCAGACATTTTCTATTTCTTTTCTTTTAATTTTAATAGCATTTTCTTTTTTCCAATTACATATAAAAGGCAATTTTTCACGTTCTTTTTTTGAGGCATTTGGGGTTAAGTGATTTGCCCAGGATTACATGACTAGCTAAGTGTCTGAGACTGGATTTGAACTCAGGTACTCCTGACTCCAGGGCGAGTGCTCTATCCACTGTGCCACCTAGCTGCCCCTCAACATTTGTTTTTTTAGTTAAAAAAAGTTTTATAAGCATTTATTCAACATTCATTTAAAAAAATTCTGAGTTCCAAATTTTCTCCCTCCCTTTCCTCCTTCCCTAAGGTGGTAAGCAATTCAATATAGGTTATATATGTGAAATCATGTGAAACATTTCCATATTAGTCATACTGTGAAAGAAGAAAGAGACCAAAAGAAAAAAATACAAAAAAAATAAAGGGAAAATTGTGCTTCAGTCTGCATTCAGAGTCCATCAGTTCTTTCTCTCGACGTGGATAGCATTTTCCATCATGAGTCCTTTGGAATTGTCTGGGATCATTGTATTGCTGAGAAGAGCTAAGTCGTTCAAAGTTAATTGTCACAAAATGTTGTTGATACTGTGTACAATGTTCTCAGTTTAAGGCATTTTCACTGGCTGTCCTCCATGCCTGGAATATCATCCCTCTTCGTCTTGGCCTCTTGACTTCCCTGGCTTCTTTCAAGTCTCAGCTAAAGCCCTAACTTTGCAAAGAATCCTTTCCTGGATCTTCTTAATCTTAGTGCCTCCCTCTGAGATTATCTCCAATTTATCCTGTATATATCATTTGCACATGGTTGGCTGTATGTTTTGTTCTCTATTAGACTGTGAGGAGGGACTGGCTTCTTTCCCACTTTTCTTTGTATCTTCAGCACTTAGGACAGTGCCTGGCACATAGTAAATGCATAATAAATGCTTATTGATTAGACTGGAAGGCAAAGGGGAGAATTGAGATCCTTCCCTGGAGGGACAGAATTTTTTTTTTAGATCTGGGATTTCAGAGAGCAGCTAGTCTAACTCTTTTATTTTACAGATGTTAAAACTGAGGCCTGTAGAAATAAAGTAAAATTGCCCAATGCTCGTAACAAATTATCTGGGACTAGAACCCAAGCCCAGGGCTCCTTTCCACTGTACTATACCACTTTTCCATACACTGCCTGCCATCTCTCACTTCCCTGTAACAGCTGCCCTCTTTCTCTTATATCTCAACAGTCTCAGGGCCAACCCTAGGTCAAATTGGCAATGAGAGAGGATGAGAGAGGTGTACTCTGTCAAGCTCTTGCATCTTTCTTTTTTGAGCCTCTCTACCACATTTTCAGGATCTTCCTCCCAGGAGTCAGGGTCCTCAAGTTATTCCCTGACTGTCCAGTACCCAACTATGGTACCCCATGTTCCAAGCCTTTCCTTTCTCCCTGATATCAAAATGGATCTGTCCAAAGTCCCATTTCCCTCATTCTCTTCAGAGCCTTGACAAATACTAGGTTGTAGTGAGTGTAAAATGAATTTAATCCAAATATAAACAGTCAATCCAAAATGAGTTCTGGGCTATGCTAAGATGTGTGACTTCTTCCTGGGATCTTAAATTTCCAGCTAGTCTTTCTCCTTCTCTCTTGTGTCATCTTTCAAGGAGAGAGCAAAGCACTCTCTGGCCTGTTGTCTTGAGGGCATTCCAGACTCCTTTACTATAAGGCTACAATGATGGGCAAGAATAAAAGCTGTTTGCTCAGATCCTCAGATGGATTTGTGATCTCACTGATATAGCTCTGCTCATCCAGTGGAACTCTTGTTAAAGTCTTATAAATTTACCTCAGGGGCCTTCCTTGGTCTCTTTTGATTTTGAAAGAATACTAATACTAATAGGTTGTGCATAATATTGACAGAGGGCTTTAAAGTTTCTGAAGTAGATAGGTTATTTATCTATTATATCTCCTCCCACCCCCCCCCCTCCCCAATTAGGATGTATAATTCTTGAGGGGAAAAGTTGTTTTTGCTTTTCTCCGTACTCCCAGGCCTTAATTAATGCAGGGCCTGACATACAGTAGGCACTTAATAAATACTTGTTGTCTATTATTATCCCCATTTTACAGCTGAGGAAACAGACTGAAAACTTAAGTGACTTACCCAGGGTCATCTGGATAAAAAGTTTCTGATGCAAGATTCAAACTCAGGTATTTCATACTCTAATCCTAAACCATCTTTCAGTTATCCCTCCCTCACTCTTGATACTGGACCAGCCTGTATTGTTCACACATTTCTTTGATGACTCTTTCTTCAATTTCTGTTTCCTTATTGGCAATAGGTGCAGCCTGCTTATTCCACCAAGAATGGTTCTTAGAGAGTGCATCATTCTAGGACTTTTAGAAGATGAACCTTAAAAAAGGGGGACCAATTCCTTTTTTAAAGACTAGGTCTCCATATTTTGCACAGACAAACATAAAGTAGTCCAAGGGCTACTCAAGGATCTGACTGATCAGTATAGAAACTTTGATCGACTATTTCTGACCTGCAACAGTTCACCCCATCTTGGGTAGTCCTCTTTAGCCTTGTCCACCCTCAACTCCAAGGGACTTACCATATTAATGCCAAACAGTGCAGATACTTGATTGGCTTAACCCTCAGCAGCTTAGAACTTCCAGCTCAAGAGATCCAACAGTCTTTGACTACTGGCAGTAGGGATTACAATTGTGTGCCACCATGACTGGCACAACCAGTTTCTTTTTTTTAAGCTCTTTATTGGGATTTACTGGAAGTGAAAGCCATTGCCTGATAATCATAATACACAGAATAGATTCAGGGTTATCTTGGTCGAGCTTAGGAAATATATTAGAGATTCACAGAATTACAGAATCTCAGAGTTAGAAAGAACTTCCAGTTCATCTATTGCAATCTAGACCTGGACAGGAACCCTCTCTCCAGTTCGAAGCCTCTGGTTGACTAATTCCAATAATGGGGACCTCACTATTACTTGAGATAATCCATTCTATTTTGAGACAGTTCTAATTATTGGGAAAATTTTCCTTACAGCCAGCTAAAATCTGACTCTCTATGACTTGCACCCATGTTTCTTAGTCTTGTATTGTATGTTCAAGAAGAACAAGTCCCATCCTTCTAGATGGCAAACCTTCAAATATTTAAAGACAGCTACCTAGTCCCCTGACTAAGATTTCTTTTCTCCAAGCTAAACCTCCACCATTCCTGCTTATTTATGGCAGGTCTCCACTCTTCTTACTGTTCAGCTTCTCTGCAATGGCTTTGCCTACACTGTGGCACACAGATATGAAGACAACTTTCTAAATGTGTTCTGACCAGAGCAAAATAGAGCAGGACTGAACTGTTACTTCCCTTATATAGACCACAAGATGTTTCTTGAAATGATAGCCTAAGACGGCTTGGTTCTGGAATTCTCTGATAGTAAATTTCATTCCACTGAGAAATGGTAACTTACTGTAAATTTTGAAGCAATAGGGACAGAGGAGCAAATAGCTTTTATTCTTGTCTGTCATTGTATTTATCATAAAGTAGTTTTTGATGCCTTCAAGACTATAGGCCTGAGGATGTCACTTGCTGTCACTACCTAAAGGGTGGTACAAGAGAGAAGGGGGAAGGGCTAGTATAGTCCTTATGGCTTTGGGTTGAAGAGCAGTTTTTTTTTCTTTTTAATTGGAAAGAAGATGTCAAATCTGGAAATTTGGGAGAAAATTAAAATACATAAAATATTTATTTTCTTGTTTTTTTTTAAATAAGCCTGTCAGGCATAGTAGAAGTATGACCTTGAGGTTAGGATCCCTTGATTCAGATCCTAGATCTGACCTTTTAAATCAACTAACCAACAAGCATTTATTAAATACCTACTGTGTACCAGATGTCTGCTACAACCTCTGGATACAAAGACAAAAGTGAACCTCAAGGAGGTCATAATGATAATATACATAAACAAGTGTATACATAATACATAGAAAATGAATGCAAAATGATTTTGGGAGGGAGAGCATTGGCTGGAAGGAGAGGAGTTATCAGGAAGCTTTGGCTTCATGTAGAAGTTGACCCTTAAGCATAATCTTAAAGAAAACCAGAAGTTCCAAGAATCAAAGGTGAGGAGTGAGTGCATTCCAGGCATAGGTGACAACTAGTACAAGAACATGAAGAGAGAGAATGGAATGTGATATATGAGGAAAATTAACTATGACCATAGGCAAATCCCTCACACTTTCTAAGTCTCAGTTTCCTCATCAGCAAAATTAGGACAATAATATTGATACACTCTAGGCTTCATAAATGTGAATTGCTTTTAATTTGTGCTTCTAAATTCACTTTGTTAGCTTAGAAGCACGGAAATGTTTCCTGTATCCCCTTGCTCATAAAAGGATTGTGTTTGGTAGGCACATTTAAAATTATAGTTGATTTAGGCAATAATTACAAATGGAGTAATTGAATTTCATTTCCATATTTTTAATTTTTTTGCTGCAAATGGAACTTCAAGCTGTTGACCTTTAGGGAATTCTGGCAACACAGTTTGTGATGGTTTGTGAGCCAGACAAAAACACCCTCCAACTCCCTCCCCCCAAATAACTTGAAATGAAAAAAACTCAACAAACCTTGGCTGTTATAAAACACAAGAATTAGAAAGTTGCTAGCAGTCACAGAGCTTTACTAGGGATTATCTTTGTTTACTGCTCATATGTCACATGGGGATAGTGACTGCTGGTAGGCGACTGACACACAGGTGATGCCTTGAAGTCCCCTACAACCTTAAGGTCTATGATCTGATTGTATTTTCTGTGTTTAGTGCACTCTTCAGTATCAAACAGATAAAGTGCTTATTATTAGATAAAGTTGAGAATTAGAAGGAGGAATGCCCAAATTAATGGCACATAAAAGCCATAAGAAACTTTCTCTAAACTATGAACTTTAGAGAATCTTTGGTCTTGTTTTCAGGCCTCTTCCTCCAGAGCTTTTTGGGCCAGTAGCATAATAAACTCCTTATTCCCAAAATTTAGAGGAACAACCAGGGACTATGTCCAGGGCTCTTTGTATTTTCAGTCTTTTGAGACATATTTCAGAGGACAGTGAAATAACAACAAAAACAACAATTAGTATTTTAAGGTTGGCAAAACACTTTACAAATATTATTTCATTTGATCCTCAGAACAACCTTGCCAAGTAGGCACTAATATTGTCCCAGTTTTTTAGATTAGGAAACTGAAGCAAACAGAGGTTAAGTGATTTGCCCAAGGTCTCACAGCTAGTATGTTAGGCTGGATTTGAATTCAGGTCTTCCTGATTCCAGGTCCTGTGCTCTCTTCACTGGGAAACCTTACTTTCAAGTAACCCAGAGTAAGACTAAAAGTCAGTAAGAAAGGGAGCCTGTAAGCAAAGAAGAGACTGAATCCTTCTCTTCTGCTTATGCACAAAAATCAGTGCCTTATATTGACATTAGTGAATTATGCTATACCACTTGACTTTAATGAATACTAATAATGCCTTTTTTCTATTTCAAATAGTTTATAATTTTTACCTTTTCAATTAATAAGCATTTAGGAAAAAAAAAAGCAATCTGTCCTTTCCACTACTCTTTGCTTTCTCATTGAGCAAATTAAAAGAAAAAACAACATGAAAAATAAAAACCTTCACGTAGCTACATAGTCAACCAAAACAAATTCCAATATAAGTTATATTTAGAAATTTGTATCTCTTTCCATATTTGAAATTCATCACCTTTCTGTCAGGAGGTAAGTGGAATGTTTAATCTTCATTTTTTAAAATATGAAATTGTTTATACTTTTTCAAATTACACATGAGCAATTTTTTTTTTCTTTTTGGAGGGGGGAAAGCAGGGCAATTGGGGTTAAGTGACTTGTACAAGGTCACATGGCTAGTAAGTGAGTCAAGTGTCTGAGGTCAGATTTGAACTCAGGTCCTCCTGACTCCAGGGCTGGTGCTCTATTCACTGTGCCACCTAGCTGCCCCGATAAAAGCAATTTTTAATTTTCATTAAAACAATTTTTGAGTTTCAAATTCTCTCTATTTCTCCTCCCTCCCTTCCTAAGACAGCAAGCAATTAGATATAGATTATACATATGCATCCATGCAAAACATATTTCCATATTATCCATGTTGCAAAAGAAAACACAAGACCCCCTCTCCAAAAAAAAAAAACCCAGCAAAAACCAAACCCAAGAAAAATAAAGCAAAAAAAAGTGTATTTTGATCTACATTCAGACTCCATCAGTTCTTTCTCTGGAAGTGGAAAGTGTTTTTCATTATAAGTCTTTCAGAATTATCTTGGATCATTGTATTGCTGAGAATAGGCCAAGTCATTCACAGTTGATCATTGTACAATATTGCTGTTACTGTGTACACTGTTCTCCTTGTTCTGTTCATTTTACTTTGCATCAGTTCGAGTAAATCTTTCCAGGTTTTACTGAAAGCATCCTGCTCATCTTCATTCTTGTGGACTCCTAGTTTATCGAGTTGCTCAGAATTCTAAAGTCTTTTGAAGTTATTTTCCTTTGTTATCCTTGTCTAAATCATTCTTCTAGACTTACTTCCCTCTGCATCAATTCATAGAGGTTTTCCTATTTTCCTTCAAAATTGTCCTTTCAATTATATTCATATACCACAATTTGTTTAGCCATTCCCCAATAGGAATACACCACCTTAGTTTCCAATTTTTGGCTACCATGAAAAGAACTGTTATAAATACTTATGTATATTTGTATCCTTTTTCTCTTTCTTTGATTTCTTTGAGAATATTGGCCAAGTAGCTGTATAGCTGGGTCCAAAGGCATATACAGTTTGGTAACTTTCTGGAAGTAGTTCCAAATTGCTTTCCAGAATAGCTGGACCAATCACAGCTTCACCAAGAGTAGACTAGTAGATGGATATCTATTTTCCCACAACTCCACTAACATTTGTGAGTGTCCTCTTTTATCTTCTTTGCCAGTCTGATAGGTGTGAGGTAGCACTTCAAAGTTGCTTTAATTTGCATTTCTTTAATTATTAGTGATTTAGAATATTTTTTAATTTAATTAATAGCTTGAATTTCTTTCTTGGAAAACTGTTAATATCCTGGGACCATTTATTTGGGGAACGGCTCTTAGTCTTATAAATTTGAATCAGTTCCTTACATATTTTGGAAATGAGACCTCATTCAGAGACATTAATTGCATAGGATTTTTTTTTTTTTACTCCCAATCACCTGCCACCCTTTTAGTTTTTACTATATTATATTTGTACAAAAACTTTTAAATTTTATATAATCAAAATTTTCCATTTTTTGGGGATTTTCCCTATCATTTGTTTAATCATGAACTCTTCCTCTATCCATAGATGCAAAAGGCAATTTCATCCTTGCTCCTCTAATCTGTTTATAATGTGACTCTAGATCATGTATTCATTTGGAGTTCATCTTTGTACATGGTGTCCCTACTGCATAGTTTTGAGAACTTATAACAATGCCTGGCATTTATATATCATTTTACATACATTAATTCCTCAGGACAACTTTGTAAGGCAGGTACCACAAGTATTTTCAATTTCATTCTACAGTTAGGGAAACTGAGGCTTACTCAAACTATTTGTTGTCAGAATTAGTTCTATCCCAGGTGTCTCCTGACTCCAAATCCCACACATTTTTTTTTTTTTACCATAATGCCGTACTGCCTCTCAAATATTTTATGGGCAAATAATGGTTGTACATCAAAATAAGAGCATTTTACTATAATCATATGATCCATCAGTATAAAAATATTGTAAAATATGCAATTTGTTCTGGAGAAAAAAATTAGAAAAAAGACCTCAAGTAACTCCCCACCCCTCTCCTCACAGCAACCTGTTTTTTTCCTTTGAAAAGTCTGATATCTATATTGACCAATCAATAAGCATTTGTTAGTAACAACAATGGTAACATAACAATAATCAGTTATTTATATAGAAATTTAAAGTTTTCAAAGAACTTTGCATATATTGTCTCATTTGGTTCTTACAGGCACTGAGCTAAGATCTGGGGCCAAAACTATGAAACAGCCTCTGTACTCAAGCAACTTACATTCTACCTGAGAGTCACATATGACTCACATATACACATACATATATAAACCTTTATAAATATACACATATATGTATATATGTGTATATATACATGTCCACTAGACAGTATATGCATATATACTGTATTTATCTATGCATACATATACGTTTGTATATATGCATACAAATTATATACAAAATATGCAAGGTAATTTTAGGGGGAAAGTTCTCAAGTAGGTGAGGGCTTTCTACAGGAGGTGGCACTTACCCTGAGTTTTGAAGGCCCAGTCTTCTGGACATGACTCTTTTAGGAATCTGTATTCTCCTTGATTCACCTTGTTTCTCCTCTTCATGCTGGTTGAACTTTCCCAAGGGTCCCAGCCTCTCCCATCTTAGTGACACTTTCCTAATATCTCAGTTCTCAGTAGTGAATTTTAGCCTTTCTTCTTCTGTCCTCAAATATTGAAAACTATCCTGGGGTGGGTGGCAGGGAGGATGTCAGGCCCTAGAATGGCATCCTAGGCTTAAATTCTCCTTAAGTTTCTGCTAACTCATCCTTCTTATCCTTTAACTCCTAACCCTGTTCCCCAATTACCTCTTTTCTTCTTTACTCTTTGCCTCCAGGTGGGAGACCCGAATGCTTTCATCTATTGTTCAGCTGAAGTCAGGGGGCCTCCCCAGGTCCAGGGCCCTAAAGTCATTAGCAATTAACTAGACAAGCAAAGTCATTCAGCTTAAGTCCACAAAAGGCAACTTTCTGTTTAAATAACTTGGTATTCTCTATAAGGAGCTTTTCTTCCTAACACCTCTGCCCTCCCCCAACTCACTGGACGCTTTAAGAAAAAGCTTAAGAAGGGATTTCAGAGATAGTACTCATTAGGGGAAATGCATATGTGTGTGTGTGTGTGTGTGTGTGTGTGTGTGTGTGTGTGTGCGCACGCGCGTTTCTTTTGGGAAGAGTTGGATTGTGTGTGGGATGGCATATCAAGGACTTTGGTGGTGGTAAGGGAGCAGGTTGTCCTTGTGTAAAAGGAAGAAGGAATTTCTTGGGAATTGATACTGTTCCTGCACAGAGTCAGTGTGGAAAGAGTACTTACTGCACGTGGTTAGGAGAGACTGGAGTTTGAACCCTATCTACCCCAAAGCTCCTACGTGTTTGACCTGAACAAGTCACTTAACTTTTCTAAGATTCAGCAGTAAAATGAGGATGATTATAACTACAATACCCACCCCTCATAGGGTTGTTGTGAGGTTCTAATGAAGTCTTAACATCACTGTGTACAGTGTGGTATGGGGCACCAAGATAAGTGGGCTGTTTGGCCGATTCACATCAGCCAAACTACCAATGAGTACTTGTAAAATGAATGTATGATTGTCAGTGCTTCCCCCTTGAAGTTATCTTCAAGGTGCATATTGTATGTACCTATATATGTATATATGTGTAACACACACATACACACACTATATACACATATATACACATACACACACATATATATGTATATATATATATACATACAAATATGTATGTATGTGTGTATGTGTGTATGTGTTATCTCCTCCTTTAGAAGGTAAGATCCTTGTGGGCAAGGATTATCTTCACCTTTCTTTGTATCACCAATACCTAGCAAAGAGCCTGGCATATAGTAAGTGCTTAATTAATGTTAGTTGACTTGACTTGGGAAATGGGGTTGAATGATTTAATAAGAGGGAGGGATAATAGATGGGGCAGATTCAGTGTTGCCTAGGTATCCTCAGAATTCCAAAAAGACCTAAAAGAAGGATTCTAATACCTTGGAGAGCTCTCCTACACCAGAACATTGACGAGGATAAGAATCACATGAATTTAGAGATGGAAGGTCATGTTGTTGACAATTCAACAAGTGGCTATACAGCTTATGCTTGAAGAATTCCACTAGTGGGGAACTTACTACCTCGACAAGGCAGTGCACTCTCCTTTTGGACAGTTCTAGTTGGAAGTTTTACCTGACATCAAACCTAAATTTTCCTCCTTTTGGCTTCTATCCATTACTCTTCATTCTGCACTCTGGGACCAAGCAGAACAAATCTAAATTCTCTCACATGGAAGAGAAGCTGTGGATGTGTTAAAATATTAAAATATTTGCCAAAAAAGTGAGATAGTGAAAAGAATAGAGTCTCAAGATTTTGGGTCAAATCTTGACTAAGTCTCTTAGTACTTGCATTGGGTAAATTACTTAACTTGTCTTTCCCTCAGTTTCCTTACCTGTAAAAGAAGTACTCTAAATCTATGATCCTATAAATCCCACTTCAAAGAGATCACAGAGCATTCAAGTATTAATTGATTAGTCTTTATAAGTGCTCTGATTAAGTGTGCAAAGACTAAGTCATCCATTCCACAGTGCTTATCTTACATATAGGAAGTACTCAATAAGTATTTTTCAAATGAGAACATAAATAAGCAATCCTCAGAAGAGGATCTGTTCTAGGAAATGTAGAATTAAATTCAATTAAATGAACATTTATAAAACACTGCCTATATGCAAAGCATAGTGGTAGCTATTGGGAATAGAACAAAGATAAGAGTTGGGACCAGTACTAGAGCTCTTCCAGGAAAAGATACTTTTTCTATGATGAAGTTTGGTGCCTTATCTGCAACTTGTAGCCTTGGACAGTTGTCTAGAGACCTGAGAGGTATGACTTGCCCCTACAGCCAGCATATATCAAAGGTAGGACTTGAACCCAGGTCTTTCTTGTTTCGAGATGCACTTACTATTCTCTATACCAGTGGTTCTCAACCTTCCTAATGCCATGACCCTTTAATACAGTTCCTCATGTTATGGTGACCCCCAACCATAAAATTATTTTCATTGCTACTTCATAACTGTAATTTTGCTACTGTTATGAATTGTAATATTAATATCTGATATGCAGGATGCGTTTTCATTGTTACAAATTGAACATAACCCACAGGTTGAGAAACGCTGCTCTATACCATAATTATACAGATAAAAAAATATCCTAAAGGAGCTTGTCATATAATAGAATGGCAGGAAAAAAAAGATTTCAAACCAGTTGGTTGGTGTTATGTAATCATAGTTAAAGTTTTCTTAATTTAAGGAAAAAAGATTTCTTTTGCCCTCATAATATCCATTGTTATTTCAATCAGATATTCTATGTCACTGCTTCCAAAAGAGTAAGATAATCTCCTTTTAACTGTTTTTTTAAAATAAATTTTTATTATTATCTTTTGATTTTACACCATCTAGATTTCTTTCTGTATTTTTCCACCTCCCCATCCCAGAGAGATATTCCTTATAACAATGTTTTATTTGTAAGAAAGAATAAAGAGAATAAAAAGTTCAGGGAAGTCAATATGTACAGTGAAAAAATTTGATTTTATATGCTATGTTCTGAACCTGAGGAGCACTGACTCCTAATCTCTACAAGGGTAGAGTGAAATGTCTTTTCATATCTCTTTTTTGGGGCCAAGCTTGCTCCTTAGAATTACCTGTCCTTCATTTTTGAATGTCCTTTTGTAGTGATTGGTCTTTCGATTTATAATACTGAGTCATTATCTTATTATTTTCCTGGCTGTACTTAATTTCACTTTGCATCAGTTCATTTGAGTCTTCCCATGTTTCTCAGAATTCATTATATTCATTGTTTCTTCCAGCACAGTAATATTCCATTATATTTACATACCATGGTTTGTTCAGTTTTTCCCTAATCTCTGGGCATACCCTTTGCTTCTTGTTCCTTGATACTGCAAAATGTGCTGCTATATAAATATTTTAGTGTGTATGGCACCTTATTTTTTGTTGGTGGCCTCCTTGGCTGCTGGCCTAACATCCACTTTACTCCATATGTAGGCACAGACAGCAGGGGTGTGGCTAAGTATTATTGATGATCACAGCTCTTGCTCTCCATTGCTTTCAGGTTTACAAACCATTTTCCTTATAACAACCTTTGGATATAGTCAGGGCAACTAATGTTATGTGTTTTATAAATGGATGGATAAATGAATGAGTGAATGAATGAAAATTTTTTTTTATTAAAATATTTACTCTATACCAAACACTATGCTAAGCACTGGAGTCATGAATCAAAATTGGGATAGTACCTGCCATTAAGAAGCTTACATTCCAACTGAGGGAGATGGTACATAAAGGATGTCCCAGAAGTCTTAATTTTAATAGCTTAAAATGGCACTGAGACTTTTGGAACATACTATACATAGGTTCCCAAAGTTGGTGATAGTGCCCCCTGGTAGTTGCTGGAACTTCCGGGGTGGGGCAGTAGTAGTTTCCAGTGCAATTGGGGGGCATTGAATAAAAATAAGGAGGTAGTGGAAGCATAAGGAAAAAAGAGAAGGGAAGAAAATTTTGAAAAACCCTTTGTACATGTTTCATCTGTTGTGTAACAGAGTTAAAGTTGTAGTGATTACATTATTTTCCAAATAAACACACAAAATGAGAGTTATAACCAATGAGTGGTCAAGTTTGCTGTCAGTTCTTAACAAGTGAGCTTTGGCAGGTGAGCATGTCTCACATCATCAGGAAGTTCAGCATGCATTGGCAGAAATATGTCCATGTATTGACTTGCTTACAATATGATACTAATGGTTACATGACACAATATTGTATCATCAGAATTTGAATGAAGAAAAAACACCACAAATTTATGACAAATTATTAGGTTTAAGATGCATCATTTAAAAATATTTTATTTTTTAAAAAATGATACAAATAAAACAAAAAGCCATTAAAGGGTTAAAGAAAGTAGATTTTTCCAGGAAGGGTGCTAAGTAATTTTTTTTTGAAAAGGGGGTGGTGGTAGGTCAAATAAGTTTGGGAACCTCTGATACCGTATAGGAAGAATAGTCTGAAAAATGAGTGTCTATGGAGTTCAGGGTTGCTCATAGGGGCAACCGCTTTATCTTCCTTTAACAGGACAATGGTAGCATTAATTTGATTAGAAATAGAAAGAAGGGGGGGGCGGAGCCAAGATGGCGGCATAGCAGCAGAACATATCGCAGCTCTCACATAGCCACCCCAAAATACCCATAAAATAGGACTCTAAACCAATCCTAGAACTCCAAAACGCACAC
>CM053585.1:463340234-463363451 GCA_028646515.1 Pseudochirops corinnae
TTTTGGGGTGGTGGGTGGGAGAAAGAGGGGGAGAAAATATGTAACTCAAAATCTTGTGGAAATGAATGATGCAAACTATAATAAAATTAAAAAAAAAAGAAATAGAAAGAAGGTGGGGGAGCTGGAGGTAACACAACTTCCGAGTCCATCTCTCCCTCTTAGCTTCCTTCCAGCCTCATCTAAAGTCCCACTTTCTGCAAGAAAGCTTTCCCCGTCCTTAATCTTAATGCCCTCCCTGACGTTACCTCCTGTCTCCCAATTTTTCTTGCATGTGTTTTGTTTATGCATAGTTGTTTGTCTGCTTTCTCCCTGTAGACTGTGACTCCTTCATATCAGAGACTGGTCTTTGCTTTGCTTTGTATCCCCAGAGCTTGGTATAATACCTGGTACGTAGTACCTAGTATGTGGTGCTTGATCAATATTAATTGACTGACTGGCTGCCAGGCAAGGCAGGTGGCAAAATGGACAGGGTAGATGTCTGTATGCAGTGTGAAGCATGGTTAGATGAAGACACTAAGGCTCAGAGACTTGCGCAGGGACCTGCACCTAGAACACAGATAGGATTCAAACCACAGTCTCCTGACTCCTCTGCTCTACTAACCATGGGAAGGAAGGGATTCTTAAGCCTTCTGCCCCTGCCACTCAGCCTAAGCAATAATTAGGATGAAACCTAAAGCATCACCACAGCCATAAATTCAATGCAATTCAACTTGAGAAAAGTATCTTTATTTGTTATGTACAGTGTTAGGAGCCAGGGATACTAACGATTTAGTGGAATATAAACTCTTTGAATGCAGGGACATTTCACTTTTGTATTTGTGTCTCCTGGAACACAGTGCATGGCACATGGTAGGCACTTAAAATAATTTTTGGTTGATGAAAAACACCTTCCCTACCCTCCGATGTAATAGTGGGACAAAAAAGGGATACAAATAACTGTGGTACAAGTTAAAAGCTGGACTTTGAATCTGGAGCACCTGAGTTCTAATCCTTCCGCAGACACTTAGGACTTGTGTAATAATCCTGGGCAAATCGCTTACCTCTCAGCCTCAGTTTCCCCATCTGTTGCATTAAGATAATAATGATCCTTGCCCAATAGGATTGTTGTGAAGATCATATGAGATAATATGTGTGTAAAAGTCTTTGCAATATTAAAGTGCTATGTATGTTGTTAGCTATTATTATTGCATTGGTGTGGGGAACTTTTGGTGAGGAAACTCCCTCTCCCAGCACAGATTCACACCTGCTCTGCATCTCACTAGGCAGTGAGGTGGCAAAATGGATAGACTGCCAGCCCTAGAGTCAGGAGGACCTGAATTCAAATATGGCCTCAGATACTTACTAGTTGTGTGATCCTGGGCAAGTCATTTAGCCCCATTTGCCTCAGTTTCCCCATTTGTAAAGGAGATGAAGAAGGAAATGGCAAACCATTCCAGTATCTTTGCCAAGAAAACCCCAAATGGGATCACAAAGAGTCAGACACGACTGAAATGACTGAACGACAACTGTATCTTAATAGTCTTAGAGAGTTGGTGGCTTGCTGAGTGTTGTATGACAAGTTATATGTCAGTGCTTCTAAATTCCCATGGAGATGGGAAAATGGATCCATCCCTAAATTCATCCATTGTTAGAAATCACAGGTCCATAGAAGTCAAACTGAAAAGGCTGAGGTGTTGGAGTCGGTGGAACCATTTCTAGTAGGGAGAGACCAGGGAAGGCTGTGGCGAGAGGCTGGATCTGGAAGGGAGAGAAGTTTGTAACAGGTAGAGATGCAGGAAAAATCTCTTCCAGGCTTGGGGACAGGAAACCTGCACAAATACCCAGAGGTGGGAGAGGGAGGAAGAAATGATGAAGAGTTCATTTTGGCTAGAAAGACAAGTGCCTGAAAGGTAATTGAGTGAAATGAGGCTAGAAGGTGAGGCTGGACTACAGCCAGCTTCAGGCAGCATAGCCAAGAAGTGACCTGTGCCATATGTTTCAGGCAGCCCCAGGAGGGCTAGTCATATTACCCAGGACATACAACCCAGGCCAGTACTTAAGTGATGGAGAACAGCTTCCTTTCAGTGCAGATGTTAGCAAATTGGATTTTTGGAGAGACCTCAAACTAGGCCATCAACATTTTGGATGTCAACAAAAGGTGGTGCTGTAACAGGCCAGATCTAAGCACAGCATGGGAAGAGGATGCCAGGCTCTGCTCCCCTTGCTCACCTCCGATCAAGCTGCTGAGCTCCACCC
Organism: Pseudochirops corinnae; assembly: GCA_028646515.1. Taxonomy (NCBI): domain Eukaryota; kingdom Metazoa; phylum Chordata; class Mammalia; order Diprotodontia; family Pseudocheiridae; genus Pseudochirops; species Pseudochirops corinnae. The sequence continues at coordinate 463,342,470 of CM053585.1, forward strand.
CCTCCCCTCCTCTCCAGCTTCCCTTATGCAGGAACTTTGTCCTTTTCCTTTACCTGCAGGGGAGTGCGGTAGAAGAGCAAAAGCATGGCATTTAGAGACAGAAGATCAGTGTTCCAGTCCTGGCTTTGACACTTAACTTGCTGTATGACCATGGATAAGTCACTTAGCCTCAGCCTCTGTTTCCTCATCAGAATAATTGAGATAATAACAGTTGAGCCTCTCAGGATCCTTTCAAAAAACCAGTTTCTTTCTTTTGTGTTTTTAAACAATTATTTCCCTAAAAACAAATTTATTATTCATTGATATTTAATAGTCATTTAAAAAATGAGTTCCCAATGCTCTCCCTCCTTCCAGTCCCTCCCTCACCTATTGAAAAGGCAAGGAATATTGTATTATACATGTGAAATCATGCAAAACATATTCCCACATTAGCGATGTTACCAAAAAAAGTAAGAAAAATGAAGTGAAAAAAGTATACTTCAATCTGCATTCAGAATTGATCAGTTTTCCATCTGGAGAGGGATAGCTTCTTTTCATCAAGAGTCCTTCAGAATTGTCTTGGATCATGGTCTTCATCAGAGTAGGTAAGCCTTTCACCAATGATCATCCTTACAATATTGCTGTTATTATTTATACTGTTCCCGTAGTTCGGCTCACTTCTCTTTGTATCAGTTCATATATATCTTTCTAGGTTTTTCTGAAAGTACCCCGCTCATCATTTCTTATATATAATAATATTCCATCACAGTCATAGGTTACAACTTGTTCAGCCGTTTGCTGATTAATGGGGATCTCCTTGATTTCCAATTATTTGTCATCACAAAAAGAGCTGCTATAAAATTTTTGTACCTATAAGTCCTTTTTCCCCTTTTCTTTGATCTTTTTGGGATACACATCTATTAGTATTACTAGGTCGTAGGGTATGCCCAGTTTTATTGCCCTTTGGATATAGTTCCAAATTATTCTCCAGAATGGATGGACCAGTTCACAACTCCACTAACAGTGCATTCATTAGTGTCCCAATTTTTCCATATCTCCTCCAGTTTTTGTCATTTTCCTTTTCTGTGAAGTTAGCCAATTTCATAGGTATGAGATAGTAGTTCAGAGATGTTTTAATTTGCATTTCTCTGATAAATAATGATTTACAGCATGTTCTCATGTGACTGTTGATACTTTGATTTCTTCTTCTGAAAACTGCATGTTCACATCCTTTGATAATTTATTAATTGGGTAATGACTTTTTTTTTTTATAAATTTGTCTCACTTCTCTATATACTTGAGAAATGAGGCCTTTATTAGAGAAACTTGCTATAAATTCCCACCTACTCTCCTGCCCCGCAATTTCCTGCTTTCCTTCTAATTTTGGCTGTATTTTTTGGGTGCAAAACCTTCTTCATTTCATATAATCAAAATTATCCATTTTATTTCCCATGATCTTTTCTATCTCTTGTTTGGTCATAAATTCTTCTCTTATCCATAGATTTGATAGGTAAAATTTCCCATGTTCCCCTAATTTGCTTGTTATATCACCCTTTATGTCCAGATCACATACCCATTTTGACCTTATCTTGGTATACAGTGAGAGATGATGATCTCTGTTTAGTTTCTGCGAACCTGTTCTCTGGTTTTCCCAGCAATTTTTGTCTTGCTCCCAAAGCTTGGATCTTTGGGTTTATCAAACACTAGATTATTAGGGTCATTTATTTCCATGTATTGTGTACCTAATCTACTCCACTGATCTACCACTCTATTTCTTAGCTAATACCAGATTGTTTTAGTGATTACTGCTTTATACTATAGTTTGAGACCTGGTACAACTAGGCTACCTTCCTTCACATTTTTTTTTGTTTCCTTTGACATTTTTTACCTTTTCTTCTTCCAGATGAACTTTACTATTTTTTATAACTCTATAAAATAATTCTTTGGTAGTTTGATTGGTATGGCACTGAATAAGTAAATTAAATTAGATAGAATTGTCATTTTTATTATATTGGGTTGGCCTACCCATGAGCAATGAATATTTTTCCAGGTGTTTATATATGTCTTTATTTGTGTGAAAAGTGTTTTTAAATTGTGTTCATATAGTCCCTGGGTTTGTCTTGGCAGGTAGACTCCCAAATATTTAAACTGTCTGCAGTTATTTTAAATGAAATTTCTCTTTCTGTATCTTCCTGCTGGGTTTTGTTGGTAATATATAGAAATGCTGATGATTTGTGTGAGCTTATTTTATATCCTGCAGTTTTGTTAAAGTTGTTAATTGTTTCAACTATTTTTTAAAATCGACTCTTTAGGATTCTCTAAGTATACCATTATATCACCTGTAAAGAGTGATAATTTTGTTTCTTCATCGCGATTTTTATTCTTTCAATTTCTTTTTCTTGTCTTATTGCAATAGCTAGTATTTCTAATGCCATATTGAATAATAATGGTGATAATGGACATCCTTACTTAACCTCTGATCTTGTTGGGAAGGCTTCTTGCTTATCTCCGTTAGAGATAATGCTTGGTCTTAGTTTTAGATAAATACTTCTTTTTATTTTTAAGAAAGACTCAATTTATTTCTCTGCTTTCTAGTGTTTTTTTTTTCTTAAATAGCAATGAGTGTTGTATTTTGTCAAAAGCTTTTTCTGCATCTATTGATATAATTATATGATTTTCGTTGTTTTTGCTACTGACATGGTCAATTACTCTTATGGTTTTCCTAAAATTGAACCAACCCTATGTTCCTGGTATAAATCTCTCTTGGTCATAGTGCACGTTCTTCATGATGTCTTGCTGTAATCCCCTTGCTAGTATTTTATTTAAATTTTTTTGCATCAATATTCATTAGGGAAATTGGTTTATAGTTTCTTTGTTTTTGCTCTCCTTGGTTTAGGTATTTAAACCATATTTGTGTCAAAGTAGGAATTAAGTAAGACTCCCATTTTTTTTTCCCAAAAAGTTCATATAGTATTGAGATTAATTGTTAATGAAATGTTTGGTAGAATTCACTTGTAAATTCATGAAGGTCCAATTTCTAAGGAGCACTTTGACAATATAAACTCTCATTGTTCTCCCAACATGCAGCCTACTCCTGAACCCAAGAGGAGGCATCTAATCTTTGTTACTCCCTGTGTAATCTTGGGCCATCATTCAAGCATGTATTAAGCGCCTACTGTGTGTCAAGCATTGTGCTAAGTGCTGGAAATAAAAAGACAAAAGAGAAATAGTCTCTTGCCCTCCTGGAGTCTTTATTCTAGCAATGGAAACATGTACATACAGGTATAAGCCATATCATAAAGACAATCAACTTTGAAAGTCTTGGTAACCCTGCTCAACACAACCAATGATTATGGAGGATTCATGGTGGAACATGCTATTCATCCGTTGATAGAGAAGTGATGGAATGCAGATTGAGAAATACATATGCATACCTGTATACACGTACAAATGCATATATGGGTGCACACATACATATATACACATACATACACACAAATATGTACAAACATTATATATATGCACAAACATGTATAGTTGAGCAAAACAAATATATGTGTATATATATATATATGCATGTATACGTATATACATACATATACACACACACATATATATATGTTGGATGTGCCCAACATGGGAATTTGTCTTGCTCGACTATACATGTTTGTAATGAAGGATTTTGTTTTTCTTTTTTTTTCTCAAAGAGGGAGTAGAGGGGGTTATGCAATTAAAATACACATACACACACACAATGCATATAAAACAAGTGCAAGGTAACCTTGGAGGGGAAGGCAGTAGCAGCCAGGGGGATCAGGAAAGACCTCATGGCAAGAAACTTAACGTCTCTGAACTTCAACCTCTTCATGTAAAATCAGGGGGTTGGACTAGACTAGATAACCTCTGAGGTCCCTTAGATCTATGATGCCATCAACTTATGGTGCGATGGGTACCAGACTATGGGTGGAGTATTCCCTAATGAATATTGATGCAAAAAATTTATTTTTTAAAAAATTTTTTTTTTATTTACTCATTTACTTTTAATTTACAAGATTCAGTTCCACAATCACTTGAGTTTCAGATTTTCTCCCCTCCCTTCCCCCACCCCCCCATGGTGGCGTGCAATCATGTATAGGATCTGCAAATACTTTCACATTGTACAATAGTTTGGTCATATAGAAGGGCTGTAACCTATGAGTGATCACTGGGAAAAGAAAAAAAAAAAAGCAAAACCAGACATGAAAGAGAACGATAACGAGTTTTGATGCAAAAAATTTAAATAAAATACTAGCAAGGGGATTACAGCAAGTCATCATGAAGAATGTGCACTATGACCAGGAGAGATTTATACCAGGAATATAGGGTTGGTTCAATTTTAGGAAAACCATAAGCATAATTGACCGTGTCAGTAGCAAAAGCCTTTGGAGTTATCTTAAGAGGTCTTCTCCAGTGAAATGTGTGACCATTTTTCCAATGTGTGTAGATGCTGTTTTGATTAATAAAAGGCAAGCTCATTTACAAACATCACTGAATTCACAGCAGCTTTTGGCCGTTATTAATTTTCCTAGTCAACAAATAATAATAGTACAGGTCTAATTGTACAGCTCTGAGAAAATTTTGTTTTGAAGTTAAAAATGGTCCTTATACTTCAAAAGGTGAGGACCCACTTGTGTAATGGAAACAGCACAGAATTTAGAGTCTGAAGAGTTGGGTTTGGATCCAAGTTTTGGTACTTATTTCCCATATAACCGTGGGCGAAGCACTTAACCTCCTTCCTCTGTGGTGTCAGAGGTCCCTTCTGCTCTAAATCTTTGAGTATATGATTTGTACAATAAAGGAGATGGACTAGATGATCTCAGAGCTCCCTTCTGGTTCCAGATTCTGTGAGCGAAATGTTGAGTAGTCATTGGGTGTTAGACTTAGGAGAGGAAGAAGAGAGAAGCTTCCTTCTGGTTTGTTTCCATAAATTGAGTCACGGGAGCTCTAGAGGTGAGTGTATGTATAGTAAGGCTAATGGTCACAAAAGGGACTTAGTTGAGAGAGTGGGGAGGATTTAACTCAAATCATCCACATCCTGCAGAAGGAGTTCCAAGTACCATCTTCCTGAGGGTAAATGCTACCTCATTTGGAGACAGAATTTTTGTACCACTGGAACTTGTCCAGGTCCTTGTCCTGAAGCTTCCCCTCACCTAAAGTGGTGGGACCATAATCATGAGGAACTGGCATCCTGCTTGGTTTATTGACTACACTCTCCAGTAGAGAACTTGTTCATCTACCATCAGTCAGATTCCATATACTGGCAGCAAAGAAGGATGAGTAAGTACCCCCTCCCCCCCATAGAACAGAGTTGATCAGTAAAATGGAATGAAATCCTATTACAGAAACGTAGTAGGACTGAGGGCTAGAGCTCTCTTCAGGCTATTATTTGGGAAATGCTCTCATTTTGACTTGCCTCAACGTCCCTCCTTGTCATAAAAGAGACCACTTTCTTGTGGGGTAGGGGGAAACAGTCTGCTCCCTCCTCCATAAGGCCTATTAATAAATTGCTTTGAAAATGGTTACTTTCCCTTTGAGGATCATGTTATAAAGATACTGTTTTGGGGCTCAAGAAGGAGCCTATAAAAACCCAGTAAGGGTGGGGGCTGGGAGGTGGGCTGCTCTGTTCCTGCTCCTTCTAATAGCTTTAGGGCCAGCTAGGGAACTGTCCTGTTTATCACATACCTCCCCTCTTTACTCTTTCCTCCCAACTTGTCTTAAAAGCTCCTTTGAAGTGAACCAATTACTTTTAAGTACAATCAGCCCAAGATAACCCTAAGCCCTCTGACCCTGGATCCAGGAATTTCTTACCCCTGTGACCCCCTCCTGACTAAGACAAATCTGATCAAACTGGATTCTCTGGTAGTGTTGGGGACCAACCCTCATGAGGCAGCCTGGGTGCTTTCAGTACAAAGATGGAGATGTTTCCTAGGACAATCAGTTCCGAGGGAGAAAGAAGCAAGTTCCCAAAAGGAATAATTAGAGCAAGATTAAAAACACAATCTGGCTGAACATTCCCGCTTGGGAAGAGGAGGAGGACTGGGGGTTGGGAAGGATTGGATTAGGAGAATCACTAGCCATCAGGTGGAGATTTCCTAATGCAGGAGTGAATCTCTGATGGGAGAGGCAGGAAGGAAAAGGCCCATTTCACTGGAGGACAGAGTGAAGGGTCAGCAATAGTTTGGAAATCCCCAAAAGCATGGAATCTCTGGGAACTGTAGAACAGGTGTCCTAGAGCTCAACAAAAGCACTCCTCATTTTAAGGCTTTTCTATTAATCAAGGGCTTGTTTGGGTGTAAACTTGTATTTCTTGGAGGCAGAAGCAGCATCCTATTTTGTGAATCTGAGGCTCTGATATATCATAGGACTTAGAGGATTCTTAGGTTTAGAATTGAAAGGAACTTTAGAAATAATCTAGACCAACCCCCTCATTTGACATTAGGAAACTGGGGCCCAGAGTGATTCACCCAAAGTCAACCAGTAGGCAATTAGCAGGGCCTCCATTAGACTTCAGTCAATCAAAAAACATTTTTAAATGCCGATGTCATGCCAGGCACCTTTTTGATGACAAATTCTATACTCTTTCCACTTTGTGGTGAGTCATTCAGGGTCACCAGCAGGGCAATTTGCCCTTCTGAGTCTCCAACCTATTGCTGAACTCTTGTAAGGAGAGCGATGATGATCCATGCCTAGATACAAGTATGATGTAGACAAGGTGGAAAGTGATCGATGTGGCTGTGCTCCCCTCTGGCCGCACCAAAAAGCCAGCATGGCATGCTGAACCTCAAGTCGAGAAGACCTGGGTTTAAACTCTACCTTTTCTATTTACTAGCTGTATTTACCTCTAGTAATTGTTTACTAGATTTACCTCTAATAATTATATATTTACCTCTAATGTTTACAAGTCATATAGAGGCAGGTGAGTGAGTCTGTGTCTCTTTTTCTTCATCCCTAAAATGGGGATAAGGATACCTATTATACCCTTGTCACATTTTAAATCCTAAGTGAGATAATGCATGTAAAGCATTTTGCACAATTTAAGCCACTGTATATAAGTATTAGTTATTATCAGGGCCTTATATAGATTGTACATATAATGTATAGGCTGACCCTACCTCTTCAAAGGTAATAGCCTTTGTCAGGTCATGTACTCTTATTTGGGCAACAGGGAAGTATGGTCACTATAGTAATACATTTAGGGGATGAGGTTGTGCTGCCTTTGGAAGATCTCTAAAAACCATGCTGGGGAATCCTCTTCATACTGAATTTTCCCTGAAGGGGAATCTATGCATTGGGACTGATGATAAGGAAGAAAACGGTGGAGGCAAAGTAAACTTAGTCATGTCCCTCTTGGGCAAGGTGGTCTTAGTCATCCCCTCTTGGCCTTCTTAGACTTGAAAACTAGGTCGTGCCAAGCAATCTTTTAATAATGTGTCATTGAGGAGCTTACTAACCTCCGCAGAATCAGGTTTCCTGCTCTAGGCATTTGGGTTTTGAACCTGGCCTTAGAAGTCTATCTCCTTGAACTCATCACAGGTTGTATCATCATCATAGATCTTGGCGTTTCACTTGCCCCAACCCCAGCTCTAGGCAGCCTTGACTTCCCCCATCTGAAAGGACCTAAGCCCTTTATTGTTAGTTGAGGTTCTGATACTTCTCCTCTTGCTCTCCATTAGAATATAAGTTCCATGTGACCAGGGTCTGTGCCAGATCTATTTCTAGGTTTTCAGCGCTTAGTTTTAGCGTAGGGCCTTGAATTTTGTAGATCCTTAATAATACCCAAGGATCACATATAGACAGAGGGCACGGGTATGACTTGAATGTGATGGAATGATTACGTAAAAAATTAAATCAAGGGGTGAGAAAGGAATGTACTTGGAGAAGGAGAAAGGGAAAGGTAGAACGGGGGTAAGTTACATGACATAGAAGAGGCACAAAAGAGCTTTAATGGTAGAGGGGAATGTAGAGGAGATAGGAGAGGGAGCATGTGAACCTTACTCTCATAGGAATTGGCTCAAAGAGAAAATAATATATACACTCTTGGGTATAGAAATCTATCTCGCCATACAGGAAAGTAGGACAGGAAGGGGGTAAGAGAAGGAGGGGGGCTGCTAGAAGGGAGGGCAGACTGGGGGAGGTAAAAGCCAGAAGCAAAATATTTTTGAGAATGGACAGGGTGAAAGGAGAGAGTAGGATAAACAGGGAGAAAATAGGATGGAGGGAAATATGTAGTAATCATAACTGTGAAAAAAAGTTACAGCAAATTTCTCTGATAAAGACCTCATTTTTCAAGTATATAGAGAAATGAGCCAAATTTATAAAATAAGAGTCATTTCTCAATTGATCAATGATCAAAGGATATGAACAGGAAGTTTTCAGATGAAGTAATCAAAGTTATCTGTAGTTATAAGAGAAAATGCTCTAAATCACTAGTGATTAGGGAAATACAAATTACACAACTCTGCACTACCACCCCACACCTATCTGATTGACTAATATGACAGAAAAGGAAAATGACAAATGTTGGCAGGGAAGTGGAAAAATTGAGATACTAACATACTTTTATTGAAATTGTATGCTGACTGATTCAACCATTCTGTAGAGCAATTTGGAACTTTGCCCAAAGAACTATAAAACCACACACACCCTTTGACCAAGCAATACCACTACTAGGTCTGTATCCCAAAGAGATGAAGTACAAAAATATCTACAAAAATATTTATAGCAGCTCTTTTTGTAGTGGAAAAGCATTGGAAATTGAGGGGATGCCCATCAATTGGGACTGGTTGAACAAGTTGTTGCCTATGATTGTGATGGAATACTATTGTATTGAGATGAGAAGCACGATGTTCTTAGAAAAATGTGAAAAGAATAATCCCTAAAGATCTGGCCAGGCAGAAACCACAGAACTAAGGATGCAAAAGGCAAAAGAAAAAGGACTGGTCAGTGAGAACTTAGGGTCACATGTCCATCCATCCCAACATTCCCCACCATCACTGAGGCACAGCTCCTTATTCTTCCATCTCTCCATGTTTCCCTTTTGAGATTTCTCATCCTTTTGGCTCCTTCAATTTTGCCCATCTTAACTAGCTCTCACCTGCTGACAGATGTTCAGTTATGGACTGTAGGGGAGAGACAAGACATAAAATGATTGAGTATTGCTTACATTCCTCTAAAGATGACTCCAAATGTATTCAATCAGTCGACAAGGGTTTATTCAGCAGCTATTATATGCCAAGCACTGCTAGGTGTTACGGAGACAAAAACAAAAATGAAATATTTCATGCCACCAAGAAGCATGCCTTATATTGGGGAAGACAACATATGCACAGTTAGGTACATACTAAATAAATATAAGGTGCTTTTTTTTTTTTTGTGGGGAGGAAGAGCATTAGCAACTTTGGAAGGGGGAAGGGAAGAGAATCAGGAAAGGCTTCAGGTACAATGAGTATAAGATACAGCCTTTCCTTCAAAGCTTTTGTAATTCACTTCCTACTTAGGCTATTATTTCCAATATAAAAATAATTTAATCCTAGTGAGAAGATGGAAAGCAGGGGCAGCAGGAGTTAGGAAGACCCAAGTTCAAATATGCCCTCAGACACTTACCAGCTGTGGTCACGCAGCTGGGTAAGTCACTTAACCTTGTTCATCTCAGTCTCCTCATCTCTAAAATGAGCTGGAGAAGGAAATGGCAAACCCTCCATTATCTCTGCCAAGAAAACCCCAATGGGGGTCATGAAGAGTTGGACATGTCTGAAATGACCGAACCATGACAATCACAACAAGAAGATGGAAGTCAATGAGAGAAAAGGAAAGCCAATTTTGACAAGACCAAAAGCCCCAAAGCAGGAACGAAGCTCTGGGGAGAGACTGAAGGGGAAATCCAAAGTGCTCCCTGTGAGGAGACCCCCAAGCAGCTGCTGAACCCGAATGCTGGGGTACAGCAGGGACTTCTCTGACTCAGACTGAGGGTGGCTTGGGCAGGAGCAGGTATAGAAGTAGGAGACAGGAGGAGGCAGGCGAGGACAGTGGAAGGGGCGCTGTGTTTGCAGCCATAGATTTGGGTTTAAATCTCTGCCTTGCCACTTCTACATGTATGACTCCCTTTGGGTCTCAGTTTCTTCATTTGTAAAATGGAGGTCTTGGACTAAGTGGACTCCAAAACCCCTTCGAGCTTTAAATCTGTGACCTGCTGACACCTGTGAAGGCTCTCTATCTCTGAGGCTTGGAAAGTTAGGCTGAGGGAGGGGTGATGGGTCTGGGCTCATGGAATCTGTTTCCAAGCTCTGCATTCAGCTGATCAGGCCTGTCTTTGGGGCCCTGTCATCTGAAGCTGGCATCTGTAGTGGGTGGAGATGGTCCCCAGTCTTATGAAATCATTGTTCATTTTTGTTTCTCCAAGCTCTACCAAGAGTCCTTGGCTGTGTAGAATGAAACTTGTGTCATAGAAGCAGCATTTTAGGTTTGGCAGAGGCCTTGGGGCATTAGTTTAATGCTGCTGTTTCTTAGATTATTTCTGAAGGCCTCAGTTCTAAACCTGTGATGACAGCAAACAGAGGGGTATAATGACAATAGAAGCTGGCATTGACATAGCACTCATTTTGGGCCAGGCCCTGTGCAAACATCTCATGTGATCCTCATAACAACCCTGGGAGGTAGGTGCTGTTATAATCCACATTTCACAAAGGAGGAAACTGAGGCAAACAGAGGTTAGTTAAGTGACTTGCCCAGGGCCACACTGCTAGTGAGTGTTTGAGGCTAGATTTGAACTCAAGTCTTCCTGTAATACCTAGCTGACTCTAAGTTAAATGTCCATGATCACATAGTTATTTGGAGGCAGAATCTGGATTTGGACCCAGTGTTTAATTCCTAGTCTAATGTTCTTTCATTAATTCATTGTGTGTGTGTGTGTGTGTGTGTGCCTTCTGTTTTGTTAATCTCTTTTTTAATTTAAAAGATTTCTATTTTGGCATTTAATTGGGGGGGAGGTAATTTGTTGAACCGGTGCTCTTTCCAGGATGCCATGGTGCAAGGCTTTACATGTGAATTCTGTTGCCATATATGCGGAAATGTGGATATTTTGGCTGCTTTTTAAGAGAACAGTTCAAAGCAAGGGATTGTGACCCCAAATTTTCCTCCTTTAGCCTGTCTCCTTGGAGAAGTCAGGGATGAAATAAACTGATCCCTGGTCTAGGAACCCTGAGGATTGAAGGAGCTTCTCAGTACTGGTTAAATAAATGTGTTTGTGTTCTGGGGGAAAGGATGTGTGTAGGTATTTAAAAGATGCAGAAAACCACAGATTTAGAGCTGGAAGGGGCCTTGGGGGCCACTGAGTCCAGCTGACTTATTTTATACATGAGGAGACTGAGGGCCAGAGAGGCAAACCAGGGTGACCAGCTATTAAGTTCCAGAGGCAGGATTTGAATTCTGATTTTCCTGACTTACTTCGGTCCTGCCACCTGGTGGTTGGAGCTATTTAGGAATAAAATGACGTGGTTAGGGGAAGGGCAAAAGCGGGGGGCTCTTTGTGAAGGGGAGGTAGGAGAAAGGCTTGGGATTTAGAAATATTGAGATAAGGAAGAATTCTTGGCATTTTGACACAAGGGGAGGGGAAGTTGATGGGCAAAGTTTGGAAAGGAATGAGGCTCAGCCATTTGAAAGGAGCGTGTGATGGTGTCATATTTGCATTATCTGTAATGGTCTGTCTCTGGTCTCTGCCTGAGAGCTCCCCTTTGGGGCAGAAGTTGAGGCTGAGGGGTGATTGCTCAGCCTTTTCCTGGCACACTGTGGCCAGGAGGAGCAGGTACAAAGCATCTCCCTTCAGAGCTTTGGTGAGAGTGAGAGGCAGCCTTCATAGACTTAGGAATCCCCCAGCTGCCCTCTGTGCCCTAGGAAGGGAGAAGCTAAGGGAGAGTTGGATAGGTGGGAGAGGTAGAAGGGAGGGAATACTCTTCAGTTTTTCTAAATTTGCACATCTGTAAAATGGGGATAATAATCCCTCCTTACGAGGTTATTGTGAGGATCAAAAGAGACAATGTCTGTGAAAGTACTTTAGTGCTATAGAATGTTTAAAAAATTAATATTAATAATGCCAGTAACACAGTAAATTGTTTTTGCAATGATAATAATTGTCCATTAAAACCCTAAAGACTCTTTGTGGTGTATGTGATGTTTATAAATTTCAAGAGATAATTTCTGGGTAACTAAAAGTGCTAGCATTCTATTACTAAAAGGAATGGTCATTTGGCCATTTCTCTTGGACGGAAGATGAATCCTGGAGGTGGGCTTGCAGATTATATGACGTTGGAAGAGTATATGTTCCTGAGGGTGGCCATCAACTCTGACTGGTTAACAGCTGATGAGAGAATGAATATTATAAAGAGAGGCGGACCTATTCTAAGAAGGGGCTGAGGGGATGTGCATTTACTTCCAAATCACCCCCAGCCTAGGGGAAATCTAGACAAAGGATCTATATTCCTGCCCCTCCCCATCCTGAGTAGAACACCAGGTATGCGGAGTGGGGGAATTTGGGGGTGAGGTGGGGGGAGTGTTAGCTTAGATTAAATTCTTTCTAAGTTTGGGTAGGCTAGCAATACCTAGATTTAGAAGAATGTTAGTCCTATCCACCATCATCAATCCTGTCTTTTAGAGGCTGTGCCTTGAACTGAGGGCTTTAGAAAAAGCAGTAGAACTCTGGGTCTCCCCAAATCATTGGTTATTAATAATCATTTCTCTTGCATGGTTTCTGAAAGTCTGTGTTCATAGGATGGTGAATTTGGAGCTTGGAGGGACCTTAGGAAGCATCAAGTCCAGCCCCATTATTTTACAGATGAGGCAAATGACTTGCCCAAACCCACACAGGTAGTAGGAGGTGGCAGTGCTGACATTAAACCAGGGGACCACAAGCTCTAGCCAGCTGGAAAAGTTTCCAGTCTCAGCTGAGCCTTCATAGGAGGTAGCATGGCTCAGTGGGAAGGGATTTTTGTTTTGTTTTGTTTTTGCTTTATTTTTGGAGGGGGGAAGGCAGGGCAATGGGGCTTAAGTGACTTGCCCAAGGTCACACAGCTAGTAAGTGTTAAGTGTCTGAAGCCGGATTTGAACTCAGGTCCTTCTGACTCCAGGGCTGGTGCTCTATTCACTGTGCCACCACCAGTGGGAAGGGCTTTGAATGGAGAGTCAGAGCATCTGGAAAATGAGTTTCGGATTCCATTGTCTCCAAGTTACCTTCCAGCTCTAAATCCACGATGCTGTGATGCTATGACCACAGGTTCAAATCCAGAACTGCCTGTGTCACTGGCCAATAACAGCCATGGTAATAGTGAAAGCTAGCATTTACATGGTGCTTTAAGGTTTGTAAAAATGCTTTACACATTCTCTCTCACTGGATCCTCGCAATCATCCTCTGAGATAGGTGCTGTTTTCACCCCCATTTTACTGATGAGGAAACTGAGGAAGACAGAGATTAAGTTATTTGCCCTGGGTTATAAAGGTAGTAAACGTCTGAGGTAGGATTTAAACTCGGGTCGTCCTCAGTTCTATCAGTTGCGTTGACACCTCAAGTCACTTAACCTTCTGGGCTTTTGTTCTTCATCTGCAATATGAGGGTGTTGGACTAGCAGAGCTCTAAGGTTCCTTGGGCTAGACTAGCTGAAGTTCCATAAGCCCCAGAAGACCAGGGTCTGTGCCAGACCCCTCTTTGGGGTCTCAGTGCTTAACTTCTCCAGGGGAGGTACTTGATAGGCTCTAAGGAACTAGTCAGCCCATAGAAGTTTCTGGGCAATGATGCAAGAGGGGAAAGAAAGTTAGTGAGACCTTTTGTTCAGTTGTGTCAATCTTGCTAGCTCTCTGTGACCTTGTTTTGGGGTTTTCTTGGCAAAGATGCTGGAGTGGTTTGCCACTTCTTTCTCCAAAGTGAGGCCTCAGGCTCGCATATGCACATGGTACAATCTCCTAAGTATCACCAAGGCACAGTTACTTCACCCTTCCGTTTTCCTTTCACCAAGTGAAGACTTGACCCCAGAAACTTACAGATGCTCTGTCTTGGAGGGCCATTATAAGGGTCTCTGGAAGGAAATCCCCATCCTGATGAAATCACTGATCTTTTCGAAATATTGAAAAATAACATTGGTGATACTGAATCTTGCTGGCTGTCCAGAGAAGAGCTCCCCAAGTTTCTTGGACAGGTCCCTTTATACTGAGAGTTCTCAGGAAATGCTGTGGTTTCCTAGCTTTGATTTCTGGGAAGGGAAAAGGGATGTCAGGGAGGGATCTTGTAGGAGTACAAGGCAAGAGGAACCATAAGGGACATGTGGCTGGGGCTGAGCAGACAAGGGAAGCCCTATCTCTCCACAGAAGATGAGTAGTTGCTGCAGACACAATGTGTTTGGAGGCATCCCCCAGTGCCAGAGCTAACTCCATCAGTCTGACCTTGGGCACGGAATCTGATCTGGGCTAAAATGCAGGCCCTTTTTAGATTCTTCTTCCCCTTCCTCCTCTCCTCTCCTAGTGAGTTTTATTCAGATACTAGACTCACCTTGGGTCATTCCCTAACTCCATATTCCCTCAGGACTTTCAAATGCAGCATATCTGTCCTCTATTTACCCTCACCTCTACTTGCTTTATAGGTGCTCTTATATAATTTGATGCCATGTGGACTTCATTTGTCCAGAGAAGAAGCTGTACGGCATAATAGACAATGTCCTGAATGGGAAGTCATGAAGGTCTGGGTTCAAATCCTACCTATGGGTCAATAGGCAAATTTTTTAATGTCCTTGTACTTCAGTTTAAAGGGCTACATAAAAGTCACTTAATAATAAGGAAGATTGAGTGGTAGGGTTTAATAGCTTCCCCCCCCCCCCAAAAAAAACAACCTATAAAACACTCCTTATTAATCCATGGTAGTGCGTAGGGTGCTGGACTTATCGTCAGGGGGACTTGGGTTCAAGTTCTGCCTCAGACATGTACTGGCTGCTTGACCTTGGGTCAGTCACTTAATGTTTGTTGGCCTCAGTTTCCCCATCTGTAAAATGAAGGAATTGGACTTGATGGCCTTATGTGATGTTATGATGGTCACTTTCACGTCTAGCTCAATGTCCCCATGACCTTCCGTCATGAGATACATCTTTTTTGGGGGGAATTGAGCAAAAGAGACAAAGTCCCCAGTTATGAAATCTTTGAACACCAAGAGAATTTCCGGTGGTGATACCTCCTGGTTTTAGTAGAGTTAATCAGTTAGGTAGTCACTGAGGACCAAGCCATTTAATTCTGTATAGAAAGGCATGACAATACAGCGTAACATGCAGAAAGGGAAAAAGTAAGAAGGAAATTAGAAAATTATATCACTGCAGGGAAAAGCAGAGCTCTTAATGGGCTACGGAGGGAGTGTGGCGCCACCTGCTGGAAGCAATGGAGTACTGTTTGTCCGCTGTCTACATGGCTTTATTCAGTCCTTGCTTATTCAACACAGTCCCAGGTCACTGTCTGTAAGCTCAGCTGGGTGTAGCTGCTTGGGGCTCCTTTCATTGCTTATGAGCAACCTCAGCTCCCTCCCTATGAGGAGCAAGGAGGTGGGAAGTGCCGGGTCGGGCCAGGCTGGGCAGGGTAGGGCAGGGCAGGAAATATTCCATGGGCCCCTAAAAATAGTCTGGGAGGCAACCAGGAAGCTGAAGAATCAGAGCCCAAATGGGAAATGCCATCAGAATGACAAAGAAGGCCAAGGCCAAGGCTGGGGGCAGCCAGAACCTTTAGAGTAGCCACTGCTATCTTCTTAATTATAGAAATACCCTCAGGGAAAGAATCGCAGAGGCTGCCTTCAGACTAAGTCCTGTTACTGTCTGTGAAGCTGGGGCCAGAGCCTTCACTGATTAAAGGACAGACTCAGTCTCCAAAAGGGAAGGGGGCATATACATACTAACAGGGTTGGATGGGGAGAAACTGGGGTAAATGAAATTATCCAGTCCATGAAACTGAGGGAATTGAGGGCTCTTAGATTGGGAACCATCAACATAGGTTATGGGAGGGAGAAATAAAGCCATAGCGTAGTCAGGGTGAATGACACTGTTTGGGTCCTTACCCTGATCCTAACGATACATCTCTATTTTTTAGGATCATAAGAGATCTTACAGATCATCTGGTCCAGCACCTTCATTTTACAGTTGAGGGAGCTGAGGCCCAGTTTAAATAACGTGTCCAGTGTCACGCAGGTAGTGAGTGTCAGGGATAGGATCTTGAGCTAATGTTCTTTCCACTAGCACCATGATTGGACTAAATTATTTCTAACGTTCTACGTTCCTATGATTTCCTACACTGGCTGATCGAGGTATCACTGTCAGAGCGAGCATCCCAGGCACTGAGAAAGGCCAGAGGAACTTCACAGTATACAACCATTGCCTCTGTGTGCCATGTGGGCAAGAAAAATAAACATCCGAGGCAGCCCCTAAAGGGAAAAGGTGCCCCTAAAATGGCCGCTTAGGGGGAATTGAAGGGCAGGGAGGAAATCCTACCTTCTTGTCTTGGTGGTGATGGTAGAGGATGTGGATGTGAGTGTGTTTTTAGGGGGATTTGTTAGCATCTTTTGGTGTTTCCTTGTCTTCTGTCTATTTGTACCTGGGGCAGATCTCAATTCTTCCATTCCATCCCCACACAGGGAAGAAGTCACATTCTCCCCCATCTGTGGAGGGGCCTCCGCCTCAGTCTGGACATGCACAGTCACACACACCCTTCTCTGAGAATCTCGTACCTGATTTTGTTTCTTGGTAGCCCTAGGGCTGGCAAGGCCCTCCCTTTTACCTTTCCCATCCCTGTGATTTAGAGCTTGCCTTCCACTTGAAAACCCCTCTCCCCTGCCACTTCTCCCCTTGCTCCCATCCCTATCCATCTCAGGATAAGCCTCTTTAGTCACCATCCTTTGTCACCTTCCCTTCTCCCTGTGCCATTGGATCCCTTCTTTTCTTAACAGACTCCCCTCTATCTTGGATCGCTTCTTATCACATTCCTTCCATTTTCCGGTGCTCACTGAAGCCTAGCTTTTCCTGTAAGATACTGCAGATCTTGGTGCCTTTTCTCAGATTGACTGCTTGTTTTTCTTCCTTCCTTCCTTCTTTCCTTCCTTCCTTCCTTCCTTCTTTCCTTCCTTCCTTCCTTCCTTCCTTCCTTCCCTTTTTCCCTCCCTCCCTCCTTCCTTCCTTCCTTCCTTCCTTCCTTCCTTTCCTTCTCTCTCTCTCTTTCTCTCTCTGTTTTTTTATTTTCTTTTTTGCTTTTTGGAGGGGGGAAGGCAGGGCAATTGGGGTTAAGTGACTTGCCCAAGGTCATATGGCTTAGTAAGTGTGTCAAGGATCAGAGGTCAGATTTGAACTCAGGTCCTTCTGACTCCAGGGCTGGTGCTCTATTCACTGTGCCACCTAGCCACCCCTCTTTTATTCTTTTTAAAAAAGTTATTATTGATGTCTTTTTTTTGACATCGCCATATTTACCTCATTACAATTTCCCTTCCTCTTCTCAGAGAGCTGTGTGTCTTTTCTTATTTCCCCTCCCTTCCCCTAAGACAGTGGTTCTCAACCTTCCTAATGCCAGGACCCTTTAATACTTGTATGTGGGCGTATCTGCATGTGGGTGGACCCTCCTGGAGATGGATAGAGGAGCAGTGTCTCGGTTCCTAAGACCATAGGAAATATGTGTTTTCTGATGCTCTTAGGCGACCCCTATGACCCCTGTGAAAGGGTTGTTCGACCTCTGAAGGGGTTGCAACCCACAGGTTGAGAACCACTGCCCTAAGAGAAGGAGTTGGCATACTCTCTGCCATGAGCAGTCACTGCAACTGCCAGTGCGTCCTTTATCTCTATGGTCACTCGGCAACCACCACTTGTCCTTCAAAGTCCCTCTAAGCTTGTTCTCAGCTGTTCACAAGCAGAATGGGCTACCCGGAGATGTGGTAGGGTCCCCCTCCTTGGAGGTTTTCAAGCAAAGGCTGGGGGATGACTTCTCAGGCATGTGTCATGGTGGGGATTTCTTTTGGGTCTTGGTTGGCTTAGCTGGGTTGCTTCTGATTCTCGAATTTTGTGATTCTGTTCTGATTCTTGTTGCTGTTATCTAGGGGCCTCCAGATCACTCTCTCTTTTTCCTAATAATTTCAGTACTTGCCTTGTAATTTTCTATGAGCGTTATTGTCTTCTTACTGCCCCACCCCAAGGACCATGGAACTTTTCCATGTAACACACAACTGAAACTTTCCACATGTGCTGTTTCCCTTATTAGAATATGAGCTCCCTGAGAGCAGGGACTGTCTTACCTTTCTATCTGTATCCCCAGAGCTTAGCACAGTACTTTGCGCATAGTAGGTTCTTAATAAATGCTTCATTCATTCATTCATTCATTCATTTTTCTTTATCCCAACCTTTGCCCCATTTGAATATCCTGGTCTCCCAGTTCCTCACTCTCATTTCCCTCAACTCTCATGATCTCCTTTTCAACCACTCATAGGAGTCTTCATAACTTAGGACCAACCAAACTAAATTTTCCTTGTGTGATTGAATCCCTAGTTATGTCTCTGTCTACAGAGAGAGCATCTGGAATTCGGTAGAAAAAAGAATGTTAAAAATAAAAAAACTAATAGCTGTATTTCATTATATTTGGTTTCCTTTATTACCCTATGTATTTAATTTCATGCATTTAAAAACATGATTCTGGGAAGGAGTCAGTCCATAAAGATGTATTCAACAACCACTCCAAGCCAAGCACTGTGCTAGATTTTACCAACCAAACAAAGGAATCTGAGACTAAATTTGGAACTGTGCCCAAAGGCTAATCAAACTGTGCATTCCCTTTGACCCAGCAATACCACTACTAGGTCCGTATCCCAAAGAGATCATGAAAAGGGGAAAAGGACCCATGTGTACAACAATATTTATAATGGCTCTTTTTCTGGTGGCCAAAAATTGGAAATTGGGGGGAATGTTCATCAGTTGGGAAGTGGTATGAAGGTAATGGAATACTGTTGTGCTATAAGAAATGATGAACAGGCAGATTTCAGAAAAATCTGGAAAGACTTACATGAACTGATGCTGAGCAAAATGAGCAGAACCAGGAAAGCATTGTACACAGTAACAGTAACATTGTGCAACTGTCAATTCTGATAGCTTTTAGCTCTTTTCACCAGTACATGATCCAAGATGGTTCCTAAAGATTCATGATGGAAAATGCTATCCACATCCAGAGAAAGAACTATGGAGTCTGAATGCAGATTGATGTTACCTTTTTTCACTTTTTTTTGTTTTTTCTTTCTCATAATTTTTCCATTTTGTTTTGATTCTTCTTTCATAACATGACTAATGTGGAAATATGTTTAGCACAATTACTTGCCATCTTGTGGATGGGGGAGAAAAATTTGAAATCAAAATCTTATAAAAAATGAAAGTTGAAAACTAAAAAAAAAAAAAGAAAGAAAATCAATAAGAAGAGAATCTTTGCTCTAGAGTCTAGAGCATTAAGTAGAAAGGGTACTTTTTTCACCTAAGAGCCAGTCACATTCAGTTAGAGTCTTTTTGCTTTAGAAAAATCAGGAATATGCCATTCTGATACAGTATAGACCACTCTACTTGGAGTTGGGGGACCTGAGCTGGAACCTTGGCTCTCTGATAGTCAGCTGTGCAACCCTAGGCAAGTCACTTAACTTCTCTGAGTCTCAATTTGTTCATCTGCAAAATTGGAATAATAATTATGTTTGGGCATGATAAAAAATACTCACTTCTATAGTCCATTTCAAATGTACTTGTGGTCTGCCCTCTTTAACAGTCAGTGCTCTCTGACCTGAAGCATTTTCAGTAGGTGAGGTGTTGATATTTCTGATTTCTTTCAGTTTATTATATTGGGAAGGAAGCACTTTTCTAACCATGAGGGGCTACGTAACTTTGAATTGTTAGAGAGAAATGTGAGGCCAGCAGAAGGCTTGTAACCTAAAAAAAGAGGGCAGCTCCTGCTCAGGGTCCTGGATTATTGTATCTAGAGTTAAGGGCAAGGGAGCTTTGAGCCTTGCAAACTGAATCTACCCCAAATGAGCTAGTGGCAGTTAGATGTTTTAGTGGGTAGAGAACTGGACCTGGGGTCAGGAAGACCTGAGTTCAAATCCAGACTCATATACTTACTATGTGTGTGACCCTGGTTAAGTAACTTAGCCTTGTTTATCTCAAATTCCTCATCTGTCAAATGAACTGGAGAAAGAAATGACAAACCATTCTAGTATCTCTGCCAAGAAAATGCCAAATGGGGTCATGACAGGACTGAACAGCAACTGGGTAGGGGGGTCGCTAATTGGAGGGATCAGTCCATTTTGTCCACTTGCTCGTGAATTTCCATTGACATAAATAAAACTGTTCATGTTTTCAGCCATGTGAACTTGTGTGCTTTAAGGAAGTTTAGTCAAGTTAATGAACACTTATTAAGGGTCTGTGTAGGATGTAGTGTGGTCCTCTCATTTGCTAAAGTATATAGAGCCTTTGGCCTTAGGGCCATAAGGAAAATGAATAAATAAGAGAACTGGCTCTAAGACGTGATTAATGAGACGTGCTGTTTGAGGAGAGGAAAAAGGCATTTGGGACCATAATTAAATTTTGTTTGGAGTTTGGGTATGGTGGTCTGCATAAGTCAGTGTCTGCATCAAATGCCCCACAAGCTACTCGGAGGGAGTGTGATCCTATACTGATAACAGGTGGAAGTCTACGTTTGGTAAAGGCCGAAGGGGCAATTGCAGTCTCAGCTGTGATAGGACCCCTCTGGCAAATTGCCTGTGAAATTCCTTTGAAACGGGAATGTGTCCACCTATGCCCGAGTCTAGCTGTGAGGTGGTACCTAATACTGGATGGATGAATATCTGTGACCTTACCTGAATTTAAACAGAGCCAAGGATGGTTATCCTGTCATATTTGGAATGTCACATGTCCTGGCTTATCCCTTGTATAGCAAGTTTCAATGACC
>CM053585.1:463371636-463382975 GCA_028646515.1 Pseudochirops corinnae
GATCTCATTAGCATCATTATTTCATCAGATTAATGAAGAAAATCAGGATCTAGGAGATAAGGTAGAGCACAGCACGGATTTACATTGGGGGATGGGTAGGGAGGCAAGGCGGGAGCATGAAGGATTCCTGGGAAAGAGAGCTCTAGGTGGACCTTTTGGATTTTATGTTTACTTTCAGTCACTATTCTTTTCCTAATTGACTTCATCCTGGGATATTTCTAATCCTGCCAGCAGGGGGCAGCAGCACTTCATGTCTTAGAAATGCCAAGGGTGCTTGGTTTTTTGGCCTTGGGGCCTCTCAGGATGGCCAGAGAGGACTTTATTCTGAAGGTACATAACCACACTAGGCTCCAGCGTGTTGAGAATACCTTAAAGACCCAGCTAGTAGATGGTGGATGGGATGAGACTCCAATACAGCATGGGTACCAGGAAGCCCAAATATGTTCTGATGGACTCTGGGATCCTGGAAGGGGATGAATTCTCTGCTATGGCTAATCAATGCTAACCATCAAAAAACAGCCTCTGGGAACTTGTCTTTGAACATTTAGTCTTTAACTCATAAGAGAACACATAAGAGGACATGGACATGGTTAAAAGGTGCTCAGAACAATCTAATATGCAGATAGTGTCGAGCACTGGAAAGGCCACTGTGCTTGGAGTTAGAGGATCTGAGTTAAAATTCTAACTATGCCACTTTCCATCTGTGTAACTTTGGACAAGTCGCTTTCTTTGGGCCTCAGTTTCTTTTTTTACGTTAGTCAATAGACGTTTACTAGACACCTATGATGTGCCGATCACCTTGCTAATCTCCAAAAATTCATGGGATTGGATTAGCGGATTTCTGAGACCCATTCACGCTTCCATCTCCTAAAATTTTGTGTCATTTCACTGCAAGGAGTCTTTTTTATCTAACCTAGAGATAGCATCATTTACAAAGAGCTGTTTTTGCCAGGAGAAAAAGGATGTGCATTTTCCAGATGCCATTTGTGGAGTGACTAAGTACAAGTTTAAAGCTCTTAGGTCCTAAATTTCTTCTCCCACAAAGTGAGCTGGGGGCCAAGAGGATGAACTAAATCACTGTTTCCTAGATTAAACATAACTGTAGTCCTTGTATAAGGCTCTACCCTAACTCATGGCATAGGGTCTGGAAACTAGGGGGAAGGAAGGAAGGAAAAATCAGGAGAAACAGGATACAAGAGAAAAGGAATATGTATTTTAAGCTTATAGATTCCTTGAAAGGATGGGAAAATGCATCTGTCCAAGAATATTTATAGCAGCACTTTTTGTTGAAGCAAGGAACTAGAAACAAAATAGATGCCCATCTATTGGGGAATGACTGAACAAATTGTGTTATATGAACATAATAGAATATTATTGTGCCATAAGAAAAGATAAATATGGTGGATTCAGAGAAACATGGGAAGACTTGGATGACCTGGTGCTAAGTGAAATTAGCAGAACCAGGAGGGCAGTTTATGAGATAACCATAACGATAGCGTGAAGGAAAAATGACTCAGACACTTCAGAATTCTGCTCAAAACAGTAACTAGCTATTAGGTATATGATGTTGAAACATGCCTTTCACATCTGAACAGAGAGGGGATACATCATAGATACCAAATGAGGCATATATTCTCAGACATAATAATAATCATAATAATTTAATTGTCCAGCAAGGCATGCAATAGTGACAGCAATAGTAGCTAGCACTTAGTACCTTAAGGTTTGCAGAGCACTTTAAAAATATCATGCCATATTGTCCCTACAATAACCCTGTGAGATAGGGGCTATTCTTAGCCCCACTTTATAGATGAGCAAACTGAAGAAAACAGGCTGAGTGACTTGCCCTGGATTGCATAACTAGAAAACATCATCACCAGTATATTGACTTGTTTTGCCTGACTATATATATTTGCTATAAGGGTGGGCTTCTTTTTGAGAGTGGTGGTTAGTTAGTGCTTAGCCATAGCAGAGAATTCATCCCCTTCCAGGGCCCCAGAGTCCATCAGAACATATTTGGGCTTCTTAGTGGCCATTATGTATTGGAGTCTCATCCAATCTACCATCTACTAGCTGGGTCTTTAAGGTATTCTTAACACAAAAAGTAAAGAATGTTTTTTTAAATGTATAGAAGAAACAAAAAAAGATGTACAGAAAGGAACACAAAGCAACTTTGTTACTAATTTGTTAAATTTAATTCTATATGTCTTAAAAAGCTACACGTAACAGAAGTTCACAATTCCTTATACAATCTTGTCTTGTTCTTGGTATATTGAAATGCTCATGTTTGCTGATAACTGCTAAGTTCACAATAAAAAAAGAACATTTAAAAATAGAAAAAAGGAAATGAGTTTGAGCAGCCTGCAGTGTACGACTCATGATTTGGGGTTGGATGTGAAAGACATCAGTTAGTAAGAACATTAATAACTAGAAAAGGAGATGGGCCAGTAGCAAGAGTAAGACACAGTGAATGGCCAGCCTGTGCTGGTACATGGCAGTGAGGAGATGGCACAGTGGTGGTATTATTTAAAAGAACTGGAGGAAGACATCCAGAGGATCAGGAGAATCCTCTGTGGAGGATTGCCAGAAGGATATTAATGGATGAGAATTATAAGTTCACAGATTTAGAACTGGAAAGGATGCTGGATGCCATCATCTCATCCAACTCCTCTTTCTAATAGATGAAGAAACTGAAATCTCAAGAGAGGAACTGATTTGCCTTAGATCTCACAAGTATTTTCAGAAGTTGGATTTGAACCCACATATGACGGGAAGCTATGGAAGGGGTTTTAGTCTGTACTAGTGGAGGGGAATACCCACATTAATGAGATTGCAGATGAGTAATGAGTAGCTAATATATTCCCTTTGGGAGTAAGTGTTTCACAGAGAGAGATGAAGGTTTACCATGGCCTACAAATAGGGAGGACTAAAGTTATTGATCATTTAAGGTACCTTTCAGCTTCAAAAGTGTCCCAGCCCTGCTGTAGAATAGGTAATCTAATACACTATTGATGGAACTATAAATTGGTCTAAGAATTCTAGAAAGAATTTTGGAACTATATTCTAAAAGTAGCTATTACTAGGGACAAATCCCAAAGAGATCAACAAAAGATTAGAAAGGACTCATATGTGCAAAAATGTTTGTAGTGGCATTTTTTGTTGTATCGGAGAATTGGAAAACAAGTGGGTACCACAACTGGGTAATGGTTGAACAAATTATGGTATATGTATATAATGGAATATAATTGTGTCATAAGAAATAAAGAAAAGGGATGTATTCAAAGGACTCTGGGAAGATTTATGTAAACCAATGCAGAGTGAATAAATGAATGAATGAATGAAAGAATGTTTATAAAGCGCTTATTATATGTCAAGCTCTGCAACAAGTTCTGGGGATACAAATACAAAAACCCAAGACAGTCCTTGCTCCCCAAGATCTCACACTCTAATTGGGGGTGACAACACATATAAAAGATTTTTAGCTGCAGGGATGGGGGAAAGGCCAAGAAGTCCTTATGGTACATCATCAGGTCAGATAACATTAGCTAGGAGTCTGAAAAGCATAATAGCAGGGCACGTGATAAGCCTCAAGAATTTGAGGATGTGGTGGTAAGGCAGAAGGCAAGGGCTGGTGGGGTTCCATCTCACCGAAAACCTTATGGTTTGGAGATTCCCAGATCATTCAAGTGAAATAAACAGCCACATCACTCTTCTAGACCTGTGTGGGTCAGGGTTGTTGGGAGACGGTTGAGTGGCAGGCAAGCAGGATAATTTATACACTACCTACAATATTACAAAGGAAATCAACTTTGAAAGACTTAAGATCTCCTAGTAATGCAATGACCAACCACAACTCCAGAGGGCTGATGGGGAAGCAGGCTCCCCACCTTCTGGCAGAGGGGGGATGAACTAGACGTGCAGAATGAGCTGTATATTTTCAGATGCAGCAAACATTTGGATTTATTTTGCTTAACTATGCATCTTTGTCATAAAGAAAGGCTTTTATTTTCCTTTTGTGGGGAAGTCAGCAATAGGTGGGATGAGGAAGAGTAATAGTGATGCCAAAAAAGAAAAGAAAAAAGAATATCAATTAAACATTTTGAAAACATAAGAGTAGAGAGCAGAAGGAAGTTCAGAAGGGGACACAGACAAGCATGGTAATGTTAGTACTACTACCAAGTTAAATTTAAAATATACTTAAAAAAACCCACCAAGCTGTATGTAATGCTGTCTAGATTTTAAATAAAATCCTCTTTTTGTGTTCTTTTTTTTTGGAAGTATATATTCATCTAGTTAATAATAAAACAAAAAGTTAAAAAAAAAGTATCTCTACTCAACAAGAACCCTCTGTTCTGGGCAATATCTTCCTCGTTGTCCCCGTGACAAATGCCAAGGAATGCTACGGGGCAACAATGCTAATTTTTGGGTCTCCTTTGAATTTCTGTCTGAATTCAGTTCTCTTTTGTCCCTTTTGATTTCCTGGAGGTGTGTGCTGCATCTATTTCTAGCTCAGGTTTTGCTCGATCGAGTTTTCCAGCTATAGAGAAGTGTCATAGGAAAGCTCACCTGGTCCTTATTTGTTGACGACCAAACACAGAAACTCTTCTCTTTTTGCTATTCTTATTCTTCCTTCTCTCTGACTTCTATAACATTAAGTGTTTTCACCTACCATTAACCCTGGATCCCATTGGAGCCCCTTGCTATTTAGGATCATTGACTTAGAGCTAAGAGGGGCCTTAAAAGCCATTCGGTCCAATCTTTTCATTTTACAGATGAGAAACTGAGTTCCATAGAGGTTAAATATCTTGTTCAAAGTCATACGGGTCATAAATAGCAGATTTAAGGTTCAAACCTAATTTTTCTGACTCCAATTCCTTTGTCCTTTGTGTGTTTTCCCAGATTCGGTGTAAAAAATCAATTTGCATAATGAAATTATGCAAAATGTGCTGAATCCCTATTGATCCAGCGCTCTTTAAAATTAAAAAATATCTGAACTCAAATATAAAAAAAAAATGGACACTGTAGAACGAGAAAAGAGATTTGTGTGTGAAACTTCATACATGTACCTTGTATGATATGTTGTTGTACAGTTTGCTTTTATGCATAGTTATGTACAGCTTGTTTTTCTTGAAAAATATATAATAAATCAACTTTCCAAAATGACCTGTTCATTTGTTAGTCCTTCTGGTTTTCCTTCTGTTTTCTTCTGTACATTAAAAAATACTTCAATGATTCTCTTTTAATTTTTTTATTTTTGGCAACTATGCAAGGGTTTATTGGTAAATATTTAACATCCAACTCTGATAAAAACAGTATGAATGATGCACTTTAAGTTTAGTCTGCATTATTTACATGTTCCCCATTATTTCCTAAGTGTAGGCAATCAACAAAACAATACACCAAGGCCTGATTTGTAGCATTTTCTGATTTCTGAGGAGTAACTGCTCACACTGAAAATTTAACAGTCGTTCCGTCTTGAGCACACCGCTGATTCTACCCGAAGGCTCTTCCCTCTCTCCCAAAT
The DNA here is from genome assembly GCA_028646515.1 of Pseudochirops corinnae. NCBI lineage: Eukaryota > Metazoa > Chordata > Mammalia > Diprotodontia > Pseudocheiridae > Pseudochirops > Pseudochirops corinnae. The sequence continues at coordinate 463,377,161 of CM053585.1, forward strand.
GCCCTCTTCTCCCTTGGGGGAAAAAAAGAAACAGAAAACCTTTGTAACAAATGTGCATAGTCGAGCAAAAGACAATTCCTATATTATCTGTGTCTAAAATGTATTTCAGTAACAAGAACATCACCTTTTTGTCAGGAGTTGGAGAACATCCCTCATTTTCAGTTCTTTGGAGTTGTGGTCAGTCACTGCATGAATCAGAGTTCTTAAGTCTTTCAAAGCTGTCTGTCTTTATAATGTCATTTTTGAATAAATTGTTGTCCTTGTTCTGTTCACTTCACTTTGCATCAGTTCATAAAGTCTTCCTAAGTTTCTCGGAAACCATCCCTTTTTGTCGTTTCTTACAGAGTAATTAATATCCATTAATTCATATGTTTTTATTTGTTTACCCATTCCTCAGTTGGTGGGCACCCCTTTAGTTCTGAATTAGTTGTTATGAGAAAAAACCCTGCTATAAATATTTTTGTACATATGGACCCTTTTCTTCTTTCTTTAATCTCTTTGAAGTTATAGGCCTAGTAGTAGCACATAGCACTCTATTTATAGACCATGCAAGCCACAAATTAAAAAAAGGAAAAGCATTTAATTAAGATATAAAACAATATAAGCAATGAGAGGAAAGCAAGTAGTAGAATCACTCACTTTGTTCTATACTGAACTCCCCATTAGTAACCTCCCTCCATTGCCTGTTCCTCTAGTCACCTGTGTGATACAATGCCAAGACCACATGCATTGCCTAGTCAGATAGTTTCCTATATCTTTCTTTCCTTATGACTTCATAATTCTTATCTGCCTTGTTTGCCTTTTCCACATTCTTCTTATAGTGGGCTTGATAATGAGAATAAATAATAAAAAAGGACTAACTGGAATTAAAATGTTAAAGACTAATGATAATTTAATGCATTTCTCCTTCAAAACAATACTTGAATTATTTTAATGGTAGTTCCTAATGTTTTCACCCCAAAGAAGGAATTTTGGCCAACTGGAGCAGTAGGGGAGAAGACTTCAGGGCAATAAATATGCTTTCCTTACCTCCCCCTCACTCAGATTACCCAATACACATTTGAATAAGCCAGCCCTGGGGAATGTGAGGGGGTTTGGAGGGGAAGGGACTATCTCTAATCATCTCTAAGGAAGAAGACTGCTTAACTGGTTGCCACTTTTATTGTGGAACAACTCTCAGTCAAAAAGGTTTCAATGATAACCAGGATCAATCCTTCTTGCCAGAGCTTTTAATGGAGATAAAGGGCAGGAAGTCACTGTTCTTAACAGCAGTACTTCCTTTCAATGATGATTGCCACTAAATCCCCTGTTACTTAGATGTAGGACAACCTGGGCCCCTGAGAAAGGATTGTAGTTGTCTTTGTTGGTCAGGAACCAAAAGTAATGAAATTCAAAATGAACCAAAGAGATTTTATTGATAAATATTCTTGTAACTCCCCTCCCAGACAGTCAAAAAATTAAACCGGTGGATCTGGACTATCATGGGTCCCCCAGGGCACAAATGAGTCAGCAGGGTTAAGGAGGAAGGAGGCTTGATAAGAAGAGACTTTCTCTGCACTTTCTCCACAGGCTTCCCTGAGGCCATGACCTGGGCTTTCCCTTTCTGTTGTTCTTTTGGTCAGTTCTGGGAGCTGTCCCAAACCTAAGAGTGGAGCTGAGGATGGTGCTCAATAAGAGTTATACTTGGAGGGAGGAGCTGAGAAGAATGATCCACTCACACAAGGGTGGGAGCCAAATGGAAGGAGTAGCTAGCAAGCCTCTTCAATCAAAACCACTGGTGAATAGAATGGCATACGTGCCTATGTGTAGATGCATTTCTGAAGTTCCTGTTTCCCCTTCAGTCTTTTCAGATCCCTAAAACTCATTGTCCATGGTGTTGCCTCATAGTTTCTTACATTCTCTGTTGACTCACCAATGATTTTTAATCTGCTTATCTATATGCTGACGTTCACGGAAGTCTAGCCACATCTGGGGGTGGAGAGGACATTTATCAGCATTATACTAATGAATGTTAATGAATGCTCACTAAGGGGACCAGGACACCCATGTGCCAGCTTGACTCTAGAGGCAGGGCATTAATTGTTCTGAGAACAGAAGGCACAGAGAAGGCAGCTCTGAGCTGGGCAGGGTGTGGAAAAGTTTCTCCTTGAGCTGAACTGATATGGAATCTGCTTGGCTTAGGCAGGTCAAGATAGGATGAGTGTGATACCAGTTAGTCAGTTGACAAACATTTATTAAGCGTTATTTACTGTATTCCAGGCACTGTGCTTAGGGCCCTGGATGCAAAGAAAGGAAAAAACAGTTTCTACTCTCAAGGAGCTCACATTCTAATAGGGGAGATAAGAAGCAAACAGTTAGGTACAAAGAAAATAAATTTGGAGTAGATGGAAGGCAATCTCAAAGGGAAGGCAGTAGCAGAAGGGAGTCCTTCTGAAAATGAGATTTGAGCTGAGTCTTGAAGGAAACCAGGAGGTGGAGAAGAGGGAAAGCATTCCAGGCATAGAGGCAGTCAGTGAATGAACAGAGTCCAGAGATGGAGTACTGTGTACAAGGAACAGCAAAGAAGCCAGTGTCTAGAGGGCCTTAAAGTTGAAAAAGACTAGAAAGTTAGGAAGAACCAAGTTTTGAAGAGCTATAAAAACCAAACTGAGAAGTTTATATTTGATTCTGGAAGCAATAGGGAACCACTGGAGTTTATTGATTAGAGAGGTGAAATGGTCAGAGCTATGCCTTAGGAAGATCACTTTGGCAACTGAGAAGAGAATGGACTAGTGTTAGGAGGGAATTGAAGCTTCAAGAGGCTATCTAGCAGGTTACTGCAGTAGTCTAGACTGAGGTGACAAAGACTCGAACCAGAGTGGTGACTATGTGAGTGCAGAGAGGGAGACATATATGAGAGATATTACAAAGGTAGAGATGTCAAGCCTTGGAATTTTATTGGAAATATAAGGAGTATGAGAATGAAGAATTGAAGATAATCTCAAGGTTGTAAGTCTCAGTGACTGGGATGATGGTGGTGCCCTTGGTAATAATAGGGAAGTTGAGAAGAGGGGGAGGGTTTTGGGTGAAAGATCATTTGTTACATTTTGGACATGATGAGTTTGAGATATTGATGGGATATTCGCTTTGAGATGTCCACTAGGCAGTTTGGTGATATGAGGCTGGGCATCAGAAGAAAGCCTAGGGTTGAATAAAATAATTTAAGAATCATCTGCATAGAGATAATAATTAAACCCATGGGAGCTGACAAGATGACTAAGTCAGACAGTATAGAGAGAGAAGAGAAGAGGGCCTTGGAGAGAGGAGTTGTCCATAGTTAATGTGACTAGGATGAAGATCCAGCAAAGTAGACTGAGGGGTGATGGGAGAGGTGCGGTGAGAGGGATGTTATGATAACTTAGAGAGCAGGACATATCTAGGAGTAAAAGGTGGTTGACATTGTCAAAGGCTACAAGGAGGTCATGAAAGATCAGGATGGATAAAAGTTCATTAGATTTGGCACTTCAGAGATATTGATAACTGTGGAAAGACAGTTTCAGTTGAACAACAGGTTGGAAGTCAGATTGCAGAAGGGTTTAGAAGACAGTGAGAGGGGTGGAGGTAGAGGAATGAATTGCAGAGGATTTTCTCAAGCATTTTAAAGGGAAGAGGGATATAGGACAATAGTAAGAGCAGAATGTAAAGGACCTTTAAGGATGGATAAGACATTTGTAGGAAGCAAGGAAGTGGCCAGTAGATAGGGAGAAATTGAAGGTTACTGAGGGGAAACGATAGAGGGGCAATATGGTGGAGAAGATGGGATGGAATGGCATCAAGGGTACATGCCAATGGATACAATGGGTCTTCTGGACTTTCTCCACTCTCCTTTTTTTCCTTCGTTATACCCCATGGGTTGGTTATTCTGGCACTTCCTACTTTTTAGAGGGGGATGGAATGCTTTAGTATTTGAATGGGAAGAAACTTTAGAGATCAGTTATTAGATCATAAACATAGATCATTTGACAGAAGAGGAGACTAAGAAATGAGTTGCTCAATGTCACACTCATAGTAAATACCAGACTAACGCAGATCTTGGGGCTCTAAATTCAGTGCTTGTTTATTCCCTGAAGGAGCCCTCTTTACCATTTAAGGGATTTCAGTGCTTTTATAAAAGTTGTTACTTAGATATTTAGATCTGTGAAGTCATTTGCATGCCATACGCCTGTGGCACATGGAAACTCCTTACCTTCCTAGCTGAAGGACAATGTTTATTTTTTAAACCCTCTGTAGAGGATTCACCCACCCAATGTCCTAGAGACTTTCCTCTGCTCCTTTGAATGATATCTCCAGCATATTGGTGTAGAAGTTACTGAATCATATTTTAAGTCATTGTAAATGTGTATTTTTTAGTTTTTTTGTTTTATTCATCTCTTTTGTGTAGAGGAAATAAATGGCTGTTCTATACAGAAAAAAGAAGTCCATCTATTATATTACTAACAAATTCATAGACTTTATTGGGAAAATAACTTATTCTGGTTCAGAGGTTCATAAATAAAGTTGGGGTTTTGCAAACACTGGGGATTGCAAGAAGTCAGAATAAACAGACTTATGACTAATTTAAATGATTCTGTCCAACTTGTAGATCTTAACTAAGGTTACCCACTAACTCAATAGTCTTCACTTTTCTAGGATGAGTATCCCAAATACTCATTTGTAATTCAGTTGTTTGGGGGAGGAAGTCTTCTCATAGTTATGGTCTGTCTCCACCTTATCTTTCCAGACTCACTTCATAATACTACTCCAAGCTAAACTGGCCTATTTGTTGTTCCTCTTTCATAACATTCTTCCTTCTTGGCTTTTGCACAGGTTGTCCCTCATGCCTGGAATATACTCTCTCTTCACCCTTGGTAGTACACTGGGCCTTGAGTCAGGAAGACCTGAGTTCAAATGTGACCTCAGACATTTACTAGCTGTATAACCTTGGACAGGTCATCTAACCTGTTGGCCTTGGTTTACTCATCTGTAAAATGGGGATATAATAGGATCTCCCTCTTAAGGTTATTGTAAGGGTCAAATGAGATAATAATTGTTAGGCTTTCAGTACAGCATCTGGAATCTAGTAAGCACTATTTTTTTTATTGTTCCTACTACTATCATTTTTGGAATCCTTAGCTTCATTCAAGACTCAGCCCAAGTGACATTTTCTATAGAAGGCCTTTTTTTTTTTTGCCTCAGAATGGAAAGACTTGGTTCCAAATGCCTCTGACATATACTGGCTATGGACCCTGGGCCAATACCCAGCCTCTCAGTATCCCAGGTTGTGCTCTAAGACTGTAAATTGTAGACTAGATGCTTGTCTGCATTGGTAAAGGGAGTTTCCTCAGGGGAGTTCTGAAATCACAAGATTGGTTGAAAAGAAATTCCCAAAAATAAAGGAGAAAAGTTACAGAAGTCTTTAAAAACTGACTCTGACTTTTCTTTCTTTTTTGCTTTTTTTTGAGGGGCAGTTGGGGTTAAGTGACTTGCTCAAGGTCACATGGCTAGTAAGTGTTAAGTGTCTGAGGCCAGATTTGAAATCAGGTCCTCCTGACTCCAAGGCTGGTACTCTATACTCTGGCTTTTCTGCAAATGTAGGGAGGGCAAGGTCTTTCTCCTCCTCTATCTGGTCTGAGCCCCTTTCTCCATCTCATCCCAGAATCAGTTAACCCCCATGCCTATCTGGGTTGGATGCTGCATCCTAGTCACTATTCAGATCACCAAGTCTTCTTGCTAGACCTAGTGTTCCTTCCATCCATCCTTCCTTCCTTCCTTCCTTCCTTCCTTCCTTCCTTCCTTC
>CM053585.1:463383475-463441025 GCA_028646515.1 Pseudochirops corinnae
CCCCCCCCCCAACCCAAAGTCATCCTTCTTTGTTAACAAAGAAAAACACTCAAGCAAAACCAATCCATGTGGAGACCCCTTCTGATAATGTATGAAAACTTTCTACACTGTTAGGCCTGCACATTTCTACTGAAGGGAAGGGAGGTACATTTCTTTACATTTTTTCTCCTGCTGGCTTTCACTTCCCTGTTGGTGACCATTATGAAGACCAAAATGAAGATTCTTTTATTCCAGAGTATTGTGGACCTGCTGCTACCCAGAGGAGAAGGATAACCATCCAGCAATATGATGAAGCTCTACTCTGCACCCTGGCATAGTATTGGGCACCATGGAAATGCAGTTCCATTTGGGGTCAAAAACGACAGCTGTCTCTTGGAGCCCTTCATTGGCCAACATGGAAAGACTAGACCAAGAAATCATTTGGAGAGGGCTCTGGTGAAACCCCCCTATCATTATGAAACACATCCCTAGGGACTTTCAGACCCTCTGAAAAAGCATTGCATCCTGCATCCTCATACACTGAGCCACAGCCAGAGCTCACAGATTAATTACCATCGTAGGAGTTAATCAGAGATTTCCAAGGCAGCAATGGTGGGGATTTGAGAGAAAACAGGGTAAGCAGCTGTCAGACACAATCCCCCTGCTCCTGCATCCTCTCCAGGAGGCACAAGACAGGAGGATTTCAAGGCAGTTCCTGGATGAGATCGTGTTTTCAACATGCTGATGGCTATGGGAATTCTGAGGAGAGCCACATACAGGATTAAGGGATGGGGGCCAGGGAGGGGATGGGAAGTGATGCATAGCGGAACCTAGAGTAGGAGTAATAAGATGCACAGCTTGATTTAGGGATGGTTGGGGCTGGGGGAAGTGGCGGCGATATGTAGCTTTGAAGGCTGTCAAGACCGGCAGAGAGAATCCACAGCGGCCCTGTGTATGTTTGCATTTGGGGCTTTAGAGGGGATTTTCTAACCAATGCAAACAGAAAGAGCTTTGACGTCCAGACACTGAGATACTATAGACCTATTCTCTACCTGCCAGTTTCTGATGAGACAAGCTGGCAGGACAAATACGGGCTGAGCAAGCGTGGAGAGAGCATGGCAAAGTCGCCAGGGAGAAAGGTAGCTGGCATCAGGCAGCCAGGGCTCCATTCCCGGCTCTGCTAATGACTCTCCATCTGACTCCTCACCATGCCTCCTTTTCTTCATCGGCAAGATGAGGGTTATGTTGCCAGCCACTCTGCCAGCAATCCTGCTAAATGGTTGTGAAGATAAAAGAGATAGTATTGAGAGGGAGGGAGGTAAACGGAGCCGAAGTCCTTGGGGAGAGGGACTCCAAACACGGTCAGCCTCATGCAAAAGTGAAGCAGGTTGCTATAAATGTGTTCTGTAAACTAAAAGAGCTTCTGCCTCAAATATCTCCCACCTTGCTCTGTTGCTAATGCCTGACACTCTCCCATTCGAGTCACTCTTTTGGGCTAAGGCATTATTCATTATTAAAATGCAAAAGCCTTTAGGAAGGATACCACATTAAGCCACTAATAATTCATTCAACATACATTTATTAAGTACTTACTGTGCCCTTCACAGAAGTCTTCATTTGTCGCCTTATTGTAAAGTGGAGAAGACCCTTGGGTCCTTTTTAAAAAAAAAAATCAACAAACATTTATTAATCACCTGCCAGGTTGGGCTTTGTGCTAGATGTTGGGGATGCAAAGATAAAGATGAAATAATCCTTTCCCTCAAGGAGCTTACATTCTTCTGAGATGGAAGCAACATATGTACAGATTTGTATACAGATACAAACCAAACCCAAAGGAAGCTGCATGCTTCAGTGGAAAGAACGCTGGCTCTGGGTTCAACCCTACCTGTGGTCATGTGCTGGTCACTTAACTTCTCTATGCTTTAGTTTCCTTATCTGAGGGATTTGGGATGAAGAATTTGGACTGAACTAGTCCCTTCTATATCTAGGATATTATCTTCTTTTTCTTTGGAGAGGGAAAGACTCTTGTGATGTTCCTCAAGGTTATAGCCATAGCATTCAAGTTTCAACAAAAGCTTTTAGCATGAACCTGGCAATGGACTTTATGTGTGTAGTCACCGGATGACCAGGCTGGCCAGGTTGGGAAAGGCTCAATACCAGTGAATGGGCCATTTGGTAGTGATTTTTTTTCTTTTGCAAATCCTGATGAACATCTCCTGAGCAGTCTTCCTCAGTGAAAGGAGCCTCTCACATTGATGATATCACAGTTCTTTTCAAATATTGAAGGAGTTTGTGATGTGTGAGGCACTATCTTAGATTTCATGAGGGACATAGAGATGAATAAGACATAGCCCCTGCCCACCAGGAACTTCTGTTCTCTTTAGAGAAATAAATCTAGGAACCATTGACTATCACCTCTGATCCAATTCTCTTTAGGTATCTTCTTTATGATACTAATGACGGATTATCTGACTTATAGCCTCTTCTTGAATATTTCCAGTAATAGGCAGTTTATTGCTTTGTAAAATAGCCTACCCAATGAATTGAACTCCATCTCTCAAAAAAATGGGACTCAATTCCCCAGGTGGGACTTAAACATGCTTAGGATTACAGTATCCATGAAGTTAATCTCATATGTTCAAAGGCCTGACCTCTGAGATCAATAAAGGTCATTTTGATAGGAGCCAAAAAACTCTATATCTTTCTATCCACTGCCACTTCCACCTTCAATATGTGATAAATATTTCTAATATATATTAGGCAAAAATCTGCCGGCTTGCTTCCACCGGCCCTACTTCTGCAATTCAGAATGTTAGTTTTCTTTTCATTGTGAAATCCCTGAAGATAGTTGAAAATAGTGGCTATATACACCTTTAGTCTTAGATCCTCCAGTCTCAACCTTCTTGGTTCCTGTACTTATTCCTTGTATTATGTGGTTTTCAGATGTTTCATCATCTTGGTTGCTGCCTTTGTGCTATATTTTGTCAATATCTTCCTTCAAATGTGTTATTTAGAATTGAACACAATATTCCAAATATGGGCTGGCCAGTACATAGCGGAAGTGAACTAAACTTCCATTAATGCAGACTAAAAGGTAGCTGGGCATAGTGGAGTAGTCAGAAAGACTTATGTTCAAGATGGCAGAATCAAAATTCAAAATTATCTTGTCAGACTGGAATCATGGTCTGACCTATTCTAGCTGTTGTGGCCAAGGGTAAGTCATAAACTTTTGGTACTTCAGTCAGTTCTCTAAGACTATAAGTTATATTCATTGGGGCTCATTGGTAGAAAGATTTCTTTGCACAGATAAATTCATAGGTTTAGACCCTTCATCTCTCCAGTCCCAAAAGATCATTGTCTTTTGTAAAAAGCAGCTATTATTGCTTCATATGAAAAAATTTCTCTTGAATTATTACAAATCAAGGCTTGTCCTATCCTGTATTCACAACTAAATACTTGAATCAAAATTCAGGACTTTACATTTATTGCTGTTAAACTTCATTTTGCTGGTTTTTGCCATTGGCTCAACCATCAGATTGGATAATTTTCAGTCATGATCCTTCCATTTAAAAGAGGAAGGATCATACAATTAAAAGAGCACTGGCTTTGGAGTCTGAAGACCTGGGTTTAAATCCTGACTCTGATCCTATCTGTGTGACCTTGGACAAGACACTTAATCTCCTTGGGTTTCAGTGTCCTTACTGGTAAATTGAGGGGAATGGATTGGATGGCCTTTGAGACACTTTCTAGGTCTAGACTTATGATCCCCAGGATGTCATCCAAAATTTGGTAATAATCTTTCTATTTCTTAATCCAAGTTATTAATAAAAATTAATATGAACAGAACTGAACGCATCATTTTATAGTATTAGGTATACCACGACTTAATCATGTCATGTTTTTAGATTGTTATTAGACCAGCTGTGAATCTACTTCATGATTTTTAAAAATCTAGTTTTCATTTTGCTACCTTATTGACTAGGATATCGTGGGATTCTTTGTCAAATGCTATGATGAAAGAAAGATATGCTATGTCTGTCACAATCCTCTGTAGTAAGATCTAATAATATTATCAAAAAAAGAGGAAATGAAGTTAGTCTTTCCTCTTAGTGAACCCATGTTGTTACCTATGAATCACTACATTCTTTCCTGAATGCTTCCATACTATCTATCCCATTATTTCTTCACAATTTTGCTAGGGGTTAGTGTCAGGCTTGCAAGTCTCTGGTTTCTGGAAGCTATCTTTTCACTTCAAAAATTAGGGCATTTACCCTTCTCAAAACTTCAGCCATTGCTCCAATTCCCTATTCTCAAGATAACCAACTGTAGCTTCTAGACTCCATCTTTACTTGTCTAACTTAGTATCATGAAGCAGCTAACCTAAAATGGAATCTATAATTAAAACAACAATTCTTACACATTGGGGATTTTCTATGAATGGTAACAATATGACAGATATAGACAGAATATTGGTAATGACAGATGGAATCTAGGAAAAAGGGAGCTAGACAGTAGAAGTTGTCACTGTCTCCAGCACCATCCAGGAGAGAAGTTGCCTTGGCACAGTCTGAGACATAAGTATTCTAGTCTGTGTGGCAGATACTACTGGGTGATGAAAATATGCCCTAAAGATGACCAGATCCCTTGCTCTAAAATGATCATGCTTTAGGGATCAGTGTAATAAGCCACCAAGCAGTTACTGAGTTACCTACTATATTCCAGGTACTGTGCTAAACCCTAGCAATGCAGAGAGAGGTAAAAACAGTCCCTGACCTCAAGGAGCTCACAGTCTAATAAGACAGCAGGCTGACAAGTATGTATAAACAAGATATATCCAAGATAAATTAGGGATAATCAACAGAGGGAAGGCATTGGTGTTAATAAGGATCTGGAAAGACTTTTTGGAGAAGATAGAATTTTAGCTATAAGAAAATGATAATAAGAACAGTATACACATTTAACCATATTTGTAAAAATGTTTAAAAGAGAGGCTTTCAGCGAATCAGATTTGGAAGAGGATACAGACATATTGGGCAGCTAGGTAGTGCAGTAGATAGAGTACCAGACTTGGAGTCAGGAAGACTCATTTTCCTGAGTTCAACTATGGCCTCAGATACTTCCTAGTGGTATGTCCATTGGCAAGTCACTTAACCCTGTTTGCCTCAGTTCTCTCATCTGTAGAATGAGCTGGAGAGGGAAATAGCAAATCCCTGTAGTGTCTTTCCCAATAAAACCCTAAATGAGGTCACGAAGAGTCAGATACAACTAGAAAATCACTGAACGACAAATACATCGCTATTGTTTTCATTCTGTTGAATCGAAGTATAAATAGTTTGAATTTGAGCTTTATTTTTGGAGATTTAATCTACATTTTTAGTTGCTTGTTGGACACTAAGTTAATGATGTGTCTAAAACATCTCTCAATTTGATCTCCTTCTGTGGCTACCACCACAGGTCTTTATTATCTCTCACCTGGACCATTGCAATAGCCCCCAAATGGTTTCCTAGTCTTAAGTTTCTCTCCTTTTAAATCTATTTTCCACACAGCTGCTATAATGATATTCTTAAAACATAGGTCTGGTCACGTCGCTCCCTTTCCCAGTGGTTTCTTTTTACTTTTAGAATCAAATATGAACTCCTCTGTTTGGCATTTAAAGCTCTTTACAAGTCACCTCCAGCCTATCTCTCTATCTCAATAACTCCCCTTTGGGAGCTCTGTAGCCAAACTGGTCTTGCTCTTCCTCCCACGTAACATTCTATCTTTGGTCTCAGTGCTTTGACATAGGCTGTCCCCTATACCTGAAACTCACTCTTTCCACTCTTAAGGACTTAGAATCTCTAGTTTTCTGCAAAACTCAGACCAAAAGCTATGTCCTGAGTGAAATTATTCTGGATTCTTGCAACTGCTAGCATCTCCCCTACCCCAATACTTTGCCAACATTTTACAAGTTCTTATATGCATACTATGTATGTTGTCTCTCCATAAAATGTAAATTCCCTAAGGACAGGGAATGTTTAATTTTTGTTTGTATCTCCAGTGCCTAGCACAGTGCTTGGAAAATAGGAGGTGCTTCATAATAGCTTGTTAATTGATAATTTAAAAAACCCATGCTTACAAAAATAAATCACACCCAAAACCTAAAACAAAACTCCTTTATGTTATTAATTAAACTTTTTTCCAATACTCGAATAGGAGAAAGGAAGTACTTTAGTAACCAGACATAAGTATTTAGGTCTTAATGGAAGATCTTCCCTATTGCAAACTAATATAAATGGGTTTTATTGTTTATAATTCAGTATTTTGTGAATTAAAGTCTAATAAGTTCCCCAGAGCCTAATCGTGACCGAATGAAGTGACACATTGGAGTTTCTGAACTTGTAAAACTCAAGTTGGACCTTGGAGAGTCCATTCCCACCCCCTCCTCACAGCTTGGAGGTGCAGTGGTTAGAACTCTGGGCCTAAAGTCAGGAAGACCTGAGTTCAAATCCAGCCTCAGATACTTCCTAGCTGTGTGTCCGTTGGCAAGTCACTTAACTTCTGTCTTCCTCAACCATAAAATGGAAATGCTAATAGCACCTATCTCTCAGGGTTGTTGTGAGAATCAAAGGAGATGACATTTTTAAAGTGCTTAGAACAATCCCGGAACACAATAGGTATTTAATAAATGCTTGTCCTCTCTCCTCTGCCTTACCTCCTGTGTGACTAAACCAGAAACAGCCTACCTGTCTTGCCCTTGAAGTATCATCCTTGCTAACTTCTGGCAGCAATCTAGGCTGCAGAGGCTGGCAGGATCCTAAATATTTCTAGGACATGATAAATACCTTTCAGAACAGATCCCCCAAACTTGAGAACACTGACTCGGGAAGCTGGGAGGGGAGGGAATGGTTTGGAGCTCCCTTGGAATTGGTGCAGATGGACAGATAGAGGCAGTCTTGGGTTGGGAGTGCTCTGCAAATCTTGATCCAGGCAGGATCTAGGAGTTAAGCTCTTCCAGATGGACTCCAGTCCAATGAATATGTTGATGCCAATGTGGTTTTCCTTAGATGTAGATCTGACCATGGGACTTCCTACTCAGTCAACTGCAGTAATAAAACATCAATGCCTCTGTTTAGCTTTTAAAGCCCTGTACACCTTGCCTCCAACCCATCTGTTCAGTCTCATTGGATAGTACTCTGATATTCCACAGTTCAGTCAAACTGATCTTTTCTTCATTCCTCCCGCGCTCCATTTCCTGTCTCTCCTAAAATGTGCTCCCTCCTCATCTCTACCTTTTCTCTGTTTTCCTTCTTTCCCTCCTGCCATTTTTCTTTTAAGATGTAACTCAGGCACCATCTTCTGCATGAAGCCTTTTCTGATCCTTCTTTTCCAAACTACCTTGTATTTAACCATTTTGTATATATTTGTATTCATTAACTCTCTCTGTACACACACACACACACACACACACACACACACACACACACACACACATATATGTATACACACAAGTATATATCCTCAATAGATTGTAAGCTCCTTGAAGGTAGGAAATGTTGCATTTTTATCCTCATTGCCTAGCCTAGTTCCTGGAACATAGTAGGTCTATTAAGCACCTACTATTTGCCAGGAACTAGGCTAGGCAATGAGGGTACAAAGATAAAAATGCTTAATAGATACTTTTTGATCCCTTGATTGACATTGAGTGTGAGGGTTTGGCCCCCATGTGTAACATGAGTGCTATTCACAAGAGGAGACCCTGGCAAGCAGGGTGGTAACAGTATTTGGGGGGAATATGGAGACTGCCCACAGTATCCCACTTTAGCCATCCCAGCAGATGCCACCAGGGGGAAGTAGGAGGGAGAGTTGTCGATGAGAGAAGCCAGGACCCCCTTAGGCTAGACACCAGGGGAATGGCTTCTATGTTTCTAAAATTGGCAGCTTTCTCTCTCTTTTTCTGTTGGTGTGGGTGGAGAGGGGTGGGAGGAGGTGGACCCTATCAAGTGTGGAGCAGCACACTACCTGAGATGCATTTGCTTGCCATGGACATGCTTGCTTTGGGTTGCTCACCCTTATTCTATCGTTTTCTTGCTCTCTGAGGAGTGCATGTGAAATGCTGTAATCCTGTTACCCTTGTCCTTTCCAGTCCAGGAGTTTAAAAATCCAATTCCCTGAGAACAGTTGCAAACATAATAGATACAGATGTCAGAGGAAATGCCAGTGAGAGTATCAGTTTTCTCTGCCAGTTTGCCAAGGGGTGGTTGCCAGAGAGCAGAGGTGGTGTTTGGGCACAATTGCCATTATTCTATTTCAACAAATTGCAAAACTTGGGGTAGTTTTGTTTTTTGTCTTGTTCTCTCACTCCTCAAGCTCAGTGCCCAGGTCATAGTAGGCAATTAATAAGGCTTATTGATTGACTGGTTGAAATCAATCCTTTCTTCTTGAAGATTCTCCGCTCCCAGTATCTCACTCCCCTCCCTCTAACCATTTACCATCTCTTTACTTCTACAATCTTTTCTCCCTTCCATGCTCAGTCCCAGAGTTCATTCTCCTTATTCCTGCTCCAAAAATCCCCTTAGTCCCTTTTCTTAGAGGTCTGTTGAGTTTGACGTTATTTCTTTCTTGAGGGAGATACAGTTTTTCAAGCCAAATCTTGGTGCGTCTATATTTTGGATCTCTCTGGCTCCAATGGGCTCCTGATTACTCAAGTCCTTGGTGAATAGTCTAATACTTATTAGACTTTGGTCATGGGCCTTGATGAGCCTTGTCAACTCCTTAGAGTGCTAGCTTATCTGCTCAGAATCTATCCATTAAACTTTTGCCTTCTGATCCAGGATTTTTACCTTTCACTAGTGGAAAGAATGCTGGACTTTGCTTCTGATTTTAATTAGCTACATGACCATGGATAATTTACTTTATCTTGCTAAGCCTCAGTTTACATATCTGCAAAGAGGGCATAATAATACATGTACTGTGCTGCTAGGAGAAGCAAATATGATAATGTATATAAAAAACTTTGCGAACCTTAAAGAGACATATTTTGTTCAGTCATTTCTTAGTCATGTCCGACTCTTCATTTGACTCCGTTTGGAGTTTTCTTGGCAGAGATTCTGCAGTGGTTTGCCATTTCCTTCTCCAGCTCATTTTACAAATGAGGAAGCTGAGGCAAACACAGTTAAGGGACTTGTGTAGGGTCACACTTCTAGGAAGTGTCTGAAGCCAGATTTGAACTTAAGGAGTATTCCTGACTCCAGACCTAGCACTCTAGCCACTGCATTCTATCTGACCTTTAGGGCTATATAAATGTCAACTATTAGTATTATGCTTCTATCCTGACCCTAATTAGCTGGTCTTCTGCTGCATCCACCCTACTCATTTCCAGTATCTGTTTCCTGTTTTCCCTTCTACCTGTGGTCTTTGCACACTCCCAACCACTAGAGTATACGTAAAGATTCCTGCAGGCCACCTAGTGACTTAGAAAACCACATATTAACACCACCTACGTCCTATTATGTTTTTATTTATTTCGTTAAATATTTGCCAATTACATTTTAATTTGGTTCTGGCCTCATTCTGTATTGTTGTGGATCTGTTGCAGCCTCCGTGTTTGATCCCTCTGCTCCAGAACACAAGACTGGGCATTCTAGCCTTTGCTTTACAAAGGAGAGGAGAACAGATGGATTCAGCAATGATACACTAGGGTTAGGCAGTTAGAAGTGATCATGAAAGAATTGTCCATATTTCCTGTGGTACCTGAGCTTTCTAAGGCTTACCTTAACTGCAATTAACCATGCATGGTTATGCATGGTTCTCTCTAGCCTGAAGCACCCCGCACACTTGTGGGACCCAAAAGAGAATGATTTTTCCACATTAGAAGAAGCCTCAAGGTGAACATGGGGCTTCGTCCCCTGGGCATGCTGAAATAACTCATTTCCTTGTTCTTTGTTAACCTGGCTCCCTCTCAGTCAATTATAGGAAAATGTGAAGCTTCATAGGATCTCTAGCTGGAAGGGACCTTCCAAGATCATCCAGTCCATCCCTCATGTAACAGATGAGATGACTGAGGACCACAGAATCCTTGTCCAGGGTCATACTTGTAGGAAGTGTCTGAAGTCAGATTTGAACAGGTTTTATTTGTCTTAGTCAAAGTTACTCACGTAGTAAGTGACAGAGCCCATATTTGCACCCAGGTCTCTGATTCTTAAATCGATGATGTTTTTTCCTTTTGCTTTGGTATGCCATGGTTGTAAGCAGTGGTGTGGAATGGTAGATGGAGAGTTGGCCTCAACGCCATAAAGATCTGGGTTTTAAAAAATTATTAATAACAACGGCAGGTGGCATTTATATAGGACTTTGTTATTTACAGAGTACTTGGCAAATCCTGGGCGATAGGTGTTATCTTAAGTCTTAGCCCCATTTTACAGATGAGAAAATTGAGGCAGATAGAGGTTAAATGGCTTGGCCAGGGTCACACAGCTAGTGTCTGAGGTCAGATTTGAGCTCAGGTCTTCCTTATTTCAGGTTCAGTGCCCTCTCTACTGCACAATATGGCCATTTAAAGACATAAACTCCCTGTGCAACCCTGAGTAAATCAAGAGTCAAAAAGAGCATGAAGCAAAACAAATTCCCATGTTGACCACATCCAAAAATATGTGCCTTACTCTGCATATTCAGTCTATTGCCTCTCTGTCAAGAGGTGTGTGGCTTTCTTTATCATGAATCTTCTGCTGGACTATTTGTTACAAGGTGGCTCAGTGGACAGAGCACTGGGCCTGGAGTCAGGAAGACCTGAGTTCAAATACAGCCCTAGATACTGCCTAGTTGTGTGACCTTGGGCAAGTCACTTAACCTGTTTGCCTTAATCCACTAGAGAAGGAAATAGCAAACCACTCCAGTATCTGCTAAGAAAATCCCACGGACAATTGGTCTACGGGGTGATGAAGAATTGGTCACAACTGATTAATTGAACAACAACAACAAAATTTGTTTTTCATTCTTTTTTCTTTAGTGGGAGGGAGAAAGGTGGGAGGAAGTAAAAATAAATGCTTAGTATTTGAAAAAAATTAAAGGAAAAAAGAGAGCATCTCATTTGTCAGTGCTCTATGAACTCTCTGAGACTGTAAGTTGCAGAGAAGGTGTTAACCTGCATTGGTAGAGGAACTTTCCTCATATGGGAGTTCTCTATATCCATGAAATCACAAGTCCAGTCCCTATCATCCCATCATAGGCATGATTATCGGCCAGTCCCAGGTCCATGTATCCAAATAATTTGTACACTTAACACTTATGACCAAACACCAATTTTTCTACTTTTGCTGGCTACCATCCAACGGCTCAAGGTTCTTTCAAAAGTTGTAGCCTATAGATCAGGGATACGTTGGTAAATATTTAACAACTCACTGTTAGGGAAAAAATGTGCCCATGACATACTTTTTTTTCCTTCCACTTAATAATATTCTGTTTTTTCCAATCACACATAAAGATAGTTTTCAACATTCACTTTTATAAGATTTTAAGTTCCAATTTTTTTGTCCCTCCCTCCTCCTCCTTCCCCATGAGCAAGCAATCTGACATAGGCTACACATGTACAATCATATTAAACACATTTCCACATTAGCCATCTTGTAAAAGAAGAATCAGAACAAAATGGAAAAACCACAAGAAAGACAACACATACACACACACACACACACAAATGAGAAAATGGTATGATGTGATCTGCATTCAGACTCCATAGTTCTTTCTCTGGATGTAGACAGCATTTTTCCATCATGAGTCCTTTGCAATTGTCTTAGATCCTTGTATTGCTGAGAAGAGCTAAGTCTATCAAAGTTGATCATTGCCCAGTGTTGCTGTTACTGTGTACAGTGTTCTTGTTCCGCTCACTTCAATCAGCATCATGTGAGTCTTTCCATGTTTTCCTGAAATCAGCCTGCTCATCATTTCTTAGAGCACAATAGTCCATGACACACTTTTAGGTTTAATTTGTATTACTAACACTTTTTTCTGTCACTTTCTTAAGTCTAAACAATCAATAAAACAATAAATCAAGCCCTGATCTATCGCTTTTGCTGATTTCTGAGGTGTAAATGCTCACACTGAAAATTTAACACTGTACTCCTGCTCCGCCTTTGGAGTTGTCTTTCTGTACCTCTGTATTCTTCTTCCAGTAAGTCACAGAGAGTAACAGGTTGAGTATGATTTTGAGTGCAGCTATGGCTGGGATAGACATTTGACTTTTTTAGGTAATTAAACTATTTATTGCAAGAGAATTACAGGTGTTTAGAGAGAATACCAGGTTCAGCTTTGCCCAGTTTAGGAGGTTTTTCTTTTGGAGGGGGGAAGGCAGGGCAAATGGGGTTAAGTGACTTGCCCAGGGTCACACAGCTAGTAAGTGTGTCAAGTATCTCAGGCTGGATTTGAACTCAGGTCCTCCTGACTCCAGGGCTGGTGCTCTATTCACTGCGTCACCTAGCTGCCCCTGGGAGATATTTTTATTGGAGATCCTGGCCTTCTGAATAATGCTTCTGTTAAGTCACCTGAATCTAAGCCATTCCTAGCTGAGGTTTGCCTCTTTCTATTTCCCTATGAGTCTGTGCTCTGACCACTGCTCTCCCTAACCTACTTTTATTCTAAGTGAAATTTTTTCTTGAACCAACCTTGTCCACTGAAGTCAGTTATTTTCTCTGTTTTTCTAGGTTTTTCTCCCCAACCTGTAAGTACTCTCTCATTCCCTCCTTCTAATAAACCAGAGATTCTTTACCTTTTTTATGTCTTGGAGCCCTCTGATAATCTGGGGCAGCCTAAACAATAGTGCTTTCCTATGAATAATCTTTTCTCAGAATAATGTTTTTAAACGCATGAAATAAAATATATAGGATTACAAAGGAAACAAATTGTGTTAAAAGATAGCTATCAAAATGATTGCAAAAGGAAGTTCAGAGACTCCAGGTTAAGAACCTCTGCATTAAACCAAATAAACGAATTGATTCCTTTTTCTCTAATTTTCCTCTGCTTCTCTCCTTCCTTCCTAGATGCCTGGATTGCACTTTGATTTTGTTATACAGTCTGAAATTCAGATTCCTTCTCTATTTTTTAGCCTTTCCCTTATGCCCAAGGCATGCTTACTGGGAGAGACATGGAGAACCCCCATAGATGCTGCTGCTACAACTCTTCCTCCTCCTTTTAGGGTTAGAGTCGGAATTTCTCCTCTTCTTCTTCCTCCTATGACGCTAATCTGCTATACATCCTATGGCTAATAATCACGAAATTTGCAGAATACCTTATAGCTAACCATACACTTAGTGGAAAGAATACTGGGTTCAGACCCAGGTTTCCATCTTGATTCTTCTACTTTCCACTGAAGTGAACTTCAGCTACTTCTCTGGGTCTCAGTGTCTTTCTTTGTATGATGAGGAGTGTTGTGCTAGATGGCCGCTAAGGGCTTTTCCAGCCCCAAATCTTAAGATTCTTATTTTTATTTAACACACAAGATCCCTGTGAAGTAGGTCTTCTAATCTCTGCCTTGTAGATGAGGAAACTGAGGCATTAAGGAATTGTGAGCTGACCAAGGTCATACAGTTAGTAAGCAGCAGAGAAGGGTTTGACCTTCTAATCCCAAGTCCAGCACTCTTTTTTTTTTTTGATACACCACATAAACTCACTCACTCACTCACTCACTCATTCAATCAATCAATCAGCAAGTATTTCTTAAAGACCTAGTATGCATCAGGCACTCATGGTGCTAGGACCAGAGAATACAAATACAACTGAATGAAACAATCCCAGCTGGAAAGGAATTTACATTCTAACAGGGGAGACAACAAGGATGCATCGAAGTATATACAGAATAAACCCAAATAAATGCAAAACTCTTTAAACGCCAAGGAGAGCACTAGGAAATGAGGGGATCAGGAAAAAGCTTGGTGTAAAAGGTGGTGTTTGTGCTATTGTCTCGAAGGAAGAGATGGATCCTTGGGTATGCTACATTTTATGTAGAAGACACCACTAGCATCAGCCCAACCAGAAAGATTTCTAGGATCCATAGAATACTGACACTGGGAAGGACCAGAGATTATTAGTCCAATTCCTTTATTTTTCAGATGAGAAAAATAAGGTTCAAAGAGGGAAAATACGACTATCACACTTGGGCACAGAGAAGAGAGAATTTCTCTTTCCAGTGCAGTTCACCAGGACAACTTGGCAAAATTTTGCTTGGGAACCCAGAATTTAAGCTTCCTCTGTTAAGGAAGCATATGTTCATAAATGTCCCTTTCTTCTTCATGGGTCACTGCTTGAATAAGGAATGCCTGCTCTGTGCCCATCACAGTTCGAGTTTCTTAGCAAATACACAGAATCAGTTTTTTCCTTGTTTTTCCAAGTTTTTCTGGCAAATTGAAATTCTGGAAAATACTTGCCAATCAGTTGATTCAACATCCTGGGTTTGTGGGGCCCCTGGTAGGTTGCTTCTTGTCTTTGCTTCTGATATTCCCCCCATGTGGACTGAGCCGCCTCTGCATGAAATTTTCATGGACTGTTCTGACCTTCATTAAATTCTTTAAAAATCCCCAAATTTCTACTGAATTTCTAATCAATATCATATTATCTTTTTTAAAAAAATAAGGTTTAGGGGATGTCCATCAATTGGTAATGGCTAAACAAGTTGTGGTATATGAATGTAATGGAATACTATTGTGTTATGAGAAATGAAGAGTGGACGAACTTCATTATAACTGGAGAGACTTATATAAACTGATGACAAGGGAGGGAAGCAGAACCAGGAGAACGTTGTACACAATTACAGACACATTGTATCTGTGATGACTGAGTCTGATAGACTGGGCTCCCTTCAACGATGTGAGGCTGTAAGACAACTCCAAAGGACTCATGATGGAAAAGGCTAGAGAATCACAGAGTCCGAATGCAGATGGAAGCAAACTGCTTGCTCTCTCCATTGGTTATAATCCTTCTTTACAACTTGACTAACGTTTAATGTGAGATACATGTAGAACCTATGTTAGATTGCATGCTGCTATGGGGAGAGGGAATGGGGGAGAAAATTTGGAACTCAAAAACTTGTGGAAATGAATGTTGTAAACTAATAATAAATACATTAAAAAAAAAGAAAAAATGAGATTTATAGATACCTTTTATTTTTGTATCACCATTTTTTCCAAAAAGCTGCCACCTACCTCTTCTCTGCCTTCACCCTATTTGTAACCAAGAAGGTTGTTGTTGAGTTGTTTCAGTTGCATCTGATTTTTTGTGACCCCATTTGGCGTTTCCTTGGCAGAGATACTTGAGAGTTTTCCCTTTCCTTCTCCAGCTCATTTTATAGATGAGGAAACTGAGGCAAAGAGGGTTAAGTGACTTGTCCAGGGTAACACAGCTAGTATATGTCTGAAGTCAGATTTGAACTCAGGAAGACGAATCTTTCTGACTTCAAGGCCGGCACTCTACTGTGTTATCTAGTGGCTACAACAAAGAAGGACAGTTAAACAAAAACAATAAGATGTCCTTGTCTGACAATGTATACATGCAGTGGTTCTCAAGCTTCCTAATACTGCCGCGTGACCCTTTAATACTCATATGTGGGCATATCTGCATATGGGCGGACCCGCATGGAGATGGATAACAGTGTCTCAATTCCTGTGAAAGGGTCGTTCAATCCCCAAAGGGGTCACGACCCACAGGTTGAGAACCCCTGGTATACAGCATTCTTCCTCTCTGTTGAGAGCATGTTTCATGATCTCTTCTCTGGGGATCATAGAGATGATCACTGCTCATTTAACCTTACATGTGTGTGTGTGAGTGTGTGAGTGTGTGTGTGTGTGTGTGTGTGTGTGTGTGTGTGTATTTTAATTCTGTGACACTCAGAGTTCTTTGCTATGAATTCTGAATCAGAATTTGGAATTCTGATGCATCTGATCTGTTTGATTGGATTTTTTTTGATATAGGTTTGCCTTTTCTAGGTTCATATCACTCTCCCTTCTTATATTGTGAGTATTTTGTAGACAAATTCCCAAGAGCCAGTCCTCCCTAGAAGACCTGCCCAGTGCCCTGAAGGCCTTTCTCCTTTTTGTTCTCCTAATATTGTATGCCTGGCAGAAGAGCACTGAGGCTTCCCATCTATTATCCCTGATTTTGGATCTATTGCCAACTCACTCTTCATCCTGGGACACATCTTTTTAAAGGTGTCTTTTGTGTTATCTCTTGAGTGTAAGTCATTGTTGGTGACATCCAGCAGTGGCAAACTTACACCTTCTGTATGTCTTTTCATTACCCTTTGGGTCATTTGCAATTTTGATTTATATGTTCATGATTTGCAGCCAGATCACATCAGTAGAAAGTGATTATTATGAATATTTCGATGACTTTACATTACATAGCATCAGGATGTAGTGGATAAAGAATGGCCCTTGGAGTGAGAAAGACCCACTTCATTTAAAATCTTATTCATAGGATCATAGACTGAGTTCTTCAAAGGACCTTAGTGACTGCTTAGTCCAACTGAGTCACTTTAGAGATGAGGCTTGGAGATGTTAAGTGTCTTGCCCGTGGTCATACAGCTAGACAGTTTTCCAGTTGCGATCTGAATCCAGGTCTTCCTTACTCCAGATCTAGCACCACTTGCTAACTCACACATATATCTACATGACCAAGGCAAAGTCCTTAAGCTCTTAGTGCTTCAGACAATGCTGTAAGGCTGTAAGTCATGGAGGAGTCACTGATATGCATTAATGCAGGATGCTTCTACCTTTGGAGTTCCCATGTTGATGAAATCATGAGTCTAGACAATGCCACTTGGGCTACATGAATAGGCCTGTTTGTGTGTATGTAAAGGGTAGAACGGCTGACATCTCACTTGGCAAATCTGGTAAGTGGATGTGGGTGAGATGCCTGTGGCAACGTGGACTGGTTTAGATTTGCAAGGTTAACCCCTAGATGTGTTTTCTCCTGCACTTTTATCACACCTGCTGCTTTGTGTGCCAAGTCTACATGTGTGTGGTCCCAGGTCTAGGATGTCAGTAACATAATGAATTTTCTGCACAGAAATTCTCTCAGGGGGCCTGGTTCTGCCACTTGGCCTTGCCCTTGGACCGCAGAGATGCATTAGGCAGTGGGTGATGTGTGAATACGATGGAGCTGCCAATTTCTTTTTTAAACAGCTTGGTTCTGCACCCAGGTCCCAGGATTTTTTTGGGGGGGGGTATGGGTTGGGGCAGGGTGGATATTTCTTCACTTCCCATCCCCCTCCTTTTCTTTTAATTTAATGTGCAAGATTAAAATTCAACTTAATTAGGAGGATTATATGTCTTATAAATTTAATATTTAATATGCAAGCAGAGGCTTTTTCCCCTCAGCATATTTATTAAAGATGTCCTGGGAGGAATGTTAATGAGTCATGACGCAATAAATATTTGGAATGGAGGAGCCAGAAGGAGGACAGAGGAGAGGGGGAGGGGAAAAAAAGGAGAACGGGACCATCTCAAGGAACAACTCCTAATGAACCTTGGTCAGTGGGAATGGGGGTTGGATGGGGAAGCAGTGTTTTCTAGCAGTGGTCCAAGAGATGGGAATGGAAGAAGTGTCTAGAGTTGTGTTTGTACTCTCTCCCTGCTGCTGCATAGGGGCAGTCATGGCTACTTGTATTTGATAAGCCAGGACT
The DNA here is from genome assembly GCA_028646515.1 of Pseudochirops corinnae. NCBI lineage: Eukaryota > Metazoa > Chordata > Mammalia > Diprotodontia > Pseudocheiridae > Pseudochirops > Pseudochirops corinnae. Next base: position 463,401,100 of record CM053585.1, read on the forward strand.
GTTTTCAAGATGTGTGGTATCCAACACTCTGGATGAAAAGTGTAAAAGACCATGGAATAATTTGAATAGGTGGAAACACATTCTTTATGATAAATGAAACACTTCTCTGGTTAATTGAAATGTTCACCTCTCATGAAGATGCTTACTGTGAAACAGTCCTCATAATGGTTGTAAGGGTAGGGAGAGTTCAGGAGGGAGAGCAGAGGTCTTAGGATTTAGCCCTGGAAGGGTCTTGAGAGATTGTCTAGTCACTTTTAAAAGGAGAGACAGCCTTAGACACTAGCTGTGCGACCCTGGGCATGTCACTTAAGCCTGTGTGCCTCAGTTTCCTCATCTGTAAAATGAGCTGGAGAAGGAAATGGCTAAACCATTCCAGTATCTTTGCCAGGAAAATTCCAAATGGGATCATGAAGAGTTGGACATGACTGAACAACAAGAAGAAAGTATTTAGAGCTGTAATAGATTTTGGAGGTCATCTGACCCAATCCCCTCATTTTTTTTTTACAGGTAAAACCCAGACAGTAGTAGTAACTTAAGATAATAGCATTTCACTCTAGAATAGGAAGAGACCCTTCCTCATTTTACAGGGAGGACACTGTGGTCCACTGAGGTCAAGCGATTGCCTAAGGTTACACATATAGTAAGCGGCAACAACTTGACCAAGAACACATAGAGAGTAAGAGGCAGAGAAGAGATTCACACCCAGATTTCAGGTCTTCTGATTTCAGATAACCAAGCTAAGATGGTGGCTTAGGGGACACAGGTCTGGGCTTGGAGTCAGCAAGAGCTGAACTAAAATCCAGCCTCAGACACTTATTAGATGTGTGACCCTGGGCAAGTTACTTAACCTCTGTGGGTTCTAGTTTCCTCTTCTGTGAAATGGGGATAATAATGGTACCTATACCCCCAGGGATGTTGTGAGATCAAGAGATAATATTTGCATAGCATTGCATAGCTATTGCATAGCATCGTGCCTGACACATGGTAAAAATGCTTATTAAATTCTTATTCTTTACCTATTTAGATCTGTTGGTCTTTGCACTATACCAGTGATGTCAAATTCAAATAGAAACAGGGGTCCACTAAACCGTACAAGGATCCCTGCAGGACACAGATTGATTTAGAAAACCACATATTGACATTATCAATCTTCTACTATATTTTTATTTATTTTATTAGATAATTTCCAATTATATTTTAATCTGGTTCTGTCCCCAGTCTGGAGTGTTGTGTCCAACATCTAGGCAGTATACCATGCATACATGTGACTTCTTTCTAGTAGGATTTAATATCAGCCCTCTATTTTTCAGAAAAACCCTCTTGCCTGTACCATAGCCTGTCATTCCCTTATTACCACCATCTCCTGTCCTTTTTGGTTTTTGTTTGTTCACATTAAGCCCTGTTGTTCAAACAGCTAAGACGTCTCAGCCAGCAACCTCTTCCTCTTCTTTGCAGAAGTTGGGGGCTGTGGGTGTGAAATACTGCATATAATGGCTGACCTTTTTTTAATGTATTGGTTAGTTTTATTGAACTTTCCCTCCCCCCCTTTTCATTTTTTTGGTTATAACAGATAATTTTCATTGAGGGGGCAAGGGAGGAATAAATTGAGAACTTCAGATGATATTAAAAAAATTATTTTGAAAGAAGTCCCAGATAGTGAGCATGCAAAGCTAATTAAGGTTGGATAGCACCATCTCTTTCCATCCATGGTTCTAATACTGTGTCCTTGTATTAGCTAATCCAAATACAGTAGCCCTCCCCAGGGCCTTGGACATGAATACAACTCCTGTCTTTTACCCTTTAGCCTACTCCTACTTCACCTTTTAGCCCTCAGGCCAAAGCTGAAGCCATTGGGAGGTGCGTTGCTATGACAATTCCAAGCAAGCAAAAGGTTTGAACTTGGGTGGGGGGTGTTGGAGAGAGGGCTGGAAATAATGTCAATTCCAGCAGTTCTTGGCCTCCCAGTTGAGAGCTTGTCTTCCCTTCCCCATTTATATACATACATCTAAGTGGAGTGGAGGAAGTGCCCCATTTACTGATTTTTGTTTATTGTGGCAAGTGTTGGGGACCAGACTTTAGTGTGCAGCCCACAAGATGACTTCTGATCAGGCAGGGGTTGGGGAGGAAAAGAGGAAAGGAGGGATTGTGGTTATAACCAGTTATTAGGAGTTGATCTGATCAGGTTCCAGTACTGGGACATTTTTTATCCAGACACAGCAGAGAGTAGGACAAGGCATGGGCATGTGGGAGAATGTAATAAACACAGAATGTCTGGCAGCCCTAATACTGGGATAGTGGGAATGAGGAGTGGGGCAGATGGGAAGAAGGGCTTGAAGCTGCGCTCTTGGGGATAGTTGGGATAGGTAGACTGTATTCCACAGGTTTAACCTAACCAGTATTGAGAAGGGTAGGTCACAAAATGAGAAGCAAGTGTCATTTTTTCTTGTTTCCTCAGGGGGTATAGAACAGATAGTAGAGTGCTGATTCTGGAATCAAGAAGATCCTGTATTAGCTGAGATCAAGTATGTTATTATTTCTGAACACTGACATCAATTAATGGATAGAGAGCTAGTCCAATGGCCTGGAAGACTTGGGACCAAGTCCTACTATAGACCCATCCTTGCTGTGTGCCCTGGGTGAGCCTCTTAACCCTTTAGTGCTCTCAGATGTGGGTATCTCCCAAAGACTATAAAGTGCATTAACCTGCATTGGTAGAGGGAGCTTTTTCATCTGGGAGTTCCTTCCATCAGTGAAATCACAGGTGCAGATCTTTTGGTCCATTATTGTTGTGAGTGGTTCCTTTTTCTTAGCCTCAGGAACTATGTTCTTTGGGAGTCCAAGCTGCTTCTGCTCTGTAGTGAAGGGTGCTATAGTAAGGATCTAGTGTTTTGGGATTATCATCATCATCATCACCATCCCTTTCTCAATGTTATTAATTCCTTGTAGGGCTTTAAATGAGCAATCTGACTAAATGACTGGCAAGGGGAACAAAGAAGAGTGAACAGTTCCAGGTCAGAGCTGTAGGATCCAATGTAAAACGTCACCACTTAGTTTCTTCTCTCTTGGGATCATGGGGTTGTAGCTTTCGAGCTAGAAGGGACCTATGAGGTCATCTAGTCTATCTCCTTAATTTTACAGATAAGGAACCTGAGGCCCAGAAAGGGGTAAGTGACTTGCTCACAGTCATAGTGGCTAGTAAGTAGCAGAGGTGAGAGTTGAACCCGGGTCACCTGATTCCAAATTCTACCCTCTTCTCATGACTTCAGGCTGCTTCTTCTTCCACCTGGAGGGAAACAACTTGGGTTGTGGCTTCCTGATTACTGAATCCAAGTGCCCAAGTGTTAGAGAAAAGTTCAAACCAGGAATGTGGGTAGAGTTCTTCAGTAACACTTGGGAGTGGGAAAGAGGTGTGTTATTCAATGACCATATGAACCATTAAACTCTCTGCAACTATCAGAACATCTGGAATTGTCAGGGTAGTTGGGGAAAGCAGCTTGAAAGGTGACTTGAAAATCTTTCTATTCAATTCACTTCAATTTAATTTGATTCAATTCAATTAAACCCAACAGATGTCTATTGCCGCTTACTATGTGCCAAGCACTGTGTGAAGTGCTAGGGATATAAAGTGTGTAATCCCACAGTACTTGCCAATCAAGACATCTGTGACTTAGTTGGGCTGTGTATGTGTGTGTGGAAATGAAACATGTATGCATACAAATACCTAAAACGCAAATTGTAATAGGATTAATTACATGAGTCTTCAAAGTTTGCAAGGTGACAAGCATTTATTAAATTAACCAAGCACTGTGCTGAGAACTGGTGATACAAAAGCGAGTCAAGAGAAAAGACAGGCCCTGCCCTCAAGGAGCTTATCTTCTTTTTCTATCTTTGTTTCTTTTTTGCTTTTTGGAGAGGGGAGGACAGGGCAATTGGGATTAAGTGACTTGCCCAAGGTCACACAGCTAGGGTTCTCCTAACTCCAGGGCGTTGCTCTAATCACTGTGCCACCTAGCCTCCCCAAGGAGCTTACCTTCTAATGGAGGATATATATTGCATAAGAGATTAATTTGTTTCAAGTCAAGGGACATCATGGAGAGCTTCTTGGATGGTGGAGCACCTAAATTGGGCTTTGTGAAGGAAGTGAAGAGTTTTGACCTATTCAGGGTTGGGGAGGGGGGGGAAGAGGGGAAAGTCCATTCTATCAGTCAGTCAGCAAATATTTATTAAACCCTACTGTGAGCCATTCACTATGCTAAGCACTGGGGCACAGATACAAAGAATGAAACAAGTCACTACTCCCAAGCAAGTGACATAATGATAGGCAGAGGATTATATCCTACCTTAAGGGAGAAGAAGACATCACAGGAATCGTGGAATTCATAGTTGAGAGGAACCTCATTGGCTACACTCCAAAAGGAAATTGTCCTATGACCTCTGCCTGAAGATCCCCAATAGAGGGACAAATTGCCTCTGGAGTTGACCTGTCCAACTTTGGGACTGCTCTAATCATTAGCAAGTTTTTACTGTCTAAGGTAACTGGAGCTTGAGCAAGCCACTTCCCTTCCTTGAGACTTAGGGATCTCCAAGTTTCTATCCCTTCTAGCTTTAAATTTATGATAATAATTACAATGAGGTAACAGAAGAAGGGTTTCTGACTTACATTGGAATGAAACCTGCATTAAAAAGATGGTAAAAAGACATGTAGGATGAAAAAACAACAACAGAGAAATTGACTCTGTAGATTATATAACAAATGTGAAAGCTGTAAGGGACCTTAGTTTTTCCAGTCTAAATTTCTTACCATTTTTAGATGAAGAAACTCAGGCACTTACAAAGTCTTACGTGACATTCAATAGAATTGTCACTGTTTCAGAAGGGTTGAGGTTATAGTTTGAACAGGACCAAGGGGCAACAGAGGATATGTCCTGGATTTATCTGGAGCATCTGTGCTTGTGGGAGCAGAATCTCTCTTGGGTTGGCTCTGACTTCTGCAGATTGCATTTGTAATCACAAGCAGGGATTAGATTGGAGGTAGATGGAATCAGCAGAGAAAACTCAGCAGAGAGGAGAGCTTAGAAAGCTGTTGCTTCCTGTCTGACAGAGACCAAGATAGGACTAATATATGCACCAGGGCATATGGAAATGTGGCTCTGTGCATTGTGTCTGCTGGGTGTTTACATGAATCATTAAAAACTAGGTTTGTTCTTGGGAGAGGGCATTTGGGCTTGAGACATGACTGTATGTACACTATGGACTTGCTTGCAGTCATGCTTAACATTTTGAAGCTAAAAGAGGATGGGGACATGATTTTCCATGAGCTGAAATAAAAAATGTTGGCTTGGGTAGAGAAGGATGTGAGTGATGGTGTCTCATGGTTATACAAGCATCGGAGGCATTTGAGTCTTGCTAGCTCTTGGCAACTTGCTCAGAAGTTATTCTGAAGGAGTCATCGGGGAAGGGTGTGGACAGAGTGGTGTCCTGCCAAACTCTCCTTGGGATGTTGGCTTGGGGAGAGTGCTTAGGTGAGAGCTAGGCTACAAAAACAGCAGGATGGTGGGGTGAAAGGCCATTTGGAGTTGAAGGGTGACTGAGTCATAACACTAGGAATTGGCAGATTTGGAATAATTCCTTGAATTGGACCAGATTTATTTTCATAATTTTATTATTTTCATAATTATCCAACTGTCTTCAGAGCATCCCTCAGGAGAAAGAGAGAGAGGACAGAGTGCTTAGTTTTCCTTTTTAAACATTTAAAAAATTCTGAACTTAAACACCAAAATGGCAACTTCCATTCACACAGACTCTTTATGAAACCATGGATGTACATTTAATATTGTTTGCTTTAAAAAAACTAATTCTATAAGTTATTTTCAAAACTGTCCTATTTGTCTGTACTTCCTTATGTTCTCTTGAGAGTGCTTTGAAATGGTTTACTTGATTCTCTAAAATGAATTTGGGGACCAGAGGCCCACCTGTTGACCAGGGCCCTGGCTATTCCCTATTGGAGGAGCAACACTGGACATGGTGTGGGTGTGGTTGATGATGCTGGCTCTGTCCCCTTGCCTCCAATACTCTCCTACACTTTCCTACTTTCTGCCTTTTGCAAAGCCCTTGCCACTGTTTACCAGGAAGGAGGGGCCATTGTAATTCCCACTTCAGTTTTACTCTCTAGGTTACACAGATGGCTCCTCTGTCTGTTTACATTCTAATTTTCAGGGGAAAACTTCCTAAGCCATTCAACTCAATGAACTTCCATGACTCTAGTTATCTCTGAGCTTGGTCTTGAACATTCATTTTGGCCCATGGAAGTCATGTTCCAGGGTTTACATTCCATCACCAGGAAGTGGGTTTCTCGTTTTCTGATGCTTTTGGGGATTTCTCTTCATGCTCACAAGACAATTCTTTTATTCTGACCTGATTAATTTCCTTATCTCACTTTCCATGTTTGAAGAATAGGTTTGGAATCCAAACTTTTTTTTTCACATCCTTTATACCTCTACTCTCTCCATCTTCTTAGTTGATTATCTCATCTCTTACTTTATTTAGGAAATTAAGGTCATTCAATGTGATTTCCCTCTACTCTTCTTCCTTTCATCTTAAACTCCTTGTTAATATTGACAGAATTGATAATTGATATAATATTTCTTGCCTTCTCAATGGGTGGAGGGAGGGTGAGAATTGGGAGCTCAAAACCATCTTCTTCATAATTTCTTATAGCACAGTAGTATCCCATTCACAATCATATACCACAATTTGTCCAACCATTTCCCGGCTGATAGACAGTTTCAGACCTATTCCTGGATGCTCTACCTTGCTCATTTATTTACATTTTCTCCATCCACTCTTTTCCTTACATTGTGACTAGTTTTCAGACAAGATACTCTCTGGTAAAAGACCAATTCTCTTTTGGTACCACATTCTTGAATTGCCCATGAAATGCAGTTTATGTTCCCTTTAGAGCAGTTATAAAATGGGAGCAGTGGGAGTACAGAAGCTTTGAGAGAGGTACTTAGACCTGGCTGTAACCAAACAAAAAAAAACCACCCAGACACTGAGAAACAGATAGGAGAGCACTCACATATGGACAAGCATATAGATACATGCACATATATGCAGTAACATATCCACGCGACCATACAAGACACACATGCACACCTACAAAGATAAGTCCACATATGTACATCTGGACTAAGAAAGGAGGCAGAGGCGACTGGGATCTAGAAGGGAAATTCTACCTCTGTTCCACTTCCTTGATCAAAAATTCTGACTTCCCTCTCCATCTGACCACAGCTGCCATCTGATCATACCATTCTATTATTCCCCATATATTACCCCTTCCTTTTATCTTTTTTTTCTTTTCTTTTTGAGAGAGAAGGTTCAGCTGAATGCTGTCAGAAGTCACAGGAGAGAGTTAAGAAGAGAGTGAGAGGGAAGGATGTGTAGACACTTGTTAACAAACAATTTTCTTTAAAAAATAAAACAAAACATTATTTATTTTTAACATTAAAACATTTTTTGAGTTCCAAATTCTTTCCCTCCCTCTACCCCTTCCCTACCCTTTGAGAAGACAATCAATATTATATCATTTATACATGTTGAAATCATGCAGAACATACTCCCATATTAGCCATGTTGCAAAAAAGCAAGAAAAAGAAATATAGGGGAAATATACTTAATTTTGCACTCAGTGTTTAACAGTTATCTCTCTGGAAGCAGATAGCATTTTTCATCATGAGTCCTTTGGAATTGTCTTGGATCATTGTATTGTTCTGAGTAGCTAAGTATTTCATAGTTGATCATCGTTATAATACTGTTATCTCTGTATACAATGATCTCTTTCTGTTCATTTAACTCTGCATCAATTCATATAGATCTTCCCAGGTTTTTTCTGAGAGCATTCTCCTCATCATTTCTTATAGCATAATAGTATTCCATCCTAATCATATTCTACAACTTGTTCAGCTATTTCCCAAGTGATGGGCATCTCAACTTCCAATTCTTTGCAACCACAAAAAAAAAACTGCTATAAATATTATTGTACAAGTAGGTCCTTTTTCTTTTCTGTTTTTCTTTTTTTTATCTCTTTGGGATATAGACCTACTAGTAGTATTTCTGGGTCAAAGAGTGTGCACAGTTTTATAGCCCTTTGAGCCTGGTTCCAAATTGTTCTCCAAAATGACTGGACTAGTTTACAACTCTACCAATCCTGTATTAATGTCCCTATTTTTCCATATCCCCTCCAGTACATGTACAGACAACTTTCTAAAGGAGTTTAGCTACAAAAGGGATTTCATCCTTTCTAAACCTACTCTTCTCCTTCATCACAAAGTCCAGTCCCTCCAGGCTTCAGTACTTTTTTTTTTTTTTTTAGCTCATTACTACTGTTCTGATTTTATTTCTCTCCCTCCCTAATCTTAACTCTATAGTTGACCAGCTCAACCCCACAATGTCTTCTGCTCCAAGTCCTTTACCTTCTTGTCTTGTCTCCACTTATCCCTTACCACATCCTACCTCTAGATTACTCCCGTCTTCTTCCTCTTCTACTCCTACTCAAATACCATTGAACAGAGCTGGAGGAAGTCACCCAATTTTGCCCACTGAATATGCTACAAGTTCATCTGTCAACTGTATCTTCACTTTCACAAGACAATTCTTTTATTCTTACCTGATTAATTCCCTTATCTAACTTTCCATGTTTAGAGAATAGGTTTGGAATCCAAACCTTCTTTTCTCAACTTTCTGTGCCTCTACTCTCTCAATCCTTTTAGCTGAGGATCTCACCTCTTACTTTACAGAGAAAATTGAGGTCATTCAATGTGAACTTCCTTTACTCTTCTTCCTTTCATCTTAAAATCCCTTGACATCATTTCTACTCCTATTTTGTCCAGTCTATGATAAGGATGTTGCCCTTCTTCTTTCCAAGGCCAACTACTCTATATACATTCCCCTCCTCCCCCTTTAAAAAAAGAGACTGGATCTCCTCTTGCCTAGGCTGGAAGTGTAGTGGTCACTCATGGGATTAATTCAACTGCTGTTCAGCATGGAAACTTTGACCAGTTCATTTCCAACCTGGGCCTGTCTAGTGTTCTCCCACTCTCATGGGCTCACCATATTGCTGCCAGATTCAGTGTAGACACTCAGCTGACTTTAGTGGCTTTAAGTTAAGTTAGCCCTACTTTAGCTTGGATCTCCTGAGGTCCAATGAGCTGTCAGCCTCAGTTTCCCCAGTAACAAGGATTACAGCCATGGGCTACCACACACTCAGCCATATGTATTATTTATCCATCCTCTACCTTATTCTCCAACAGATTTTTCCTCTCCATCATAATTTTTTTCTATCTAATTTTCAATCTCTTCTTATCTACTCCCTCTTCCTCTATTGTCTTGACACATGGCCAAGTCTTCTCATCCTTCACTAGACTCATTTACTCAAAATATAGTCCTAGACCTCTCTTCTTTCTCAGTCAAATGCCTAGAAAAAGTTGTCTACATTTGTTGCCTTCACTTCCATGCACCTCACTTCATCCTCAGAGGCTCCTTGAAATCTGACTTCTGACCTCATCACTCAATTAAAATTCTCCAAAGTTATCAGAAAACTCTTAATTGCCAAATCTAATGATCTTTTCCTCATTGCTCAGCCTTCTTCACCGATCTGCTACATTTGGCAGTGTTGACTCTCTTGTTGACCTTCTCCCCTGGAAATTCTCTTCTCTTTGGATTTTCATGATCCCATTTTCCTAATTAATTAATTAATTAGTTTTCAACATTCACTTTTATAAGATTATGAGTTTTACATTTACTCTCTCCTTCCCCTTCCACCCAAGACAGTATGTGATCTGAAATAGGCCATGTATGTACAATTATATTGCACATTTTTCCATATTAGTCATGTTGTGAAAGAAGAATCAGAACAAAAAGGAAAAAACCATGAGAAAGAAAAAACAAAACAAAGAGAAAATAGTATGCTTCAATCTGCATTCAGACTCCAGAGTTCTTTCTCTGGATGCGGGTGGAATTTTCCATCATGAATTTTTTGGAATTGTCTTAGATCATTGCATTGCTGAGAAGAGCTAAGTCTATCAAAGTTAGTCACCGCACAATGTTGCTGTTTTTTTATACAATGTTCTCCTGTTTCTTCTCATTTCACTCAACATCAGTTCATGTAAGTCATGACATCATTCTTTCCAGGCTCTCCTCCTACCTGTCTAACTATTCCTCAGTCTCCTTTGCTGATTTATCATCCATATCAGACTCCTTAATTTGGGGTGTACACCAAGGCTCTGTATTGTACTTTTTTTTTTCTCTTTATGCTTTCTCACTTGATAACCTCATCAGTTCCTATGGGTTCAATGATCATCTCTGCACATGACTCCAAGAGCTATATGTCCAGGCTTAGTTTCTTTTCTGAGCTTCAGTTCCCACATCATCAACTGCCATTGGACATTTCAAGCTGGATGTCCCATAGGCATATCATCAGCAGCATATCTGAAATAGCAAAATTCATTAACTTTTCCTCCAAATCCACTCCTCTTTCTAACTTCCCTATTACTGCCAAGGGCATCACCTTCTCTCCAGGTGATGAGAGGGAGGGTACTAGCAGATCCAGAAAGATGTCATGTAGAAGCTGGTCTTTAAGCAGCATCTTGAAGGAAGAGAGAGGATCTGGTTCAGATTCATAACCTCAACATTTCACTTACCTCCTCACTCTCCACAGGTATCTAACCAATGACCAGACCTTGCTATTTCTCCCTCCACAACTTCTATCACATGTCTTCCCTTTGTGCAGCCTCCACACCAGCTCAGGCTCTCCTTACCTCTCACCTAGACCATTGCAATAGTCCCCTAATTGCTCTCTCTTGCCTCAGGTTTATTCCCACCCTAATTTATCCTTCTTGTGACTGTCAAAGCAACTTTTTTTGCTTTTAATCATTCTTGATTTCTTTTTATTAAATTAAATTATTTTATTTTTAGTTTTCAATAAAGAGTAACTTTTTTTAAACACCAAAGTGACCACGACACTCCCCTACTCAATGAATTATAGTGGTTTTCTCTTCTCTTTAGGATAACATATAGACTTTTAAAGACCTTCACAACTTGACCCCAACCTTCCTTTCCAGTCTCATTATTTATTATTCCCCTTCTCACACTTTGTGCTCTAGCCAAACTGGCCCCCTCACTGTTCCATGTCTCACCTTGGTGCCTCTGTAGGTAGCTAGAAGGTGCAGTGGAGAGAGTTCTGAGCCTGGAGTCAGGAAGACCTGTTCAGATTCAGTTCAGATTCAGATTTTAGACATTGACTAGTTGTGTGACTCTTGACAAGTCACTTAACCTCTGTTTGCCTCCATTTCCTCAACTCTAAGATACTTCCTAGGATTGTCATGAAGGTCAAATGAGATAATAATTGTAAAGTGCTTAGCACAGTGTCTGGCACATAGAGACTGGCATATAAATGTTAGCTGTTATTAGTTATCGTTATCATCTATAATTGCTGCCCCCCCATTTGTGTAATGCTTGCCCTCCTCACTGCTACTTCCCAGATCCTCTCTCTTCCTTCAAGATGCTGCTTAAAGACCACCTTCTACATGACATCTTTCTGGATCTGCTAGTACCCTCCCTCTCAATCTATTGGTGTTTATCTTGTATTTATCCCGTATAGATGTATTTACACAGCAGGGCATTTCACCTCCTTTGGAACGCATTCAGTTGCCATTGTGTGTGTGAGCTGAGATGGGATAACTGATATATTCCTTATGTGCATGTTGTCTCTTCTGTTAGAATGTAAACTTCTTGAGAGTAGGAATAGTTTCATGATTTTTATTTGTGTGCTAATGCCTTGCACATAGTAGGTGCATGGTAAATTCTTGTGAGTTGATTGATTCACTCTTAGCTGCTGACTTGCTGAATGACTTAGGGTGACCTGTTAGGCTGTAATGGAAAGATCTCTGGTCTGGGGACCTGGAAACCAAGGGTCCTATTGTAGCTTTGCCACAAGCTGGCTATGTGACCTTGGGAAAGTCATGTCTATGACTGATGCTCAGTTTTCTTATCTGGTTTTCACTGAATGATCTTTCATGTTCATTCCATCCCTAACATACTGTGACTCTTTGTATAAAAACAAATTTCAGAAGAAAAAAAAATTGCTAGTGTTTTTTTCATTTCACATAGCCACCTGTCTTAGTAGCCAGACTTGGGAGTGTGCAGTGCAGTGCTGATATTTAGAGGGATGTGGACCAAAGGTCACAGCAGGGCTTAGAGTATTTTCCTTGGTGTTTTTCTGACATTTTTGTGGGGAATACAAGTGGAGAATACAATATGGGAATGCAAGTGTGAATACAAGATGGGAAAGGCAGTATGGATTGTGAAAAGAGATGGGGACTTCTAGTCAGGAAGAACAGAATTCAAATCCCACTTCAGACACTTACTAGCTAAGCAAATCACATACTGCCTCAGTTTCTCATTAGTAAGATGTGTAGCATTAAATTAGATAACCTCTGGGGTTCCCTCCAGTTTCAATCCTATGATGTAGGCACTCAGCCTCCCACCGTAAGCCCTTTAGCTCAATACCTCAGAGTCAGAGGGGAACTTTGAGGGGGTTACAGAAAGCTGTGAAGGCTGAAGAGCATCTGGAATTCTGTCCTTGGGGAGTTACAGAGGCCAGGGTTTGGGCCTTTCCTGCCTGAATGAGAGCTCTCTCTGGTCAGTGGCTCCAGCAGCTTGCTCTTAAATCTTGGAGGAGGCCTGGGGTGGGCATGAGTTCAGTGTCTAGACTTTAGCAGGGCACCACCCCTGCCTCCAGGGGAGAGGGAAAGAGGGAGACAGCCCAATCTCCCTCCATTTCTCACTGCCTACTTGAACAAGGGAAGTCTGAGACAATTAGGAAAAGAGGTGGAAAGTGGGCTGCTGGTGGTGAATGGAGAAGAGCAGGTGAAAGGAAGAAGGATTTGAATTTTAAGCAATGCCCGTTTGAAAGGAGATTTCCCCTGGCGCCTTCGTTGCTTTTTCAAATCGGCACTAATTGGGCCCCCCGTCAGCAGCCTCAGTAGAAGTGCAAGAAACGAATAGGCCACAGAGAGGGAAGAGCTGTCTCTTTTTTAGAAACAGGGTCTCCAGATCCAAGCAGAGGCTTAGAAGGAGCAGTTTCAGCAGCCCTCAGTAGCAGGAAGAGGCCATGACAACAGCATTAATAGCAGCAGCAGCAGTAGTAGGGCTGCTGGTAGGATTTCTAGGGGAGAACCAAGGACAAAAGAAGAGTATTAGGGGGTAGTGGAGAAAGAGTGGTGCATGGACTTGGTCAGCAAAACTGCTGAGCAGAGGGAGCTCTTGTTCAGACAGAAGTTTTCTGAGAGCCTTTGTCCAAAGCTTTTTGATTCAGAGAAGTTGTGGGGCAGGAATGTGAGGGTTCTGAGTTTAAATCCTGATCTGTCCTGTGACATACCACTTCCTCTCAGTCACCCCAACTTTGGTTTTTTGGAATCAATGGCCAACCAGAAAGCCCTGGCGACAGCACCAGAGTCAGTCAAGCATTTATTAGGTGCTTACTACGAGCACTGTGCTAAGTACTGAGAATACAAATTCAAGCAAAAAGAATGATGGTCCCTGTCCTCAAGGAGCTGCCATGCTAATGGCAGAAGACCACCCGGGGTTTTTGGTAGACATCCTCAAGGACTGCCAGACTTTTATGGTGATTGGGAGACCATTGCTTCCAAACAATGCAGCTCCTTTCCAGAAGTAGGAAGAGTATGGGGACTTAGATGTCCAATCTCCATCTCTCCCAACACATTCCACCCAACTTTCTATAAACCTACAACTCATAGTCAGAAGGTGGGAAATGGGGGACTGGAATCAAGATTTGTAGACTGTGTGGCAGGAGGTCAGGATTTAACAGCTAACTAGCTCTGTGAACTTGACCTCATTACTTCTGGGCTTTTATGTTTTCCTCTGTATAGTGGGAGAGTTAGTTGATCTAGGTTGGTCTCTAAAGTCTTTTGACTCTAAAATACTCCAGTGTATAAATTCACAGATTGTTGGAGTTGGAGGAGAATTCAGAGTTCTAGATCTCACAGAGTCAATTCAATTTGATGGTTATAGCAGAAAGAATGTTAGTCTGGAAGAAGGAGGACTTGGGCTCAATTCCTAGCTTTGTCTTTTACAACTTGTATGACCTTGGCCATATGTCAGCCTCTCTGGACCTTGGCTTCCTCCTTTGTAAAATGAGGAAGTTGGACTAGATGGTCCCTGAGATGTTTTCTAGCTCTAAATTTATGATCTTATGAACCTATTAAACATCTGTTCTGCAAAAAGAACTGTGGTAAGGTGGCACAGTATATAGAACACAGGCCTGGGAGTCAGGAGGACCTGAGTTCAAATTTGACCTCAGACACTTACTAGCTGTGTGACCCTGGACAAGCCACTTAACCCTGATTGCCTCTCCCACTCCCCACCTCCCAAAAAAAGAAGAAAAAAGAGAACCATGCTAGATATTAGGGATACAAAGAGTAAAAACAGTCCCTTATATTGAGGAACTTATAATCTCCTGGAGGATACAAAATATAAACTGAAAAATGTAAGATAAGATGAGGAATGGGAGCACTAATGATTAGGGTATCAGAGAAGGCTTCCTGTGGGAGTTGGCACCTGGGCTGACTCTTGAAACAAGTAAAGGATTCTAAAAGGCACAGAAGAAGAAGAAGAAAGTTGTGCAGAGTTAAGGAGGTGGGATCTGGAATGTTAAGTTCAGGGAGCAATTCGGTGGGCTAGTTTGGGTGAAATGTAGAGTTTATGAAGGGTAAAAATTTGATATCTGTGGAAATGTAGGTTGGAACCACATCCTGAAGCTCTCTGAAAAGTGAAGAGTATTTTATCCTAAGAGTGTGAGGGAGCCATAGAAACTTCTAGAGTCAAGGCCCAGTGATGTGGTTAGATTTGACCTTTAAGAAGATTATTCCTATTACTAGGAAAGGGAAGAATGGAAATAGGGAGACCAAGTAGGAGGCATGACAAGAAGGGCTATCACTTTTTCAGAGATTGGAGCAAAGGAGGAAATTGGAGACGTGGAGCTAGGGGAGTAAATGCCTTTCCTAAAACACACAGCTCAAATAGAAAGTTTTCTATTCCCCTCCTGCCTCCATTCCAGACCTGCCAGGACTTAGGGTGGACTCCACGGTGGAGGTGGAGGTGGAGTTGGACATGGGTAGCAGTTGTTCCTCCAAAGACAAAAAAACAGTATAGAGGGGCCAAACAGAAGGATTTGGAGTTAGGACCTGGGGGTTAGGATATTGACTTACTACTTGCTATCTGTATGGCCTTGGACAAATCAATTAACTGCTCTGCATTTTCATTTCTTCGTCAGTAAAAATGAGAGGGCTTGATTAGATGACTTCTACAGTTCCTTCCAGCTCTGTGATCTGTGCATGCCATCTGTCCAACCTCAGCTAGCCACAATGTGGCTTCTACCTCTCTCTTCCAGTGTCAGGCAAATGGAACTGTGAGTATTCAGTAACTCTTCTTTTGGCAACTGGGAAAGTGCCCGGATGCATGCTCTGATGCTGTTATTCAGCATGAAGAAAGAAGAGAAAGAAAAGGGAAAAGATATTGTTTGGGTACAATCTGTGTTTGCAATTTTCCACATCGGTTCTTTTTATGAACACTCCAAAAACAAGACAACAGCAGCGGCTGATTCAATATGCGCCGTGCTGGAAAACAATAAGGAAAAAAATAAGGGTTTTTAATAAGCACTTGGAAAGGCTGTAATTAAATCTGGGGCTCTGTTTGGAAAACAAGAATCTCATTTAGTGCTTTTGCCCTGGCGCTCCCTAACATCTGCACCCATGTTTTCTGCTGGGCAATTACTGAGGCCTCCGTGGGTTGATTAACAAATACAGGTGCAGGGACTAAGCTTAGGAGGGAGATCCCAGGATGAGAGTAGGGACAGAAGGGACTATTGTGGGGGGAGAGAGTGGGGATAGACTTGGCTCTCACTCCACACAGGTGTGGAAGAGGCCTCTGGGAGTAGGGGGAAGATTCAGGGTTCTGCATAGAGCTAGAGAAGGGGTGGAGGTAGGGAAAGAATGTAAAGGGGGTTGTAATATGACGTACTTTTGAAGAAGGGGGACATTATTCTGTCTTATTTGACCTAGTTATGGTAAGACTTCACAGGGACAGAGGCAAGGTCAAGATAACTGTTACAGTGCCTTCCAGTGTTAGGATTCAAGGACTTTCCAGGAGATGAATAAGTTTTCTGGGAGAAAAAAAAAGACAGTAGCCAGGATGCATGAGCAGAAGTGAAAAAATGATCCAGATGGCAGGGATTGCCCATAGGCCTGCTCCTTTTAAGCAAGGATGTCAAAAGGTTAGTTGGATGTCCTCCTACTTCACCCATCTCATAATCCAAGCTCTGGATTTATTCAAAGTCAATATTCCTTCTTGGTTCCCCTGCCTCTGTCTGTGTCATAACTCTCATGATATCTCTGGCTTGTGTTATAAATATGCTCAGTTTTCTCCCTTCTTTGCCCCAGGAATGCATGCCAGGAACTCACTCCTATGAGTGTGGTCTTGGGTCTGTGTAGCTCCTAGTTGGGAATGGCTGGTGGGACAAGAGAATGCTAATTCTTAGTGTGGAATATTGTCCTAGGGCTGGGAATGGAGTGAAGGGGGGCACACTTGAGCACAGATTGACCATCCACGTGATGGGGAAATATTTGGGGAATGATATGATACAAAGAGGCCCTGGTATGTCTTGAGAGATTGACTTGACTGTGCTGTTTGGCAAAGCTGAAATAGGGAGGTAGGTGTAGAGCACCTAGCACTCTCTGAACTTGTGA
Organism: Pseudochirops corinnae; assembly: GCA_028646515.1. NCBI lineage: Eukaryota > Metazoa > Chordata > Mammalia > Diprotodontia > Pseudocheiridae > Pseudochirops > Pseudochirops corinnae. The sequence continues at coordinate 463,417,920 of CM053585.1, forward strand.
CCTCTACTCTGGGATGGTTGAACACCTTGCTGGAAAGGGCATCCCTAGGATGGGCTGGGAGGATCTAATTACTCTGGCCCCCTTTGCCTGTTTACTCACCATCCCTTCACACACCCATGGATCTGAACCTTGCTTTCAAATCTGGCCCTTCTTTTGAATTGCTCTGGGATCTTAGGAAAGTGACTCTCATTCTCAGAGCCTCAAAGACAAGAGAAGTCGCTGTCCAATTTCCTGGTACTGCATTATAGCTTTGAGATTCTCATACTCTCCTTGTTGCTGTATTTCCTTTCTAGCTAGACACCGGATCCAGCCTCTTCTCTCCTCTCCATCTTTCCTTGACAAGGGGGCTAAGGATAGATTTTCCCTGAGCCAACTGGATGACTCCTTGTTTAGTATACTTTTAGCAACTCCCAAGCCTGAGTGCCAGGGTTCTTGTGGAAGAGCTACAGCCTAATAGAACAGCCAGCTGCCTCACTTGCTACCCAGTGTAGGCTCCACTGGCTTCCTGAATTAAGGAGAGGATAGGAACACTTATTCTTTCTTTCTTTCTTTTTCTTTTTGGATAGTGGGAGGGAGCTCTGAGGAAGGCAGCCAGCCATGTTCCTCATCTCAATAGTACTGCTTTGAATACTGATACTACCAATGTTGCTGCTGCTGCTCCTGAGATTCAGCAAGTACAGGAAGGATGGAGTCTGCCTGTGTATGTCTCTGGAAGATGGGAAACAAGTAGAGGGAAAGAAGATGGGCTCCCTTTAAATTAATTTATATTCTTGGAGCACAACTCACTTAGTGGTATATCCTGCCATCAGTAAGCCAATGCAAACAGTGACAAGCCAGATGAAGTAGAAAGTAGGTCATGCCTATAATTCAGGGACATCCTACTTGGTGCAGCCATATGCAGCAGAAACAGTTAACCATAAATCCTTTTCCCAACCTCCTCCAAGCTTTTGAAGGACCCTGAGAGGGCACTGAATAACATGATTGAGAACACATCTCGTTCTCTGTCTCCTGGGGAGCTTCAGTTGCTGAACAGACACCGTCTGCCACTCACTTGCTGTGTGACCGTGGGCAAGTCACTTCACTTTATCTATAACATGATGGGGTTGGATTAGGTGATTTCTTAGTTTTGGTTCAGCTCTAGAAATCTGCATGCAATTTTGCATTCTAATTTATTCTTAGTAGGAGAAAAAGAAGAAGGTCCCTCTCACAAATACTGGCTTTGACATGTACTGAATGTGAAACCTTGGGTAAGTCACTTAAACCCTCAGTGCCCTGGGTAACTTTCTAAGACTATAATTTACCGAGAGGTGTCAGCCTGAATTGGTAGACAGAGTGTCTGAAATCACAGGTCCAATCTTTATTTTAACCCTGTCCTATGAGGAAAAGAGCAGGGATTGTGTCCCTTTTTATGGATGTGTTTACATCATACTCATGGTCAAAGAAGTTTTCTCCACCAATGATCACTATTTTGTGACCATTATGATGATGTCATAGTCTAAGATTTAGGCTGCTCACATGGAACCTTGTGTCATTAGGAACTGTGAGATAATAGGGAGCCAAGATTCTTGAGGCTCAATCTATTGACATTCTAGGGTTAGGGTAGTGACAGAGATTTCTGTTTGTCTGAGTGGGTGTGGTTGAGAAGATTTAAAGAGTGACTTCCCCTCCTTTTCATATAGCTGGGGTCTCTAATTAGAGTGAACTGTTACCCTGGGTTAGCAAAACCCACTGCTTAGGTTCTTGTGTATTGTAGTAACACGCCACTGGATGTTAAGTGCCCTGCTGGGTTACTATGAAGAGAAAGTTCAATGGGCATGGTCTCTGCCATTATGAACTTATATTCTAAAGGAGAAAACCCATAGATATGGATGGCTTGATACACAAACCAAATGATAATATCTACAGAAAGCTGAGGCTATTGCAAAATCCCATGGTCAGGAGGTCTTGATTTAAAATAATTTCAGTTTTCTATCTCCCTCCCCCCAAACTCCTCTCCCCTCCACCTCCTTCTTTGTTGACTTCCAATGTCATTTACAGAAACACACAGAGAATTCCCCCAAGTTACTGTTTTGTGATGGCGCCTTTCTTAGTAAGGGAATGAAAGGACCAGAGGTCTTGTGGTAAGCCTAGAACTGAACCCATTCCAGAGTTATGACTGTCCTTTGAGTAGAAGGAGATGGAGGGAGGGAAGAGAGAAGGAGAGGGGGGAAAAGCATTTATTAAGCAACCATTATTAAGCACCCATTTATTAAGCCAAACAGTGGGCTAAGTGCTTTACAAGTATTACTGCATTTGATCCCATTTGGGAATTCTGAGGGCAGCATCAAGAGACATAAAGAAAGAGCTAGAAGAACATTACTTTCTCTTAGGATATTGAAGGGCTGGGGCTTCATATACAAAGGTTGAGGATATCCTGGGCAAGTGGGGTCATTTTAATGGCTGCTATCATGACCATCCAAGCTCTTACCCTTGCTGTGGTTTCCATAGCAGGGGTTAACAGTGTTTGTACCTTAAGGACCACTAGGAGGCCTAAGTAATTCTTGTGAGTGACCAGAACAGGAAGATGGAAGAAAAACAAAGAGGAGAAAAGGGAGAGAAATGAGAGCAGATGGATGTGGTAGTATTAATAGCCTCACATGATCCACCATACTATAAAGGTGTCCAGCTGCTCAAATGAGTGCAATGATAGGATCCATCCTGTCTATACCCATCTAGAAGCAAATTGTCCTTAGAATGCCTGGAGCCAGGGTAGTTCTCATCCCTCATTTGCTTGTCCCATTTTAAACAATTGTTCCCCCTTCTGTCTCTTCACTGTAGGACTCAAGAAAATACAGTGGCAGTGTGGCCTGGTTTCTAATTTTATTACAGTGTCCAGAATTTTCCTCCAGATCTTACCCCAAATTATAGGCACTTTCTTTTTAATTCCCACTAATGTTTTACTTCCCTGGTTACTTTAGGAGACTTTTATAACACCGGATGGTACCTCTTAGTGGTGACCTCAGCGGGGGTCTGTTTGGGCACTCCTTGGATATAAGGTCATAATTAAAAAAAGCTAAAATTGGAAGAAAATTTGGAGACCTAGTTCACTTCTCTCATTTTACAGATGAGGAAACTGAAACCGAGAGAATGAAAGTGACTCTTAGCTCTCCTTATCTCTCCTCTCAATAGAAAGTTTGGGATAAGAAAAAAACCTCAGCCATTTAGGTTAACTTTTCCTGCCCCAATTTGGAAAGTTCTGTCCTCTGGCTAATCCCCTCTTAACTGGGGCAGAGACAGCAGAGTTTGCTTTAACCTTGCTCCATCCCGAGATCAGACCTTTCAGCCTGTCAGGAGATCAGCCCAATTTCCCTCCCTCAGCCCTAGCTCTGAGGCAAGCAATTACACGGAAGGGTTTGTGTAGAGAAGTCTCAGGGCCATTCCAGAATCAAGCTTCTTTGCAGGAGATTCGAATAATCCCTAGCCCATCACCTGCAAATTGACATTCTGGCTGCTGAGTGAGGAGGACAAGCCCCGTTAGAGACACTGTACTCTGTTATTCCAGAAATTGATTCTATTTGCAGCAAACGCATTCCTGGTTTCTCTCTCTCTAGTCCACTCTTCATCTTCCTCTGCAGGATATGTTCAGTCGACATGGCCAGTATCAGGAATTCTCTGACCATCCACCTCCTCACTCCTCTGCTGCAAGCTTCCTTACTTCCCCTCTCTTATAGGCTTAGAGATCCGTTTAGATTCCCACCTGGAAGCATCAGGGGCAGCCCTTGCCCCAAAGTAGTTGTTTCAATATCTAGCTCCATTCACAGTGGTGGAACCCTGGTGGACCCCTTTGCCTAACAGCCTGATCCTTGGTTGTTTAGAGTTGCCCTGGACTTGGTCTCATGCCTGGACCTTACAAGGCCTACCTGGCCCTCTGTGGGTTGGCTGAACTCCCCTAACCTGACATCTTGCCATACTGGACTGATGACTCTTACCTTAGCTGATTCAGCATGGTGAAGTAGAAAAAAGTCTTAGATCTGGAGACACATAAGGTGACTTGAGTTTGGATCCTGACTCTAACACCTTCTGAGTGGATGACCTTGGGCAGGTCAGTTCACCTTTAATATGCCTCATTTCCTTAAGGATAATACTTATATGATTTATTTCAGTGTATTGGTGTGAACAGTATAGCTATAAGTAAATAAAGGCAAGCTCTTATTAGTATGATTTTCATTTGCTACAGTCCTACTGAGATGTATCATCATGGTGTGGAGGTGATCCCAAAGGCTATGCCAGTATAATGGGAGTTCTGGCAGGTCTTACCCAGATGGAGAAGTTTCAAGCATCCTTCTAGCAACAGACTTTGTGTGTGCCATCCAAGGACCAACTTAGTTCAGATTGGAGAGGCTCATCACCAGAAGGTTGGCCACCAGGTGACGAATTTCTTTGGCCCAGCCACTCATGACACAGTCTGCTAATGCACAGAGGGGCTGAAGTTTGTCTCAGTGGAATAAGCACTCACACCTATTCATCATATTTGTGATTGAATCATGTATCCTTTGAAGTTTTAAAGTTTTATTATTCTCCTCCAGGGCACTTGACTTCTAGGACTAGGGGTAGTGGTGGGAGAAGCAGGGAGCAATCATTTAAGTGTTTACTCTGTGCCAGGCACTGTGCTAAGTCCTTAGAAAAACCACCTTACTTGCTTCTCAATAACTCCGTTAGGTAGGTGCTCTTCTTATCACACTCTTAGAGTTGAGGAAACTGAGGCAACCAGAGTTTAAATGATTTGCCTAAAGGCAATAGCTAGTACATAGCTAGTAAATGTCTGAAGGTGGATTTAACTCAGGTCTTTATGGCCCCAAGAACAATGATTTATCCGGGTGGCTAGGTGGCGCAGTGAACAGAGCACTGGCCCTGGAGTCAGGAGGACCTGAGTTTAAATCCAGCCTCAGACACTTAATACTAGCCGTGTGACCTTGGGCAAGTCACTTAACCCCAACTGCCCTCCCAAAAAAGCAAAAAAAACCAAAAAACCAACCAAACAAAAAACCCCAATGATTTATCCACTGTGCTGCCAGCTGACTGGGATGCCTCTGGTGTGGTCAGGCACTGAAAAGCAACCGTGCTTTGTCTTCTATCATTGTCTCGACTAACTCTTGCTAGAGCACCACACCTTTGATCACTGGGAAGCATCTTTTTTCTTTTGTGAAACTTTAAGTTGGGATACAGTCAGAGAATGGGGATAGATGTTGAGACAAGAAAATAGTTGTAGAGTTGGGGCTTCTTTCTTTCATCAGCCTTCGATGGCTTCCTGTGAAGTCACCTCACCTCTGTTTGACTCAGTCTTGCTGTTGGCATAGAACGTATTATCTATTGTTTATATATATATATATATATATATATATATATATATATATATATATATATATATATATATACACATACATACATACCTATACTTATATTATATTATATTATATTATATTATATTATATTATATTATATCATATTATATATGTAGTTTACTTTTCCAAGAGCCTGGGATGGGATATTTTTGTGTGTTCCTACATATACTGGACTTTTCAGAGAGAGTTGACTTAAGGGAGTTAGCACTGCCCTTTATCTTAGAAGATTTGGGTTAATTTCCTGACATTGACGATTACCAGCCATGTGACCCGGAACAAATGACACAATCTTTCTGGGCATCAGTTTCTTCTCCCTATAAAATGGGAATAATACAATTTACAACATCTTGTGAGGAAAAGACTTTTTTCGATAAACCTTAAAGTGCTTAAGAAACACGAATTGTTATTCATTGTGTGACTTAGTTCATTACTTCAAACCCTTAGACTTGGACTGGCCATTACAAAGGAGACTTCATAGGAAGCAAAAATTCACGAGGTTATAGATTTGGATCTGGAGCTGACCTTAGAGGTCTAGTCTAATCCCCTGATTTTACAGAGCAGGAAACTGAGATCCAGTGAAATTTAAGTCATTTTGTTAAGGGCACACAAAAAAGTGATAGAGGTAGGATTTTAATCCAGGTCCTGTAAATCCAATGCTATTGTCTTCAAGAAACTTGAAATCTTCCTATGAAGAGGTATCTTGCCTTTTTTTTATTTTTTAGGGCAATTGGGGTTAAGTGACTTGCCCAAAGTCACGTAGCTTATAAGTGCGTGAAGTGCCTGAGGATGGATTTGAACTCAGCTCCTCCTGACTCCAGGGCTGGTGCTCTATTCACCGCGCCACCTAACTGCCCTTATGAAGAGATATCTTAAGGGCACTGGAACATTTCCCTGAACTGAACCCTAAATTCTTCCCCAGAAGACATCTTTCTTTTTTTTCTCCTGCTGAATTCCAGCTTTGAGGGTCAAGGGAAAAGCTGCAGTTTCCTGGGGAGTTAGGATTAGGCTGGTGATAATGAGACGATATATAAAAAGGGGAGATAGAAGGAGGCAGCCCTCTAAAAAGGGACTATAAACTTTTGTAAAGCATATTCCTTGGGTTCTCAGAGGTACTGCCCCTCCTCCCCATCCTATTCTCTCTTTTCTACAGGTTTCTGTGATAGAGATGTGGAAATAAAGGACAGCAGAGAGAGAGGGAGAGAGGGAGAGAGAAAGTGATTGCATGAGTATATTGTATATTGGTCATTAATATGCTCCAGCAATTGAACTTTTATTTCCCATTACAAGGAGTTCCAAACACTTGAAAAATAGTTGGGAGCCTGGGTAGGTAACTTGGAAGTGAGAGTAGAGGCCAGATTTGAACTCAGGAAGATGAACCTTCCTCACTCCAGGCCCACCACTCTCCTAAATGGGGTTTTTCCTTCCTGGAGGATTGGACTTGATAATGAATGGAAAGAGTAGTCTGGGTTATATCCATGGATGCTTCTGTTTTTATTCTTCAATTACTAGTTCAATTAAACTGTGTGTTTATAGTCATGACCCTATGATTCAAAGTGGATAAATGAAGCAAGAGGAGAGGGAAGGCCAAGGGAGAGGTGTGGTCCAATTGTAAGGGAGCATAATACATCATTCTCTGTAACTAGGTAAGAGAAGAAGCTGGGAGAGGAAGAATGGGACTCAGGGTAGAACTGATAGAACATCTGTGCACAGTTATATTCCAGGGTTCTGCCTAATGTTAGAAAACCAGAAATTGGTGACAATGCCCCCAGCCTTTCACATTCTACTGGGAGACCTTAACATGCCCATAGATAACTAACTACAAATACAGATAGGGACTGGACCAGTGATTTCACTGGTACAAGGAGCTCCTGGTCAGGGCCTTCCTCTCTTGAGGGAGAATGGAATCTTCTCTGTAACCTCTAGTGTTAGGCAGTTGCCTGTGTCAGAAGTGTCAAACCACTACTTGTGGCCTATAACAACTCTCTTCCTCCCCACCCCCACCATGCATTGAACCAGATTAAAATGTAATTAAGAATGCTTAACAATGTAAATAAAATAGAATGAAATACAGATAGTATATTAATATTATTATTATATAATTATTTATATAATTATAATAATTATAATTATTATATAATTATAAATTATTATAATATTATATTAATGTGGTTTTCTAAATCAATTCATGATGATTAGAGAACTGCAAATTAAAACAAGTCTGAGGTATCACCTTATACTTATCAGGTTGGCCAATATGACAGAAAAGGAAAATGATAAATGTTGGAGGGGGTGTGAGAAAATTGGGACACTAATACACTGTTGGTGGAGTTGTGAACTGATCCAACCATTCTGGAGAGCAATTTGAAACTATGCCCAAAGGACTATAAAACTGTGTGTACCCTTTGATGCAGCAATACCACAACTAGGTCTGTATCCCAGAGAGATAAAAAAGGGGAAAAGACCTATTTGTACAAAAATATTTATAGCAATTATTTTTGTGGTAGCTAAGAATTGGAAATTGGATGCCCATCAGTTAGGAAGTGCTAAACAAGTTGTGGTATATGATTGTAATGGAATATTATTGTGATATAAGAAATGACAAGCAGGAAGATTTCACGAAAACCTGGAAAGGCTTACATGAACTGATGCAGAGTGTAGTAAACAGAAGTAGAAAGCATTGTACACAGTACAATATTTTTTGATGAACAACTGTGAACGACTTAGCTATTCTCAGCAATACAACGATCCCTGAAGGACTCAATGAAACGTGCTCTCTTCTTTCAGAGAAAGAAGTGATATTGTCTGAATACAAACTGTAGCATGCTATTTTCCTCTCTCTCTCCCTCCTTCCTTCCCTCCCTTTCTTCTTTCCTCCCTCCCTTTCTCCTTCCCTTTCTCCTTCCCTCCCTTCCTTCTTTCCTCACTCCCTTTCTCCCTCCCTCCTCCTTTCCCTCCCTCCTTCCTTCCCTCCCTTCCTTCCTTCCTTCCTTCCTTCCTTCCTTCCTTCCTTCCTTTCTTCCTTCCTTCCTTTTTGAATTTTCTAGTACAAAATGACTAATATGGAAATATTTTATATGATTTCACATGTCTAACCTGCATTAGATTGCTTACCATTTCAGGGAGGTGTGAGGGGAGGGAGGGATGGAGGAATAGAATTTGGAATGCAAAACTTCAAAAAAAAATAACAAATGTTTAAAATTGTTTTGCATGTAATTGGGGAAAAATAAGACATTATTTTATAAAAAAAATTATTTGTTTACTTTTAGTTTTCAACATTAACTTTTATATGATTTTGCATTTAAAATTTTTCCTTCTCCCTGTCCTCCACCCTCCCCCAGATGGCATACAATCTGATATAGGTTATAGATGTACAATCACATTAAACATTTTTTTTTTTGCTTTTTGGAGGGGCAGTTGTGATTAAGTGACTTGCCCAAGATCACACAGCTAATAAGTGTTAAGTGTCTGAGGCCACATTTGAACTCAGGTCCTCCTGACTCCAGGGCCAATGCTCTATTCACTGCGCCACCTAGCGTCCCCAATCATATTAAACATAGAAAAATATGATATTTCTAAAAATAAATCAACACATGATCTACAGGGATCCTTATGTATCATTCAGAGGCTCCTGTTTCTATTTGAGTTTGACATTGTTGGTCTAGAGCAATTAAGAGATTGACTTACTAGGGTACACGCAGCCGGTCTGTGTTAGAGGCAGGGTTTGAATCCAAGTCTTTTTGGCTCTGAAGTCAGCTCTACATTCATCATACCACAGAGCCTCTTAAATACAAAATATATGTAAAGTATTACAAATTAATTTTAAGAGACAGAAAGCAGTAATAGCCTAGGTGATCAGAAAGGTCTTGTATAGGAGGTGGCACCTGATCTATGCTCTGAAGCAAGCTATACTTTTTAAGAGGTGAACGTGAGAAGGGACTGTATGATAGGTCTGAGGGACATTCTGGGTAAAGGTGCAGAGTTGGTGATACAATATTACGTATATTAAATAGTTATTAGCCAGTTTGCCTGGAATGTAGAACCCATGAGGGGGGAATACATGAAATAAGAACAGGAAGGTGAGTGGGAACAAGATTGTGGAGGTCTTTAAATACAAGGCTAAAGATTTTGCATTTTATCCCAGAAGTGGTAGGGAACCAATGAAGATTTTTATGTAGAGGATTGATATAATAAGATCTATGCTTCAATAATATGAATTAGGTAACTATGTGGTGAGTGGATCAGAAAGGTAGAAAGAGTGGTGCAATGGATACAGGGCTGGACCTAGAGTCAGGAAGACCTGAGTTCAAATCTGGCCTCAGACACTTACTAGCTGTGTGACCCTGAGCAAGTCATTTAACCTTGTTGGCCTTAGTTTTTTCATCTGTAAAATGGGCTGGAGAAGGAATGGCAAACCATGCCAGTATCCTTGCCAAGAAAATCCTAAATGGGGTCACCCAGAATCAGATACAATTGAAATTGCTGAACAGGAACAAGAACATATAATGGTCTAGGTAAGAACTGAATGGGAGGATTTGGGGAGGTCCCACAGAAGACACACTGAGTTTTCAAATATTCTGTTGCTTTAGGACATGCTTGTCTAATAGCATGGCTGTTGCCAGAATGTTGTGATGTCCAGTTTGAAAAGATAGAATAGCCGTGCCCTAGAAGCTGGACACAGATACAGCTGCCCACAGTTTTTCAGGTCTTTTTATGAGTATAAAAATGCTTGTATTAGGCATTTTGGGAGAATCTAATCCCAGGGTGCACCTAAAGAGGTTTAACTTATGGATTATAGATGGAAGAGTTAGTGCTGTGATTCAGTGCAGAAAGTCATGGAATGTAAGTTCTTGTGTTTGTAAGATTAAGTGTTTGCAAGGAATTGTCAAGAGTTAGGAATCCCTTTTTGTGTAAAGGAATTGGTGTGTTTGGGTTGGAGTTTGATAGCCGTGAAGCTATGGTCAGATGCAGTGTGAATAAGAGGGCAGGGGCAGGGAGCTATATTGTACCTGCAGAAAAGTAGCTGGGTCAGATTCTGTAAAGGGCTGTTACTTCTTACATGGTGGTTGGGTTCTAAAATAAGGTAGAAATAGTGTGCAGTAAAAGTTACTCTAGAAAATTCTTCACCTTGCTCATAAAGTACAATGCGGTATCTGTAAACAGTTGTAGCTAAAAAGGGTTCCACTTTTTTAAAAGATGGCATTTGTATCTATCATAGTACAGCAGGATCTGAGATGGTGGCTATGGGAACAATTGAATGTAAATTTAATTAGAGCAAGACTTCTACTCAAACAGAAGAAAATAACAACAGGTAAACACTTAACTGGCAGAAAAATTTATCATTAAGGAAAAAAGTGCCTTTGAAAGAACTTTACATAAATTGTGATTATATTAGGGAATGATCATACCACCAAATAATCGCTTCTTCTTCTTTCAGTGGGAGGCAAGAGAGGTCAAAAAGGAGTCATCTGGAACATTAGCAGAGACTTGCTTTGTGTCCATTTGACAGGGCATGCTGGGAAGACCAACTAAAGATATTCCTCTTGTAAGCTCTACCAGTCTTAGTAGAATGGGTATGATGAAGAGGAAAAAGTGGGGTGTGTTGAAGCCAGATTAAACTGATTCTGTAACCAATTGTTAAATTTTTCAGTGAGAGCATTTACACTTAGGACATCAGCAAAGGCTGCAACATAGGGCTTGATTTATTGTTTTGTTGAAGTGTTAATACTACAGATTAAACTTCTTTGGAGAGATGGTTGTTAAATATTTACCAGTACATCCCTGTTCTAGAGCCTCATTGAATGGCCTGGATAAATAAAGGCAAGAGATTGAAACTTAGATTAACTTTGAGAACAGCACACTCCTGTCTCACTGTGACTCACTGTGTTGCAAACTACTTTTTGAAGGGAATGGTGAGCAGACTTGCTTGTACTACTTCCATTATATTTCCCTTTCTTACTAAGTAGTTCAACTGAATTTACATAAATGAAAGGGAATTGGGGTGGTAGGAACAAGCAGACTCAAGTCATGTCCTGTGTTAAGTGATTATAAATGATGTAAGTCCATAAAAGCTACCAAGGTAACTCCACTACCTATGAAGAATATCTTTATGGCAAAATGGCAGCTTTGACCTAGGCAAAGTGTGTGAGTGTGTGTGTGTGTGTGTGTGTGTGTGTGTGTGTGTGTGTGTCTGTGTATGTGTCTGTGTGTCTGTGTCTGTGGGGTAGTGGAGCAGGAAAATTCAGAGAAAAGTTCTATGGGTGCTGGTTGAGTCTTTACCCCAAATTTCTACTTAGCCCTTGCTCCTCATTTTATAGCTTGGGACATACCCTGGTCATCCCCATGGCTTCATAGCATTCAAAGAAGAAACTGGGAGGGCACAAGTATTACCAAAGAGGCATAAAGCAATGGCCCCGAGTGACTTCTGAGATAAGATGGTGGTAAGAATGAAGGTGATGTTGAGACTAAGGATTTTAGGTGCCAGAAGTTTCATGGAATCTCCTGTGACCAAATGTATATATATATTTATACACATACATAGATATGTATATATATGCCTTTGCATATACATATGCATATACACATGTTGGCAGCCTATTTGCTGATTATAGTTCTGATTGTAGTCAGAAATGGCTAACATTTTATGAAATTCTGTTTGCTGAGGGAATTATCCATGGGAAATGATTGAAGTCAAAGTAAAGGTTTTTTTTTTTTCCTGGAGGGTTGAACCTGGATTGGAAAAGTGGTTGTTAGTGAAAATGAAAGGGTGAAGTTTTTCTAGTCTTTATTATCTCTTCCATTAAAGGGAAGAGTATACCCCAAACATAAAAAAACCTTAGACCTATTTAGAGGACCTACAAAGTATGGAAGAATTCAAGTTCACTCCAAATCTCAAGAAGTTAAAGAAATAACAAGGAAGATAGGTATGGCTGCTAGTGGAATGCAACTAGAAATGCAGCACTATGACCAAGAAGGTGGGGGTAGATTCCATTCTTCATTATACATCTTTCTCTTTTCCCTTCTTCCCTCCCCCAACATCACCTTCTCAGTGATATATTCTGGAAAAATATCAGAGGGTACCCTACATAGTGAAGAGAGATGAAGTGATGAGGAGACAGGACCCCTTTGTTCTCCCTTCTTTTCAATGATGCCTTAAAATTTGACCTTTGATATAAAGAGTTAAAGGTTGTATAAAATGAGAACAGAGTTGGAATTTTCTTTTGTTCTTCTAGCAGTGGTTGGGAAACACACCCAGTAAGGCTGAGGCTTCCAGCCTCTGTTTCATCTCTCTGTTTTTGTTTCTGTCTCTGTCTTTGTGCTTCCTCTTCTCCTTTTCCTTTATGGGGTAGCTACCTTTAGGATCAAGGATTGACTAGATTCTCCCTCCTACTCCCATCCTTCTGTTGCCTTTTAAGATGGTTTTTTTTCATGGGAGCTCTTATTCTGATCTGTCTTTGAAGGCTGATATGATCTCTCAGCCAACTGTGGCCTTGGAGCTGAGGGCTTCCAAGTGAACCCCCCCCCCCCAAGTTTCAGGAATGGTTTGGTAGGATTCTGGAAAAAAAGTATGGTCTTCTATCTCCTTTCTGTAGAGTTGGCATAGGCACGCACTTGTTAGAGCTTTTGTATTAGGGCTAAAATTCCTCAAGCAAAGAAATCACTTGATGAAGTGCTTATTTCTTTGTAAGCTAAGACTTTCCCAAAGTAATCAAAATATATTTTAGTCCTGTGGGCTTGGTAAATATAAATACTCTATTTAAAAGGAGAAATCTGTTTGTGGGTTCCATCTGCCAAAATGTGCTAATTGCCAAATCCAGAAGATTTCTTTATAGATAAAACTATTAATTCTGTAGAATCTTGGTAATGAGGCCAAATCAAATGCTTAGTAGTTAGTAGAATTCTAGGGTTGGTTAGGCCTTGTGATGCCATCTTATTTAGGTGTAAGCTTCTGGATTTGAGCTCTAGTATTCCTGACTCCAGTTATAGTGCTATGTCCCCTGCAATATCTACTGTGACCAGGGTGCTAAGAAATGGTTAATTTCTTCAAACAATCTATCAGCACTTATTAAACACCATAGCAAGGACCAGATACTGTCCTAAGTGCTGGGGATATAAAGAGGAAAAACAGTTCCTGCTCTTGAGGAGTTTATGAGGCAACACATGCATAAATATAGGCTACATACCAAATAGATGGAAGGCAACCTTAGACGCTAAGGCATTAGCATCTTGGGGAGGGTGGACTGTGAAAGAGTTCTTTCAAAAGTTGACATTTGAATTCAGCCTTGAAAGAAGTCAGGGACTCTTAAGAAGTGGAGATGAGGAAGGGGAACTTCCCAGTTATAGGAGACAGTCAGTACAAAAGGCATGGAGATAGGAGATAAAACATTGTTTGTCAACAGCAAGTATGTCAATATGACTGAACTATATAGTTTGAAGAATAAAGAAAAGATTGGAAGGGCAAGGAAAGATTATGAAGAGCTTTACATGTTGAACAAAGTGTTTATGTTTGATCTTGGATGTAATAGGAAACTGTGTTTTTTTGAAGAGATGGGTGACATGGTCAGATTTGTACTTAGGAAATTCACTTTCATCATTATATAGAAGTTGTTATGGAATGGGGAGAGACTTGAGGTGGAAGACCAGTTAAGAAGTTGTTAGAATAGTCTAGGCAAGAGGCAATGATATCCTAACTAAGGTGGTGTATTAGTATAGAGAAGGGGATGTGAATGAGAGATGTTCTGGAGGAAAAATCCAGCCATATGTAGGAACTGATTGGATTATGTGAAGTGAGTGAGAGTGAAGAGTTGAGGATGACCCCATGATTCAGATCCAAGTGACTGGAAGGATGGTACTCTTCATAAGAATAGAGAAATTTTTGAAAAGGGCTGTGTTTTTGATGAATGATAATTCTGTTTTGGATGTTTTGAGTTTGAGGTGCCTATTAGAAATAGTCTGTTGAAATACCCAGGGTTGGGAGATGAAGTATCTTGTTTGAGGAACAGCAGTGTCAGTGTCACTGGATCTCAGAGTGCATGTGGGGTAAAGTTTAAGAAGATTAGAAAAGTAGGAAGTAGCCAGGTTATGAAGGTCTTTGAAAATCAAGGGATTTTATATTCAATCTTGGTGGTGATAGAGAGCCTCTCTGGAAGTGATAGGGAACCACTGGAGTTTATTGAATAGAGGAGCCATGTGGTCAGACAAGGTTAATTTGATGGTTAAATGGAGGGTCATCTGGAGTGGAGAGAGATGAGGCAGGGAGATCAACAAGAAGACTATTGCAATAGTCTAGGCATGAGTTAAAAAAAAAAAACTCCTGTAAGACTCTTCAGGTTAGAAACATAGCCAAGAGAATCTGGAGAAAGTGAGAAGGTGGTCCTTAATGGTAGTGAGTAATGTGAAATGGCACAAGTGTTTGATGGACCATGAACCATCAGAGGATTGAGTTTGCTACAATGAAGGCTCTTTCTGGGGTGGCTAGGTGGGGCAGTGAATAGAGTACTGGCCCTGGAGTCAGGGGGACCTAATTTCAAATCCTGCCTCAGACACTTAACACTTACTGGCCATGTGACCTTGGGCAAGTTTGGGTTGCTTTCAAACCAGTCCCAGGGGCAAAAGCTTGAATTAAGAAAGAGCTTGGGTGGGCCAGGATCTTCAGAGCTAATGGATGAGGCTGTCTCAGGTTTGGAGCAATCTTCTCACTTTCCTGGGGCAGAGAAGGTTAGAGGATTGTGAGCTAAGGTTTCCCTTTGGGTGTATGGGTCTCCCTTTCAGGCTTTCCTGAATAAGGTAGGGGACAAGACTGAAATGTCCTGTGCTCTGTTCTTCCACTGAATTGCCTTATGGTCTATGTACTATTGCTTTACTTTTTTTTGGTGTCTCACTACGTACCTCGGAAATTTATGTATCCTAGAATTCCTTCCTCAAAATGGCTTTGGGGATGAAAGAGTTCACAATATCTACTTTGAGCTTCCTATCCCCTGACTATGGGGAATATGCCCCTCTGTCCCTTGAGGGCAGAAACAGTGTGATTTTTCTTTGTTATATCCCTAGTACACATAATAGATTCTTGCTATATGTTTGTTGAATTGAATTAAATAAGATAATAATGCTAACTCAGTATAGTGTAGAGGTTTGGCTAGGTTTCCTCTTCTTCCCTGCTAGTAAACCAGTGAAGAAACTGGAAATTTATGATCCTTTCTCTGGCAGCCCAGGGACATTGGCTGGGATACTGGGGAAAAGGGACACCAGAAAAAGGATCTGAGAGCCCTCCTGTGGCTAGCCAACGTGAGAATTATTTTCTTTTTTTTCCTTTGCTTCTTTAGGATTGCTGTTGAATGCTCCCTTCTGCTGCCTCAGGCACTGGCCATGGTGCTGAATGCTGATGATCTGCGGAAAGCAGGGTGTGTGCAGCCCTCTGCGGCAGGTGATTTTTGCTGGTGCAGCAGCTAGTGGGAGGCTTCTAGGCTGGAGGCAGCCTATTCCCTTGGCCAGGTGGTGAGGGGTGTGAAAGGGAAGTGGTGGCTGGGGATGGCGATGTAGGAGTTAGCTGGACCATTCTAGAGGCTTAAAGAAACCCTTTGTTGCAGCACACCAGGATGACAGGAGAACTTTATCAGGGGTGCCACATGGAAAATTTTGGTGCTTAGGTGGCTTCAGCCCTTTCTTCCTTTTACTTTCCAACATGAATATTCTATTCTAATAAGGCTAGTCTCTTTCCTGTTTCCTTTGACACATGCGTATTTATCCCCGTCCTCAGGCTTTTGATCAAGTTGATTCCCTTACCTGAAGAACCCTTCTCCTTTTGATTTTCTAAACCCTAAACATCTTTTAGAGCTTGGTTCAATTTCCCCTCCTTCATGAGTCCTTTCCTATATCTCACATCATGGTGCAGTGGAAAGAAAATTAGATTTGGGAATCAAGAAATCTGGGTTCCTGCTTTGAATAACATCTGTGTGATCTTGGACAAGGCTTTTCCCCTCCATGGACTTCAGGGGGTCATATATTTAGTGCCTTGAGGTGACTTTGCTCAACCTCTTCATTTTTACAGTTGAGGAAACTGAAGCCCAATATGTTAAGTGATTTGTCCAGTGTCACACACATTGATAGTAAGAAGAAAAATTGGGATTTGAACTCAAGTCCCTTGGCAGTTCTTTGACCTGGATAGGCTCCAATACTATACCTTTTCTACTCTATTACATTTCCTTATCTGTTGAATAATGGGATTGTGCTAGCTTACCTCTAGAATTCCTTCCACCTCTGTAACCTCTGTTATTTCATTATTCTTTTCTCTGAGTTGATAATGGCCTTCATCGTGAATTGAGCCTATAATAATATGCTGCTTTGTTCTACAACCATTTCATATGACTACTCAGTTAACTCTTAATGGTTAGATACTGTTTTAAACCTCTAGCACCATGCTAGGTAAACAGTAGGTACTCATTAAATATCCACTGGGTTGCTTTGAGTGAGGGTGCTTCTGAGTTTGAATTTTTTTCATTACTATAGTATAGTGGGAAAAAATACTGGATTTGGAATCAGAGGGATAGAATTTGTTAATTTATTTATTTTCTTGTTTATATCATTCATTTCCACGAGATTTTGAGTTATAAATTTTCTCCCCATCTTTCCCCTACCCAACACCTCAAAACAGCCATCCCACTGTATAACCCCTCCCCCAATCTGCTCTCTCCTATGTCCTCCCCCTTACCCCTCTGACTTTCAGAGGGATGGAATTTGAATCTCTCCACTGCTACTTACCAACTGTGTACCGTGGCCAAATCACTTGGTCTTTTGGGGCTTCTGTTTCCTCATCTTCAAGATGAAGGGTTTGAATTAAATGATCTTAATGATATAATTCTATTATCCTGAATTTCCTTCTTATTGGAAACACTGTTGACAAGACATGCCAACCCTTGGACTATTTGCAGTGTAAATTTTTTTGGCCATGTTAGAGTGACTGTTCTTAAATTGGTCAAATAGCATTGGAATAGGGAAAATGTGTTTAAATTGGGGATGAGTATGATAGAGGCATGGTGAAGGAAATGAGGCTAGATGTCAGAAATCAAAGAGACAATGTTTGAGTGAGGTTGGGGTCATCTCATTATTTTCAGAAGTGCCCCATAAAATTCAGAGTTATCTACCCTGCTGAGAAGCACAAACTGCTTGTAGTATAAAATGGAAACCTGCCAGAGGATAGAACTTTTGTGGATGCATGGAACGGGTGCTTGTGGTGTTGGCATTTGGCCATGTCCTCCTCAGAAGACGTTACCTCACTGTCCCAGTTCTTTGACCTGGATAGCTAAGCATAGTCAATAAGTGCTGTCCTTTGGAGAAATCTAGCTTCATTGTTTCCTGTGGGTGGGGAGAGTCGAGAAGGGGCTTCAAGACCAATCATGAATCCCTTGGGGTCAATTTTCATGTGAGGGTCCCAAATTCATGCTGTGAATGCTCTTTTTAAACTATCTCTCCCAGGGTCTCAGAAGTGCTGCTATAATTCACTAAACAGAGAACTTTTTTCATGGCTCCTGGAGGAACTTGCAGGTGTTTGATGTTTGTGGGGATAAAGAAGAAAAAATGCATCACACTCTCCAACATGGCAGGGCCAAATATTAATCATCTGTCAGCCAGAAATCTCAGAGAGCAGAAGGAAAGCCTGAGTGAATGAGCAAGAGACTGAGAGATAGCACTCAAGGAGATAGAAAGGATGGGCTGGGGGAGGAAAGGGGAAGAGGGAGGAGGTGGCACAATGAAATAGAGTGGAAGGGAATGTAAAAATAAAATACAAGGCAAGCTGGGGAGAAAGGGGAAGGAAATTAAAGTGAATGAAAAGAGAGGAGGAGAAAGACAAAATGAACTAATGGATATGAAAATGCTTTGAATACTATAAGCACAATATAAATGTTCGCTACTATTATTAGTAGTATTAAAGGGAGGCAGACAAACAGAAGGAGAGAGCAAAAAGACTGAAATATGGAGAGGGAGGAAAGGAATAAGAAGAAGCAAAAGGACATGAGGGGAGGCAGGCAGAGTCATATATGCGCATGAACTAAGAGAAACAGACAAAGAGGAAATGAGTATTCCAGGACCATAAGAAACCAGAGACTGGAGGCATTGTGGCATCAACAGAAGGCAGAGAATGTAAAACAAAAGACAACTTAAGCCATTTTCTGGTCTGTGAAGTCACCCACAGCAGCACAATGTGCCGGGAAATGATGTCTGCCTGTGATCATTGTTTACTCAGAAAGCTGGCTGACATGAGATGAAATTAACACAATAGGATGGAAAATTGCTAATAAAACAAAAATCCCTGCCGTTAGATTTTCATAGCCTAATTATTCAGCTCACTCACTAATGGCACGAGACATTACCATGCAAATGTACAGCCTGCACATGTTGGAGGAAAGGGGATCAGGGACACTTCCATTCTCTTCAAAGGAGGTCTTTCCCAGTCTGAAGTAGGGTGGAGGCCAAGGAGTGGGCATCTAGAGAGGACAGTTGGTCACATACTTCATGGATCTTGAGTTAGAATTAGAGCCCTGGGAAGTATTATTCAATCCTAATTAAAACTGCCATTTCTGGTCACAATATGTATGCCATTTTGGAGATAACATTACCGACAGTGATGACCTGTGGGCAAATCATGACAAACTGAAGGCATTCAAATAAATGCACCTCAGAATCATGGGCTTCTGGGGTCTATTCAGCCTTTTGCTTAATAGTCCTTAGCACTGATAGGAGAATGTGGTTTGTATTATATTAATCAGGACTTGTTGCTGTGTTATTTTGTAAATGCATCCTTAAATCACTGCCTACGTGTGTGTGTTCTATTTCCTTGTGACAAACTCTTAAGCTTCTTGAAGGTGGACACAAGGTCTTCATTTTCTTAGTGTACCTATAGCATCTAGCATAGGGCTGTTTGCTCAATGCACCAGTGATTTTGTTTTTTGAAGCTGGCTCTCCACAGAGGATGAGAAAATTTAAAAGTTGAAGGGATCTTGGAAATCATCTGGTCCAAATTCCCTTATTTTTCAGATGAGGAACTCAGGTACAGAGGCTGTGACTTGCACAAGGTCACACAGGTAGTAGCTAACTTTGATAGAAATTTTTACACTATCCCACACTATCCTCATAGAGGGCAGGAGCATTGCATTTCAGAATAAAATGAGATAATGCTTGTAAATCACTTAGCACAGTTCCTGGCACATAATAAGTGATTAATAAATACTTATATTTACTTTCCCTTCCTCCCTCCCTTCCTTCCTTCTTTCTTTCCTTCCTTCCTCCCTCCTTTCCCCCTCCCTACCCCCTTCTTCCCTCTCTCCCTCCTTCCTTCCTTCTTTCATTCCTTCCTTCTTCTCTCCTTCCCTCCCTTCCTCCCTTCCTCCCTCCTTCCTTCTTTCCATCCTTCCTCCCTCTCTCCCTCCTTCCTTCTTTCCTTCTTCCTTCCTTTCTCCCTCCCTCCCCCCTTCCCTCTCTTCCTTCTTCCTTCCTTCTTTCCTTCCTTCTTCCTTCCCTCACAACCTTCCTGCCTTTCTACCTTTCTTCCAAAAGACCAAATGCATCTTTCACATTCCCTAGGATATTAACCAGTCAACTAACAAGCATTTATTTAATGCCTACTGTGTGTGATGATTAGTGTAATAATGAGACTGGAAAGGTCAGCTGAGCCAGACTATTAAGGACTTCAGATACCATCAAAAAGTGTTTGTATTTGATAGTTAGTGGGCAATGGGAGGTACTGGAGTTAACTGAGTAGGTAGTGGTGTGGTCTGAAGAGTGCTTTTGAAAGGTCACTTTAGTAGCTGTGTAGATATTGGGTTTGAGAGAGGAGAGGCTTGAGGGGAGAACTGAATTGCAACCTTTATTTTAACTGGGCTATCCTAGTACATATGTGGCATGGTGTCTGTACGTGTGTGTGTGTTCCTTTTCCAAGTTAGGGTGCTTAATGATAGATATTACTCCTATGGAGCTTTAAAATGTATAAAGCACTTTATCCTTTACCTGCATGATTTCATTTGATCCTCACACCATCCAATTCAAGGTAGATGCTACAGATAGGAACATTGAGGCTCACACAGAGGTTAAACTACTTGTTCAGGGTCCCATAGGAAGTGTCAGGGCTAGGATTTGAACCCAGTTCTTTCCAGATTCTCCCACTTCACTTCTATTACACTGTACCACCTTTCCATGCATTCTTGCCCTGTGAAATTCAGGAATAGAACTTTATACTTTCTTACAAATTACATGACTGGCTTGTCAACATTATACTTTTCTGGCTACAAATGCAAGACAGCAAATACCTTGTTGAGGGTCACCAAGTAAAGCCAAGTTAATTCCGAAATCCTCTGAAATCCACCTCACGAAGCCTTTTGAAGTATGCTCTTTCTTATTCTTTCTTCTTGTGTGACCTTTTGGATTTTCTCTACATGAAGTCAAGGGAGTACTTCACAAAAGAAGTACGTTCATAGGAGGGATTTGAAAGTAGAGAAGCAATTAAAGAGTTAGATTGTGTTGTAATGGTGACAATATCCCAGCTTCTCTCTAGAGGTCCTCTCTTCCAGAGAGCCTACACATTTCTGTGTATGGTCGGGGAGGGGGTCGCAAGACAGGGAGCAAGTTGATGTAGCCACGTCCTGACTAATGTAGTTGCAGTTAGCAATTAGTGAAGAACTGTGAGCAGGTTAAATTTGTCTTCCATCTTTCCTTCTATTCTTCTCCATCCCTATTGGTCCTTTTCTTCTTGGCTGAAGCACACAGTCTTATGTTCCACTTTGACCATTCAGGACCTCACCCCAAAAGTATATACTGGCCTATCCCTGTCTCATACTCCAGACCTTTCCCATCCTTTTTCTTCTCTCCCCAACAAAATATATCTATCCATTGTCCCATTCTTTTAGGGTCTTGGGATGTAATAACTTTGGTAGGTGTTCACGGCTGATGATGACCAAATAAGTGACTAATAAATGTTTCGTGAATGAATGAATGCATGCATGCATCCTCTGTATGTTTCTTGCTATGATGTGGGGACTTGGGTTTCTTCCACCAATCAGCAAGTTTTTATTAAATGCCTACTATGTGCCAGGAAGTGTGCTAGGTGAGGATACAAAGAAAAAAGAAATATTCTGTCTTCAAAGACCTTAAATTATATGGAGGAGATGACATGCTCACCTAGAACAAAAACCTCACCTGTCTTTCTCCTCCTAACCCTCCTCAGCAATAAGGTATTGATAGCAACATGCTACTGTCAATTAGTTATCTTGAGAACATAAAAATGCCTTTCCTACTGGCATGAGGATTTATAAGGTCATTAACTCTATAGAGGAAGGCAATTACATGTGCATAGTATAGATTGAGGGTCTGGACCTGTCCATATAAGGCTTGTCTTTATTAGAGAACCCTAATGTCCTAAATGTTTCTATTCAGTCATTTAGTCTAGATTCTTCCCTGCCTAACAACTATCTTTCCCTAGATCTCTAAGAAATCCATGTTCTCTTAAGTCTTTCTTCTTTCTACTTTAGTTAAGGTTTCTCTAAGCTCCTGGATCTCCAGAGAAGTAGTTTTTGTCTTTAGTTTGTTCTCTAGACCTTGTTTAGATTGATGTGCACTTGATTTAGGTCTGTCTCCAGCCTCCATGTTAGATTCAATTCAATTCATTTCGATATATTCATTTCAATTCAGAGAATCACAGAGTTGGAAGGAACCTCAAAGTTGTCTAGTTCAACTTCTAACTCTTCCTACAGTGATGATGGGGGAACCCATGAGCTAGAGAGCCATCTCTTGTAATAAAAGAAAAAAAAAAGAAAGAAGAAAAAGAGTTCTTGAAAAACTCACAAAAACATGAACTGCATCTGATAGTATATGCAGTTTTTCATACCCATAGTCCCACAGAGCTGCAAAAAAAGGAAGGAGATATATTTCTCTTTTTTTTCTTTGGGGTCTAATTTGGTCACTATAAGTTCGTTCGTTCGTTCGTTCCTTCCTCCCTCTCTTCTTTCCTTTCTTCCTTTATTTTTAATTTTTTTAATTTTTCACTTTATTAATTTTTGTTTATTTTTAGTTTACATCATTCATTTTCATGAGATTTTGAGTTACAAATTTTCTCCCTGTCTTTCCCCTACCCACCACCCCCAAAACAGTGATCCCACTGGTATATCCCCTCCCCCAGTCTACTCTCTCCTATATCCTCCCCTATCACCCCTCTGACTTTCTGGTAGGGCAAGAGGGATCTCCCTATCCCAGTGCCTGTATATCTTATTATTCAGTTGCATGTAAATAATAATAATAATAATAATAATAATAATAATAATAATAATAAATATATATAAATACATATATATATTTATCTATTTTTTTTTACATTTGGTTTTAGAACTTTAAATTCTAGATTCTTTCCCTTCCTCCCTCATCACCCACTCCCACTGGAAAGACAAGCAATTCAAAACAGGCTGTACATGTGTAGTTACGCAGAACATCTCCACAATGGACATATTGTGAAAGACTGACTGTATTTCCCTCCTTCCCATCCCGCCCCTCACTTGTTCTATTCTCTACTTTGTCCCTGTCCCTTTACAGAAGTGTGTGCTTCTAACAACCCTCACCCCCAACTTGCCCTCCCCCCATGACCCCCCTTCTCATCCCCTTGCCCCCTACTCTACTGTAGGCCAAGATACCCAGTTTAGAGTGTATGTCATTCCCTCCCTAAGCCAAATTCAATGAAAGTAAGATTGAC
>CM053585.1:463441525-463465419 GCA_028646515.1 Pseudochirops corinnae
ATTCTTAAGCTCCTCTATGCCCTTTAACCAGTTTATATTTTTCTTGGAAGCTTTTGGTGCAGGAGTTCTGACTGTGTTGTCTTCCTCTTGTTCCATGCTTTGATCCTTTCTGTCCCCGAAAAAGGAATCTAAAGTTGGATTGCTGTTCTTGCTTTCCTTCCTTTGCCTGCTCATGTTCCCAGTCAATTACTTGACTTTTGGACTCAGTAGAACTCTGCTTTCAGAGGGGAGAGCTTTGTCCCAAATCGCTGGGGTTTTTGCAGCTGCTGGATCCTGATCCAGGCAGGTTAGGGCAAGAACACTTAGCCTCTGAATGATCACTTGGCCATGCTACAATCTGCAGGCTGGGAGCTTTGAAGCAGCCATGTGGAAGTGGCTCAGGGCCACTGCTTCTAGCTCTGGGGTAGACAGCTGGACCCTCTCTCCCAAATTTAGCCGAGTTCTACTGACCTTTCACTTTGTCCTTGATTCTTATGTGTTGATAATTCTGGAAACTGTCACAGCTGCTGGTGATCCACTATCCCAAACCCTCCAGCCGCAGCTTGTGCTGGAGGCCCAGGGGCTGAAGGCACGACTGGTCTTGGCTCCCAGCATGCTGCAATGAACCCTTCCCATCCCGCCTGCTGGGCTGCCTTCAGCGGGAGAATTGTTTCTCTGTACTTTTGTGGGTTTTGGAGCTCTAAAATTTGTTTAGTCATATTTTATAGATATTTGAAGTGGTTATGGGGGGAGCTCAAGGAGTTTTCCTGTTTCTATGCCACCATCTTCTCCTTCCTTCCTTTTTAAATTTTTATTTACATTGTTATAGTAATTATATTTCTTTTTTCCTGGTTTTGCTTACTTTATTTTGTATCATCTAAGTTTTTCCATGCTTCTGTGTTCATATTTGTTTCATGATATTAATATTCCTTGTGACCTTGGGCAAGTCAATTTAGCTCTATTTGCCTTAATCCACTGGAGAAGAAAATGGCAAAGCACTTCAGTATCTTTGCCAAGAAAACTCTATGGACTGAATGACTGAATAACTGTAACATTTATTAATTCACCACAATTTATTTAGTCATTCCTTAATTGAGTGGAATATTTTTTGTTTTCTGTTGGTTACTACAAAGATACTATAAATATTTTGGTGTATATGGTATTTTTCTGTCTCCTGGAGGTGCATAATAAGTAGCAGAAACTATAGGTCAAAAGATATAGACATTTTTAGACACTTTCTTCATGCAATTCCAAATTGCTTCTCTGAATGACAGGACCAGTTCATGACTTTACCAACAACATTTTTAGTGTGCACATCTTCCTATAACTGCACCAACATTGACCATACCCATTTGAAATAATGTTCTAGTTATAAGGTGAAACTTTGGACTTATTTTGATTTGCATTTCTCTCATTGTGATTTGGAGCAATTTTTAATATAATTCTTAATAATTTGAAATTCTTCTTTTGAGAACTTCTTGCAGGTATCTTTTGACCACTTATTCACTGGGAAATGGCTCTTTTATACTTGGGTTAGTTTCCTATATATCTTGACTTATTAAACCCTTATCAGAGATATTTGATGCAAAGATTTTTACAGTCCACTGCTTCACTTCTTATTCTGGTTTCATTGATTTTTGTTAGTGAAAAGCTTTTTGGTTTCATGTAATTAAAAGGATCTATTTTATATTGTAGTCACTTCTATCCCTTGTTTGATTTCTACCTCTAACCATAGCTATGAAAGGTATCTGATTTGTTTCTATTGAAATACATTTTATTGATATATTTTATTTTTGCATCACCCATTGCATTCATGCATTTATCCCTTGCCAGAGATTTGTCCCTTAGAATAAAGTATGAAGAAAGGCAGAAATATAAAAACTTTGCAAAACTAAACAAGAAATAGAACATTTTTTTACATCACATGCTGAATCTCATACCTGTAGTTCTTCACTTCAGCAACAGGGGAGGAGGTAGAAGTATCTTTTCATATCTCTTCTTTGACCAAATTAGTTATTATAATTGTGGAGCATTCACTTAAAAAAAAATCTTACTGATATCTTTTGTTTTTATGTTACCTAGATTTTCTCCTTATATCTCCTTCTCTTCCTCTCATGTAATATTCTTTATAACAAAAGAAAGAAAAAGGGGAAGAAATAATTAATTAAAATAGAGAAACACAATGAAAGAAATCTGTTCTATGCTGTATTATAAAGCTATTGGCTTGTCAGGGTTCTCTCTTAGAGTGCTCTAACTTACCAGCAGAGGCAACAGCTTACACACCCAACTCAATGATGCTAGTGTACCTTTTAGGACAGAAGAGTCACGGGCTCTGAGGTCCAAACAGAAAAGTTTATTAAGGTCTCTCCATGGGGAAGCCTTAGAGCCATATACTAAGGCAGGCTTCCAAGATACCGCCCAGCTCTAGGTCTTAAATAGACCCCAGCTCCACATATCACACGTGATAGAGCCCAGCTGAACAGAATTGTGAGAGGGGGAGTGCAATTACAAGGGTATGAAGGCCCAGGGTGTGGAGACGCCAATCAGGAACAGCAGGTAACCCTACGTAATAGAGTCTTGAGCCAATGCAGTATCCCCTGGCCGGGGACAGTGCAATATGCTCTGACCTCCACGTGACCCAACTAATTCCTGGACCTCAAACACTTCCCTGTGGCATGACACAACCGCTTGCAATGTGAACCTCACAGGGACTCAACCTTTGTGAGTGAGGAGGGAAAAGTGTTTTCTCATGTTTCTTCTCTGGGATCAGCATAATTCTTTATTATTTTATAATATTCAGTTACAATTATTTTGTGCTTGTTTTTCTTTCCATATACATTTCTCTAGCTGTGTATGTTGTTTTCCTGGCCTTACTTAATTTGCTGTACATCACTTGTCTGAGTGTTTCCATGGGTGCTTCACTGTATTCATCATACTCATTGTTTCTTACTGCACAGTAATATTCCATTGCATTCTTGTCCCACCGTTTCTTTAGTTATTCCCCAATTGATGGGCATCTACTTTCCTTCTCCCCTCAACTCTTTGCTACCACAACAATTGCTGCTGTAAATAATTTGGTGTATTTGAGTCTTTCTTTTTGTTATTGACCTCTTTGGCATATATGCTTCAGTGGAATCTCTGGGATGAAGGCATTTTATTAACTTTCTTTGTATAATTCCTGGTTGCTTTTCTGATTCTTTTTTAATTTTTCATGGTGTGGTCTTTGATACTTAGGTTGTATATCCATTTTGATTTAATTGTGATGTATGGTATAAGATATTGGCATGAGCTTAATTTCTGTCAAACTTCTTTTCAATTTTTTTCAGCAACTCTTGTCAAATAGGTAGTTCTCCAAATAGATAGTATTAAGTAAGTTACATTCTTGGGTTTATTGAATACTGGGTCATTGAGTTTAATTGTTTCTGATTTTTCCTTATTTAGCCTGTTCCGCTGATTTATGTTTTTACTTTAATTCAGAGTCAAACAGTTTTGATGATCACTTCTTTACAGAATAATATGCCTTAACAATTCACATTTTTTGAGAACTAGATATGCGTAGGGCATTAGTGGGTACTGTGGATACCAAGATGAAAAAAAGTTAATCTTGACCTGCCCTCAAAGTGCTTAATGTCTAGTAGGGGGAATTAAATATATATTGAAAACTAATATGATAGAATTTAGAATATGATTAAGTACAGAGGAGGAATCAAATGGAGTGGCAAGAGAGAACCTTTCAAGCTCTGGAAATACAGGAAAGCTTTAACACACTCCTTTCTCCTTTTATGCCCCATGTCCTACTCCCACACTAGGTTCTTGTTGCCATAATGTTCATATAAATGTGAGCCATTATTATTATTGTTGTAGGTTATTGTTCATTTGGGCCCTCGTATTCTTCAGACTAACCACCTTCCTCTTTTCTTTCCCTAGCACCTGTTAGGCTTTTATTTAGCATCTATGGTAGCAGTAGCTCCACCTACCTAGTGACAAAGGAAGTGACATCCTGACCCTGAGGCAGAGATACAGAATTAGCTGATGAGGGGAGGAGGACTAGTTTCCCTCACTGGCTAATAAAAGCTAGAGGTATTATCCCTTCCAGGTTGGTTGGTGTTTGATTGGTTGTCATCCTTTATTCTTTTTTTTTTCTTGTTGTAGGGGGGAAGGCAGGACAATTGGAGTTAAGTGACTTGCCCAAGGTCACACGGCTAGTAAATGTTAAGTGTCTGAGGCTGGATTTGAACTCAGGTCCTCCTGACTCCAGGGTCGGTGCTCTATTCATTGTGCCACCTAGCTGCCCCATTGTCCTTGATTCTTGAAGAGGACCAAAATGACATTACTGTGTTAGAGTCAAGGTACAGTGTATCTGACTAACTGATCAGGCCAATATGAGCTCTGAATCCTCTACCACAGGTTGGGCACATGTGAACATTTGGGATGTATTCTCTAAATTTTCAAATTTCACATTTCTTTTGAACTACTTCAATTCTGTTTTGCTCATAGAGCACAGTACCTTCTCTGATGAGGGCATGCCATGTTGGACAGTCCCGTGCCAAGGTCTCCCATGTCACACAGTCAAAGTTCTTAGGAGAGACCTTGAGAGTGTCCTTGTATTGCTTTTTCTGACCACCATGTGAGCATTTGCCCTGTGTGAGTTCTTCATAAAATAGTCTTTTTGGGAAGCATGCATTTGACATTCAAATAACATGGCCAATCCATTGGAGTTGTGCTCTCTATAGTAGAGTTTAAATGCTTGGTAGTTTAGTTTGAGAAAGGACCTCAGTGTCTGGTATTTTATCCTGCTGAGTGATCTTCAGAATCTTCCTAAGACAATTTGAATGGATGTAATTCAGTTTTTTGGCATAGTGCTAGTATACTGTCCAGGTTTCATAGGCATACAACAATGAGGTTAGCATAACAACTCTGTAGACCTTCAATTTGGTAGTCAGTCTAATACCTCTTCTCTCCCACGCTTTTCTTTGGAACCTCCCAAACACTGAGCTAGCTCTGGAAATGCATATGTTGACTTCATTATCAATGTGTACACCCTGGAAAGTACACTGCCAAAGTAAGTGAACTTATCCACAGTATTCAGAACCTCTCCATTTGCTGTAATCAATAGTTCCATGTATGGATGGTGTGGTGCTGGCTGATGGATCACCTGCATTTCCTTGGTGTTAATTGTCAGGCCAAAATTATCATAAGCATCAGAGAACTGATCCATACTTTATTGCATCTCAACTTCAAGGCTGCATTAAGTGCACAATCATCTACAAAAAAAAAAAAATCATGCACCAGCACTCATTCCACTTTAGTCTTGGCTTATAGCCTTTTCAAGTTGAAGAATTTATTATTAGTGCAGTAGCTGACCTTGAAGCCATGTTTGTCCTCATTGAAGTTGCTTGACCACGTGACTGATAACATCATGCTAAAAATCATGGGAATAAGCACAGAGCCTTCATCCATTGGTGACTGGAGAAGCACAAGAGCATCATCCTTTACCTAGAACCTGGGCAAGCATGCTGTTGTGAAATCGACATACAATGCCAATGAACTTCTCTAGTCAATCAAATTTTGACGTAATTTTCCATAAGCCCTCATGACTTACAATATCAAAAGCCTTGGTCAGATCTATAAACATTGGATATAGACCTGTGTTCTACTCCTGGTATTTTTCCTGGAGTTATTGGGCAACAAATACCATATTGACCATTCCTCGGCCCTTTCTGAAGCCACACTGGCTCTCAGGTAGATGACCATCTTCCAAGTGAAGGATCAGTCTATTAAAGAGAATTCTGGCAAGGATCTTACCAGCAATGACTAAGAGACTGGTTCCCTGCCCTGCCCCGCCTCCATCCCTCCCTCTGCACTGTGACACTGATTGTTGCAGGACAATCTATTTCCTTTACCTTTATCGAGAGAAGACAGTAGAGGCTTCTTTGAACTCCTGGAGGGTAACTTCCTCTTGCCATATAATCCAGAAAATTTCAGTCAACTTTTGTATAAGTAATGGACATCCCACCGTGTAAATCTCAGTTGGAATAGAATCAGCACCAAGTATTTTGCTATACAAAAGGAGCCTAGTGGCATTCAAAACTTCTTCCTCAATTGGAACTTCACCTAGGGAGGGATTGACTTCAGTCTGAGCTAAATGGTGAATGGCCTCAGCATTGATTGATGATAGTCTGCTGAGAATATTGTCCTTGTCACTAATCAATGTGGCTCCATCATCACTGAGTAGTTGAAATGTACCATAGGTCTTTGACCCCTAAATAGCCTTCAGGGCATCATGAAAGTACTTTAGATTGTTACTGTTAGCATAAAACTGAATTTCATCTGCCTTCTTACTGAGGAAGAATGCTGCATCTCTCTAAACTTCACTTCTTCTTTACTTTTGATGGCATTAAATGCTGCCTTCTTAGAGATGGATGAACTATCCTGCTGGTAAACTCTGTGGAGTTCTCATTTTTCATTTAGCAGCTTCTGAATGTTCCCATCATTTTCATCAAACCAGTCTTGATGTTTGCGAGTGTTCTGACCCTGATGAGCAAAAGCAGTGCTGTACACCAGATCTCTGAAAGCTGCCAAGCTGCCCACTCCTTTTCGGCTCCGCTGTTGCCAGTTGTGTAAAAAAAAAAAAAAAATTTTTTTTTTAGATTTAGATTTTTTTGTAGATGATTGTGCACTTAATGCAGCCTTGAAGTTGAGATGCAATAAAGTATGGATCAGTTCTCTGATGCTTATGATAATTTTGGCCTGACAATTAACACCAAGGAAATGCAGGTGATCCATCAGCCAGCACCACACCATCCATACATGGAACCATTGATTACAGCAAATGGAGAGGTTCTGAATACTGTGGCTCAACTTTCCTTCCAAGTTAGTCACAAACTGTTCCCACTCAGAAAAGTGCTCTAGTCTGTTGACATTAATTCTCCTCATAGTCATTTTGCCTTGGGGCCACCACTTCTGTTGAAAGTGAATACCCTCCCAGGTAATATTTGTATTGGAATACACTTCCCAAACTCTAAACCAAGTTGAGTAATTGAGGACTTTCAGACCCCTTTGACAACCTGAACAGAGAATTTTTTTTTAAAGGAGAATGTTCCCCATAAGTCATAATAGGAAGGTGCACACCTGCTTTACCTATGTGTAAGTCCAGCCTCATAACCATGGATAGGGATTATTACCCCAGGTTTTGCACCCTTTGCCTCTGTACAGAGTTTCAGTGTTCTCGCATTACTCTAAGTAAGCAGGTCTACACAGGGAAAAACAGAAGAAATGTTGGCTAACTGACTCCATTCTGCTACCCATACCCTACTCCCCAGGACAGAAATATGGTTTTGCCTAAAGGGCAGTAGAATATCCAGATTTTTCAAACAATCTAGATTATTTGCAGTTTATAGACAAAGTAAAATAATAATGATACTTTGAGGATTTTATGTGTGTTTGTGTATGTGTATCTTTCACATGTATTATGATATATGAGTTCGGTAGCAATTCTATGATGTATGGAAGGGAGGTCTTACTATTCCCTGCCTAGTTGAGCAAAACAAGGAGAAAGAAGTGAAGTGACAGGTCAAAAGTCACCCATCCGGTAGGTGGGAGGCAACATGGCTTGATGGAACTGCATTCTAGGGATGGGGATTTCCAGGTTCTCTGGCTAGGTAGGTGTTTTTCTTTAATAGTCACTTAACTTTCATCAATGTCACTTTCTTCATTTGCAAAATGAAGGTCTTGAAATAGATGATTTCTCAAGCCCCTTCCTGCACTAACCCCTATAATTCGAGTGGTTTTTCTCATTCTTTTCAATGTTAACTGTGCACCACTAGGGTGCCCTGCTAGATGCTGAGCACCAAAAATGCTTTGGTAGTCAGTGGACAGGGAGTTCTGTAGTCCAGTAAAGCATAATGGCAGGTGGGTTGAAGAATATTGGAGAGACATGATGTGGAGGGTAGAGAGGAGTGCAAAGCTCCAAGTGAAAAACCCGTTATTCTCTCAGCATCACAATATAGGGAAGAGGTATTGTGATCACTTTTGTTAATGGGGAAACCAAGACACTATCATAATCTGTTGCATTTATATGGTCTGTTAAGGTTTACAAAGTGCTTTTCCCATGAAAAACTCTAAGGGACAGGTAGCTTAAGCATTATTATTATCCACATTTTATAGCTTGGAACAAAAGAATCAGAAGTATTAAATGATGTACCTATATGACATTGTATCAGAAGTAATGTATGTTTCTAGGGTTGTGACTCAAGTCTAATGTTCTTTCCACTACATTTTTTCCTAATAATAGCACTTAGCACAGTACCTGGCCCATAGTAGATACTTAGTAAATGTTTATTGACTGACTCATATCTTACCATTCTTCGGTGCATTCTACTTTACAAAGCACTGTCCTCAGAATAACCTCATGAAAAGGTCCTAACTTTCTTATCATACTCCAGTGAATCAATGGTGGAGCTCCTTCTGGCATCCCAGTCCTTTCCTCTGTGATGAGGTAGATTTTATTGCATATAAATTGAATACATTAGGCCACTGATTTTACTATATTGTTGGAGCTTAAATAAATCTGGGAAAGAAAGCCCAATGTCAGGGTCCTGGGACCTTGGAGAGGGACACATCTGAGAGAACAGGGAAGTACTTAGAAAGTGTTGTTGAAGATGCAGCTATCACTGCCCAGCACCTTCATGTTCTCTGATCTCAGGCAGCTTGCAGCACAGCCTGGTACACAAGGTTTCTCATGGACATATATGAAACAAGGGAGCACAGAGATTCACATGGAGACCCTCTCAGCATCATCAGGCTTTTTTCTTTATTTTTATTGCTCTTCCATGACACACTCTCTTCTGGTTCACAGTCTCTTTTTTTTTTTTTGTCCAAGTAGAAGAGTTCTGTGATAGCAGCAGAAGGGTCCAGGCTAAATATACACCATTCTAGAGATTTTTGCTTCTGCCTTCTTTACCTGGTGCCTTCACTCAACCTGGAGAGAAAGAGAAGAGAAGAGAGTAGAAGAGAAGTCTGTGGAGTTACTGTCCTTACAGTTCCTCTGCTCTAGCTTCCTTAGTGGGGTAGCATCTAAATATAGAGAAACCATATCTGTTTCTAAATTACATTAGGTTTAGTTTGCATGTGTTTTAAAATATTTGCCCCAGAAAGGGTAAAAAGCATGGTCTCTTTAAAAATTAGATGTGAGCAGAGAGCCTGTTGGAATTATCATTAAAGAGAGCAAATGAGTGTAGATGAAGATAATTAATCAATAAACACCTAGTGGTAGGGCAAGGTCTCCTTTGAGGGGGAAAAATTACTTTTTTCTGATTGGAAAAAGACCATCATAGGGAATTTAGTGGCTGATGTGCTGCTTGTTTGTTAGAGGTTCCTGATTTCTGAAAGTTATACTCTAGGAAATGGTATTAGGAAATCCTATTGGGGATGCCAGTTTCACTGGCCTCCTGCTGTGGATTCAACATGGACCAATCCCCTGGTGGTGCAGTGCATGCCCAGACTTCAAGGTAGCTTTGACAACATGGTTACCAGTATGCAAGTCTTACCCAAGAGACCTAGATGGGATATGGCCTCCTATTTTCCCTTCCCAGGGGAAGAGACCTCGTAGAGCACATTGATAGACACATAGAGGCAGAAAAATGCTCCTGGGGGACCAGACTATTGCAGCTACTCTGCCTGCCCCCTGTGGGTTACCTTTTGTCTTCTCTCCTCCATCCCTCCCACCTTTGCCTCTTT
This sequence comes from Pseudochirops corinnae, assembly GCA_028646515.1. Lineage (NCBI taxonomy): Eukaryota > Metazoa > Chordata > Mammalia > Diprotodontia > Pseudocheiridae > Pseudochirops > Pseudochirops corinnae. Next base: position 463,451,243 of record CM053585.1, read on the forward strand.
GCTAGATCATAAGACATAGTCTAAAGATCAAAGAATCAATATGACCAGTGGTGATGCCCTATTCTCCTGCACTAAAATATTCAGACTGCATTGCAGTCTTAGTTTTGGAAACACACTGGGGCTGCCCTGATGCAATGGTCACACCTGCCTCCTTCTGCCTCCGTGGTTCAGCTGCATTGCCTTCTGTCATACTAATGGTGTGACTATAACCTTTCCAAGCAGAATGTGACATGAAGTCTGTTCCAGGAAGGACCTGGGAATCAGGAGATCTGGGCTCTCGAGTAAGAAGCTCATTATGCAGGAGAAAGTCAGGGTTAGCTATTAACTCCAGCAGCCTGGATCAGAAACTTTTTCTTCCTTGGTAGCAGGGACTTTCAGAGGCAGATGCTGAAGTTGTGGAGGCAGTAAGTGTTAGGTCTTGAGCCAGGGAGTTTCCTCAGCTGTTAAATGAAGGGGTTGGGTTAGGGAATTTCAAATATCCCTTCTAGCATTGGAATTCTATGATTTAATGATTCTCTGAGCCTGAAGATGGGGGAGGGGGAGGGAACCAAAACATGGAAGCTGTTTTCCCACAGAAAAAGATGTCAAGGAAGAATTTCCAATGAAATATTCCTAAAACACAAGTCAGAACATGTCACTTCCTCTCTGTGCTCCCACCTGAAGAAACTCCAGTGGCTTCCTATTGCCTTTAGGATAAGTACATAAGCTCTTCTGTATAGCATTTCATGTCCTTCATTCTTTGGCTCCAGGTTATTTTGGCCTTGGTTGGGTGGAAGGAAGATGAGTGAGCCAACAGCAATGAAGGATAAAATGGTGAACCAGAGTGGGAGCCAATAGTCAGGAACCAGAGAACTAGCCAAATGTTTATGAAGCTCAAAGTGACAAGGGAAAAAGAAAAAAAAGATATTCATTGCTGAGTAGGAGACAGTTGATCCCTTCTATAGGTGAGTTGAGGTTTGTTCCTACTAATATGAGCTTGCTGCTCAGGCTGTGGCCCCTCTTTTGTTGGAAAGGGTAGGCTGATGGCAATTGGACAAATGGGCAGCCTGAGGAAGTCCAAAGAAATAAGGAATTTCATTTAAAGCTGAAAGAAAAGAGGTTAAAAATGTTTTAATGATAATAAATTCAGGGTTTTTAAATAAGAATAACAGCTGATATTTATATAGCACTTTAGGGTTTGCAAGGTGTTCTGTATAATTTTAAAATATTGATGACTTTTTTCTTGCATCACTTTCATTTCCAAATATCTACCTCACTCATTACCCTCCTTAGAGAGAACCACTGCTTGTAGAAAAGAATGAAAGAGAGAAAAAAACCACCTTAGTTTAACAAAATTTATTTTAACAAAACTAATCAGTACATCAACTGAATTTGACAGTATATAGGCAATGTTCCATGCCCATAGCCTCCTGCCTCTGGCAGGCACATTGTCTTGTCTTCAGGGCCAATCTTGGTCATTAAAATGATATATTTTGCATATCCTTTGCTCCTCAACAACCCAATGAAGTAGGTGTTATTGTTATCCTAATTTTACAGACGAGGAAACTGAGGCTGAGAAAGATTAAATGACTTATGAGGCTAGTAGTTAGATATTATTATGTTATTGTTTTTAATGGAGGGAATCCCATCCTGGGAATTCCTTACACTGATAGAAATCATAGCTTTGGATTAAGGAAAAGGAGGAAGTATCTTTTGGACTTGTCGTGTAATATTGGTAATAAACTAAACTCGCACTTTAATAAACTACTCATATCTTTTTCATGTGAACTTCCTCCCCCCCCCCCCATCTATCCATACCTCACCTATCCTTTGCTAAATCCAAATGTAGGACTTCACATTTGTATCTTTTTAGCTTTGACTCATTATTTTATCTAATTGAGATATATTTGGATTCTGACTCTAACATGCTTAACCTTTCTCCTAGAAATACAATAAGGGTACCATCTATGCTTTCATCCATGTCATTGACAAAAGTATTGGAGAGCAGAACGGTACAAGACCAAGGACAAAGGACAGATCCCTGTAGTCCTCCTCTAGAGAACTTTCATTCAGGTGGCCATTGATGCATTTAATTGTTACTCTTTGAGTCTGATCAGTCAACCTGTTCTGAACCTGCCTCACTTGTATGGTCAGCTAACCTTCATTTCTGCCAAGGGACACTGTTGTAAAAGAAGAGGACAGATAATTTGTGTGATGTCCCTTTCAAAAGGTTAAGGTTGTCCACTAAGCCTCTTTAACTTCCCTGTAACAGTGCTTTATGAAGCTAAAGAAACAGTACAGTATAGTGAAAAGAATACTCGACTGGAAAACCAGGATTTGAGGTAGGTCTCTTTGTCTCTTTGGGACTCAGTTGACTCGTCTATAAGATGAGAAGCTTTGAATAGGTCAACCCTATGGTGTCTTTTCTAGCTCTGATACTTCATTGTTTTATGATGCATGAATTTGTCTAAGTCCTTTTTGAATATAGTCATGTTTTGGGGGGGTGCTTAAGCAACCTCTTGAGTCCAAATATCTCTAGTTCACTAGATTATGCTCCTTCAGAATTTGGAAGAAGGAAAGTAGAGGGGAAAATGCAGAGTTCAGAAGATACACCTATGCAAGACGGAGATCTTCAAAGCAACTCTTATAGGAAACAAACATGAAAAGTAATTTTGACTGAGCTGAGATTTCCCTGAACTCAATAGCACAGGTGTAGATAGATGAGAGCGAAAAAATTATCTTGGTGATACAGTAATAAGCTAATACAGTATTCCCGACAACTCAGGGACTGGATATTCATAAATATATTCATATTTTCCTCCTAGAAAGATTGATTAAATATCCTAGAACAAAATAAAAGTGTGTGTATGTGTGTGAGAGAGACATAGAGAGAGACAGAGGGAGAGAGAGAGAGGGAGGCAGAGACAGAGACAAGAGACAGAGAGACAGACAGAGAGAGAATAAGAAATTGAGTGGGGGGAGGGAGAGAGGAAGTGAGAATAGAAAAAGGGGAGGGAGTAAAAGGGAAGGAGGAGAAAGCAAGGAAGGGAAGGGAAAGAGAGAATAAAGGGAACAAAGGTCAGAGGGAAGAGAGAAAGAGGCAGAGAGATGGACAAATGGACAGACAGTAAGATTGATAGACAAATAAATTCTTGGTAAGCACAACAGCTATGAATAAAGAATATTTCATCAAAGATGTAAACACCTACTGCCTGGAAATATAAATCAACCTGCCAAGAAACTTTGCTAAAGGTCATATTTAACATTAATCAGGCCTGGGAAGTATATTTCCATGGTTGGCATGGCTGGGGGGAGGAGAGAGAAGGAAAAGCCTCTTTCTTTGCCTTTTACTTTGAAAATTGCCATCAAATTATTTAGAAGGAAAGAAAAAAATAATTTCTAGATGATTTTAGGGACAGTAGGCTCTATTCTCTGACATCTTGGACATCATGTATCCTTAGGAGCTATAGAATCTAAATTGAAGGGTTGACTGCCCCGCCCTCATTTGTATACATTTCTTTTGGTTTCCTATTGGCTCCTCTTCCCTGTTTTTTATGGCATACAGATGTAAGTCTTGTGGGTGATGGAGCTTGCTGTGGAGAATCACACAGTATGAGAAGTACTCAGGTTGAGTTGGGGTAGATGGTCAGAGAACCTGGGAGGTTCTGAGAATGGAAGCAGGAAAGAGATAGTAACATTATGACTGACCTTGAATATTGTGCCGCCTTTATCTTTCAGGCTGCATTGTTCTTGTGGATTAAGGCCTAGGTTCTTGAGTCAACAGGACCAGATTGTATAAGATTTGAACCTAGTCAATTTCTGGGGCTCAACCAATAGAATGGTTGTGATGGATCAGCTGCAACTAAGGAGAGAACAGACATTCTTGCAAGAGAAGCTAGAAGGTCATATAGAGATAATGTTTATTGGTCTGGTGTCTGGGGAAGGTGTGGTGCAAATGCAAGCCAGGGAAGATCTCATTCTCTGGGCTTTCTCTACTTGAGTGGCTATATCCAATAATCTGAGTTTGATTTTAAAAAATTTGGGGGTTATTCTGAACTTTACAAACACCATTACATATTAATATTTCCATATGCAAAGAAGAACAGATAAAGAGGATAGTACATAAAACCGAATCTCCATTGTTTATAGCTTGAATTTTTTTTTTTTAAAGTATATAGTGATATGCTCCAAAGTCATCTGCTGGTCTGTATTTTCCTCTGAACATCATCCTGTTCCTTTCTGTGCATTTTTATTGCTTCCCGGACACTCATAGTTTTTCCTTTTTTTTGCATTACTATTTATTTTTTCTTTTTTTAAATTTCATTTTTATAATTGTACTTTATTTTAACGTTCTTTTAAAAAAATTTAGTCACTAGTTCTTCTTCTTTTCAGCTCCTCCCACTCATTGAGAAGGCAAGTAATGTGATACCAATTATACCTGTGAAGTCTTTGCATTACTATTGATAACCTTCTTCTCTCCCTCAATTCTCTATCCTCCTAAATTAAAACCAAACCAAGCCAAACCAAGCAACCACCTTTGTAACCCATAAACAAAGTCAAGCAAAACAAATCTACCCTTTGACTATGCCCAAAAATATGTTTCATTTTGTGCTTCTATTCTACCATCTCTCTGTCAAGAGAAGTGTGATTTGTCGTTATTCCTTCAAAGTCACGGTTGGTCACTGCATTGTTCAGAGTTCTTAAGTCTTTCAAAGTTGTTTCCTTTATAGTGTTGTAATTCTACAAATTGCCCTCCTGGTTTTGCTTACTTTACTCTGCATCATTTCATTCAAGTCCTCTGAGGTTATCCAAATCTGTCACTTTCATCATTTCTTACAGTGCAACAATTATATTACATTCTTAGACTATAATTTTATTATACTGCACTTATATTATAATTTAATTGATGTTTAATTTCCATTTCTTTGCTATAACAAAGATACTGCTAAGAATATTCTACATATGGATTGTTTCCTTCTTTCTTTTACTTCTTTGGAGTATAAGCCTAATATTCTGGCTTTGATTTCTTGAAAGATGTTTCTACTTCCATCATTAGCTGCCTTCTTCTTTCATCCTAGTGTTTTTCTTCATCATTTACTTTTCCCCACTAGTGACTTCAATATGCCCCATAACAAAGCTTCACTGATATGTGTACTTGAGGAGAAACACCATCACAGTACTACTTGAACCAAGTCTAATTGAAGACCATGAAACTAAAAGGAAAAAAATCCACCTGAAAAATATGTAGATGCTGAAGATGCCAGTTATGAAAACACATGGCAACCCAGATATTGGAACTATGGACCAGAATCGTACTGAGAAGCATTCACTTATGAAGTCCTTCCTTTAAAAATATTTTATTGATGCTTTTTATTTTTTCATATTGTGGTTATTTTATAATTTTCCCAGTCTTCTTTGGGGGGTGGGAGAGCTTAACCCTCCCTTGTAACAAAGAAAACAGTTAAGCAGAACCTATCTGCAAAGCAGCCAAGCCTGATAGTATATAGGACATAAATCTAGAGCTAAAATAGATGTTAGAAGTCTGACCCCCTTATCTTACCTATGAAGAAACAAGTTGATGGGAGTTATGTGACTTATTGAAGACCATAGTGGCAGAGCTAGGATTTGAACCCAGATGTAATATTCTTTCTATTGCACCATGCTTTTCTGCCCTGATGGCCTCATTCCCCACCTCTTTTCCAAAAGGAAGGAGATGCCTTTTATCATCTGCCCTTTGGGACCTTAGATTGGTCATTGAAATTTTTCTGAGTTCAGTTGCTTTTTAGTGTTGTTTTACATTATTGTACCTATTGTGTAGCGTGAGGGGCAGTGTGGCATAGTAGATAGGATTATTGCTAGTTTGCATTTCTTTTTTTTGAAAGCTGTTCATTCCTGTTGGCTGTATATATATTGGGAAATGACTCTTAGACATGTATTTATGTCAGTCTCCTTCATATCTTGGATACCAGGCTTTTATCAGAAAGATTCAATGTAAGAGCTGTAGCGGTTGCTAGTCTTTGAGGTCCCTTCCAGCACTGTAGTACTTTGATTTTATTCTAGAATTCTATGTATTTATGAAGTCTTTGTCCATAGCAAAGCATTGGGAGGAGAGAGAAAGAAATCTAAGACACACCTCATCCCCAGCCCCTTCCTCTATTTCCATTTCCAAACTGTGGAATTTGGGGGGACTAACAGTTAATTACTGGGTTAGTAGGAATTAGGGAAAAAAGTCAGATAAATAATTTTGGGGATGAAGAATGGGAGTGGGGCACTATACTCTTCTAAGCACAGAGTCAGAGAATGTTAGAGCTGGAAAGAGGCCTTAAAGGTCATCTCATTTTGAAGGTGGGGTAACTGAGGCCTGGCCAGAGAGGTGAGTGACTTTCTCAAGGTCAAATCACCAATTAGAAGCAGAACTGAGAACCTAGGTCTTCTGATGTCAAGTTTCATGCATTTTCCACTGCAAAAGGTTGCCTCTCCTTCATTGCTAAATATCTCCTTTTTTGTCCTGACCTCGGTCCTCCTTAACTGTTGATTAGCCTTTAAACCTTCTGGTGATGGGGCGGCTAGGTGGCCCAGTGAAGAGAGCACCGGCCCTGGAGTCAGGAGGACCTGAATTCAAATTCGGCCTCAGACACTTGACACACTTACTAGCCATGTGACTTTGGGCAAGTCACTTAACCCCAATTACCCTCCAAAAAGCAAAACAAAGAAACAACCTCCTGGTTTTGTCCTCACTCTAATTAGTGCCGTCCATTCCTTCTTTCCCAGCAGAGCAGCACAGGATCTAGGAGCAGCCACAGTCTTGCTATAATATTGGAAGGAGTAACATTCAGAACCATGGAGAGAAATGATGGTCTCCCAGGAAACTCTCTGCCCCTGAGCACGATACCTTTTGGGGAGCCTTCTGCTAGCCGCTAAGATGACTTACAGGGGAAATAGGTGTGACTGCTGTAGTCAGACAATCTGTCTGCTCTGATGAGCAAGGAGGAATTCGGTGCCAGCAGCAGCCATAGGAGCCTTCACTAGATGATTAAAAACCTCCCAACAAACTTTGCTGGAGAGCGTCAGAGAGGTGGACTCCTGAGGAAACGTTATGGACGAGTACTGTGCTATGTAAATACATTTATGGGGACAGGGCTGTTTCTCATGCCTTGGAGGCTAATTCCAAGAGCAGTTCGGCAGGAGCTGTCTGCCTCAGAACGATTGACAGGACGTTGGGGAAGGCTAAGCCAGCCTGGATTTCTTGTCTTTTTTTGGCACATTTACCTACTGAGCAGAAATAATAGGCTCAGGGGGACAGCCATGCTGGGGGAATAACAGTGGCCACAGCTTCTCGTTTCTATTTCACATCTCTCTGTACCATCAATTGCACATCTGCATAGACCAGGGATTCTTCACCTTTTTGTGTGTTAAGGACCCTTCTGGCAGGCTGCTGAAGCCTATGGGCCCCTTTGCAGAATAATATTTTGTAGCCTCTATTCATAATTGAAAGAAATGCTAAATTTCAGTTAGAGCTTAGTGAAAATAAAGATGTAAAAATATTTCCTCACCTAGTCGCTGGTTAAGAATCCCTGGTCTATACCTTTTATAACTCTATTTTGCCTCCTTTTATGGTGCAAATTGAACCACCATTTGCATCTTCAAGGCTGGCATTGGTCATAGGATTGTAGGATCTAGACCTTGAAATCATCTTAGATGGTATCATCTCAAAGATGGGAGGTGGATTGAGGCTCAGAGAAATGAAAGACTTGTTTAAGGTCACACAGGGTAGTGAGCAGCATTGTCAAGACTTCAGTTCAGATCTTCTGATTCCAAACTCAGAGTGGACTCCTTGAGATTGTAACTGTTCTTGTTGTTCATCTTTTGTTCTAGAAGAGGACCAATGACGTCAGGAGGGTAATGTCTTCACTTGTAAGTGAATTGGATTTAAGAAGTGAGTCAGAGATGTGCAAAGACATAAGCCACATTTTCTCCCCCAGATTTATCAGTGTCCAGATGGCAAGACATAGGTCAGGATGACTGGTGATGACCCAGGATGCAGTGGGAGACCTTGGCCTTTTCAAGCTAAGATCTTTCCCAAGTCACAGTTTGTCTAAGGCAACACCCATTCAGTGGTTAAAGGCTAGGTAAGAATTGAGGTAAAAGATGGTTTACTTTGCTTTATAGAACAGTCAGTCAAGGTTTCTGGTCAGAACAGAAACAATTGCTATTTATAACCCCTAGGAGCCATTAAAACTCGAACAATGAACAAGAGAGACTTGGTCTGGGGTCTATTATTGGCCAATCAGTGAGAGCCAGAGTGATTTGGATTTAAAGGTATAGTCAAGTAGCTCCATTTGAATCTCAAAGAGCTTTATCAAAGCCTGGTTTTCCAGGCTATATTTCAAGAAATCATAAATGAAAACTACATGATACAAAAGAATTAGTTGTCTTTTTTTTTTTTTTTTTGCTTTTTTTGGAGGAGGGAAGGTAGGGCAGTTGGGGTTAAGTGACTTGCCCAAGGTCACAGGGCTAGTTTTGTGTTAAGTGTCTGAGGTCGGATTTGAACTCAGGTCTTCCTGACTCCAGGGCTGGTGCTCTATTCACTGTGCCACCTAGCCACCCCCAGTTGTCTTATTTTTTAAAAAAAATGGTAGAATAAGTAAGTAGGGAAGAAAATAATCTAACCCCCATGCCCCAACAGACTGGAACCAGTCTCCATGAATAACTTGTGGTTACTGTCATAACCAAGTCAGATGGGTGCTGGAAGGGAGTCTGGATTGAAGCTTTCTCCTAAGGTCTGGGTAGTGTGGAATGGTGGTGCCCCTACAGCTTGACATTAAATTAAACCCTAGATAGTTAAAACTGGAAGGGGCCTTAGATATCTTAGTACAACCCCTCATTTTGCAGATGGAGATACTGAGGGCCAGAAATAAGTCATTTGCTCAAGGTTGTTTAGGTAGCTAGTAGAAGTAGTAGAAGCTAGTAGAAGGTCTCTTGCTTCCCAGGCCAGTATTTTATCTAGTGCATGGAAACCATGACAAACCAAAGTTTTCTGGGCATGTGGCTCATTGGCCCCAAACTATCAAGTTCTAGAGCCCCTTGTTCCTCCTGCTAAGCTGTCCTAGACCTCTTAATGAGCTCTTAGTTTGGAACTTAGGTTTGGAATCCTAGACTCTTAGGGTTGTAAGGAACCTTGAGAAATCATGGGATCATATGAGCATAGATTTAGAACTAGGAGAGAACTTGGAGGTCATGAAGTTATACCTTCTTATTTTACAGATGAGGAAACCGAGGCACAGATTAACTGTGTTGCTTAGAGTCACATAGCTAGTGAGTACTTGAGGCAGGATTTGAACTGAGATCTTTCTCAATCCAAGTGTAGTGCTCTAACCACTACTCCATAATGAATCTGTCACCTAATCCAGTCTCCTTTTCAGGACAGGAATCTGGGTGAAAGAGTATGGCTTGACCAGTTGTATCTGAGTATGCCATAACTCAGACCATAGCCTTTTGATGCTTCAGATGCAGCAAATGATTAGTTCCAATCTATGCTAATACTTTCTTAATGAAGGGACGGCAATCAGCAACCTTTGTATCATGAAGGTCATCAAAAGCTCCAGTGAACATTAATGGTTTGAGGCTTGGCTTCTCCTGGGGAGAAAACACTGTTCATTCTTGTTACATTGCTTGGCAATGTTCTTGAGTTGTGACTTGTTCGTGGTGAATTTATTTTCTCCCCAGTCAGATATGGGTTTGTCGAGGAAAGAAACTATGTCTTCATTGTTTAAAAAAATTCCTCATGGTGTTCTGAACCCAGTGGGCCCTCTTTAAATGCTTGTTGATAGATTGATTGGTGTGAGAAGATATGGAATGGAACCAATGTGTGTATAGACTAGCTGGGAGGAAAAGTGCTCTGTGTGTGAAGGGCTGTGGTTTTGTCATTATGGCTGTTTTCCACAGACTTGAGCAATGTTCAACTTCTTTCTGTTGGTATTCTCAAGGTTGGAGAAAACTCAGTGCTGAGAAGTGTTATATAGCAAAAAAGCAACTCCTCGAGGGAAGCAACAGAAGCCCCAGCTCTTGAGTCATTAAAAATTGGATTGGAGAAAACTCTGGAGGATTGGTCAGAGGAAAGCCTTCCTGCATTAGGATCTCCCTAGAGAAAGGAGCTGCCTGACCCCATGGGGCTCTTTCCTTCTCCAGCTTCTACAATTCATCAGGTTGGTCTCCAGGGAAAGTATGAGGCTTGAGCACAGATTATGGAAGCTCTCCAGTGCCTGGGGGTGGTTGTTGGTGGTGTGTGCTTATTAAATATGGCAGCTACTTTCTCCAACTTCCTGAAAGTTTGTCCTTTTGACCTCCCAGCTCTCCTTGTTGTGATGAAGCCCAAAGGGGAGCTGACTTATAAAACTAAAGGGTGACATTTGTCATTTCTCTGTTTTTATTAGCCATTGTTTTTATTTTAAATATTAAGCCAACCTTGAATTTCTTGTGTAAGGAGGGGGAATCAAAGTCCAATGATTTAAACTTTACATATGTTTCAGAGAGTAGGGGGGAAAGTTTGAGAAATAAAAGGAAGAAGATCTTAATGGAAGCTGAGTGTGGAGAACAATAGAGTGGGTCAATCATCTTTGGATTTAGAGTTGGAAGAGATGTAGAGCTCATTCAGGCAAATGCTCCTCATAGAAGAATAAATAACCAGTCCAGAGAAATTAAGTGATTTGCCTAGCCTTACAGATGGCTGCAACATGATCAGGATTCAAACACAAATTCTTTCACTCCAGAACCAGTGCTTTTTCTGTTGTATAATGCTACCCAAATTCACAATGTAAAGGCACAAAATATTAGAGTTGCAAGGGACCTGGCAGATGATTTAGTCAGAATTTATAATTTTACAAAGGACGATACTGAGGCCCAGAGTGACTTATCTAAGGTCACACAGATTGTTAGTGGCAAAGCTAGGACCAGGACTGACAAAAAGACCATTCTCTTAGGAGAGTGGTCTTCAGATTGAGAAAGCTAGAATAAGAAAGAGTGAGCAGGGAACTGGAACCCAAAATAAATGAGTAAGTGGCAAAGGAGCACTTAACTGCCCTCAGAGAATTCAGATCATCTGGTTTGAATGAATTATATTCCAGGTATCTAAAAGAGATAACCAAAGTAATTCCTGAGCCATTCTCTTTGAAAAACTGTGGACAACAGAAGAAATTCCATAGTATTGAAGGCAGTGGATTGTTGCCCTATTTTCCAAAATGGGAAAAAGATGAACTCCCTAAACTATAGGACAGTGAGGCTTTTTTTTCCTGTAGAATGCCACCCCTTTCCTTCCAGGTGGGCTTCTGGTGGTTCTCCAAGGGATAGCCCTTGCTGTGTACAAATTAAGAGATGTGACTTTGAACTGGTGAAGAGATTTTGAAGAGACTGGAGATAGTCTAGTTTGAGAGAGAGAGAGAGAGAAAAGGAAAGGTATAGATTTTTGAATGACTGACTAAAGGAAGCCCCTGGAGCTGCACACATATAGGGAAAGATGATACTGCAGTATGTTCCAGAATTCCAGTTATCCCCAATGACTGCCAAGAGTGAACGTTCCAGGTGAAATTTCTTTCCCCTGGATTGAACTCATATTTCATCTTGGTCCTAAGTTGCAGAACCTTCTGACTCCTGTGTGTTCTGTCATCTAACCTAATTTGTATAACTCCCCTGGTTACTGTTTTACAACTGGCTTTGATAAATATATTTGTTTGTTTTCCATAATTGTCTTCTATGTGATAAGCATCTGGTGAGAAGAAAACTAAACAAAGAATTATCTAGCCCCCTGGAATGGCCAAGGAAAGTGGATTATATTTTGAATTCCACAAAAGAACATTCCATCTCTAGATGGCAAATATCTGATATGTAATACATATCACATAATTTTAGCTCAAAACCCCTTCTGGAGATAAGAGGGTGAAAGTATGAGTGACCAGGTGTGGCCCTTGTTCTGTAGCCCATAGAGGTGGAAATCACTGACTTCCTGAGCCATATTGCATATCACAGCCCTCTAAATAAATCCCTGAAACACAGGCAGCCCTGGTTCTTTATGGCTTGGGTCTGCTTTTATTAGATAGGTTTATATACTAGACCTCAAATCCTGGAAAAATTCTAATACATATTATTCAAAGGATAGTTTGTTAGGTCTGTATTCCAAAGAGATCATAAAAAAAGAAAAAGTGCTTATATGTACAAAAATAGTTATAGCAGCTCTTTTTGTGGTGGCCGCAAATTGAAGGGATGCCCTTCATTTGGGGAATGGCTGATCAAGTTGTAGCATGAATGTAATGGAATGCTATTATGCTATAAGAAATGACGAGCTGGTTGATTTCAGAAAAACTTGGAAAGACTTACATGAACTGATGCTGAGTAAAGTGAACAGAATCAGGAGAACATTGTACATAGTAATAGCAATGTTGTGTGATGATCAACTATGATAAATCTAATTCTTTTCAGCAATACAATGATCCAAGACAATTCCAAAAGACTCATGATGGAAAATGCTATCCACATACAGAGAAGGAATTATGGAGTCTGAATGCAGATTAAAGCATAGTATTTTCATTTTTTTCTTACTCATGGTTTTTCCCTTTTGTCCTGATTCTTCTTTCACAACATGACTAATGTGGAAATATGTTTAACATGATTGTATATATATAACCTATATCGGATTGCATACTATCTTGGGGATGGGAGGGAGGGATAAGAATTTGGAACTCAAAATCTTATAAAAATGAATGTTGAACCCTCCCCCCCAATAAAAGAAATAAAAAGGATAGTTTGTGAGCCTTTAGAAAGGGATCTAGTGATTACCAACAGACAATATAGGTTTATCAAGAATAAGTTATGCTCAACTAACTTGGCACAACTAATAGATTCTGTCTTTATGTGCAATTAGAAAAAAATACTATTAAGTGAAAAAAATAAAGTCCCAACTTCTGTAAAAAAAATAAAATAAAATAAAGGGACAGGACTGGGGAAAAATAGAGTAAAATGTGCATAGCAAAGAACAGAAGAAAACCCACAAGGAAGCAAAGAAAAGCTGGGTAGCTTTGAAAACAATGTGTTGTATTTGTTATGTAGGTTTTCTTGAAATGAGAATTTGTTGTTTCATATTGAATCCTCTCTGATGTTCTGCTGTTACATGGCAATTTTTCCTTTTCTTGTTTTGTATTTAAGTTAAAAACAAACAAAAATAAATAAAATTAATAGATTGTTAGGTCAGATGTTGCTATAGACATAATTTGTTTGAATGTCAGTGAGACATTTGACAGTTTCTTATAATATTTGTGGACACGGTGGGGATATGGATTGGATGTACATTTAGATGGATTCAGATCTGAGCGAGCTAATAATGGTGATGAATGAATCTGTGTCATCTGGGAAGGTCATCTCTAGTGGAGTGTCAGAGGAGACTTTCTGATGTTATTATATTCAACATTTTTATCACCTGTATGAAGGCATGGATAGTATGCTTATCAAATTTATAGATGACATGAAGCTGGAAGGTAAAGTTAATATGTAGACAACAGAATTGCCACTGCAAAAGATCTCAATAGGCTAAAAGGTGGACTAGATCTAATATGATAAGGTTTACTGTGGTTAAATGTAAAGACCTACCTGTGTTAAAAAAGGATCATATAGAAAAAGAGGGGATATGAGAGAAGAACTTTCACTGGTCCCTTCACACTACTCCCTAGTTCAAGTCAAAATGACTTTTGATGTCTCTTCTAGTTCAGAAAAATTCTATGATCCTTCTCTCTCCTCACTTAACCTTCACAAAGTACTCCTTAGACATCTTTCATGGATAGCATCAATCCCCCAAATTAAAAAAAAAAACAACAACTCCCTCTTGGTCATATCCTCCTTATTCCAGTGTTTTGGAACCCCTGGCCATCATTATATAAACCTTTTTCTCTATCTCTCCACTACCATTTGCTTGTTCCCATATCATTCTAAAGCTGCCCACCCCTTCCATTGTGTTCTGTGGAATGCCTACTCTGTAGATTTCAAAATGGAGATTTCTTCCTAAACCTTTTCCCTTTCTTTTTCTCTCTTTCTTCTGGCTCTCACTGAGAACTAGTTCTCACTTGATGACAACCGTCCTGGCTACTCTGTCCAGCACTGATTGTACTTTCAATCATCTGCTCTTAATTCTATCACTGCCAAGGTGAAGGAGTTGT
>CM053585.1:463465919-463488316 GCA_028646515.1 Pseudochirops corinnae
TCCACTATGAATTTATGTTATATAACCTCAACTGGGTCCTCACTGCTACAAGGCAATCCTTTTATGCCTCTTTATTTAACTAACTATTTACTCATCATAATGGCTCCTCATAACCTTTTCATCTCTCCTCAAACCCTTTATAGTTTCCCCTCTGTTAACTCTCTTAACTGAAAACCTTGCCTCATACTTCACTGAAAAGCAAGTTGAGATCCTTTGCTGAAAGCTCCTTCTCTTCCCCTCCCCCTCATTATTACATCACCCATCTGTCTTCTGTCTCCTTTACCCCTGTCTCACATGAAGAGGTGTCCTTTCTTGTGCCAAGGAGGGAATGAAGGGAGGAGAGTGAGTCCATTTATTATCTGTATTCCATCCTTATCAGCAATGTCAAGTCACACCTCTGTTATGAATATATGCTGATAGCTCTCCCACCTCTTTTGTGTGAGATCCTCAGGAAATACTTCAGTCATTTAGACTCATAGACTTATAGAATTCTAGGGCCGAAAGGAAGGTTTTCCTAGCCCTTGACTCAAACCCTGCCTTGAATACTTCCTGCACTTAAGATTTTGGGCAAGTCACTTAACCTACCTGGGACTTAGTTTTCTTATCTTTAAAATGGGGAGATTGAATTAGATGGTCCCTCAGATCCCTTACAGCTCCAAACCTGTGATCCTATCAAATAATATAACCCAATTATTATAGTTTATAAATTTCCTTTCCCCCTCTATTTTGAGAAAGGTAATCATTAGGATTTCTCCACCTCAGGAGGGAAATATCAGGGAAGCATTGTTTTTTGACCCATTGATTTGTTTGACAACTTTGGTGAAGTTACATCCTACACCATTGACTAAGTTTCTCAAACTTTATAGTATGCTAGAAGCAGGATATCTTAGACATTTCTCAGCAATGAATGGGACCTCAAGAAACTACCTAATTTTGCTGCTTACGATGAAGAAGCATGCAGTTGGGAGAAGTTTAAGATCACTATTGTCCTTCCTTTCCCTGTCCGTCAAGGCCAATTTCCATCTGACTTAGACCCAGACCTGATACAGGAGTGAATGTGAATCTGGAACTGGCACAGTCCCAAGTAGCCTGACTCAGCTTGGAGTCCCAGGATGAATAGTTGAGATCTGATCATCCTTGAGCAGATGGGAGTGGCTTCAGGATCATCTGGGGGTCTAGCTGAGTCTGACTTTTGCCTCTTGGGTACCCCCAATCCAAGACTTGCTTCAGAATTGTTCTACTTGTCTGTTTCCATTTCCTGTTTTCTTTCCCACTAATCATCAGTCAGTGATGGTAGGGAGGGGAACCCTGAGAAGGAAGGGTAGATGGGAAGCATTTAAGCTTTATCTTGTTTAAGCCAGGAACAAATAAGAGGCAATCCATTCAGAGCAATCTAGGGAAAGAAAAATGAGTAAAGGTCTCAAGCAAGAATATAAGATAATATATATCATATGTTATAGTATATAACGTAATAACAATAGTGTGTTAGGTATACTAGACCCAGGAAACATAGGCACACAGTAGATGCCCCATGGGTTCAGCAGAGAAGTTGTGATGAGGCTTTAGGCATACTGAGTACTGGGAAATGCTGTCACCTACAATGTGTAGCCTTGCTACCCAGTGTCCACTAAGTACTTAGACCAAATCTTTCGAGTCTTTGGGGCTTCTCTGGAGAAGAACAGTCTTCTTAATATCCTCCCCTACTCAGGGCTAACCTCCAGCTATCCAGACTTAATTTAAGTCTTATCTCATTCTGTCCTCCTGAGGAAAGGTATTTTTCCTTTTTTTCTTCTAAAATTTCCAGAGACTCTGTGTATGTCATGTAAATGTGACTAACAGCCCCACCCGCCCATGCTTCCCTCTCCCAAGTCAGGAAATGTGAAACCCAACACCTTTGTAGAAATATTCCTTCGCAGCTTCCCGCCCCCCCCCCCCCCCAACTTAATTCTACACAGTGCCCATTAGGCTGTCACATTTAACGGTCTGCCTCATAAAACAAAAATATTATAGTACAGTAGAGGATATGGTATGTGCAGGCGCAAATGCAATTCTGAGAAACAGAATTCTTTTCTTCCCGGACATCAGTAGGTTCAAGTCTGCAACCTTAAGGACAGTCTGGTCCTATTTCCTGCTCTGAGCAAATAAATCAACTCACCAGGTGGCCTTAGCTAATCCCAACATCCCCTTGAGACCTCAGTTTCCTTTTATATGAAATGGTATGAATAATCCCTGCTTTCTGCTCATTTTAGAGGGATATAGCAAGGATAAATTGAGGACTAT
Organism: Pseudochirops corinnae; assembly: GCA_028646515.1. Lineage (NCBI taxonomy): Eukaryota > Metazoa > Chordata > Mammalia > Diprotodontia > Pseudocheiridae > Pseudochirops > Pseudochirops corinnae. The sequence continues at coordinate 463,468,200 of CM053585.1, forward strand.
CTTGTAGAATCCTTTGAGGCCCTTGGAGAAAAAAAGTGCTGTTTAAATGCAAAGTATGATGGGAATTTACATAGAGAGTTTTGCAAATACATATATAAGCACAGTACATCCATGGCAAAAACCTTTCTGACCATCTATTCGGAATATAGAGGGTATAATCAAATAATCATCTGCATACATTATTCCATGAAAGCAAACTCCAGATCTCCACAAAAAGTGTGATTTCCTACCCCTGTCCCCTTTTCTATTTTGGAGTTACATACACAGGGCTATTCTACTTCATCACAGCTGCCTGGCTTTGTGACAGATCAGGAATTTGTGATGTGTACAAGAAGGAAATTTCTTAATAACACCAAGTGCTTCATATTCAGCCTCACTCACCATCTCCCTTCTCTTTTCCCATTTCCCATTTCCCATTCCCATTTCTCATTGAGTGAGTCCCTGGGGAAAAAAGCACCTGTCATTCACTTACTGACCCCTTCCTAAAATTTTTGATAACCTGGTTACTCCCTTGGAAAGGGAAAGACATCAAATCCAGGAGATTGAGTAACAGATTGTGGGCCATGCTTTGATTTTTATTGCTCTTGGAGACAGTTAGGACTTGTGGTCTATCTCAGCCAACAGTCCCTAGAGTGTACTCTCTATCCCCTGCCCCCTCCATAATGATGCCAAAAGAAAAAAAAAAGTAGGCTTAATTTTGTAATGTCCTCGTAATGGCTCTGAGGTATGGAGAGCTTGGGCTCCTGAATGTCTGTAGCTTTCAGAAGCTTGGCTCTCTGCCTTTCTTTTAAGAGCATACAGATGCTGAGTCTATGGGATAAAGTCGGCTACTGTATTGATCTCAAGTCAAGAAGACTGTAATACTGTGCTTAACCCATGGTCCTCTGGGGCTGGCACCCAAATGAGGGACACTTAGTGTTTTCTGGATTTGTGTCTGCTATTGATGACATCACCTCTGCCAATATCATATTGACCTTTCTCCAAGGGACTCCAAATACATTGTAGACATGATCTCATTTGTCCTCATAAAGTCCACAGGAAGCAGAGACAAGGAAAGTCAGAACCTCCTTGCTTTATAGAAGGAGAAACTGAAATATTAGCTCAGAGCCCTCTAGCAAAATGCAACACAGGGCTGCTATGGTCAGTTCACTTGCCAGAGGCTGGTAAACCTTGGTGTCCCCATTAAAACGTGGTACCTTGTGCCATCTCATTTGGCATTTGGCTGTTTTCTATGGCAGTGGCCTATCCTGGGGTCTCTGCTACACCTTCTCTCACTCTCCTTGCCTCTACCTGGGAGCAGAATTACTTGTATGTATTCTGTATTTCTAGCCAAAGCTGTGGTTCTTGCAGTCTTCATTCCAACATTTGGAAATGTGTTCTGCTGATGAGTGATCAGTAGCATCACCCTTTGTACACAAAGCACACATTTGTCATGGCTAAGTCAAAGCTCTTTATAACTTTTAGACAGCACAGAAGCTTTTTATCAACAAATGTAGAAAATCTTGCTAAAGTTCAAATATATGAGAGGCAAATATAGAATATTATACTTGGGGTTCAAAAACCCAACATCACAAGTATAAGATGGAGGGAATATGAATGCATAGCACTTCTTTTGGAAAAAAGATCTGGGGGCTTTAGTTGACTGTGAGCTCAATATGGACTAATTGTGCAATGTCAGCTAAAAATTCAGCCTTAAAAATTTAGACTACCTTAAGAGAAGTAAGGGTGTCCACAGCCATGAAGGAAATAGGCACGCTGTACTTTCTGCAGCAGTCAGACCACATCTGTATTAGTGGGTTCACTTCTTGATACTAAATATTGGGAAGGTACCCAGAGGAGGGTGACTACAACCAAAAACCCCCCAAGTTTATGCCATGTGAGGATTGAAATAATTGGGAAGGTTTGGGAGAAGAGGACTTATGGAAAACATGATAATTGTGTTTAACTATTGAAAAAACTGTCATGAGCATGATGGATTAGATTTATTCTGTGTGGCTTGGGACCTAACAGTAATGGGTAGAAACTACAGAGAATAAAATTTAGGCTAGATGTAATAGCCATAATAATGGGTAGCATTTCGATAGCACTTTAAAACTTACAAAGCAATTTACCAATATTATTGCATTTGATCCTCACAATAACCTTGGGAGGGAGGCACTATTATTATCCACATTTTACATAAGAGGAAACCGAGGCAAACAGGTTAAATAATGTGCCTAGGGTCCATCCACACAGGTGACCAATGTCTAATGCTGGATTTGAACTCGGATCTCTTGACTCCAGGGATAGTGCTCTCTATATTGTGCAATTTAGCTGTCCATAAGGAAAAAACTGTGTAATAATTAAAACTATCCCAAAATCCATTGGGGACTACTTGGGGGAGTGAGAATGAAGATCTTCTCAGAAATCTTTAGGCTAAGATGTATTGGGTCATCATTGCTTATTACCTGAACTGTATATGTTCCGTGTGAGTGGACTTGGTAGCAAATCAATAATAACATGACCCATAATCCCAGACCAACACTGATACTATGAACACTGTCCTTCCCATGCATTGCCCTACCACCTGAATCACACAAACCACTCAAGGAAAAGCAATTTGAGGCCAATACAATATGGCAAGCCTCTTTTTACATATCTCTTGTTAGGACTCTGTTACAAACTCATCATATCATTTTGATCTAGCTTCTCTCTCTATCTATTGCCTTCTTTTTTAAAGCTTTATTGGTGTCTTAATTGACACAGAGAGAATGGGAAGGTGGTGGCCTGCTAGGTAAGAATCACCGGATATGTAGTGAGTAGTGTGTTTCTTATCTTGTGAATGCCATGTGCAAAGGTGAGAAGAGGGGTACTTGGTGTTGGGCATTAGAGAGGAACATCAAGGACTCTACCTATGTTCAGGAAGGCAGGGACAAGTATTTAAGCCACCTTTGTATTGCCCCAGTATTGGCACACTTGGGTCAGATTGTATGAACCCTTGTGTAAATTGCATGAAGAGTATGGGAGAGCGAGAAAGTGTGTGGTAGACAAAGCTCTGAGAGGCTTACTGTTTCTTGACTGTGATAATACCTCCATGATAGCTCCTTGAGTCTCTCTTGGCATTGTCCATGGTCCTGAAATGTCTGTGTGTCTCTGGAGGTCTTACGTGATTCAATGTTGGGTCTCCTATTGCTAGGGAGTCACGACAAAGTTGGAATATAACAATAGTTAATCTATAACATGGAATAAATCCAAATGGGATTATAAAACAAACATCCAAAAGGGAAGTTGATCAATGATAACCCAGTCTACAACTTCTACCACATAGCTGATTCTTTATAACTAAGCTCAATCACTCATTACTGCAGGAGATTGCTTTGGTGGGCATCCTTGTAACAGATGGTGATGTGGTGTAGTACTACTAACTGAAGTGTATCTTCTGACCTTGCTATGTGTTCTCCTCCACATACTGCATTAGACTCAAATTGGTCTATTGGTTGTTCTTTGCATATGACAGGCCCTCTCCCATTACTATCATCTTCTGCATGGAGGCTTTTCTGATTCCCTCTAGCTCTTCTCCAGTGTATTTTTATGTGTGCATGTTATTTTCCTTGATGGAATGATGCTTTCTGGAGCCAGGGACTATTTTGTTTTTGTCTTTGTATCTCTAGCACCTGGCATGGTGTATGGCAGACAGTAGGGACTTATTAAATGTCTATTGATTAATTGATTTCTGGTTCCCATATCCGGAGAAGGGTAATTCACACATCAGGCAACCTAGAAGATCCAGGGTCTGATGTCAATCAGGAAAGACCTAGGAGGTCTTTGATGAGGAAAGTAGGATGAAAGATTTGAGAGGGAGAAGGGTCACTGCCTACAGAAGAGTTAAATCTCATCTCCCATCTCTTCTACCTTACCCTTCCTCCTTTCATTCACTGTGACAATGTACAGTTCACAAGCAGCGCTGGCCTTACACATAGGCATAGTTGGAAATTGCCTCAGTTAAAAAATTCGTGAAGTATCACAAGATCTTGCCTATCCAAAAGCATCTTTTCACCTTTCTTCTCACTTAGCCTGAAATTCTCACCACTTATTAGGCTCATTAACAGTGAGTCTTATTAGACTTTCTACTCTGAGTTAGATGACAAAGGTAGGAGATTTTTTTTGCCTCCAGATGGTCCCTGTTAGAATGCATCTTATGTCATCTAGGAGAGAAAGGAACATCTTGGGGTGTTTCTAGTCCTAACCCTATTCTATTTGCACATTAGCAAGATCATTTTGATTTTCAATAGTGACATTAAGATAAACAATAGAGTCTGCCATCCCTCCCACCCTGTCCCACCACCATGATACATTGAACTACTAAATTTCAGTAGATGAGAGACAAGTCAGCATGAATAGAGCATGTCAGACTTCTATGTAGGACCCAAGCAGTCTCTAGACAGTAGAAAAGTCAGGGACAGGTAGATCCTAGTTGGTGAATTCCAAGAAGTAAAAGTGATAAATGATAATATTCACAAAATTATAAAATTTAGACCCCATAAGGGACCTAAAACGTCATCCAATCTACTCCCTCCCACCATTTTACAGAAGAAGCAAATGGGGAGAAAGAAAGTGACTTGCCTAAAGTCACACGTATGATATATAACAGAATGAGCTTGGAACCCAGGTCTTTTGACTCCAGAACCCATGGTCTTTCTACAACACAACATGTATCACCATTAGTGATCATGTCCCACTTTTGTACTTTACATAGTCTTTTTACAGCCAAACTCTCCTTTGTCCTACTTTCCCATATTTATATATATTATATCATGCATGATATGTGATATTATATATGTATATACAATGATTTAAATGGATTAAATGAACCAATTTTCACCATGTAGTGACATTTTGAAAAGCCTAAAGTCCTTTCAGTGCAAGGAGGCATTATTATCCTTCTTATGCCTTTCAAAACCACTAGGTAGGGTAGGTATTGTGTTGTTATTGTTGTCATTTAAGTTTTATTCAATCCTTTTAGTTTTATAACAGTCATTTTCAGGAGGTCTTTTGGATAGACATTCTTATTCCCATTCTACAAGTGAAGAAACTGAAATCTAAAGAGATTCAATCCTTCATTTGATGTCATGCACATTTTTGACAGAATAAGATCCAGAATAAGATAGGTTGCCTGACTCCTAGCCCTGGGATTTTTCCACTACAGGATGTTATCCCTTCATACTACTACATTGGTTGGTCCTATTTATAAATAGAGACTAGAAGGTGGAGGTTATTCCTTGACTTTCATTGGGAGGCCTTTTTTTCTTGATCTTTTCTTTCTTTCCTTGAATAGGAATAAGAACTCTTTCCCCTTACATAGACTTCAAAGTTGGATTTATTCTTTATGATTATTAAGGAATTAATTGAAACAGCTGATATTAGCAAGTGTTTATCAAAGTCTTCCATTAACTAATCCTCATGGAGATACTGAGATGTAAAGGTAGCTAGCTGTCCAAGGTCACATAGCAAGGAAGCAATAGCTTGACACTGGAAGCAAGAAATTCTTTCCAAGAGAGGAGTGCCATGCTGAGCCAGCTGGAGAGGAGGACCCCCCAATCACCTCACCCCACCTCTGACACTTTTCTTCTTAAGTTGGCTCCTTTCAGTGCTCTCTCTCCTCACAGTGGCAGTGCAGGACCTCTGATCTGAAAATTATGGCAGCTATGGGTTATTCCTCGGGTTATTTTTAAAGTAATTCATCTTTTTACTCTTATCTGGCAGTTTTATGTATCCTCAGTTGTAATGATCTTTTGGAATTTGGAATTTGGAAACATTTAAGGAAGAGCTTAGTGCTACCTCCAGCTTTATATACATTTTCCAATCTGAAGATAAAGAGAGGTAGAAAACTCCCCAACTACCCACAGATAGTAAACAGAATTTAAAACTCAGGCAAATATACCATTTTCCACTTCACTTCTTAGAAGGTATTGAATGGGCTGCTTTTTTTTTGAAAGAGTGTTCATTGGAGGGAGGAATCCTGTACAGAACTAGACAGAGGAAAAAACATCACTATTCTGAAGGCTATATTATAGATAAGGCAGTGTTGCCTCACTAGGGCAGCAGGGTAAATACCATGTTATTTAGCCTGCAGTTGTGGCAAGGCAGGATCTCTCCATATTCCTAAATCTCCCCACTCCTCCATGGGGGTCTGCAAGGGCTATTAATGTCCTTGAGTTAACCCTCTGACCTGTTATTACCACCACTGAACAGAGGCATAAGTAGCAAAAGGCCAAGTATTCAAAACAGCACTAGAGACAAAAGCACAAAAAGTGCCTACAAGTCAACTTTTTAGGACAAATTAAATTTGGTGGTTGTAGTGGTGGGTCAGGGAAAACCTCATGAGGAGATGTTGGAACACCTGACCCCCTGGTGGGGTAGATAGACACACCAGGACATCAAATCACCTCTGAAGTCGAAAGACTTTGGTTCAAATCTCACCTTGGATTCTACCTGCGTGACGTTGGACATGTCAATTAACCTTTCCAAATCTTAAGTTTTCTCATCTGGAAAACAAAAAGGTTTGACCAAATGACCCTTGCCATCTTTTCTAGCTCTTTTCCTGTGATCCTATGACTGGACCAAACTAGGAAGGAGATCACCTGGGCTATGCCTGCTAGAGGAGGAAGAAAACCATGTAGTAACTTCCATTGTTAATTATCCTTATGCTATGTTCAGTTTCTTTCTATCTGCTAAAGGAGTGAAAATACTGTCAAGATCCTCTACACTTCACTGTCCTGAGAGAAATCCAGATTTCCCCAACCTAGCTATAGCTCTTCCATTGATGACTCACACCGCCTCCTCCCAAGTTATTCTTTCAAAACAGTCCAACCCAAGGTTTGTTTTATAACCTGGCAGTATATAACTTCTAAACTAAGCTCCACAATGACAGAAAAGTCCCTGCCATTATTGAGTGAGGGTGTGACTCTTCCTTTTTTTTTTTTTTTTTTTCAATTTCTTAACCAAGTGTATTATTTTGAAAACTCTGCTGCTATCTCCATGGTCACAATCTCTGCTTATTTGCCCATTTTCACTGTTGGTGCCATGCAAACTCCCTGCTGTGTTGTGGCATATGTAGAAGTTTACACAAATTTAGAAGCAAAAAAGGTTGGAAAATGGCTTAACAGAACTCCATATGCAAAAAAAGCCTAAAGGAGCTTTAGTGAGTTCAGTAGGAGTAAAAAATGGGTCATGGAAGCCAAAATTCCCAAAACACCATGACATCATCCAAGGCTGCATTAATAGAAATATAATATGTAGAATGAGAGAAGTGAGAGTTCCACTGTACATCTGTGCTGCTATCAGGCCACATGTGGAGGTTCATGATCTCTTTTAGAGGTCATATTAAAGTAGGGACATTGACAAATTTGAGAGCATTCAGAGGATGGTGATCAGGATGGTGAATGAACAGGAAGTAATATAATATGGAGATCTTTTGAATGGGAAATATTTGACTTATGGAAGGAAAGACTTGGAGGTTGGAGGAGGGACATAATTGCTGATGATTGAGGAGCTGTCATGGGGAAGATTCATCAGACACTGTGTAGCTACAGATGGGCAGCACCAGGATGAAGATGACTTGCAGGGAGGCAGATTTTGGTTCAACACAAGGGAAAACAATAATTAGGATTATTGAGAAAAAAGTAGAATAGGCTGCCTTGTGAGTCTGAGAGTGTTTCAGCAGGGTTAAATGAAGAGGGGGGAGGTGGCCTAGAGCAGTCTTTCTCAACCTGTGGGTCGCAACCCCTTTTGGGGTCAAATGACCCTTTCACAGGGGTCGCCTAAGACCATCGGAAAACACATATTTCCCATGGTCTTAGGAACTGAGAACACCATTCTTCTGTCTCTAGGAGGGTCCGCCCACGTGCAGATATGCCCACATACGAGTATTAAAGGGTTTCGGCATTAGGAAAGTTGAGAACCACTGGCCTAGAGGATCTTTCATGTTTCTTCATACTCTAAATCCTATAATCCTATGATGTATGAGGAATATTTTAGAAGGGATTCGTACATTATGCAGAAAGTTGGTCAAGGCAACCTCTAGTCTCTGGGAAACACTGGATTAGGTAGTGAGTTTTTTTTTTTTTTGTCAATCTACCACATGACTTTGGGCAAATCACTTTCTCCATCAACTCTTTCATTTTCTGCTAATTCTCTCTGTCACTTTTTCCATCTCTTAAAATGCCTATATCAGTATTAGGAGGTAGGTAGGTATATAAAGAAGGATTAAATTCATGGCTTAAAATGAGTATTTAAGAACAAAAGAGAAAATTATTAAATTGGGATGTGATTCTTTGTCGCCCTCCCTCTTTCTTGCTGCTTCCCAGAATCTGAATATCTCTGACTGTTGTTGATGGTAGGGCTTCTAACGCAGATAGAATCATAGATTTAGGGAAGGAAATGAACTTAAAGGACAATCAATACTTCTCTCTCATTTTACAGATAAGGAAACTGAGAGCTAGAGAGCTTAAATGACTTGCCCAATGGCACATAGGTCTAAGTAGCTGAGGTAACATTTGAATCCAGATCCTTCAACTCCAAAGCACTAGCCACTTCCATTGGGCCATGTAGCCACCATAGCATCTGAGGCACAAGCAGAGAGATTATTTAGTATTTTTTTGTGTTCCCATGATGAGTCATATTCTGTATAGACTTAATAGAGGATCTATTTTAGGGAATTCCAACACCTTAAAATTCACTGAAAAAAGATAAATATTAGTTTTATTTAATATTGTTGGTTTTTTTTTTTTTTTTAACTATCTTACCAGAACTGGAAGTGATTCAGGAATCATCAGTTTTCATTATAGGTTGGCTCTATTCTTCCTATATTTCCTCACCAGACTAGGTCTCCTAACAGAGATGGGCCATGGAGAATGGAAAGAAAAGCAAATGTAAGTGTACTGTCACAGTTATAGATATGAGAGTAAACGTGAGGCTGTATTTACACAACACAAAAGCACTTAGTTTAAAAATTAAATCAATCAACCAGTATTTTGCTCAGGGACTTTTGTCTGACAGTGGGTTTCCTGGCTTTTTGACTGAACTGATTGAATCAGTTGGCTGTTTGATTTCAGGAGAGTGTATTCTTAGCTGGGGCCAGAAAATAATTCAAATTAAGACATCCTGATTCTGAGTACAATGTGTAGCATCAATTTTATTGATGATCCAATCCCTCCCTAGCTACTCAAGTTCATGGTACGATTTGGGTTTTCTACTTAATTTCATGGCTCTGAGCCCCCACCAATGTGTCTTTATACCAGACCAAGCTAGCTGATGCATTTGTTCAAGCAAAGCCATTGAATTAAAACAGAATGGCAAGCTAATAACTAGGAATTGGATTAAATATTAAACACACTTGAAAGTCATTCCCAAATGACTACCACCTCCAAATGCCCCCCAGGAGTTCTAGTTGATTTCCAAATAACCCTTCCATCTCTCCTATGTAGCAAATCAGAGATTAGTATATGAAGCAGGCTCTACTTGGTCACTCCATTTCCATTTTAGTGCTGTTGGAGTTGGACCTTTTGGTATTAATAATTTTTCTGCCCATGTTGTAACTTATAGAGTAAAGGGAATTAGAATCCTAATCTAACAGCCAAAGGGGTTAAGTTTGTGGCAAGCAGGAGACCCTTGTCACATTCGTTTATAGAAAACTCCTTTGAGATTGATGGACTGTGGCTCCTCACAAGTGACCGCATGGATCAGGAAGTGAGTTATTGGTCTAAGTGTAGACCAACTTAATGTGGTGTATTGGTTTTGGTCTTTATCCTCTTGAGTGTAGCTACTTATAGGGCCCCACTCTGCTGTTACTTATTCATGCCTGGAGGGATTCTTGTAATTTTCTGTCACCTTATTTTTCTCAGGGTTATATGTGTGGGCTGGGAGGTGGGGTGCAGAAGATATTGTTTGGGTTCTTCTTTTTTTTTCTAATTAGGTGGAAAGAGATGGAACCTCAGCTGTGACTCTGCAGTGCATTCCTCATTCTCCCTAGTGCTCCCCGTAATGGTACTTACCGGAAAGACAAAGTCATTTATCTTCCCAGCTTTCCAGCCAAGAGCTCAGGGAAACTGCTGCACTGCTGTCAGAAGAGATATTAGGGGCTATAAAAAGCCACCTGATTCCCTCCCCTCCTTGCTCTCAGCTTGTGACCCTCTTTCCCAGGGAGATTGGCCCAGTGATTGCTGACTCTCAGTCACCTGGAAGTTATAGGACTTGAAGGCATTTTATTGGAATTTGGCTGCCTTGACCATCCCATTCTTCTTCCCACTTCCCAGCTCTGTCCTTTCTCTTCCAGGGACTCTACCATCAGAAGAGGGATTTTTCCTTCTTAGTTTATTTACTAGTTTTTGAGAGAGTAAGTTTGCGTACAGAGGATGTGAAAAACTTCACTCTGGCATTAGGAAGGACAAGGTCAAGCCCTCTGAGGCAGGAAACAGAGGAGAAGATAGAGTTACTTAAGAGAGAATAATGCAATTCAGTTAAACAAACATGCATAATTCTTGTGTTCAAGACACTATGCTAGGCCCTGGAAAAGATACAAAGTTTAGATAAAACAAAATCTCTGTCCTCATGAAGTTTTTAGTCCAGTAGAAGTATATGATAACTATAAACACATGTATTTACCTCTCCATATACATGTATGTTTATATGCACACATATCTATGTATCAATATATCTATTTTTAAATCTCTATGGCTTTGAAGCTAGCTCTCATTTCATTACCCTACTCTGACTCTACACACACACACACACATAACATAATATAACATAACATAACATAATATAATGTAACAACATAACATAATATGATATTACATGGAAGTATAATCAAACTCATTTGTGAAAAAGAGAAGGGGTTTAACTGTACAGAACTCAGGTCTGCATTTCATCTTTGCCATTAGTTGTGTGACCTTGAATAAACTATTCAAACTCTCTCAGTCTTTTTAAATTCTGGTTGTGACCCTAAATGTGACCTACTCCAAAGTCTTGTTGGCTCTGCAATTTTGGGAAAGATACTTACCTTCTCAAGCTCAGTTTCCTCATCTGTAAAATGGGAATGGTAGAGTTTTTTTTTATCTATAACATGAGAGGATTGGACTGGCTGACCTCTGTGTTATCTTTGAGCTCTAAATCTGTCGATGAGAGAAAGAGACTTGTATTGAGGTCCCATGATTCCATCAATGTGGATTTTCCTTTCTTGACTGTGAGTTGCAGTCCCTCTACACTTTGGGAGATGGTTTTAGTGACTGAAAAAAAATCATCATCAGATGTTTTGGTCAATGTTTTGGTGATGAATCTCCCTCAATTTAGCTGCTTCTCAAATCAGAGACATGCAATCTATTTTCTATCTTGGAATGAGCTATCTGAGCTTCCACTCTACTGGCCTAATGTTTAGGAAAGTCAAATCACTTCTGTGTCATGAATGTTGACCCCTTCATTGGGAGAACACATACACGTATAACTATAATACCACTGCCCACTAAAAAAACCACCAAAGCAAACCATGCTATTCCCAAGAGAGGAGGCAAAACAGAATGCACGTGAAGATGGAATTAGGAAAGAGCTTTATCAACTAGGGACATTAGGGAAGACTTCATGGATGATGTAGCATTTGAGTTGGGCTTTAAAGGATGATTGGAACTCAGTAGGTGAAAAAGAGGAGGAACACTAGGCAAAAGGAACATTCAATAGTTTCTATTTATATAGGGTTTTATAATTACAAAGTGCTTTACATACTATCCCTTTTGGTCCTTGCAGCAGCTCTGTGAGGTACCTCTGACAGGTATTATTATTTCCAGTTTATAGATAAAGAAACAGATTTTAGAGAAATAAAGTGATTTGCAAGGTTGCATAGCTAGTAAATAAGTAGGGATGCATTCAAGACTTGTAACTCCCTGTTGCCTCTAGGATATAATACAGTTTCTTCTATTTGTCATTTGAAGTCCTTCACAATCTGGCTCCAGCCTTTCTTTCCAGGCTTATTACACATTACTCTCCTTTACATACTCTATGGTCCAATCAAAGCAGTCTGCTTACTATTCCCCATACACAAACAAGATTACATCTCTCACCTTTGGTGCCTTTGCACAGTCTGTCTGACATGCCTGGAATGCCTTCCTTCCTCACCTCTGCCATTGAAAATCCCTTGCTTCCTTCAAAGCCTGAATCAGATGCTACCTCCTATACAAGCCATTTCTTGACATCTTCCCTTTGTCGCTGGTGCCTCTCTCCTCCCTGACGCTCATCACCTTGTATTAACTTTGTAAACATTTTCTGTATACTTAACTAGGTACATGTTATAGCCCTCCTAGGAGTGAGGGTGGTTTCACTTTTATTTGTGTATTCCTAATATTCATCACAGTGCCTGGCACATAGTAGGTGTTTAATAAATCATTATTGATTAATTGGTTGGAATACAGATCTTTCTATTATATCACACACAGAACTTTCTCCTTCCCTCTCCTGCACCTTGGCCCCTGTTATTCTGTGATGCCACTTGAAAGGCTTCAGAAAAGGAAGACCTCTCTTTCTTATATCCCCATGGCTTCCCACCCCCCCCAGATCTCCCAGCAGAGGCTGTTGCTTTTAAAAATAAATCTCTCCAAACAACCTCACAGAAATTGGGCTAGGTGGGTTTTAGAAAGACTGTCACAAGGTATGTTCAGCCTGGTTTCCTTTGGGAAGAAGACTTGTAAAATCACAGTCTTCTAGCATTTTCACAGCAACTTTGGCAATAGAAACTTACTGCTTGTTATGTACACATGGACTGCCTGGGGGAGTCTTGTAAAATTCTCTGTACTTTCTACTCCCTATTGACAGACTGTTGATTGCTCGTGGAAAATATGCTCTGGAAAGCAAAATCATGGGGGGTTGGATTCAAAAGGCCCATGTTGTCTTTTGACTCTTCAGTGTAGGGAAGGTAAGTTGTTTGGTTGCTCAGAATCACAATTTACTTGTCTGTGGTGTGTTTGTATGTATGCGTATTTGTGTCTAGTGATAGCTGGTTATTTCTTACTCAGGCCCATAAGGTCATGAATTTAGAACTGGAAGGAACCTTACAAGTTATCTGGTTCAGCCTAATTATTTCACACATGAGAAAACTGAGGCCCAGAGAAGTTTAGCAGGGCAGCATGGTATTGTGGGGAAAGTACCATATTTGGAGTCAGAATTTCAGAACTAATAGGGCCATTGACTCTAACCCTTTGATTTTACAGTAAGAAAATCAAGGCATGGGGCGGCTAGGTGGTGCAGTGAATAGAGCACCAGCCCTGGAGTCAGGAGGACCTGAGTTAAAATCTGGCCTCAGACACTTAACACAAAACTAGCCATGTGACTTTGGGCAAGTCACTTAACCCCAATTGCCCTACCCTCCCCCCCTCCAAAAAAAAAAGGAGAAAACCAAGGTACCAAGGATAAGTGACCTACCCAAGGCTATATAGGTTGTAAGCATCAGAGGTAGAACTAGAATTCAGGTCCTCTGAGTCTAGAGACTTCCTGGTTTCAAACTCCATTTTGAATGCTTGCTATGTGTATGATTTTGGGCAGAACATGTTACCTTTACCTCATTTGGAGAATGAAGGTCTTGACTACATGACCTTGAAGGTTCATTTTAGCTCAAAATCTATAATTGTGACATGACTTCCCTAAGGTTATATGGGTAAATGGCGCAAGTAGGATTCCCCAGATGTTCCGACTCCAAATTCAGTGTTCTTTTTGCTATATCACTATAAGAAGGAAGGAAACAAGTGTTTATTAAATGCCTACTATACGTCAGGCGGAGCAGCAAGGTGTCATAGTGGATAAAGTACTAGGCCTGGAGTCAGGAAGACTCAGTTTTCTGAGTTCAAGTCTGGCCTCAGAAACTTAACTAGCTGTGTGACTTTGGGCAAGTCACTTAACCATGTTTCCTTCAGTTTCCTCATCAGTAAAATGAGCTGGAGAAGGACATGGCTAACCACTCTAGTATTTCTTGCCATGAAAACCCCAAATAGGTCCCAAAGTGTTAGATACAAATGAACAACAACAATGAAATATTCCAGGCACTGTGCTAAGCAGTTTATAAATATTATTTCATTTCATCCTCACAACAACCCTAGTAGGTGCTATTATCCCATTTCATGGTTGAGTAAACTTAAGACAGAGGTTAAATGACTGGCCCATAGTCACACAGGAAGTAAGTGATGGGGATGGATTTGAACTCATTTTCCTGACTACAGACCTAGCTCTTTATCCACTGTAACACCGAGCTACCTTAAGGGGTAAACTTGTTGAGTTTTATCTGACTCTTTTTTACCCTGGGGACCACAGCATGCAAATACTGTCTATGCGGTTTTCTTGGCAAAGGTACTGGAATAGTTTGCCATTTCCTTCTCCAGTAGATTAAAGAAAACAGAGTGACTTGTCCAAGGTCACATAGGTAGTAAGTGTTTGAGTCTGGATTTGAACTCAGGTCTTCCTAACTCCAGGTCCAGTACTCTGTCTACTAAGTCACCTGGCTGCTTCAGGGTATGTATATCAATTTCTCTCCCTCTTCATCTATATACACGTCTACCTATCTGGCTTCTACCCATCATTGAATCATCAATTCAAATTCCATCTCCATGGAATTTCTCTGATGTCCTGAGTTCATAAGTGATCTTTCTCTGCATTGCTCTTTGTAATTTTATTACTGCACTTTTACATTATACTTTGCAATAAATCTATAATATCTCCCCTGCTAGATTGTAAGCTCTCTTCCTATCTTCATATTGTCTAAGACCTTGACCCTGACATCTTTCAACTGGTAGGTGTTCCCCAAATGTCTGTTGAATAAATAGATGAATAATTCATGTTAGTAGACAAAGAGAGTCAAGCCCAACAAGTAGTATGCTCTGTGACTTTGGACAAGTCCACTTTCTGCCTTTCAGTGTCTCAGTCCCCCTTCCCTCCCCCATTTGATGGTGAGCATAGTACATCCTACCTCAGAATAGGTTCTTCAAGATGAATAGAACCCAAACTCTAGGGAGGACTGTGTTCATTTGAATTCACTCATTTTTCACATTCTAATTATATAACTTGGTGGTGTAATGAAACTGGAGATATTAACTCACTTTCCAGAGGAGGAAACTGCCTGAGAGAAGGGCAGAAAAGAGCAGTTAGCTATAGAATTAACCACGGGAACTTTTATGTCTTGTATTTAATTTCATGCCACAGGGACATGCTGATTAGTGAAGGCAGGCAGGCAGGCAGTGCATCCTTTTTGTAATGTTGATGTAGAAGGACAGGACCTTACAGGGCGTGTTAAAGCTGGTTGTTACTGTGTGATGAGATGAATATGGGGGAGTGGAGGTGAGAATATAGTTTGACTTCCAACAAAATAATAATGCATACTTATGTAGTGCTTTGCTATAACAGTGCATTATCTCATTTGATGCTCACATTAACTCCACTGGGAAGTGGTGGGGAACAGATAGAGCAAGTTTGATCATCACCATTTAATAGATAAGGAAACTGAGTCTGAGATGATAAGTAATTTGCCCAAGATTACACAGCCAAGGAAACCTTGGTAGGAGGAGGAAAGGGAATTAAAGAAATAGGGAGGCAGTATGGTATAGGGGGAAAGAACACTGACTTTGAAATCAGGCTTGGGTTCAAATTCACCTTTAATGATTACTGCTGGTGCAGTCCTGGGAAAATGACTTTATCACTGTGGGCCTCAGTTTTCTCATATGTAAAATGAGAAGGTTGAACTAGATGGATGCTGAGGTTCTTTCCAGGCATAGATCTAAGTACTTTGGATGTAAGTTAGCCTTGATTTGTGCTGCCGCAGAGGCTATACCACCAATGGACAGACACCCGCAGATATTTAAAATGTTTAAGTGCATATTCACATGACAATTGCCTGTTGTTAAAAAAGAATCCCCAACAAGTTCCCTTTTATAGGAAAGGAACTCCTCTTCTGTCTTTCATTGACTCTATTTCTCTGTCTCTGTCTCTCTGTATCTGTGTCTCTCTTTGGGTCTCTCTCTCACTTAGGAAATTTGGTTATACTCGTATGTAACCTTTGCTACAAATAAATGGAAGCAGTGTAGAACAATGATTTGTAATAAAAAAAAAAACAACCCTGGATTCAAGTCCTGCTTTTGTAATTTTTATCACTTTTGTGATTAAGGGGAAGTTAATCTATTAGATCTTCTATTTCTTTGTGTGTGAAATCAGATGACTGTGATCTCTGAGGCCCCTTTGGGTTCTATGAATTTATAATCTTATAGTCCTGACAGCAACTCAGTGTCTGTGTATTAAATCCCCCTGAGGAGTTAGGCTACACCTTGACAAGAAAGGACAGGTTGAAAGTCACTATTTCTGCACCATCTTTTGTACAGGAAAGACTGCAACCACTATTGGGAGCTGGTTATGGTCCTGAATAGACTGAAGCATAAAGGTTGCTGTCCAGGGGTTGATAGCTCCATGTGCTTTGGCCATAACCCCAGAGTTTGTACATTAAACACACTCACACTGTATCTATGCTAATTTCAGCAGAGCTGTAGCTAAAGCTCCCCATCTAATGGTAGAGACTAAGCAGGGATAGAGTTAATGATGCTTATTCAACTCTTCTGTGTTTGGGAAACAGAAAGAGTGTATCTGAGGAAATATCTTGAACAGATGCATAGGGTTAAAATTACAGCACAAACAGGTCATAACAACAACAACAATAATAAAAAGGCAGACATGTTGTGTAGTTGTAAGAGTCAGAGGCCAAAGGTGGAGTCTGAACAAGTTGTGTCTCCTAAACTAGGAATTTTAACAAAGTATGAGAAAGGGACTCATAAGATTCTAGGTTCAGGTTTTAAGTTTGAAATAGACAAGAAGCAGGGGATAGGGCTAGATAAAGAGTTACCTCAGTTCATGGCAATTAGTTTGTTTGTAGAAACTTGTGTGTTTGATGTGCAGTTAAGCTCACTCTCCATTTTTTTTCTTTCTTTTGTATAATTAATTAATTAATTTTTAATTTTCAACTTTCACTTCCTAAGATTTTGAGTTTTAAATTTTCTCCTACTCCCTCTCCTCCAACCTCCCTAAGATTATGTGCAATGTGATATAGGATCTATTTATACATTCATATTAAATATATTTTCACATTAGTTATGATGTAAAGAAGAATTAGAACTAATAGGAGAAACCACAAGAAAGAAGAAACAAAACAAAATAAAACAGCAAAAGAAAAGGAGAGCAAAAAGTATTCTTCCATCTGCATTCAGACTCCAAAGGTCTTTCTCTGGATATGGATGGCATTTTCCATCATGAGTCTTTTGGAGTTGTCTTAGATCTTTTCATTGTTGAGAAGAGGTAAGGTTATCAAAGTCAGTCATCACAATGTGACTGTTATTGTGTACAATGTTCTGGTTCTGCTTGTTTCACTCAGCATCAATCCATGTAAGTCTTTCCATGTTTTTCTGAAGTCCACCTGTTCATCATTTTTCATAGTACAATGGTATTATGTTACGTTGTCCAACTGATGGACATCCCCTCAATTTCCAATTCTTTGTCATCATAAAAAGAACTGCCATAAATATGTTTGTATATGTGGGTCCTTTTCCCATTTTTGTGATCTCTTTGGGATATAGACCTAGGAGCGGTATTGCACATTATTTATAGTCCTTTGGGCCTGGTTCCAAATTGTTCTCCAGAATGGTTGGATCTGTTCACAACTCTACCAACAAGGGATTAGTGTCCCAATTTTCCCATATCTTCCCCAACATTTACCATTTTCCTGTTTTGTCATGTTAGCCAATCTGATAGGTATGATGTAGTACCTCAGAGTTGTTTTGATTTGCATTTTCTTTAATTAATAGTGAAATCACTAGAGCACTTTTTCGTATGATCATAGATAGTGTTAATTTTTTCCTCTGAAAACTGCCTATTCTTATCCTTTGACCATTTATCAACTGGGCAACGACCTGTGTATTCTTATAAATTCAACTATGTTCTCTATATATTTTAGAAATGAGGCCTTTATCAGAGATACTGGCTGTAAAAATTATTTCCCAGCTTTTTGTTTTCCTCCTAATCTTAGTTGCATTGGTTTTGTTTATGCAAAACCTTTTAAATTTAATGTAACAAAAATACTCTATATTGTATTTCATTATGTTCTCTATCTTTTGTTTGGTCATAAATTCTTCTCTTCTCTATAGATCTGACAGGTTACCTATTCCTTGCTTTCTCAGTTTGCTTATAGTATCAGTCTTCATATCTAAATCATGTACCCATTTTGACTTTATCTTGGTATAGGCCATAAGATGTTGGTCTATGCCTAGTTTCTGCTATATTATTTTCCAGTTTTCTTAGCAGTTTTTGTTAAAAAGTGGGTTCTTATCCCAGAAACCAGAGTCTTAGATTTATCAAATAGTAGATTACAATAGTCATTGACTGTTGTGTCTTGTATACCTAACGTAGTCCACTGATCCACCAGTCTATTTCTTAGCCAGTACCAAGTAGTTTTGATGATTGCTGCTTTATAATGCAATTTAAGATCCGGTATAGCTAGGCCACATTCCTTTGCATTTCTTTTCATTAATTCCCTTGATATTCTGGACCTTTTGTTCTTCCAGCTGAATTTTGTTATTGTTTTTTTCTAGCTTTATAAAATAATGTTTTGGTAGTTTGATTGGTATGGCACTGAATAAGTAATTTAATTTAGGTAGAATTGTCATTTTTTATTATATTAGCTCAGCCTACTTGTGAGCAGCTAATATTTTTCCAATTATTTAGACTTGACTTTATTTGTGTGAAAAGTGTTTTGTAATTGTGTTTATATAGTTCCTGGGTTTGTTTTGGCAGATAGACTCCCAACATTTTATAATGTCTACAGTAACTTTAAATGGAATTTCTCTATCTCTTGCTATTGGGTTTTATAAGTAATATATAGAAATGCCAATAATTTTTGTGGATTTATTTTATATCCTGTAACTTTGCTAAATTTGCTTATTATTTTGAGTAATTTTTCACTTGATTCTCTAGGATTCTCTTAGTATACCATCATATCATCCGTAAAGAGTGACTGCTTTGTTTTTCTTTGCCTATCCTAATCTTTCAATTTCTTTTTCTTCTCTTATTGCTAAAGCTAACATTTCTAGTACAATATTGAATAACAGTGGTGATAATAGAATCCTTGTTTCATCCTTGATCTTATTGGAAATGCTTCTAGCTTATCCCTGTTACATATAATGCTTGTTGATGTTTTTAGATAGATGCTACCTATCATTTTAAGGAAGATTCCGCTTATTCCTATGCTTTCTAGTGTTTTTAACAGGAAAAGGTGTTACATTTTGTCAAATGCTTTGTCTGCATCTATTGAGATAATCATATGATTTCTGTTAGTTTTGTTGCTGATAATAGTCAATTATGCTGAGAGTTTTCCTAATATTGAACCAGCCTTGCATTCCTAGTATAAATCCCACCTAGTCATTGCATATTTTCCTTGAGATAAATTGCTGTAATCTCTTTGCTAATATTTTATTTAAATTTCTTGCATTTATATCCATTAGGGAAATTGGCCTAGAATTTTCTTTCTCTCTTTTGGCTCTTCCCAGTTTAGGTATCAGCTCCACATTTGTATCGTAAAAAGAATTTGGCAGGACTCCTTCTTTGCTAATTTTCCCATATAGTTTATATTGTATTGGATTCAGTTGTTCCTTAAATGTTTGATAGAATTCACTTGTAAATCCATCTGCCCCTGGATATTTTTTTCTTAGGAAGTTCTTCGATGTCTCGTTCAATTTCCTTTTCTGAAATGGGGTTACTTAAAGTATTTTATTTTTTCTACTGTTAATCTGGGCAATGCATGTTTTTATAAATATTCATCCATTTTGCTAAGATTGTCAAATTTATTGTCATACAGTTGTGCAAAATAGCTCCTAATTATTGTTTTGATTTCCTCTTCATTGGTGGTGAATTCATCCTTTTCATTTTTGATATTGGTAATTTGGTTTTCTTCTTTCTTTCTTTTTTTTAAAATCAAATTAACCAAAGGTTTATCTATTTTATTGGTTTTTTTTCATAAAATTAGTTCTTAGCTTTATTTATCAGTTCAACAGTTTTCTTAATTTCAATTTTTATTAACC
>CM053585.1:463488816-463511916 GCA_028646515.1 Pseudochirops corinnae
CACTCCCGAGCGCTCTGCTCTCCCTGCCCCGACCCAACTAGGCACCTCTCTGGGCTGGGAATCTGTCACTCTCCGTCTCACAATGGGCTCCGTCACTCTTAAATCCGCTGAAATTTACTTTTTAGTTCCCAAGGACGAAATTCTTTTGGAGCTTGTTCAGGTTACTGCTTACTCTCCGCCATCTTAGCTCCGCCCCCCCCTGTGATCTTTTAATGTAGAAGTTGCAAGGTCCTGTGTAATACTGACTGTGGTTCCATGATATGTAAATTGTTTCTTTCTGTCTGCTTAAAGTATTTGCCTTTTGGCCTCGTAATTTTGGAATTTGTCTTCAATATTTCTTGGTGTTTTCAATTTGGGATCCCTTTCAGGAGGTGATCAGTGGATTCTTTCAATGACTATTTTACCTTCTGGTTCTAGGACCTCAGGGCAATTTTCCTTGATGATTTCCTGAAAGATGCTGTCCAGGCTCTTTTTACATCATGGTTTTCAGGTAGACCAATGATTTTTAAAGTGTCTCTCCTGCATCTATTTTCCAGGTCAGTTGTTTTGTCAACGAAGTATGTTTCATTTTCTTCTATTTTTCATTCTTTTGTTTCTGCTTGATTTTTGATTTCTCATAGAGTCATTAGCTTCCACTTGCCCAATTCTAATTTTTTTTCGGGGGGGGGGGAATTGGGGTTAAGTGACTTGCACAAGGATACACAGCTAGTTTTGTGTTTAGTGTCTGAGGATGGATTTGAACTCAGGTCCTCTTGACTCTAGGGCCGATGCTCTATTCACTGTGCCACTCAATTCTAATTTTTAACAAGTAATTTTCTTTTATTAAATTTTGTGCCTCCTTTTCCATTTGGCCAATTCTACTTTTTAAGGAGTTGTTCTCATCAGTGTACTTTTTTCCATTTGGCCAATTTTATTTTTTAAGGACTTTTTTTTTACATTCAGTTTTTGTCTTTCCTTTTCTTAGCTATGAACTTTCTTTTCCCAATTTTTCTTCTACCTCTCTCATTTGACTTTTAAAATCCTTCTTAAGCTCTTCCGAGAAGGCTTTTTGGGCTTGAGACCAATTCATATTCCCCTATGAGGTTTTGGATGTGTGTATATCAACAATGTTGTCCTCTTCTGAGTTTGTGCCTTGATCTTCCCCACCCCCATAATAGGAATCTATAGTTATTGTCCATTTCTGGTTTTTGCTAGTGGTGTTTGCCCATTTTCTGGCTTTTAAAGTTGACCTCTCCTGCTAGAGTACAGGGGGCACTGGCCCAAGCTTCTTGTGTTGGGAGTTGGGACCTGGTCACTGGCTTTGTGTGCTGGAGACTCAGATACTGGCAGCTGGAGGCTGTAGGGGGTCTGGCAGCTTACACTGGAGTTCTCAGGGTAGGGGTGGGGAGCCTGGCCCCTGGGGGATGCCTGCTTACTCAGGTTTTACACTCAAATGTTTCACTGCTGGAGGGTGTCTGCCAGTCTGGAGCTGTGCTTCCTGGAGTTGTGCTGAAGCCCAGGGAGATTTGGTTGCTAGAGAACTCCAGTGTGTGTGGTGGTTTTCTGAGCTGGTGTCTACCAGTTCCCCTGCCTGTGCTGAGACACTCAAGGGGCCCTGGTATTGGTGCTTGCCTGCTCTACAACCTTCGGGGCTCAAGATCTCCTCCTGGTTTGCTGAGGTGGGGCTTGCTGCTGGCTTGCTGGGACACTTACCATCCTGTACTGCTCCTCCTCCCTCACAGCAAGAGGGACCTTTCCTGTTAATCCCCAAGATTCCTTGGCTACAAATCTGCTGCTCCCTGTCTTTCTTCTGACTCAGTTGTTCCAGGGTTTTTCCTGGGGGGATATATTCTGGGCTTTCAGAGGTCAATAAGGGAGGGGAAGAGTGACTTGCTTCTTACTCCACCATCTTGTCTCTGGGAAGCATATCACTCTCCATTTTCTTCTGAAGTCCCTTAAAAGGGAGAAATCTCACCACTGCTGCTACCTTCATTGTTCTCCATGGCAACAGGTGAGTCCACTCTTTGTTGAATAAGTTACCCCTTGGAGAAGTTTCCTTCAGAGCAGTGACTGTGGGCATGTGCAGATCAAATGAACTCTTTAAAAATTACTTTCTTTTCCTTAAAAATGTAATCTATTTTTGTTTTTGAATGCCACAGTCATTTCCTCATGAACGCTGCATTACACTGAATCTTCCCCTAACATAGAGAAACAGTTAAGTTAAACCATCCAGCAAAATGAATGCATCTGACATATGCATACTCCATCCTGGAGTGCCCTTTTTGGAACTTTGTTTCACCTTCCATTAATCTGAGTCTGGCTGCCTTTTATTAGATAAACTCTTAATCAAACTTCCTTCTTTGGCTCATAAGCCTTTCTCTGTAGTGTTTGGTGACTAGTCCTTCCTTTTCTTGTATCATAAGCATATGTGTCTCTGCCCAGGCACTGATTAAGAGGAGACATAGGATCATAGAGTTAGGGCTAGGATGCTTTGCCTGTTTTGACTCTGGGAGAGTGAGTCTGTGGTTCTCACATATAATTGACAGGAATTAGCCTCAGACTAGACTAGTGCCTGAGCCTTGCTGGGCTAAGGAATCAGCTGTATCCAGAGCTAGGAAGAAACATGTGGGAGAGAAACAGAACTTGTCATAAGCAAGGATCTGCCCAGCTTGCAGCTCTGACATCTTTGCTCATACTAGAGAAGGGAACGTTACAGTATCAAGGTGTTATTAGTCTCCTTACATGAAAAGGCTATTAGTGAACATAGTTTAATGGCTGAGGGGGGTGGGAGAGGCATCCACCTCACAGTTATGTGGAAAGAGGCATGAAAAAATAGGCAGCTATTGTGTTTGGCTTTCAAGGTTACCCATTAAGATAGGGCTGTTTTTCCCCTCTGGCCGGGAAAAGCAATTCTTTCCTCCGTTGGCTTCATAATGAAGAAGAAAGGCCCTATTGTTAACAATACCTTATATTTATCTCACATTTTTTTTTTTGCCAGAGAAGCTCCTAGTGCTTCAGAGATATGATCTTGTTCATCTTTATAAAAGGGAGTTGTAAGGACCTCCTGGTGATTCTAGCACTTCTCTCTCAGTTCCAACGAGTTTTACATAAAAGCTTCTCCCTCTTCACTACGAATAACATTTGTGGGCTTAGGGCCACTGACACATAGTAGAGAATAGAAAATAGGGCAGAGGGGAGAGAGCCTATATACCCTAGCGAGGATGAGACCTCACCCTGCTGTCTCTTGTTTCCTAGTATTGCTCCATGGACGATTTACTTTACCTCTCTGGGACCCGTTTTCCTCATGTAAAAAATAGCAAGATTGAGCTAATTGGATTACAAGCCCAATGCCTCTTTCAACTTTACCATTTTATGATTCTGTCCCTACCTTTAGATCCTGACTGTTTATGCCTATGAGATGCACTCGATATTGCCTTCCCTGTATGTTCCTTCTGTAATTCTAGCTCTTAGGCCTTCATCTTTTTTTACCTGTCAAACTTCATCTTCCAAGTTGGATTCCTGGTCTCCAGCCCTTTTGGGCTTGCCTTCCAATGTGTTGTTGTAATGAACTGTAGTATAGAATGTGTACCTTTTGAAGCCTTGATCACATGATCTTATTTAATAGTACTTGAAATAAACTCAAAGGGAACCACCAGCACCTTTCCTTAATATGCTAGCCATTTAAAATTTCCTTTTATTTTTATTCTGAATTTAACAAATACCATAATAAAATGAGCATTGGTAGATCAGGAAAGGACAGCACATGAAACTGTAGATCTCTATTTTGTACAGCTTGCTTTTATTTTAAAGTAGATAATAAATTTAGCATGTACCTTTTAAAGCTACCCTGCTTGTCTCTGATTCCTTGTGGCATTTCTTTAGTTTTCTTCTCTTTTATATTTTTTTGTGGGAAAGGACTCTATCCCTTGTCCTCTTCTCTCTCCTGTCTCCTCTGCCATCCCAAAAGAAAAATCAATTTATAGTTGCAAATACATGGAATCAAGTAAAACAAACTGCTATGTTCAAAAGTGTATGTCTCATTCTGCATCTTGAGTCCATCACCTGTCTGTCAGAAGGTGGGTAGCATGCTTCATCATTGGTTCTCTTGTCCTGACTATTTTCTGAACTATCTACTGTTCTATCTAAGATGGTCTGAGAATATGGCTTTGACAAATTGAAGTTCTACTAAATTAAAAGGTGAGAAGTATCTAGATAAAGCTCTATTCTCTGAATTTACTTCTCTGATTTCAGGAAGTAAGAAGTATCTGAAGAAGACATTTTTAGGCCAATGGAGAAGCTTGCCTCCTGTTGTTCATCAGCAAGGTGATGGCATGAGCTATATATAGTGTGTTGATTAATTTTGCTTGACTAAACTTCTTTGCTTTAAGAGCTTCACTTGGTGTGTGCATATGTTAGAAGCAAATATTATCAATACATACATACATGCATACACATATCATCAATACATTGTAAAAATGGACATTTTCTTGACTTAATGAGGGTGAAGCTTTTTGAAATTCAACAGGGCACCATGGCTTGAACCTAAAAGTGCCAGACCACCACAGGCAATTCCAAGCTGTAGGTCATACATTCTCCTTTCTTTGGGGAAATAGTACAATGTAGGTATGAGATTTACATGAATATCCAAGGGTAGAAACTAGTTCTCGATCCCAGTTTGGCTGTTTGCCTCATTTATTTGCTTCAGGAAATCTGCTAATTTTTGCCTTTGAAGCTATTTTTAATTGCATAGAGGCTAGGCTACAACACAGGCTCTTAGGACCTCAGTGATTCTCAACCTTCCTAATGCTGTGACCCTTTAATACAGTTCCTCATGTTGTGGTGACCCCCAACCATAAAATTATTTTCGTTGCTACTTCATAACTGTAATTTTGCTACTATTATGAATCATAATGTAAACATCTGATATGCAGGATGTATTTTCATTGTTACAAATTGAACATAACCCACAGGTTGAGAACCACTGTTAGGTTATCTGAGCCCAAGCTGGGGCAGTACAATTTTTGTCTTCTTTGAGTGTCCACAATTTCTAACGATCTGGTGTTGTTCCATTACATTCATATACTCTACTTTGTTCAAGCATTCTCCAATCAATGGACAGCAGTTTAATTCCAGATTCTTGGGACCACAAAAAGAGCTGCTACAAGTATTTTTTGTACATGTCACTTTCTCCCTCTCCCTCTTTGATCACATTAAGGGTATGGCTTATTCCAGATTGATTTTGAATCACTATCTGGGCTCCAGAGAGGCTCATAAAACAGAGTGAGTAAGAAGGAACAATAGTTAATTAAAAAATTCCATCAGTATCTGATTAGGACCACTTCTAACTTGGC
Organism: Pseudochirops corinnae; assembly: GCA_028646515.1. Taxonomy (NCBI): domain Eukaryota; kingdom Metazoa; phylum Chordata; class Mammalia; order Diprotodontia; family Pseudocheiridae; genus Pseudochirops; species Pseudochirops corinnae. Next base: position 463,494,147 of record CM053585.1, read on the forward strand.
TATCCCACTCATTTCTTTGGGTGCCTATCACCACATTTGCATATCTCCAGAAGAATCTTTATATTGGAAAATTTGTCTGCTTTTTGAGAATAAAAGTCCAACAAATAGAAATGCTCTTGGAAATGTTTGAAATAAACCAAACAAACCCTGTTCTTGGTAGAGAAATATGTACATGTTTTCTCCACAGGCAGCCACAGTTTCTGACTACCCTTCCCGTGGGGTTAGCAGCTAGGACCATATAAAACAACCTCTCAGAGAAATGGAAAAGAGCACCAAAAAACCACAGCCTATCTACTGCAAAATCTATCTAGCTTTACCTGGTTATTCATTCCCAAACTCTACCAAACTTCACACAGTATTCTGTGTTCCTCACAAAATGATGAACCAATTTGATGATCTGATTGTAACAAGGTCCTTGCAAAGTTTATTTTTTTTTTCAAATCCAGGTGTTTTTTGTTTTATAAGTAAAGAAAATGAGGTTCTGAGAGGGGAAGCTACTATAGAAGACAACAAAGGGGATGATAAAATAGAAGGGTGGGAAAGAAGAAGGAAAGGGAGGAGAAAAAGAACAGGGTGGGAGGTGGGTGTTAACCCTCCACTCTCCCCCACAGCTTGTCTTGGAAGAGAGAGTCTGGGACAGGGGAAGGGTTCTCAAAAGTAGCCAAAGACTGCTTAGGTTTTATTGAACTATTCAGCTCCAGGTTTGTTTTCTATGACCCTGTGCTTGGCATGATAGCTCTCTTGACCTTGGCTTTGGCTATTGATCTTAGCTCAGCCTACCTTCACTTTGGCCTTCTATGGCAGACCACCTCTGACGATAACATGTTCCTTCCTGGCTTTGAGCTTGGATTTCTAGAACCAGTGATGCAAGAATATAATCTAGCATTATTCCCAGTGTCCTCAAATGACATTTATTATTCTCCTTCTTCTAAGTACATGTGCTGTCCTTTAGTTTTTACAAACAGAACCCTAATTTAACTCCTCCCCTGGAAGAAGCTGCTTGCCAGGGGCATAATCCCTGATCCTCACTCTTGGCTGCCCTCCAGTGGCAGTGTGGTCCTTTCTAGACTCTAGATCAACCCTTAATGTGTTGGAAGAGGCTGCTTGGTATTGCTCACCACTGTCAATTGTCTTAGGGGACCCCAGCATTGTTTTCCTTACTATGGTACTTTGGAAACTAGTCAAGATACTGATGACTTTTATGTACACCTACCATAACAGAATATACCTATGGAATAAAATGTGCTTGGAATCCCATGGAATGCAAACATAGGAATTGAGAAGGCTATACATGTGCAAATATTTGAATGCCCATGAGTCAGGAATTCTAAAACATTGGAGCAGAGCAACGAGGTTTATAACATCCCTACCCCTAATTTCATGTTTATAATAATTTATCTAGGCCAATAATTACATGAATGATAATGGTGATATAATTAATAATTATACAAACCTGTAAAAGTAATGAATTATAATGTCATAGAAAGAGTACTGGATTTGGAGTCTGAGGGGCTTTGAGTTCAGTGCTGGCCCTCATTAGTTCTGTGACATTCAGTTTCCCCCTCTGTAAATATATATAACTATGTACACAATTTACTTGAATGGAGTATTATGATGAAAAAGCTCTGTAGGACTTAGAGTACCATATTATGTTATTGTAAAAATTTTAATAGATCTTAGAGTTGAAAGAGGTCCCAAGAGATAACATGATTCAGCATTCTGCTTTCAGATGGGCAGTAACTGAGGTCCAGGGAACTTGCAGCTTACCCATTATCATATGGCAAGTGGGAATAATTGAAATCAACAGGTATTTCCCCTGACTCGTGACTAGCAAATTCTGATCTCTTGCTTCATGAGCCTCTGTGATTTAGAGTTATCGTATGTTGAGATGAGAACCACTTCCATCACTATCTCTATGGAACTCAGACCTACTTCTCCCAATTCCATATCTCCCTCTGCCCTCACTTTCTACTATGCCCTTTGGAAATTATACTCTACCATTAACAAACCCTTCTCTCATCTGGATTTCTCACACATTCCTTCTGTTCCTCACAGAACCCGTATTCTTCTGGAATAGATGCAACATAGTAGATAGAATACAGAGCCTAGAGCAAGGAAGACCTGAATTCAGATCCTGCATCAGACACTAACTAGCTGTATGACCCTGGGCAAATCACATAACTTTGTTCTGCCCTAGTTTCCTCAACTATAAAATGGGGATTAATAATGGTATATACTTCCCAGGATTGTTGTGAGGATTAAATGAGATAATATTTGTAAAATACCTAGCATAGTGCCCAGCATATAGTAGGTGCTTAATAAGTGCTTGTTTCCTTCTTTTGGGAAGGCACTATCTCCTTTACTATCCTTGGCAGAACTTATTATTCTTATGACATGCCTACCTTGCTCTCCACTTGTAGCACCAATGCAATATTTACAGTGCCCATGATCACGATAAAGACCGTGACTGTAAGTATCGCATGATGTTCAATCACAAAATATGTCAAACTCTCTAGATAGAGGATAGCATTGAAGGATTTATTTATACACCAGAAAACCAAATCCCCAAACCAGTAAGCCAATTTCATCACAGTACCAGAGATATTCAAAAGCCATAATAATGCTGAGAGCCGCGCCATCCTTTAGCCTTCCCACAAGGGGAAGAAGATCAATATTTACTCACAAAACTCTCTATCTCCTTGCCTAAGCTCCTCTATCCCCAGTTGTCTCCAACTGTCTCCAACTTTCTGGCTAGCTCTCTACTCGCTTCCTGTGGGCTCTAGGGGACAGATTTTATCTTCACGGCAGGGGAGGTGTTCAAACTCCCCCCTAGGTCTATTAAGGGGCAGGGAAGATCTTCAAATTCCCATTATACCACTACAACTTCCAGACTTTTCCTCTGCAACTTCACCTCTTTTGGGGTTTGCTTCATCCATCCACATCATCTGGATCAGACCTGTTACTCTTATCTGCCGTCTTGCATGTCACTCTTTCTCTTGAGGAATTCATCAGCCTTACCTGCTGAGGTGCAGTTTCTTTCCTTGGAGACTTCCATATTTACTTTGATATCCCTTCAAACATCCTGGACTTACTTCTTCTTCACTTCTCATGCCCTCTGTCTTTATTCTACATCCATCCTCCACAGGGGTGGGTACACCTTAGATTTCACAACAGTGCTACCTCCATGACCTTGAACTTTGAAATTCTCCTTTTTTATTATAATTTCCTCTTTTTCCATTTCCCCCTCACTTTCCAATTCTAGTTCTTATTCTTAATGAAACCTTCAGCTCTTCCAAATGGTTTGTTTTGGGGAGATAAGATGGAATTGTGTTAGATTTGCAGTTAAGAGGACCTGAATTAGAATCCCTCTCTGTCACTTAGCATTTACCCATGTAACCTTGGGCAAAGTTCTTTACCTATCTGTCCTCTGTTTCTTCATCTGTAAAAAGAGAAACTTGGACTGGATGAACTCTTAAGTCCAGCTCTATATCTATTCTATGTTCCATCCCCTCCTTATTTTCCTAGCTGTCACCTGGCTTACTTTTCTTCCTTTACTTTCTCATCCCTATGGTTAACCAATTAATTCCTTCCCACCCCAAATCCTTTGCTCCCTTCTTTGTCATTTCACCAATTATCCTACAGTCCTCAACCCTTTGTTAATGCCACCACCTGCCTTCTCTGCTATTACTCTCTTGAGTTGTGGAACCCAGCTGAGGGAAATTACACAATTATACTGACTGGATCCACTACAAATCAATTTCCTCACCCCAAGGATGGGCTTACTCCAAGGCTCTGTCATGGGCCTTCTTTTCATTCTCTATCCTCTATCCCTTGGTAATATTTTCAGCATTGATGGAGTCACCTACCTCTATATGAATGACTCTCAGATCTAAGTCCTAACCTTTGTCCTGAACTGCCTAAGAGATATCTACATCTGAATATAGCACCTCAAAGTCAATATATCCAAAACTGAACTTCTCATTTTTACCTCTAAATTTTCTCCTCTTCGAAACTACCCTACTTTTGTTAAAGGTACCATCTTTCTCCCCATTGCCCAGATATACAACCTTATAGTCATACTAGATTCTTGTCCCTCATCCCTACTCCTATCCCAAACATGTTTATATAAATTACAAAATATTGTTAATTCTATCTCTACATAATTTCTCAAATCTATCTCCTTCCCTCCATTTGCATGGCTACCAACCTGAGTCAGTCCCTCCTTACCTCCTATCTAGATTACTATAATAACCTCCCTACTTTCAATTTCACCCCTCTCTAGTCCATTTTTCACACAGCTGCCAAAATAATCTTCCTAAGGTCAAGATTGTTCACTATGTCAACCCCTGCTCAAAAACTAGTTCCCGGTTACTTCTAGAAAAAAAAAATTCCCCCAGCTTTTCATTTAAAACCTTACACAGTTTGGTTCCCACTGACCCCTTCAGCCTTACTTCACATTATTCTCCTTTGTATAGTTTTAATATTCCCACCAAACTGAGTTACTGTACTAACCATTCCCCAGTCTTTCTGCTTCCCAACTTGGTGTATCTGTACAAGCTGTCCTTCATTCTTGGTGTGTGCCTTTCAGAATTCTTATCTTCTTTTAACACTCAGCTCAAGGGTCATCTCCTTAGTGAATCCTTTGGGTTTCTTATCTGCTAGTGTTCTCACCATCCTCAGTCAATATCAGCACATAATCAATTTTTCCAGAGCTCTTTGTTCAATCATTCTTTTGCCCCTCGTATTTCTGTCTTGTATTAGGATGGACAGACATAGATAGATAAACAGAGAGAGACTAGAGAGAAAGACACACACACACACACACACACAGCACATTTATTATTGTCAGGTACTGTCTTATGCACTGTGGACACAAACACAGACACACAGGATGGTATTAGACTATTTCTTATGTTGATTGTAAACCTCTTGAAGGCAGGGGCTATTTTTTTCCTTTGTATCCTTGGTACATAGAACAGTGTTAAGCAAAGAGGAGTCCTTTAATATGATAATATAAGTGAAAACAAATCTTAAAGACAAGTACTCTGATAAATACTCTAGAAGACTGATGAGGAGATATGTTTCCCATCTTTTGGCATAGAGGTGATGGACTAGAGGCATAGAATAAGACATATATTTTCAGGTATGGAAAATATGTGAATTTGTTTTGCTAGACAACATTTTTGTTACAAGAAAGAGCTTTATTTTTGTGAGGAGGATTGGGGGGTTAGTGCATTAACAGTGATGCAAAAAACAAGAAATGAAAATAAAGGTCAATAAACCATTTAAAAACATACGAGAGAGAGAAGGAAGTTCAGAGGGGACATAGACAAGCAGAACAATATGGATAATGCCATGTTAAATTATATATATAATTGAAAGCAAGTTGATGGTATGAATCTTTATCCATGCTTTCACATTCAGTCTTTTCTTTTTGTCTTTCATATATGGAAATGTTAATGTATATTGATGCCTAGGTTCCTAATTAAAAAAAAGAAAAAAATCAAAAAGCAGTTTAATAAATTATTTGTTGAACTGAATTGTGCATGATTGAACAAAAATGTATATAGAGCGTGCATTGCAGATTTTAAGTGATATGTCACCTTTTTAGTATTGTAGAAGCTTGTAATGATGACTTCAAAAAGTGAGATTATTAATATTTAAAGAAAAAAAAAAGATGTCTTCCTTCTGTATCTTCCTTATTCTCTCCTTTTCATTTCCAAAGGCTCTAAGGGGAACAAGGAGGATAGGTGGAGGGGTAAAATGGTAGAAGGAAGAGAACTATGCCCATTTTTCTTCATTTTTTTATTATTCCCAAACTCTATGTCAGTCTTCTCCAGGAAGATCCTTCTCTGAGGCTATAAAACTTAGGTCCTTCTCAGTAGCAGATTTGAATCTTTATTTGAAAAAGCAGCAGATGTTGGGACCACATTAAAGTGGTTGGACATAAACACCTTCCAATTCATGATTAAGTCCTTCAGCTAGTGTTCTCATAACATTAACCATAATGAACTCTTCACATACTGATGCCAGTTTAATGTGCCACTTCCCCAGGAAGGGCCTGGTAATTTAGTGTTAATTAATGATGACTTATTACAAATTATGTTACTGACTTACTGATGCTCCTGGGTGACATGCACGTCTCCCAGATGAAACCATAACATTATTACTTAGCATTCACACATCACTTTATACATGCAGAATACTTTGCAATCATATTCTCAACATTGTCATTATCTCTCCTGCTGATCCTATTATACAAGTTAGTATGGCTATCCCTTATTAATAAATAAATTTCATAGACTATATTTCCAATTGACAGAACTGATAAAATGGGGAGCTTTGCTTTGCAGCTTTGTGCTTAAGGAATTTGAGAGGTGAAATTTATCATATTAGATGGTGGCAGCTACTGGTTACAGTGTGATATTGCAAGCTAGCTCTGTGAAGCATTATAAATAACCAGCAAAAGGAAGGGGTAGGGGAAGTTCTATGAGCTGTAGTTGTGGAATGAGGTGACTCTTCCAATTGGAAGAAATGACTATGTCTCGGGGACAGGAGAGGGTGAGCATCTGTAGGAGAGGGTGAGCATCTATAGGAAAGAGGACATTAAGGTAGTGGGAAAATGCCAGTAAGAAAAAATAAAAACCTGATTGCTACATTGGGACTCTAACTCTTAGGTGCACTTTCTAGCTATCTTTTAAAACTCTTCCTTGTAAACATTTTCAGTATAGTTTACAGGACAGTATTTTCCAATTTTCCAATTTTATGTAAAATCAGTCATAGCTCATGTTTATATAGAGCTTACAGTTTTCAAGATGTTTTCCTTGAAACAATAAGAATGAGAGAATCAAGCAACCCCATGGGACATGCAATGGAAGGAACTTGGAAAAGAAGTAATTACTTTACACAAATTTACTTATAGTCAACTTCATGAAAGTATATTTATACCGTTAAGTGTTAAGGAGAGGGGAAAATTCTTATATAATTCCCTTATTTTAGAAATAGGAACTTAGTAATGTGGAGATGCAGTGATCAGCTAAGACTAACAAAGGAAGAAAGGAATGGAAGGGGGAGAGCTCTTGGGTCCCCTGAATGATTCCCAGTCTAGTTTACTCCTCCTCTGTAATCTCTGTTGTTTGCCTGCTGATGTTGACCTTTTGTGCTGGATACATTATATAGTCTGAAATATTAAACAGATCTGTTTGAAACAATATTTTGAATTCTAATAAATGATAAGGAGAGGGGAAATGAGATTCCCTTTAGGCCAGAGGAAGGTCAGCTCTTTACTGTCTATGGAAAGATTATAAATCCATTTGATTTGTGGAGTTGGTGTCAAAATTAAATTATTTTCTCAGAAACTTATTTTATAAAAAATGCCAACCAAACTCTGCTTCTCTCAGAGTGACTCAAGAGGCATCAATATCAGCTTGATTTTGTTGCCACACTAAGGCAAATTCTGAATCTTTAATTAATACGTACTCCTTATTTTTATTAGTGTATTCTTGGCTCATTTTTCTCCTGTCCCATGTCTTGTGAAAGCACCTTAAACTTGAAGTCAGTAGAGACTGAAGGCAAGTCACTTCACCAGCCTGGAAAAAGTTCTCATGGGTTCTATCATTATGATTATTTCTTCTATCAGTAAAATCCATGACCATTCCCCATCTTAAAATGTAAATGGCTATCATGTGTTGTAGCTAAAACAATTCATCACTTGGTGACTGACTCTCTAATGATAAGCATTTCCAATCTTAGGTAGTTTGGATCTCAGACTAGATTAATGCCACCTTTATTAAAACCTTACAGAGCTATTACTCCCCTGGAATAATCTTTGGGAAGCTGGGGTCACCCCCACATTAGAATAAAACTTGAGGATAGATTATAAAGTATCATATCATCAATCCCATTTTAAAGAGGAAAATTGGCTTCAGAAAGTCAACAAAGAACTAATTTTATGATGAACTCTGAGTAGAGCTCATATCAGAAACTTTCACTTTATTACTTTCCATCTTGTGCATCTAAAACAGTTGGCAGAGCTCAAACAAACCATCCAGGCATTCAAATTAGATCAGCACTTTACACCTTTCTGGAGGGATTAGTAAAAAAAAAATTCTAGACAGTTTTCAGAAGAAGAAATCAAAGCTATTTGTAGTCATATGAAAAAATATTCTAAATCACTATTAAAGAAATGCAAATTAAGCAACCCTGAGGTACTACCTCACACCTATCATATTGGCTAATATGACAGAAAAGGAAAATGATAAATGTTGAAGGGGATGTGCAAAAACTGGGACATAAATACATTGTTGGTAGAGTTGTGAACTGATTCCACTGTTCTGGAGAGCAATTTGGAACTATGCCCAAAGGGCTATAAAACTGTGCATATCCTTTGACCCAGCAATACCACTTCTAGATCTGTATGTCAGAAAGATAAAAAAGGGAAAGAAACCTATTTGTACAAAAATATTTATAGCAATTCTTTTCGTGGTGGCAAAGAATTGGAAATTGAGGGGATACCCATGAACTGGGGAATGGCTGTCCAAGTTGTGCTATATGATTGTGATGGAATACTATCATGGTATAAGAAATGGCAATCAAGATGGTTTCAGAAAAACCTAGGAAGACTTATATGAACTAATACAAAGTGAAGTGAGCAAAACCAGGAGTACATTGTTTATAACAGCAACATTGTATGATCAACCATGAATGATGTAGCTCTTCTCAACAGTACAATGATCCAAGACAGTCCAGAAAGACCCATGATGAAAAATGCTATCCTCTTCCAGAGAAATAATTGATGAGGTCGGAATGTAGATCAAAGCATATTTATTAAACTTTCTTTTTCTTGGGGTGGCTAGGTGGCACAGTGAATAGAGCACCAGCCCTGGAGTCAGGAGGACCTGATTTCAAATCCGGCCTCAGACACTTAACTTTTACTAGCCATGTTACCTTGGGCAAGTCACTTAACCCCAATTGCCCTACCTTCACCCCTCCAAAAAAAAGCAAAACAAAAAAAACTCCACCTTTCTTTTTCTTTTTTTGATTTGTGTTTTCTTTTGCAATATGTCTAATATAGACATATGTTTTGTATTACTGTACATTTATAATCTATATTAAATTCCTTGCCTTCTTAAGGAAGGGACAGGAGAGGCAGGAAAGGAGATAATTTGGAGCTCAAAACTTAAAAAAAATTTTTCATGTATAATTGAGAAAAAATAAAATAAGAGAAAAACAAAGAAAAGGTGGTGTTCTGATGCTTCACCAAAAATAAAAAATTAATTGTCAAGTAATGTAATTGTTTTTATATCTGTTTCTGTGTCCCTTTTAATGATGATAGCCCAAATACATATCAAGAAGGATTTGGGGTATTCAGAGAGTCAACTTTCTATTGAGTATTGGGGCAGGAGTGAAGGCATAGGCAGAAAAGAATAAGGCTTGAGTCCCAAGTATCACAGAAAGGCCCCTGGGATCTATGCTTTCTTCTTCTTTTCTACCTGTTGCTTTGGGGATACTACTCTGAGGACCCTAGAATGGCAGGTCAGTGGACCCCAAATCAACTAAACAAAACAACTGTCCAGGGGGTAAGATTTCCAGGGGGAATACAAAGATAAATTAGACTGCCTTCAGGGAGCTTACATTTTTGCAGGAGGAATAAAATACACACACACACACACACACACACACACACACAAACACACAAACAAGTATAATGTAAACCAGAATGTTAATTCAATAATACCAGCAAATACTGATACCTACTTTGTGTGGAGAATTTTTGGCTAAGAGATAGAGGAAAGTCATCACTAATGGGGATTGAGGAATGGCTTCATGGAGAAGAGAGCATCTGAGTAGGGCCTTAAAGGATGTGCAGGAATTCAATAGGTGAAGGAGAAATAGAGCAAAAGCTTTGAGGTTGTGAAATTCCAGTATACATCAAGAGGGTAGAGAGCAATCTGTTTTGATTTGTGTCTAAAGTTTGTGGAATGTGGTAATAAAGGATAAAGCTAGAAAACTAGGATGGTGCCAAATAGTAGATGGCCTTGGATGCCAAGGAAAGGAGTTGGAACTTGGGAGACAACAGAGAGCTGTTAAAGATTTTTGAGCATAAAGATGATCAAACAGAGATAAGTGAGAAATTTAATTTAAATATGGGAGGGAAAGGTTTAGGGAGGTTTCATGGAGGAAGTGGCTCTTGAGCAAGACCTGGAAGAATTGTGGTACAGGGGTTAGAACTTAGTAAATATTTAAAGAAGATTTTATGTTAGGCGATTGTACAAATAAACTGTTCACTTAGGATTTGTTTTTCCTGATATGTAAGGCAAATTTGAAGGTAAAGCTCAATATTGGCATTAGTTAGTATTGTTATGTTTTATTGCATTTGATATGTTAGACTATGAGCTATTTGAGGGCAAGAATTGTGATCTATGTCAATTTTGAGGCTCTTGGGAGTCTGGATAAACTATAAATGGAAAACTACAGCCAAACCAATCTCCTGTGGTGTCAGTACTGCTTTAACATGGGTTTTCAATTCCCCATTGAAATTCATTCCCCTGGAGCCTTCCACAACCTTTTACAATTGTAAAATAGTGTTATCAATAAAGACTGGTCCCCAATAATTCACACAAACATACACAAATTTCCTAGAGGGAAAGAGGCTATAAATCACTCAGAACTAGAATGAACAGGGACTATTTCAAGGAAATTTCTAGCTCAATACAAACTTGTAAATCTTTTCAAAAATAGCTTCTATAAACTGAGAATCTACTTATTGATACGCACCCTAAATATCCATCAACACACTCATTCAAGCAAGGAAGATGGAATTGGATTATAAATCTATACCTTTCCTAAGTTCTGATGTGCGTAGAGCACGTGGCAGGTGACAGGTCTACCTTTTTGAAGCCAGCAGCAACTACTCTCTCCCTTACATTTGTTACCAAAAGAGAAGCTCTATACTTTATATATTTTATACTCCTGTATGGGCCAAGACATCATGCTATGTATGCCACGTGACAAATGTACTGATCTACTTTTTATAATGATTTACAATCTTTTTAAAAATAATATTTTATTCACCCCCAATTTCATGCAAAACAATTTTTAGCATTAGTTTTTAAAAAAGTTTGGAATTCTAAATTCTCTCCTTCCCTTGTCCCCTCCCTGAGTTGGTAAGCAATCTGCCATAGGTTATACATGTACAATCATGTAAAACATATTTTTATATTATTCATTTTGGGGAAAAAAACTTGAACTAAAAAAATAAAAGAAGGAAAGAAAGTGAAAAATAATATGCTTTGGTCTATATTCAGATACCATCAGTTCCTTTTCTGGAGACAAATAGCATATTTTTTCATCATGAGTCCTTTGAGATTGTCTTAGGTCATTGTATTGCTGAGAATAGCTAAGTCTTTCACAATTGTTCATCATACAGTATTGCTGTTACTGTGTACAATGCTTTCCTGGTTCTGCTCGCTTCACTCTGCATCACTTCATGTCAATCTTTCTGGGCTTTTCGGAAATCATCCTGCTTGTTATTTCTTATAGCACAATAATATTCCATTACAATCACTTGTTTAACCATTCCCCAATTCATGGACATCCCCTCAATTTCCATTTCTTAGCCACCACAAAAGAGCTGCTATAAATATTTTTGTACAAATAGGTCCTTTTCCCTGTTTTAAAATCTCTTTGGGACTCAGAACTAAATTAGTAGTAGCATTACTGGACCAAAGGGTATGTGTCATTTTATAGCTCTTTGGGTATAGTTCCAAATTGCTCTCCAGATAGTTGGATCAGTTCATAACTCCATCAGCAATGCATTAGTGTCTCACTTTCCCCACATCATTCCCTCTCCAATGTCCTATCATTTCCCCTCTTCAGTCATATTAGCCAGTCTGATAGGTGTGAAGTGGTACCTCAGAGTTGCTTTAATTTGCATTTCTGTTATTAATAGTGATTTAGAGCATTTTCATATGACTATAGATTGCTTTCATTTCTTTGTCTGAACACTGCTTGTTCACATCCTTTGGCCATTTTTCAATTGGGGAATGATATGATCTGTCTTGATGATCTAATTTCTTATAGAGGTTTGGGGACAAAGTTACCTCTTCTCTAGTCTTAAGTTCAGCACTAGACTTGGTTAACTAGCTTCATTTTGGAGATGTTGTCTCCTTTAAGGGACAAATGGATTTGAGATAAAAGTGGTCTTGTCCTGTCATCAGCAGAAAGCTGCTCCTTTGACTCATTCACATGATTCACCAATATGTCTCCCTCTAAAATCTGTTGTTACAATGAAACTGGCAGACAGAGGTATTGCTATACTGACTCCAAATGGCTAGAAGACAACACACATGATGTTGCCATTGATATTCATGTCATAAGCCTCCTAAAACTGATGCCAAGGCAAGCCTGAGTTAAAATAATCATACAAGAGAAGTTTATCCTTTATACCTTCTTTCCTCCTCTTTCTTTAACACTCCTTTCTTCTGAAACCCCCATCCACTTGGGGTGCCTGCCGTGTCCCATTTCCAAAGGACCTGGAAATTGAAACTAGCTGCTTAGAAAATGACCTGACAAACCAATACTCCCAATTCCTGACTCCTTCCTCTCACAGGCCTTAAAGACTCAAAGGAAATAATCTGTAACTGTGGGATTTTAGGCATCATGTTAAGTCAGAGGTGAAGATACTTCTGGGCATAGTGCCTTTCCTGTGTGCCTCCTCTAACCACATTGCTTACTTCACCTATAAAATTATCTCTAATTGAGGGTGGTTTCCAATCCTAACCCTTTATAAAGGATTAAGAAATGCCCATATTGGGGTGGCTAGGTGGCGCAGTGAATAGAGCACCTGCCCTGGAGTCAAGAGGACCTGGGTTCAAATCTGGCCTCAGACACTTAACACTTACTAGCTGTGTGACCTTGGACAAGTCCTTTAACCCCAATTTCCCTGCCTTCTCCCCTCAAAAAAAGCAAAAAAAAAGAAAAGAAAAGAAATGCCCATACATGATTGTACTGCTATGCCAAACTCCCAGAAGGCAGACTATATAGTAAGCCTGGAACAGAGAGTATGGGATAATTTTTCTTTAAGAAATACCAAGGACCCTGGGACCAGCATCATTGACAAACTCTCAAAATCAATTCAATAGGTTTTTAAAGTGTCTGTTATGGGTAATGAGCTGTCCTAGGTACTGGGGATTTCAAGAAAAAATCAACGGGTATCTGCTCTCTCTAGACCTTACATTCTCAAGGTAGAGAACTCTGTGTGTGTGTGTGTGTGTGTGTGTGTGTGTGTGTGTGTGTGTATGTGAGAGGGAGAGAGAGAGAGAGAGAGAGAGAGAGAGAGAGAGAGAGAGAGAGAGAGAGAGATTAGTCGATAAGCCTTTATTAAATGTCTGTTTCATGCTAGATACTGTACTAAGCACTAGGAATACAATGAAAGGCAAAAGATATTCAAAAGATATACCCTACTCTCAAGAAGCACACAGTCTAATGGGGGAGGCAACAGGCACACAACTATGTACAAACAATATATATTTATTATGTAAAATAAATTGGAGATAATCTATAGAGGAAAAAAAGCATTAACATTAAAGGTGGATTAGGAAAGGCTTTGTGTAAAAACCATCAGCTATTATTTGAAGGAAGTCAGAGAAGCCAGGAGGTGGGGAAGAGGAGGAAGAATATTCCAAGGATTTGTAAGAGCCAGTGAAAATGCCTGGAGTCTAGAGACAGTATCTTGTATGAGGAATAGCAGGAGGCCAGTGTCACTGGATACTATAACATGTTATAGGGGGGAATACAGTGGTTCTCAACCTTCCTAATGCCACCACCCTTTAATACTCGTATGTGTGTGTATCTGCATGTGGGCGGACCGGCTTCCAGATAGATAGAGGAGCGGTGTCTTGGTTCCTAAGACCATCAGAAATATGTGTTTTCCCATGGTCTTAGGCTACCCCTGTGACCCCTGTGAAAGGGCTGTTCGAACCCCAAAGGGGTCGCCACCCACAGGTTGAGAACCACTGGAAGACTGGAAAAGTAGGAGGGGTTCAGATTGTAAAGAGCTTTGAATGCCAAATACAATTCTTTATATTTTATCTTGAAGGTGATAGCGAACCACTGGATTTTATTGAATGGTGTAGGCTTGATATAGTCAGTTCTGAATTTTAGGAACACTAATTTGACAGTTGTCCCTGTCTGTGTCTGTCTGCCTTTCTTTTTCTGTTTGCCTCTCTCTGCCTGTGTACCTGCCTGCCTGTCCATCTGTCTATCTTTGTTTCTCAGTGTCTCTGTCTGTCTCTCCTCTCTTCTCCTCAAGAACAGAACAAGGGTAAAATAGAAGAGGTGGGTTTTTAGTGAGATCCAAGGAAGAACATTATGAAGATTCAGAAACAGGCTAACAATACCCATAGAGGTGGGGTGGCTAGGTGGCACAGTGAATAGAGCCCTCGCCCCGGAGTCAGGAGGACCTGAGTTCAAATTGGAACTCAGACATTTAACACTTACTAGCTGTGTGACATTGGGCAAGTCACTTAACCCCAATTGCTCTGCCCTCCTCCCTCCAAAAAGCAAAAAAAAAAAAAATGCCCATAGAGGGTATATCATCTAGGGTATGTATTTATTATCCTGGGATGATTGCAGCTCTGTTTATCCATAAGATGTCAGGAGTGTATCTGAATTGCCTTTGGTATAACAGCACCAGCCTAACTCTTTGGAGTTATGAGTGGAGCAATCAGTACTTCTGGGTGTGGCCATTATTTACAGTAGATGGAGTCACTCTGTTCATTCATCAGGGGCCTTAAGATGATTCTACAATCAGGCATCTCCAAATGTCCAGGATCTTCCTGAAATTCTACTATTTGAGATTTATTTCATTGGTTCTCAAAAGGCTTTTTAGTCTTCTAAGTTACATCTTGATAGGGCTAAAATCTTAATCTTGATAGAATAATAGCATGTTCAAGGAGAAAAGGATCAGGGATTTTTAACCTGGAGTCCACAGACACTAGATTTCAGGGGGTCTATGAATTTGGTCTAGAAAAAAGTTATGTCTTTTCAATATAATTTGTTTCCTCTATAATCATATGTATTTTCTTTTATGCATTTAAAAAAGTATTCTGAGACAGAGTCCATAGGCTTCACCAGACTGCCCAAAGGGTTCATGATCCAGACAGTGTTGAGAACCCCTACTTTAGATTGTATAGTCTAACTCCCTCACTTTATAAATGAGTGAACTGAGGCTATAAAGGAGAGGTGGCAGGTTGCACTGCAGAGCTGAAACAAGAATCTGGCTCTTCTAACTCCTAATCTGGTATCCTTTCTACTATACAGCAGACCTGTTACTTCTGAAGAAAGCCACCAGGCAGGCCACGTGAGCCACATAGCTCCTACTTGCTAACATTACAGTGGAACAAGTATTGATCTTCACTTTATCTACAATTTCCTAAATAAGAAGTTGGATAGTAGTGGGAAGAAGGAGTGGGGGAAGGGAAGGATTTTGAAACAAAACAAGACCACACAAACAAGCTCTGGTGCTGCTGAAGCGTATGCAGTGTTCATCATGAATGCACAGTGGGTATGAGGCATGTGGCACGCCATCTCAGGATATCTGCTCCCACTGAGTAGCTCCAGTCAAATGTGCTATCACATGTCTATTCTCCTGAACTTCCCAGTGTGAGCAACACCTTGTGAATGCTTAATTTCTAGTCACGAAAACAACACCTCCCTGGATGCAGACTGGAGCATTGCAGGGAGAAGAACTATGAAGCAAGGGGAAGCTAGGAAAGACTTGACTTGCAGAAATTCATACCATGAATTCAGGAACCTGGTCACTGGATTCAAACTAGGTGAGAGAAGGTGAAATGTGTGTCTTCCCCTCTGCTGCTCCCCAATTCATTGTCTTTGTTTTCCATGGTGACCATTCATTGATCTGCCTGAGCACTGTGCCTTTCACTTTATATTTCAGTGTACTTTATTAAGGGGACTTTGACTGAATCCTTGGAAATACTAGACGACTTTTCTAAAAAAGGCTGATGTTTAGAGGCCCCTTGGGTGGAACAAGGAGACCTGAGCCTTGTTCTCCATCATAAAGGGCCACTCGAAGCAGGGCTGAGATGTCTGAAGCTGGTCCACAGGGACCAGCTTCATTTGGGTGAACCAGCTGGTCATTTCTGTTTATCTGTCAAAATAAGGTACTTGTTGGAGCCAATGGTGATGGTTTCAGCCTCTCCCCCTCCCCCACTTAACCTTTTTCCCTGCATCCAGATTATGTCAGAAAAAGAGGGTGAGATAATCATTGGGTAAAAATTCAGAGCTGAAAGGGGCTCATATAGTGGGCTCCCCTTCTCCTTTTATCCACTGGATATCTCAGAGGCTGTCTAGGCTGACCCCACTCATTTTACACTACTGTCACAAATTCCTGAGGACTATCTCAGAAAGTGTTGTAGTTAGGAGGATCCTTAGAGTTCATCTAGTACAGAGATCCTTAATCTGGTCTGTGAACTTGTTTCAAAAATTTTTGATAACTGTATTTCAATAAAATTGGTTTCCTCTTTGCTGGTTCTACATGCAGGTAACACCCTCTAACTATAGACCCTCTTGGCCCTCTTCTCCATCTCTACTATACTTGGTGATTTCATCAAGCTCATAGGAATTTAATTATCATCCCTATGCAGATAATTCTCAAATCTACTTATCCTGCTCTAATCTCTCTGCTGACCTATAATCTTGCATTTCCAACTGCCTTTCAGATATCTTGAACCAGATATACAGTAAACATCTTAAACTCAACATGTCCAAAACTGAACTCATTATTTCTATCCCCCAGCCCAAATCCTCTCCATAGGTCTATTTAGTAATGTGCTTAGTAATCATGGAACAGATGAAGTGTGCTCCTGGTGCTTTTTTACCTATCGTTCCTTCAGATACCCACCTTCTATCCCATGCCCCAAGGTCTGCTAACTTTCAACTAGCTGCCTCATTTTGAAAGAAATCTGTGATATTAACTGGCATCTTTGGTGTCTGAGGAATTTTTGCATGGTATCAGGAGGGGTAGGGATAGAGTGAATTATTTCTAAGGACTCTTTCAACTCTAGGATTTGATGATTCTAGATTGCTTTAAAGAGGAAATAGTTTGGTAGTGCACAGACCATAGCAGGTTTACCCTGCAGATTTCCAGTCATACTGACCCAGAGGATGCTCATTCAAAGAGAAGAATTTCATAGATACATTAATGCTCTATTGGTGGAGTTGTAGAGTCCAGCTATTCTGGAAAGCAGTTTGAAATTAAGCACCTAAAGCTATTACACTGTGTATACCCTTTGACCCAGCAATTTTGCTACAAGTCTATACTCCTAAGAGATCAAAGAAAGAAGAAAAGGACCCACATGTACAAAAATATTTATAGCAGCTCATTTTATGAAGGCAATCTGAAGGGGTGTTCTTCATTTGGAGAGTGGTTGAACAAGTTATAGTATATGAATGTGATGGAAAACTATTGTGCTGTAAGAAATGATAGAAGGGATGGTTTCAGAGAAACCTGGGAAAATTTGTATAAACCAATACAAAATGAAGTTAGCAGAACCAGGAAAGCTATTTACATAATAACAACAATAGGTAAAGATAAATAGCTTAGAAAGACTGATTAATATAAGGACTAACCACATTTCCAAAGGTCTCATGATGAAACATGCTATCCACCTTCAGAAAGAGAGTCCATTTTTGATGGACTCCGAGCAAACTTTGAAGCAGCAGCTTCTTCTTCTTCTTCTTCTTCTTCTTC
>CM053585.1:463512416-463533829 GCA_028646515.1 Pseudochirops corinnae
TATACATACATACACACATATACATACATGCACATATACATATATACATACATACATACATATATGTGTGTGTACATGTATGTAAACTGCTCTGCAAGCCTTAAAGTGCTATATAAATGTTAACCATCATCACCACCATCATCATCATCATGATTTCTGTCCAGATCCAGCATTCTTTCTACTATACCATGCTGTCTATTGTAGATAAATTATATGGGGATCTTTATTCCAAGAGTGTCTAGGATACAGGTTCTCCAAAGATTCAAAGTTCTGGACCACATCTGCCGAGGTGACTCCATCAGCAACCACTTTGTAGCACTAGACACTCTGTGTACACGCAGATCTGACTCCAACTTCCTCAAGAGCTCAGGCAAGGGAAGGAATTGAGGCTCCAGGCAGAACAGGCCCTGAACAAAGGCACTCTGATTCTCCCTCTCCCCCACCTCGACTGGGGACCATCACGTTTTCTGAAAGGTCAAGAGAAGGAAATCTCCTGACCCTCCTCAGCCTCTCTCAGAACGTGCCTTGGTAGTCCCTTTCACAATATGCTCTAAATTAATGGTTGCAGAGAGATAATGGTTGTGAAGCAGGAGTTTGTATGCAACCAGGGAGAAATGTTCTGCTCCTTATTGCATTTTTTTTGGAGCCAGATTATGAGCAAACAAGGTCATACATATAAATACACGCAAACACAGACTTCCATCCTTTGCTCCACATCACTCCAGCCTTTTCCTTGTATTATTATTCCTTCTGGTTGCCTTCCCTCCTTTCCATTCCTCTTCCTCTCCTGTTCCTTGTGCTCTGCTCCTAGGTGCCTTCTCTTTCCTTTCTCACACATTTCCATACCATCTTCATTCTCTGAAATCCATTCTTCATCCTTCAGTCTGCACAGAACACATCTGTACTGTGAGTACCATAGATTATCTACGTGTCTTAACAAGGGTTAAATGAATGCCTGCTATGTACACGGGAACCATAGGTAAAACAGCAACTATTCACATTTCTGTGTTACTTCAAGAGAGACACAACACTTTCCTCACAACAATCCTATGAGGCAGATAGTATACATACTATCACTCTCATTCTACAGCTGGGGAAACTGAGAGTCAGAAAGTTTAGGAGA
The DNA here is from genome assembly GCA_028646515.1 of Pseudochirops corinnae. Classification (NCBI taxonomy): domain Eukaryota; kingdom Metazoa; phylum Chordata; class Mammalia; order Diprotodontia; family Pseudocheiridae; genus Pseudochirops; species Pseudochirops corinnae. The sequence continues at coordinate 463,513,540 of CM053585.1, forward strand.
TTTGGTCACAGTTACACAACTAATTGGGGCAACTAGGTGATGCAGTGGATGTGAGTGTAGCATGTAGGACCAGAAAGACTCATCTTTGTAAATTCAAATCTAGTCTCAGACACCTACTAGCTGAGTTATCATGAGAGCAAGTCAATTAATCCTGTTTGCCTCAGTTTCCTCATCTGTAAAATGAGCTGAAGAAAGAAATGGCAAACCACCTCAATATCTCTGCCAAGAAAATCCCAAATGGGGTCATGAAGAGTTGGACATGACTGAAAAACTTCTGAACAGCAAACACGACTAAAGTGAGAACTAGGATCGGAACCCTGGTCTCTTGATTCCTAATTCAGTGCTCTTTTCCATTGCACCGTGCTGCTGCTCTCAAATCAACAAATACTTACCAAGCCTCTCTGTGCTGGGCATTGTGGGGGATTCAAAGATGAATGATGACATTCCACTTCCTGCCCCTTCACTGCTGGCCCCCCATGCCTGGAATGCCCTCCCTCCTGACTCTGCATCTCAAAAGTTTCAGTTCAATCAGTCCCTTCTACATGGAGGCTTTCTTCTTTTCTCTACCCACTAATGCCCCCCTCCCCAATTTTTTGTTTACAGTTTGTATATTTTGCGGTTGTTATTGTCATCACGTTCAACTCTTCATGACCCCATTTAGTGTTTTCTTGGCAAAGGTACTGGAGTGGTTTGCCATTTCAGTCTCCAGCTCATTTTACAGATGAGAAACCAAGGCAAACTGGGTTAAGTGACTTGCCCAGGGTTACACAGCTAATAAGTCTGAGGCCAAATTTGAACTCAGGTCCTCCTGACTCCAGACCCAGCACTCAATCCACTGTGCCACTATATGCTTAGGAAGACTGGGGTTTTTTGGCAATTGTGGGAAACAATGCAGTGTGCTAAGTGCTAGAAATACTAAGATTTTTAGACATAATTCTTGCCCTCAAGGAGCTTACCATCTAATAGCAAAATTAAGACAAGAACACAAATAAACATATATGTGTGTGTAACTGTCTGTCTGTCTATCTATCTATCTATCTATCTATCTATCTATTCTCTATTATCTCCTCTGACTAGACAGTAAGTTCCTTGAGGGCCAAAACTATTTCACTACTGTCTCTGTGTCCCCAGGCCTTGACCCAACACAATGCCAGTCACAAAATAAATGCTTAATGATTGCTTGACTGAATAAGATATAAGAACAAGTCTAATGCATATTAAAGGCTAAAGAATGTTGGGAAGTATATGCTAAACGCCAAATGTAGCATATTGACAGTACATTCTTGGGAGGAAAGAGAAAGATAAGTCACTGAGGATTGGAATGGTTGGGCCTGGACTGGTCAGGGAAAGCTTTGATGAACAGTGAAGCTTGATGTTGACCTTGAAAATGAATTTGGTTTGGATAGACAGAGAGGAAAGAAGCATTCTAAGTTAGAGGAGAGACACAACCAAAAATACAAAGCTTGGTAAGTATGGGACTCTAGGGAGTAGGGAAACAGTGAGGACACCAGTCTAGAACAAAGAGTTACCAGAGTAGGGAAAGAGGAGATGAAGAAACCACAGAGCTCAAGGGCAGACTGACTATTAGCAGGCTAAGAAATTTGGACTTTATCACGTAAGCAAAGAGGAGCCATTGAAGGTTTTTGAGAAGGGGAGTGAAATCACAAAAGCATTGTTTTCTGAACTAATCTGATGGCATTGGCCAAGATAAATTAGGCAAGGAGATCAGTTGGAATTCTAAGATTGGCAGAGATTTCCAGGAGTTCATTAGTCCATCTGCTATCTGTGTGACCCTGGGCAACTCACTTAACCTCTGTTTCCTCAACTATAAAATGGGGATAAGAACAGCATCTACTTCCCAGAATAATTGTAATAATAATTATAATATAATTATAATAATAATAATATTGTAAAGTGCTTAGCACAATGTCTGGCACAGAGTAGACACAATAAATGCATATTTCTTTCCTTCCTTCCTTCCTTCCACCCTCCTACTTTCAGGGAGAATTATATCTAAACTACCCCAGAAAATAATCTCCTAAAAAGTCGTCCCACAACTTCACTCATCCCCCTAACGTTCTCTGAATCCTGCCTACCTGTAAATCACAGATATTTCCCCTGATCACTTCTCATGGAGAAGAGGAATAGTGAGTCACCTTATTTCAACAAACCCAGTTCACTCTCAAATGTAATGGATCATGCATGAAAAAATGTCCTTCTTTGTTAGGGCAGCACAGAGATTTCTATGAAATAGTTTTTCTCTATCTCATTCTTATCCCATTATCTACAATCATCCTCCAATGGTTTTCCCCAAAACACCATTAACACATAGATAAGGCCCAATGTATTGATTCACAGTACTTCGTAGTTTTCCTGGCTTTTAGGACATTCTAGTTTATATTATGATTCTATATGTTCTTGTCTTAGTTTCCCTACTAGATGGTAAGCTCCTTGAGGGCAAGAACTATGTCTAATGCATCTTACTAATCCTAGCACCTAGCATACTGCATTGTCTCCCTTAAATGTAAAAAAAAAAAAAATAGTCTTCCTAAAGTTTAGTCTGGCCAAGTCACCCATTCCCCTATCAAAAATCTTCAGTGGCTCTCTATTTCCCCAAAGTTAAACCATAAACTGGCAGAAAAGGAGCTCCACAGTCTAACTCTCAACATCCTTTACAAACTTTATTTCACATTATTTCCCCTCACATGATCTATGTTCCAATGCAAATGACTAGCAGCCCAATCCCAATCCCAAGCCCAATCTTGCATTTTCCTGCCCCCATGCATTTGCATACACTGTCCCTGGTTCTGGGAATGCTGGCTTCTTATCCTCCCCTTTTGTAATCCCTCTCTTCTTTCAAAGCCGAGCTCCCATCCCATCCCATCCCATATCCTTCCAGGAAGCCTTCCCTTATCCCTATAGTCAAATGTGATCTTTTATTTTAGACTTTCTATAACACATTTTATCTGGATCTCTCTGTCCTCCTTATCACGTTCTACCTTGGCAGAATCATAGTAGCAACTCACACATCCATAGTACTTTATTACTTACAGAGCTCTTTTGTTACTTTGACCCTGTGAGGTAGGTAGATAAAATATTATTATACCCGTTTTACAGATGAAGAAACTGATTGCCAACAAAAGTAGATGGATCCACATCACTCTTTCTAAATCATAAATATTAACTGATCTTAATAGAACACTTTCCATACCTTATTCATTTGAGCCTTACAGCACACCTGTGAGATATTTATTATCATCCCCATTTTATAGCTGAGGAAGCTGAGTATCAGAGAACTTAAGTGACTCAGCCATGGTCACTGAGCTAGTGAATATTTGAGTGCTTGGTAACTGAGTCACTTCAGTTTCCTCATTTGTAAGAAGGGGGATGATAATACCTAAAGTATCCATCTCAGAGAGTAGTAGTGAGGCTCATGAGATAACAAATGTAAAGTGCTATGCAAATTCAGTTATTGTTACATTGGAGAAGATCTCCTTCCCTCCTAGAGGTATCAGAGTATGGTGAAAAGAGTACTGGTTCTTGAGTCAGAAGACCTTCAAAGACCACCTTTGATGTATACTGTCTGTGTGACCTCAGAGAAGTCACTTAACTCTCAGGGCCTTAGTTTCCTCATCTGTAAAATGACGTAGCCTCTGAGGTTCCTCCCTGTTGTAGATCTATGATCTTCTCCTTTTGTGTTTTCTGGACTACTCTCGGGCACCTGGCAAACCTCAACATACCATAGGTGAAGTCAATGGATCCCATTCTGAAAACCCCTGTCTAATGGCCTGGCATCAAGAGAAGCGGCCTCGACCTTGGTTTAGCATAATGGCACCTTCTTCTGTGTCCCCATTGCCCTGAGAAACCATGGCTCTTGAGACAAAAGCCCTTTCTTTGTCAGTGATGGAAGACAACAGGTGATGAACAGAAAACAGCTGACAACACGGGAGGGGCCTGTGAACTCTGTTCCATTTTGGCTCGGGGAGATTTGCTGCTCTTGGCTCCCAGAAAATTAAAATGTCCTTTATATTTATAACAGGAGAAATAATCCGCCTTAGGTTTTAAAGCTGAGGCCGAATAGAGTCGATTCTGCTCTCTTGTCAGATCCTAATCTGACATGCTGATAATAAAGAGAGAGAGAAAAAGGAATCAGGGGGGAAAACTGGGCCAGGTTGTGTCATCGGGAGGATTTGCAGGGGAAAGTGGGGGAAGACTATAAAATAAAATTAAATATTAGGAGATAGAAAATCAAACGCTGAAAGGCTTGGCTGAAAGCAATACAGGAGTGATTTTTAAGAGCAAGCAAGAGAGAGAATGACAGCAGATTGGCTTAGGCAGAAAAGAGGAAAAAGAAACAGAATAATAATGCTGCCTTGTACATCTGAAATCAGATTATAGCTTTCTCTAGTGAATTAACTCTAGGGCAAGGGCATGGAAGAGAAGGAAAGGTTGCTAATGCCTATAGCAGATTTCCCATCAAAGTCTTTCACTTGTTGAGTCTGGGGCCTTTTCATTAGGCTGGGAAGGAAGAAAGGGGTCAGATAAAGGGAAGCACGTGAACCCACTGTGTAAGACTCCAGGGAAGGTTGAGGTTCAGGTCATGTCCTGTCCTCTGGCTCTATTCCTGGCATTAAAAAAGATTTAAAAAGATTGTTCTTCCTATTTTCTGCAAGGGGAAACTGAGGAACTGAGATGGGAGATGCTCCTACCTAGGATTTATAATAAATTCTTCTATTTTTAAAAATAGGTAACTTTAACACTCACCAAATATGAATAAACAATCAGACCAAACCCAGTGTCAATCTTCATGTAAACCCCCAAAATCCAATCTATTTGTATTTTGAATTAAAACAATAATAATACAATAAAAATTTTGTCATGTACATAGACGTCTTAGAGGAAAGCCTTTAAGGAGGCATTGACTCTACTTAATTAAAGAGTTTTTTTTTCTTTTTCTAATGAGTAAAACCATCTGGACCTTTATTGTATAGTGAAAAACAAGCTGAGCTTGAAGTCAGAAGATCTGAGTTCAAATCCTGGCTTAGCCACAGATCTCTTGTGTGAACTTGGGCAAGTAACTTCATTTGTAAAATGGGGAGAGACTTGAAACACACTTGTTTGTAATCACCCACAATAATATTAGTTCTTTGAAAGCAAAGATTGTGTTTCTCTTCTGTCTGCATTTACAGTACTCTAAAGGCAGCTAATAAATAACTTGGATTAAGTGGGCTATAATTTCTTACCAATGAAGAATTCTATAGGAAAAGCACTATAATAGATGTAATCAGAAAGATGTTCCATTGGGAAAAGAAGTGGGATGGTCATGTAGCAAGAATAAATGATAACTATTGCACAACCTGCAAGCTTCACTGATATAAATGTCAAGATCTAGGGGAAAGCCCAAAGACATAGAATATACACCCTAAAGAGGATTTATGGAAGGAATAAGGAGTAAAGGATGAAAAGAAACCAGAGGAAGGGTTGCTATATGCTCTATTAGAGGGAATGCCCACATCAGTAAGATCACTCACCTATTGAAATACATACATTTGAACTGAGAAAAATAATGATACATTTGCTATGGGTCTCCTTGTGAATGCAAATTTGTACTAATTAAGTTCCATTAGGGTTATGTTTTGTTTTTTAAGCATGATTGTAACCAGTGTGCATGTTTTACTTTTTATCCTACTGACCTCATTCTGCATCATTTCCATATATTTTTATGTTTTTTCTTATTCATCATTTTTATGGCACAATAGTATCTCTTTATACTGATATATGTTTGTATACTTCAAAATCAATACACTTCAATATTGCAAACTGTTTTATATGTATGTTCATATTTATTATTATGTCTAATGAATTCTTGTAGGTTTGACTCACATTTAAGTGTGGATATAGAGTATATCTCAAGCTTTAGTCCACTTACTGACTTAATAGCTTCTAGATCCGTGAGTCTATGATCCCTTTTTATTTCTCTTCTCCCCTCCCCCAACACCCTTTAAAAATGTTAATGCCCCCCTCCCTCTGAAAGACCACTGGGGAACCATGGAATCAACAGAGTCACCTAATCTTCGAATGAGATTGGCTCATAAAGGTCATGTGGGCCAAACCTCACCCTACTGAAAGAATGCCTTCCATGACAGCTTCAACAGATGATCATCCAGCATGCAACCTCTAGAATCCTGGCAGGGAAGGTGAGCTCTAAGGAGCCTGTTTCCTTCTCAAACAACTTCAGTTTTTAGAATGTTCTTCCCTGTATTGAACAAAAGTGTGGCACACTGTAAATGCCACTCACTGGTCCTAGGTCATTCCTCTAGAATGACATAGAATAAATCCATTCCCTCTTCTCCATGATGACCATTCAAAAATTTAGAGATAGCCTCCTTACCTCCTCTGGATCTTCTCTTCTCTGTACTAAACACTCCCAGTTCCTTCAACCCTTTCTTATATCATTGTCTCCAAAATCCACATCATCCTGACAATTATCTCTTCATTTCCCAACCAGCCATATTCCTGCAGACTTCTACATGCCTTTGGGCCAGACACTGGGTCCTTCCCTGATCTTTTGCCTCTGTTTTTATTCCCAGCACTTAGCACAGTGCCTGGCAAACAGTAGGCTAAAAAAATTATTGAAAGCAAGGATTGTGTTTCTTTTTTTTTCAACATTTTTCTGAGACCATTAAATGGCAGTGAAGATGTCACTCCGTTTCAGTAGAGAGAGTTTCTTCCCTGGGAGTTCCTTATTTGTTGTTGGTGGTGGTTGGTCACGTCCAACTCTTGGTGGCCCCATTAGGAGTTTTCTTGGCAAACACAATCCTTGCTTTCAATAATTTTTTTAGCCTACTGTTTGCCAGGCACTGTGCTAAGTGCTGGAAATAAAAACAGAGGCAAAAGATCAGGGAAGGACCCAGTGTCTGACTGTGGGATTATTGACTGACTCATTGCTCTGAATGCATTCTTTTTTGTCAAAGTCCCTCTTTTTTTCTGACCAGTCAACAATTGTTTACCAAGCACTTATTATGCACCAGGCACTATACTAAGCTGAAGAAAGGCAGGAACACCCTCTGCCCTCAAGGAGTTTACATTCTAATAAGGAAGACAATGTGTCAATTGCTAAGCTCATAGAAGATACAAAATATATAGAGCAGAAGAAGGTGATCTGAAAGGGGGAAGGCATTAGCAACAGAGATAATCAGGAACTGCCTCCTGAGGTAGAATGTCCCTCTAAAAATTGAATTCATAGTATTTAGCACAGTACTTTCCCTGTGGTCTGATCAGCACACAGTACTAGAGCATTCTTTTCTAGGATTTGGGTAGACCATACTTTCAGTAATACAACCAACAATCACATTATGATCATATAAAACTCTGCCTCAGTTTCCACATCTGTAGATAATGACCCCCAATAACAACTTCACAGAATTATTGTGAGGAAAGATCTCTGTAAACCTTAATATGCTATTTAAATGTGAACTCTTAATGTTCCCAGTCCACTCTCTAAGACTATTAAGTTTCAAAGGTATCAATTAGCATGGGTAGAGGAGCTTTCCTTAAGTCCCTTGGAGATCACCCAGGACGTCCAGCCAGAAACACACAAAAGACTCAGATATGAAGGAAGACCTCCTCACAGATTGGGCACAGCTATCAAATGCCACCCTGGCATGTGGGCTAATCCAGCCCAACCCCTGCCCTTCATTGCAGATTCTATCGCAATTGCAACTGATTTCCCGCCCAACCCTTCAAAACCTTTGAGAAATATGGGGTTATAAATCAATGCCCCGTCAACACTTTGTGGGCTCACTGCTGCTGCTGCTGCTGGTGCCTTGCTACTTCACAAGGAAGTTCTCATTAGAGGAGTCACAGATGATGCCAAACTCCAATTAGACCCTGCTGGCAAATTAGTCACTCAGGGTGGCATTTTCCAATCATGGAACATTAGCATCCTCCCTAATTATGAAATTGTGGAGTTCACATATTTGGGAGCAAACAAGGCCAGCTCTTTCCCTGTGTCTCAAACAGGAACACACTTAAACACGGATGTGCAGAGCCATTTGGTTGGCAGGATTTCACTCTGATCTAACAGTATTTAGCAAATGATTGTGTATTTTCCCCCAAAACCAGCAATGGAAACCAGACTGAGAGAAAGCATCCAGTTTCAGGAAATATTCCATATTATTTGACCATAGAGAGGACTAGAGAGACTCTTTTGAAGTAGAAATTGTATCGGGAACCAGAAGAATATTGGGAAGTATCACATAGAGGCCTGTTAGTGGATTACAGTAGCCAAAAGAACAAAGGAGGGCTGAATGAATAAGGCCAACAGGCAAGCAGAGTGCTAGGAGGAGCAGCCAGGTGGCATGGTGGGATAGAGTACCAGTCCCAGAGTCAGGAGGACCTGTGTTCAAATCCAGCCTTAGATACTTGCTAGCTGTGTGACCCTGGGTAAGTCACTTAACCCTGATTACTTTCATACCCCCCCAAAAAAAATCATATCACTAAGAGTACTGATCTGGACGGTAGGAAATCAAGGACTTACTTTGCCAACCCTGATGTCTTGGATATATCACAAAACCTGTTCCTCAGATCCTTTACCAGTAAACTGGAACAGTTACAGCCAGACCCCAACAATATGTCTATTATTAAATGCTAACAAGGACAAAATAAATGGCAAAGTATAAGAGAAACTTTCAGTATGGGTCTATATTGCTTCATAACTATAAAAATGCCTGTTTTATCCATTCTCTTAGGTATTATTCATGCTTTTTCAGAGTGGAAAAGGAATTAGTTTCATGTTGTGGCAGAAAGAGAACAGGCAAGATCTGTGGTGAAACTCTGGCCTTGCCATCTTTTAGCTGCGTTACCCTGAGGACCCCAGCTCACCATTCTGTGCCTCACTTCCCACATCTATAGAATAAAAAGAACATTCCCATTACCTACTTCTCAAAGTTGTTGTGAGGAAAATGCTGCATAATGTGAGCTCCCAGAGCTGCCAGCATTTTTCTGAGACCATTAAATGGCAGTGAAGATGTCACTCCATTTCAGTAGAGAGAGTTTCTTCCCTGGGAGTTCCTTATTTGTTGTTGGTGGTGGTTGGTCACGTCCAACTCTTGGTGGCCCCATTAGGAGTTTTCTTGGCAAAGATACTGGTGTGGTTTGACATTTCCTCCTCCAGCTCATTTTACAGATGAGGAAACTGAGGCAAATAGGGTTAAGCAACTTGCCCAGCATCACACAACTAGTAAGTATCTGAGACTGGATTTGATGAATCTTCATGATTCCAGGCCTGGCACTCTGTCCTCCCTACCACCTAGCTGCTCTGCCTGGGAGTTCCTTATACCAACAAAATAATAGGTTCCATTCTATCTCTTACATATAGTGTATGAATGTTACTATATGGCAAAGAGACATAGCAACCAACAGCCTCCAAAAAATGAAAAATGAACATCAAACAGATGGTAATGGAGAGATGCACGATGGTGATGAGGTGACTGTAGCATATATCTAATGAAAACTTGGAAGAAGAAAAGTAGGAAAATACAATATCCAAGAAATGTATAATAAGAAGGGAAGATAGATTGGTATCATGGTGAGGGCATGGGATAACAGGTGGATGGCCCAATATTCCACTGGTAGTCTGTTGGTGTTGGAACAAGTTGAAGGTGGCCTTCAGCACATTGGGTAAACCCCCTTTAATGAACTTATGGAAGGACATGGACAAGATGGCACAAGATAGGCAAAATCAATAATGGATGTGTTGAAATTTGCATTGCTGGTGGGAACTTCAAAATTCATGAAACTACAGATCCTTCAAATATTTGAGTAGACAGATAGAAAGATAGACAGACAGATAGACAGACAGATAGAAAGATGATAGATAGATAGATAGATAGATAGACAGACAGACAGACAGGTAGACATAAATCCTTAATGGTGGCAAAACTTTGTCCTTCAAAACTGGATTTGTTTTTGAAAACAACCAAAAGTTGATGGAGGCAAATCTGGCAAATAAGGTAAGTGATTGCACTGAGTAATACCAGATAGAACTAAGATTGAGATTAAAAATAATCATGCTAATTTTCTCATGTGGTTCATAAACTGGCTGTGGATGTGATTGCAAAAATGCTTTGAGCAATAACAGCATCTCTGAAGTAAGAATCTGGCCTCCTAATAGGCCTGCTTTAAAGAACAATACTCATTGGGATGTATAAGTTTTAGTATGTTTGTTTTTTTTAATCAGCCTTATTACTTTGGTAGTCACACCTCACTTGTCATCAGGAAGCAGCCAGCCTAAAATATAATCGATGAAAACTAATCTGTAAGCCTAAGAAATGTAACATGTTTTAGAAGAATGCTGGAATGAAGCAAAGGCATGCAATCACAAATGCAAACAGAAGCGTGGTAGACCTTACTGGAAAAGGAGAGTCAGAGAAAAATAAAAGACATATCTTCAAGGAAAAGGAACAAGTGGAGCTATGCACCAATGGACCTTTGGAAAGGGGGGGGGGGGGCTCAGAAAGGAGCACCCACCGAGTATGGTGCAACATGCCTATAGTCCCTGCTACAGAGGAGGCTGAGGCTAATGGATTGCTTAAGTTGGAGAGTTTGGAGCTGCAGTAGATCTATAGCCAAATGGGTGTCCATTTGGCTAAATGGACAACACCAATATGTTGAGCCCTCAGGGAGCAGGGTGCCACAAGACTGCCCAAGGAGGGGCCGACCAGTCCAAGTCAGCAACAAAGAAAGCTTTTATACTGGATGGCAGTTGGATTAGGCTTGTCAGTGACTGCTGTTATTCCAACATGGGTAATATTGAGAGACCCAGTCTCAAAAAAGGGGGAGGGGAAGAGCTACTTGACTTAAGGGCATTTTATTCACAGGCTGGATAAAATTATGCCAGGGATATTACACAGGAGATTACTGCACAGGATGGGAGATTAGATTTGTTGACTTCCAAATTTCCTCCGAATTTAATGTGGTGTATGAAAGAGGATGGGCTGTGTTTTCTTCAGGTTCTCTCTAAATGACTAGTTTCACTACAAAATTCATTTAGTTCCTTACAATTTTTGTACCCACCATTATCACCACTTGGTACTAAAAGCCCACCTGGCCCACTTTTGATATCCTATACCTCATCTCTGCTATCTTAATCTCTTTCCAGTCAGGTGCATCCTCTTAACTATAAACAAAGAGCAGTAAAGAAGTGGAAAGTTCAGGGAAGACTCATAAAACACAATCTTTCTGGAAAAGAAAGAAAAGGATGAGGAAGGCACAAAGGGACTTATTAACTGTATTCAACGGAATGGCCTTTCATACACATTGTCTGTGTTCAGCTATTTGATTGGCCCTTTGGCAAGAAGCTAATTGCCAATGTATTTGAGCAAGCTAGCCTCATCACTCAAGAGAAGATGGGAAGATATCTAGAAAGAGTGCTGATGGACTATTTCATTCAGATTTCTCTCTGTCACTCACCATCTCTCTGTCTCTATTTCCTCTGTTTCTCCCTTTCTTTTTTGCTGTTTCTGTGTCTGTCTCTCCATCTCACTTTATCTATCTCTGTGTCTGTCTCTGTCTCTATGTCTCTCTCCAATGAGAAAATCAAGAACTTCCATATGAATTTTGACCTTGCTAGAAAAGAAAAGCAAAAGATATGAGAAATTTGCTGATAAATGGAAGGATAGCTCACAGGTTCACCAAAAAGGAAACCAAAAGAGTTGGAAGAGTTGCTTTTTCATGTGTCCAGAGGAAACAAGAAGCATCGTTTCAGGGGAAACTTCATTGTCTTGAATTGCAGTGTTCATGGTAAGCAGAATTACAAAGAGTGCCATGAAAGTAATGGTAGCTTATGCGCCAACACCATTAGCACAGAAAGGAAAGGTCCAAAACTTCTGTTAAGTACTATTTGAAGCCCTCCAAGCTAAATCAGTTTCAGTAGCTTTCAATGTAAAGGTGAACATAGGAAAGAATGGTAGAAAAATATTGGAAAAGATGGCTCAGCGTCAAGAAACAAAAGAGGAAAATAGTTTGTGGGTTATGTAGACAGGTCACGTCTATATATCATCAACATTTTCTCCAAGAAAAGAAAATGGGAGGCACTGTATGTGGTAAGCATTGAATAGCACCATATGTTAATTGACACTATATCTTAGCAGACAGGACACAACCATTAACCAATAAGTGGGTGTTTCTGTACCCGTTTTCTCTGTACAATCAGGGTGGAATACAAAATTTAAAAAAATAATATCCCCAACTTGATGTATTTAAACCAATTTTCAATGCAAAATAATAAAAATGGATGAAAGAAGAGGCATCAGCATGAACTATCACCACTTCCTACAGAAGATTAACTGAGTAACCAGAGCTGCCACATTTGCTCTTTGCGAGTAGGGGCTGCTTCATTTTTCTATTTGTATTCTCAGAGCCTGGCATAATCCTTGGTGCACAGTAAGTGATTAACAAATGACTTTTTCATTCATTCATTCATTCATTCATACATACATTCATTCATTCATTCATTCATGGAATATAGAAAACATGGAATTGGTTCCTCACCAAGGCATTTGCCAGTCATTGAAGATATCCAGTGCCAATTCTTTTAGATGTCTGCTTGTGGATGACATTGCGCAGATTGCATGAGGGCCCAGGAAATTGCAGTGTCACCTAAGGGAGATACAAAATCAATCAAAAGGGAAAAACCAAGTGGATGAGGAGGACCAGTTGTACAGACAATGATATCCAGTTGGATGGATAGCCCTTAGGGATGATCCATCAGTATGTGCATCTTGGACATAACTACAGATGGACAATAAATTGTGTCCAAAGTTCAATAGGAGGAAGGGAACATACAAGATTACTTTTTGGTAATAGCAATAATAACTCACACTTATGTAGACAGCATTAAGGCTTCACAGAATGCATCACATATGTTATCACATCTGATCCTTAAAACAACACTGTGGGTTAAGTATTATTATCTTCCTTTACCTATGAGGAAACTGAGGCTCACAGAGGTTATGTGGATCTCCCAAAGCCACATAGCTGCTATATGTCTGAGGCAGGATTCAGACTCAGGACTTCCTGATTCCAAGTACAACACTGTCTACTCTACCATACTACCTGCATGTTAAATGCTGTGAACAAGAGTCACATAAAACGAAAAGGAGTGGGAATACACAGACTCACGAGTTCAAAAATGCATCATGGCATTGTAGTACTAGTATTAAATGAATGGCTTATGGGAATCTAGAAAATGACCGCAAAGTGATCCTAGAGTCAGATCTGCTTCACCAAGAATAGGCCCTACCAGACTGAAGCCATTTCCTAACTAAACTGGAGAACAATAACTAATAGACAACTAATCAGGAGAAGAATATAAAAATAGGTTACCTAAACTTCCCCAAAACATTTGATAATGTTTCTCTAATAAAGAAATAAGAGCTAAAAGAAAAAAAAAAAAGAAAAAAATTTTAATTTTTAAAAATTTAAATAAAAAAGAAATAAGAGCTATTGGATTTCATTGACTGCCTAGACTCAAGATAGTCACAGCTGGGTCACATCAGCTTGGAGGGAAGTCTCTAATGGAAAGCCCCAAGTGTCTCTCCTTGACCTTTTGCAATTTATTTTTATTAATTACTTGGATAAAGCCATGGATGACGGAACTAGTATGTGTCAGAGACGGGACTTGATCCCTAGCTCTGTTAAGCCAGGCTTCCTCTCTGTCCTGCATATTGTAGGTAATTGAGAAGCATTTGTTGAGACCTTATCTGGAACACTTCATTCCTTTTGGGTGCCATATTTTAAGAATCACTTTAACAAACTAGAAAGTTTCCACAGTAAGGTGAACAGGATGATGAGGATACAGGAGATAATACTGAGGGAGAATCGATTGAAGGAGCTGGGAATGACTGGCCTGGAGGACAGCAGACTTAGACAGTGGTGGATTTCCCCTTTACACAGGGCATTCAAGTAAAGATTGAATGGTCACTTATTGGTGTGATGGAGAGAAGACTCTAATTAGGCACAGATTAGAGTAGATCATACCTGAGGCCACTTACAGTTTAAAGATTCTGTCATTTGAATCTCACCTGTAGACTCTGGGCTGACCATACTTCATGATTTGTTCTCTCCCAAGGAGACACTACACAAGAAACCTTCTGGTTGGACCAGGTAGCCTTGAAGATCAAGGTTTCTGCTGCTGACACCCTTTATCTACTGACTGAACCACCTATAGTTAATGATTTACTATACCCCCATCCAAGGTGTTAAACATGGGGCCAGTTGGGCAGCGTGCTGTTTGAACTAGATTAAAATTTATCTGGGAAATGTTTAACAAAAAATTTAAAGATACTAAAACGTAGATAACATTACATTTTAAAACCAAGTCAATAAGCATAGAAATCCTTATGTATGGATTAGTGCCTCTGCTCCTGTTTCTACTTGTGTTTGACATCACTGCCCTAGACTACTCACTAGCTTCTGCTTGCTAGGTGATCTTAGTTCTGACCTACCCTTGTACATGTCTTGGCTCCAATCACCTATCTAATTTTTAGTCAATGCCATCACTCTCTTCTTCAGGGGCCAGTGGCTCATAAGTCCAAATTGCTTGCTTATAGTCAATCCACTGCCTATTTTTGATCAACAGCACTTTTGTATGACATGATTTCAGAGTTTTACCTAGTTCTGGAACCCTGAATTGACCTTGACCACTGCCTTCTGGCCATTCTCTTGAGCCTCGCCATTCCCATGCCTTCCCTCCTTTTCTGGTTTGTTTGTTTTTCAGCCTTGGCTTGGTTTTTCCCGATCTTACTCTCTGTCTCACTCCCCGTCTTTTCATTCTGATGTCATTTTCTTCATTCCACCCATTCGGTTTATTTGGGGTTTAGTTTTCCCCTCCCATACCCTCAAGCCCCTCTTCATGTCTCTTTTATATAACTTCTCTGCTGTCTTCCTCTAAGAAATTTCCTAGAGGCAACTAGAAAAATACCTCTTATGTTCTCTAGGCATCTCTCTATGACTATAAGTTGCAGAGAAGATGCCAACCAACATTAGTATAGGAAGTTTCCTCACCTGGGAGTGCCCTATACCAATGAAATCACAGATTCAGTCCCTACTCCTATCCTCATGATGACCTTCAGTCCTTCCCTTCCCTCTGGATCTGTTCACCCTTCATTTCCATTTAGTCATCTTTATCTTCACAGCTCCATTTTTTAAAAAGAGATCTACTTAGCTCTTTAAAATTATATTCCTTCCATACCCCTAGATTGCCTGACCTACCCCAGAGGTTCCATCATTTCCAATAGGGAATCGGGGAAATAATATTCCCTCTATGGAGAATCTCATATTTCAAGTGCACATTATCATATAACCACCATCCTACTATCATCATTGTCTTCCCTTCTCACACTCAAATTTTCAGTTAGCTTTTTGGCTCATCTCCCACTATCCCTTCCCTGGAGTTAGCCCCACTCCACAATTATTGGAGTGGGGAGTGTCATAGAGCTTTAGGTCAAATGTCTGACCCACCTAAATCAGTCAGACAGACAACCAGAGAGAAAGACAAAACAATAAGAGAGAGAGAAGAGGCCACACAGGATGCTCTCTCTGCACATGAATTCCTTAATCCAAGAATGTTTGTGCTGATTCAACTGTCTCCTTTTTTCTAATTCACTCCACACTCGCTGGCCCTATTTGATGACCAAAGATTTTGAATTCTTATCTTTATGTCCACATAGGGCTCCATGGCAATTCCTCCCTCCTTCCACTGCCTTCAAGTGCAATTAAAGATAAATATTCCAAGAATACTGAAGCCCCTCTAGGTGGCTTGCTGCCAGTAATGAAGACTTCATTGGGATGTCTCATCTTTTTTTAAAAAATGCTGCTCCTTGTCGCCACAGATTGATCTGCCAGTTAAACATTTAGACATGTTCATCCGCCTTTGTCATAAAACACTACTTGACTTTGAGCGATGAGCAAGGAAGTATAGAGGCTGTCTCTCTTCCCTCCGGAGTACCTGACTGAAAAACAGAGCAGTCATGACAGCAGAAAAACCCTAGAATTATGGCCTTTTGGAGCTGAAACGGACCTGAGAGACCATCTAAGAGTCACATCTCCTCATTTTTATAAGAGGGTACTAAGGTCTGGTAATCAATCAATCACCACCACCACCACTACCATGGTGCAAGCCTTCCTCATATCTCACATGCACATTGTGTAGCCTTCCAGGTGGTCTCTTTGCCTTAACTTTTCCCCCACTTTAGTTGCTTCTCCACTTAGCTATAACATCAATCTTCTTAAACCACAGGTTTGACCATGGCATCCCCTATTCAATAAACTCCAATGGTTCCCTATTACCTCTAGAATCTAATATAAAATCCTTTGTTTGGTCTTTAAAGCCTTTCGTCAACTGGGCCCTTCCTACCTTCCCAATGTGCTTATACCTTATTCCCCTGCATATAAGGATCCAAGGACACTGGTCTCCTTACTATTCCTCACATACTCCATCTCCCACACCCATGGATTTTCATTGACTGTTCTCCCTAAGCCTGGAATTCTCTCCCTTCTCATCTCTACCTCCTGGCTGGCTTCCTTCAAGTCTCAGTTAAAATCTCAGCTTCTGTAAGAAGCCTTTCCCCAGTGTTAGTGCTTTCACTATGAGATGACATCCAATTTGCCCTGGATATATCTTATTTGTATGCAAATATACTGTGAGCTCCTCAAGAGCAGGAACTGGTGTGTGTGTGTGTGTGTGTGTGTGTGTGTATGTGTGTGTGTGTGTGTGTGTGTGTGTGTGTGTGTGTGTGTGTGTATCCCCAAAGCTTAGCATAGGCTGGCAAATGATAAATAAATTAGCCCTTAATAAATGTATGTTAACTTGACAAACAAGAACGCATTAAGAGCCTAATATGTGCCAAGGATTGTGCTAGCCTAGAGAAGGGATTGCTGAAGGTCACACAGTTAGTGGGAGGGCCAGAACTAGAACCCAGGTAAGGTTTCTCCACCTCACACCTTCTGTCTATAAAACTGGATTTCTACACACGGTGAAAAATGTAATTTGGCATCATCATCATCCAAATGGGAACGTACATAGCACTTAAGGTTTACAAAGTACTTTACACACATTGCATCAATTGAATCTCTCAACATTCCTATGACATAGTATAAAGGCACTATGGGTGAAATTATCCTCCAAGGCTCAGACAAGTTAAGTAGCATAGCTGGCCAGTATTAGAGGAAGGATTTGAACCTAGGTCTCCATGACCCCAAGTACCTTGCTCTATTTACTTCACCATGTTGTCTCCCTACTATCCCAATCCAACACACCCATTGTATAGGTCTCACTGAAGAGCCCAGAATGGGGAATGACCAGATTCCATCACTTAGACATAATTATGACTCTGTCAGTCAGTCTACCTCTGCCACAGTCTTATAGATCCCAAGCAGAGTGTCTCAAGGAATGGTCATCACATCCTCTTATTCAAGGATAAAAGAAGATAATAGAAGCTCCTATAATTATCACAGAATCATTGAACTAGAAAAGAATAAAGACATGCAGTCTTAGACATGTAAAAGAAAGTGTGTTATAGTAGAAAAAAGTCACGGAGCAGAAATCAGATGATTAGGGTTTAAATCTCAGCTCTACCACTTACCACTTATGAGACCTTGGGCAAGTCACCCAGCTTCCCCAGGTCTTGGATGCACTGTCGTATAAAATGGAGGAGCTGGACTAGATGTCATCTGGGCAGCTAGGTGGTGTCATAGGGCATAAAGTGCCAGGCCTGGAGTCAGGAAGAATCATCTTCCAAAGTACAAATCTGGCCTCAGACATTTCCTAAGTGTGTGACCCTGAGCAAGTCACTTGATCCCATCTGCCTCAATTACCTCATCTGTAAAATGAACTGGAGAAGAAAAAAAGAAAACCCCAAATGGGACCACAGAGAGTCGTGACTGAAAAATGACTGAACAACAACAAAACGTTCCATCTGGCCCTACATCTATGATCCTAAGAACCCCTTCATTTTACAGAGGGGATGTGGTTCCAGAGATACAGGTGAAACAATCACTACATGAACATAAGAATAGAACCAAAGGTCAAAGGGACACATCCATTCACTGCAGGAGGAAACTAAAGAACTTATTCCAGAGCACATTTTAATGACCCTACACACTGCGTTGTTGCTTTAACATTGTCTACCATAAGATGGAATTCATCCATTCTCAGATCAGTCTTTTACCCTATTCAAGAAGGACTGATTTACTGAAGAGCTAAGAGGTCCCTGTCATAAGCACACAAGAAGTAGCATGGAAAGAACACTGACCTCAGAGTCAGGAAACTTGGGTTTAATTCCCAGGCTCAACACTAGTTGTGGAACCATGGACAAATTCATTTCATATCCCTGTGTTTCAGTTTTCTCACCAGTGAAATAAGAGAACTAATACTTACACTGCCTTCCTCATAGGCTCATGGTTATAGTAGGAGTGAATGCCATCTCCCACCCCCATCTACTGGGTTAGGATGCTTTACATGGAGTCAAGTGTGCACCATGACTCTGGGGAGATGGCCATGTCTATTGCCTTCTAACTGAAGGGCATGCATACGTTTTGCCAAGATGACACAGTAACTACTTATTGTTCTCCAAGACTCAGAGTTGTGTCACAGAGGAGCGGGAGGTAGATTGACATGGAGGGCCCACCCTCCTTCTGTGGACTCTAGAAAAATGATGGTCTCTTTTGAGTACTTCTCCTTTAGGAGAGATTCAGTACAGCAATCCAGTGAGGTACAGGATTGGGGTTGAGGGTCTCTCTTCTCTACCCTCCCAAACAGTGGCAGCTCACAGTTCAAGAGCACATGGCCGTGAGAACACATATGTGAGCACAACCTTGAGAACACTGTAAACTAAGGCTCCCACAAGCCTCTTATGGCTCCACCGAGGACTTCTAACACTCCCATATTCCTCCCCTTTTATATAAGAAAGGAGAGATCACAGGGTTTCACTCTCTCTCTCTCTCTCTCTCTCTGTCTCTTTCTCTCTCTGTCTCTCTGTCTCTCTCTCTCACATACACATACACACACACACACACACACACACACACACACACATACACACACAAACTGCGTCCTTCTCTACACCTTCCCTTCCCGCTCCCACCCTACCCTGCCATGCTGATGCCCCTTGTTCCTGTTGCTTGCTAAGGAAAGGACCTTAGAGGTTATCTAGTCCAATCCCTCACTTTATAGATGAGTAAACAAAGCCCTGGAGAGCAGAAAGGAGTAGGACCCATGGTGCAGCGAAGGGTGGCTGGAGTCAGAGGACCTGCATTCAAATTCTGACTTTACTAGCTGCTACTTGTGTGACCTTGAGCAATTAATTTAACATCTCTAGGCCTCAGTTTCCTCATTTTTCTTTTTCTTTTTTTTTTTTGCTCTTTGGGGGAGGAGGAAGGTAGGATAATGGGGGTTAAGTGACTTGCCCAAGGTCACACGGTTAGTTTTTTGTGTTAAGTGCCTGAGGTTGCATTTGAACTCAGGTCCTCCTGACTCCAGGGCCAGTGCTCTATTCACTGCACCACCTAACCACCCTCTAGTTTCCTCATTTTTTTCAAAAAACAATGAGGGGCTTAGAGTAGATGACTTCTAAGACCCCTTCCTGCTCTGAAGCTCTGACCCTCAGATGCTTTTACAAGATCACTTAGGTTGTTTCAGAGACTAAATTTTAAATCTAGATCTTTGAACTTCAAATCTGTACATACCATGCTCCCACCACAGCTTTAGGACATTTTATTAAAGGAAATATTAAGAGGGGATAAAAGTGAAGAAATTAGCAGGCAGAAGACATTCTAGTTCTTAGAAACAGAAGAAAAGACCAGGGAGGCAGGAAGGGATGGAGGGGGTAATCTGTCTGGACTGAGTCTCTGCTTGGGGCAAGCCACATGCATTCTCTGACCTACAACATCTGCATCTGGAAAAAGATTTTAGCAGTAGTCTTCCAGGCCTTTAAAGTGCCTCAGATGAAAGATGTTGCTGGAATCGCAAAGTCCTAAGGCTTCTGCTAAAATGAAACAAAAGGAAATGGGCGTCATGGGTTTTTCCATCTAAATGGTATAGCAATAAAGTCGTAACATTTTATTATCCGGTCAAAGGGGCATGGGCAGAAGCAGCCTGTGGTCATTAGAGCCCAGACATTATTACCACCACCATCCCCTTCCCTTAAATTTGACAGAGACATCAAGAGACCTGATTTCTTCCCCACCACCACCACCACCCTCAAGTTTTATTACTGAGGCCACAAGTAAG
>CM053585.1:463539835-463556640 GCA_028646515.1 Pseudochirops corinnae
ACAGGAGAGACAATTTAAAAATTATTGGACTACCTGAAAGCCATGATCAAAAAATGAATTTAGAAAGCATCCTTCAAGAAATTCTCAAGGAAAATTGCCCAGATATTTTAGAACCAGAGGCCAAAATAGAACTTGAAAGAATTCACCAATCACCTCTTGAAAAAGATCCCCAAAAGAAAACTCCTAGAGATGTTTATGTACACGTTGTTTTCCCTGATAGAATGTATGCTCCTTGAGGGCAAGGACCATTTTGTTTTTGTTTTTGTTTTTATATCACTGGTAACTAGTAGAGTGCCTTTCTAGCACACACTAGCTATGCAATAAAGGCTTGTTGGTTTATTATTTGGTATGTTTTAGTGAAGGCCTAGTGGCTTGACTGGAAACATCCAATATAAGCATAGAAGGGGAAGTGGGGCAGCAAAGGAAAGGTAGTAGGGTATTTCACCTTCCTCCTCTATAATTCCCTTCCTACACCCAGCCTACCTCCCCTTCTGCCAGATTTCCCTTTTGAGGCTCAGTTTTCTCATATGTGAAATTTATATTGTATACCTCACAGAGGTGCCATGAGGAAAATACTTGGTAAACTTTAAAGTCGTATAGAAGTGTGGGCACTTATCGTGAATATTATCAATTTGTGGTCCATGTCCTCAGCTCTTTAAAAAAATTTTAAAGGGGGCTGATCTGCAATTTTCTCATTTCAGAGTCCCTAGACCAATGGAAACTTACTTATCCCTATGCTTTTTATTCTAAAACACCTTTATTTCTGTATTCATTCATTCTCCTCCTTTATCCATCTCTTGTAACAAAGAATAAAAAAGCAAACAGGAAAAAAAAATATATATCAGCAGATCAATTCAACCCAGCAACCAAATCTGACAGTACTTACAATGTTCTAGCTGCCTACCTCTGCCAAGAAAGGAGGGCAGTCTCTCTGCTCAGCCTTTTTCTGGGACCAAGATTTTTGGTCCTTTTAAATTTCATAGCATTCAGGTTCTTTTTTTTTCTTATTCCACTTACATTATTGTAGTTATTTGAGGGGGTGTATTTTTTCCTTGTTCTGCTATCTGCTTTATTCTGTATCAGTTTCATATAAGTCTTCCATTGCTTTTCTGATTTTTTCATATTAATAGATTCTTATGGTAGTTAGTGATTATTATTATTAGTAGTAATAGGAATCTTACTATATGCACACAGGTCAAACAGTTTAATAGTTTCAGTTCCTCTTCTTGCAACTTCATGACCCAGATGTACCAAATGAACTTGGGTACTATACTACCCATTGCTGAATCAAGTGGTAATGTGAAATTTTTCTTTGGAACTTTCTTACTTCTCCCTTCAAGTCCATGTAATCATAGATCTACAACTGGAAAGGCCCTTGGAGGCCATTGAGTCTGGCTTTATTTTATAGTGAGGAAAGAGGTTTCTAGGGAAGTTAGGTGACTTGCCCAAGGTCATTCAGCTAGAAAGTATCTGAGGTGAGATTTGAACACAAATCTTTTCTACTCTAAGACCGACATATTGTGTATGACCTCACACTATTCCCTTTTCTTCTTATTCAATGTCAGCTGTTTTTGCCCCTGTTTATTATTCCAATCAAGGAAATGAAACTTAGAGAGATAAAGTAACTGTCCAAGGCAATGTAGCCAAGAAAGGGTAGAGCTAAATTTCAACCCAGGTCTTTGGACTCTGAGCCTGTGCTGTTTCTAAAATCTCTCACATGGAGCTAAAGGGGGCAGCAAACTCTCTCTCTCTCCCTTTATATATATAGTAGTAATATTGTTGCAGACCTGTCCCTTCCATTCCTTTTTTGATGAGCTGCCTAAATGGATTTTCAGCGTTGTGCAGACCTGCTGTGGGCTTTCTTTATTGTGTTTGTCTTAATGCTGGACATAAATCCTCCAGAAATGATTTTTGCATTTGCTTTGGAAGTCAATCTGCCTAATTGTAATAATAAAACATCATATGCAGATGTCTCACTGAAATTTAAAAAAAAAAAAACCAATTTCCATTTAATTAATGCTTGACACTGTTGGGGGAGGGGGCACCGAGGTGGGGATTATAGTATTAGGAGGAGGAGTTAATGAAGTGGGAGAGGTTCCAAGCAAAGTTGAAGCTTGGGTTTTATTTGAATAAAACTTTAGGACAGTAGATCAACTTAAAAGCTACAGGAAATAACATTTAATGTTCCCAACCAAGGATCTTTAAAGTTCTTGCCAACATCAATAACAAAGAATGCATTTGGAAGGTAGTCTGTGAACTATTCACTTTGTTGAAATGTTCAATAATCATCCCGTCTTGAGAATAGCTTGTCTTTCTGGTACACCCATCTTGAAGTCCACTCTGAGCAGGAAGTTTTAATAAATGTGTTAGTTGTCTGCACAGTTGTTTCATGTCTTTGAAGGGTCATGGATCATTCTCCTTCTCTTTTATGGTTGGGGAAACTGAGGCCCAGGAAGAAGAAAGTAGTGCTTGTAATGACAAAATAGTTTGATTTAATTCAGTTAAATATGAGCAGAACTCCGATAATCATGATATAGAGTGTAGTGGAGGTCTCTGCAATGCTCAATCAATGGTTTTTTCTGTATTCTTTAACCGTAGTTATTTGGGGATCATAAAGACACGTCCTCAGTGATTTGTCCAAGATGAGATTGTAACAAATTGTCAGTATAGTTGAACATCAAAGCAAAATGTTTAGTACCCGAGAATCAGAAGAATTCTGGTCCTGGATCAGAACTCCCTGTATGACTGGGCAAGTTAATATCCTTCTCTCCGTCTCATTTTCCTCACTTGTAAAATGAGATTGGCTTGAAGGTGCTTGAAGTCTATTCCAACTGTCTGAAATTTGACCTCATCCTGCCTTTGGCACTTTTGCCAACTAAGAAAATGTCAAAGACTGGGGCATTCTTTAGAAGAAATCCCTGTACTAGGAGTTTCAGCCTCTATGATCCCACCCAGTGCTAATGTTTCTGACTCACCTTTGAGGCCTGTCTATATTTTTCTTTCCTAGATCTGCAGCTAGAGTTTCTTTGTAAGACCACAGGTCCTAAAATTCCCTTAGTAGTCTGCTTTTCATACCCCTGTCCCAGCTGTTTTCTGTTTACCTCTTCTTTGGAAATATCTTTTGGTCTTGAGAATTCACATTCTAGGGGCCCCCTGGAACTTCAGAAGGCCACGGGAGACAGCTTGTCTTTCTCTGCCTGTGTTTACAACCTAGTGACATAGATAGAAATCTGGAAGTGCTATAGGGGAAATTCCTAGGCTTGTGAGTCAATGGGCCAGGAGACCTTCTATTTCACTATCTCCAAAAACAACCTTGCCAAGTACCCCAGACCCGAGGGACTCCTTTTATGGGTCTCCAAGTTCTGTAGGGGCTTCTTGGAATCTAGCTTATTCACAAGATCCCTGGAATTTGGCATTGGGAAAGTGATTTGTCTATCAAGGGCAAGAAGTTATGACTAGGACATTTAGGTGAAAACTTCTGCTAGTTTTTTTTTTTTTGCTTTCTCTACCTAATTCTTTTGAATTGTCACATCTTTTGAAGAAAGGTATAATTCCCATTGCTCAAAAACCAGTCAACAAGCACTTATTAAACAAATACCTACTATGTGCCTAACCCTGTGCTAAGCATTGGGAGAATCAAGACAAAAGCGAAATAGTCCTTACCCTCAAGGAGCTCACGTTCTATAATGAGAGAGACAAGATGTACATATACAAGTATATGCAAAAATAAATGCAAGGTGATGGCAGGAGGGCCTGGGCAGGAGATCAGGAAAGACTTTGTTTAGATGTTGTTTGAGCTGAGTTGTGAAGGAAACAAGGAACTCTATGAGGTGGAGAATATGTAGGAGGGAATGCATTTGAGTCTTGGGGGACAACCAGTGCAGAGATGGAGATGAGATGTGGAATGTCCTCTGTGTGAATCAGTGAGCCAGTCAGCTGAAGGTCATTGAGTCAGATAGAAGGGGCATTTTAAAATAGCACAGTTCCAGAGAACACATACAGTTACAGCTTACATTTATGCAGTATTCTAGATCTTTTTTTCCAAGCTCTCCACCATCTCATTTGGTGCTCAGAATGCCCTCTGAAGAATAGGCAGGGCAGAGATGATTACCTCTATTGAATCAATGAGGCACTCACAAAGTGAGTTAGAGCCCAGGACTTTGGCCATCTTCTATGATATGGTGCATAGAAGAAGCTAAGGATTCTGGGCACCTAAGGACTGTGGGGGGTGTGGGGAAAATTTGTTTTTATAAAAAAAAACAAATAAAACCTGAGTCACTCCTAATAGGCTACTTAAGGCAAATTTACTTTATTCACCCTTGTGTTTAAATAAACCCCTAGTCTCTGTAAGGCACCTGGGAGGGAAATGTGGTGTCAGTGGGAGAGCAACACCAAAAGGGGATTTTGTCTGCAAAAGCAAGCAAGGGGCTTCAGTCATGGCAAGAAGCTGTAATGAGCTGGTTTGCATCGGATGCAGTGAAAGTCTAAAGTTTCAGTAGGGCGAGTCTCTGGGAAGTGCTATGTGCATGTAGAAAGGATCTGGGAGATGTCTGTTTTGCAGTCCCTGGAGCCAGCTCTGGTATTCATAGCACTGGGGGTAGGTGGTTTGAAATGGTGAGACCGGATCCCCTCCAGGTCTTGAGGAACTCTGATTGGTTTTTATGAAATCTCTTTCCTCTAAGCATTTTGTGTAGATTATCTCATTCCTCTTCCCCACTGGAGAGGGAACAGGCAGATGGCGTAATAAAATAACCATAACTCATGTTTATATAGTACTTTAAGGTTTACAAAGTGCTTTCTTCACAACGATGTTGTGAGGTTGGAATGATGATCATTACCCTCATGGCCACATTCAGAAAGATGTGTCAGAGATGGGATTCAAACCCAGGTCTTCTAAATTCAAGTCCAGGACTCTTCAGTATGGAATGCCATGCTGCCCCCAAGCAGTTTTATTTTATAGCCAGGAAAATGGAAGGATGATGGAATTATATGACTTGGTCATATAAGAAGGTCACAAGAAAGTTAGATATCTGATATCCAGACTCCTTGATAAGAACTTTATCATCCAATTAGACTTGATAATAATAATAACTTATATTTATATAGAACTTTAAGGTTTACAAAGTGCTTTAAACATATTATCTCATTTGATCCTCACAACAACCCTGTGAAGTACAAGATATTATTACCCCCATTTTACAGGTGTGGAAACTGAGGCTGAGAGGTTAAATAACTTAGCCAGAATTGTATAGCTATTAAGTGTCTGAGGCGGATTTAAACCCAAGACTTACTGACTCCACATTCAGAGCTCTATCCACTGTGTAACCTAGACTTAATTTCTTCATAAGACTAAGTTCAGTTCTTCCTCCCTCCCTCCCTTCCTTCCTGCCTTCCTGCCTTCCTGCCTTCCTTCCTTCCTGCCTTCCTTCCTTCCTTCTTTTTTCCTTCCTCCCTTCTTTCCTGCCTTCCTTCCTTCCTGACTCTGAGACCAGTTTTCTACTCACTCTTCTGCATTGCTGTATTCGCTATTTTTTCCAGGGACCTTCCCATGAGCTCTGTCATCAGGGAGAAGGAAACAACAAGGTTTAAAAAGAGGCTGAATACCTAGTCCAGTTTGGGAAAAGGGCATCCTGGACCAGGGTTGCTTATCTATATGTTTCTGGAGGAGATCATGGTTAAGTTTGCCCAGCATCACACAGCTAGTAAGTGTTTGAGGATGGATGTGAACTCAGGCCCTCCTGATTCCAGGGCTGGCACTCTATCCACTGCACCACCTAGCTGCTATAAGGGTTACTTATATTATAACCACTCTCCTCATAACCCACAGAGTGGATCTTTGCTCCCCATACTAGTTATAACCCTTAGACAAACTTGATTTTGACTTAAGCTACTGGGTTGACAAAGAATTACCTAAGAGAATTGGCCAAAGTGTGTGCAAGTGTGTGCAAGTGTGTGTGTGTGTGTGTGTGTGTGTGTGTGTGTGTGAGTGTGTGAGTGTGTGTATCCGAATGCATGAATTGTTAGTGGACAGATGTAAGGGGGAAGGGAGTTTGGAGAAGATCTATTTTCTACCCTATTCCCCCCCCTTTCTTGTCCTGCCAGGGATCCAGCTGTTCTCCATTTACAGACAATTTGCGGGAGATTTAATAGCATCTTCCACTAGTAGCAACAGCTGGTTTTGATGCTGCCCCCAAAGGAGACCTAAATTATCCTGCCAAATACAAAGGAGGCATTAGTCACAACGAACAGACAAGGGGAAGCCCTCTTCATGAGAGCCTCTGTTCTCTTATTTAAGCCTCTCCCATCTTAGCAAGGGAAGAAAGAATATGGAGACAAACCAACAGAAGAAGACGATCCCTCAAAGACTTTCTGCCTTGTTAGTTGTGTGATCTTGGGCAAATTTCTTTACCTCTTTGGACCTCATTTTCCTCAGCTAAACAATAAAGGCATTGGCTTAGATTTTTAGTGTAATAAGTTGGCTCATGTAAGCTGGGCAAATCTTAATGAGATCCAGTTTCTAGGTAGTTTCTAGAATCTTTTCTCTGTTCCCCCTTTTCTCCCCCAAAGTGGGTAAAAAATACATCTTACTTCATAGGCTACCAAGAATAGTGCCAATGGCCAGTGGGAAATTTGATCCTGGCAAGAGGTGAGGCATCATAGATTTTTGAAGGCAAAGACAATCTTTTTAACTTGTTTCTCTTAGCACCAGGGAAAGTGCATTACACATATTAGTCCCACAAGACTTTGTTGGATTAATAGAATAATAGAATTATAGAGAAATAGAATGCTGCAGATGAAGGAGAGCTTTTTCCAATCTCTTCAGTCTATTAATGTGGAAACTGAGTCCCAGAGTGACTAGGTCAAGAAGGCACAATGCATTGAGGGTATACTCTGAAGTGTTATAACTAGTTAAGGGATACATCACTAAAGATAATGCTTTAGTTGTCACCCATAGCACAGAAATCCTGTTATTTTAAAAATTCTATACAATAAAATGTTTTTATTCCAAAAATGATTGTCCTAATAGTTTCTTGAAATAATCACTGCACCAAAATCTTAGTACAACCAAAAAGTATTTGTACTATTTCTTGCAACTTAACATAGTAGTATTTGCCCTACTTTATTCTGTACTTAAATAACTTGTATAACTATTGCTTGATGGTAGTTTGGTGACCCAAGTGATTTTTATAACATATGTTTGTGAGAGTTTTAGGAATCCCATCCAAGGCAAGAGACTCAGGAAAGAAAAGAAGATTTGGGAAGTGAACAGCTGGTTAAGAAGATGGTTCCTGAAAATGAATTTGGATTTTTGGGTCACAGCTTAAAATACAGAAATGATAGACTCCTGGCTAGAGATGGATTTCAGCTAACAAGGGCTGCTAAGAATATATTTGTTTGGAGTATTACAATTCTAAGGCGGTTTTACATAGAAAAGGGTGGGTGGGAGGGAGAAAACTGCCAAAGTATATCCACTAAGCTAGATGTCATACAGGGTAACTACAATATCAGAGGAAGAATAACAGTTGAGATGTCCAGAAGTTCACAAGAGACAAAATCCAAGAAAGAAGTCATTAATGAAATCAGATATCTGTACACAAATGAACCAAGTGAAGATAATAAGCAAGTTGAACTAGAGATCCTAATTCAAGGGGACATTTTTGGCTTCGTAGGTATCACTGAGATTTAATGGAATGGAACCCATGATCAGAATATGAATCTGGAAGAGAATGGCTTATTTAAAAGAAATAGAATAGGTATAATGTGTGTCACACTGGAGGAGAACAGAATGCCTTTGTTTATTATGAAGATATAGTCATATGAGAAAATCCAGGCACCAAAGAGAGGAAACATGGTGGAGAATCTTTGTATGAAGACTAATGGGAGTGATGCTGTCATTTGAGTGTCTATGGATTATTTGGACAGGAAAAGAAAATAGATGCATTGGAGGAAAAGGTCCCAAATCTAGAATGAAGGCATGATATAGTAGTGATAGAGGACTTCAGTTATTAAGATATCTTCTGGAGCTTTCTCTGTTGCTAAGAATTTTTTGACTTTAATGATAATTTAATTCCTCCAAAAAATGGAGGAATCCATTGAGGGGGAGATTATATCGTGGATCTGCTTCTTGATGACAGGAAGGAACTAGTTGCTGGGATACAGGTAGAAATAATGGGGACTTTGGGGAGAAGCGACCACACCATCTTAGAATTTGTAGTCGAGGAGATGAAAGAAGGATATAATCTGGCATGTACTTTAGATTCTGATACAGTTTATTTCAAAGGGTTTAAAGGAATGTAAGATCAGATCTTTTGTCCAAACACTCTATAGCAAAAATCAGCTGTAGAGTGATGGTAAACTCTTAAGAATGAAATTTTGAATACACAAAGGGATACAATTTTGATGAAGATGAAAAAGGGGGAGATGTTTAAATATACCATGGTGGATACACAGGGAACTCATCAACCAATTTAGATTTAAAAGACAGGAAATGATAATAGCTAACATTTAAAAAGTACTTACCACATTCAGGCATTGTGCTAAGTGCTTTCCAATCAGTATTTTATTTGATCTTCACAATAACCCAAGAGGTAGGTGCTGTTATTATTCTCATTTTACAAATGAGGAAACTGAGGCAGAGATTAAGTGACTTGCTTAGGGTCATGCAGCTATTAAGGGTCAGAGGCTGGATTTGAACTCTAGTGTTCCTCCAGACCCAGCACTCTATCAGCTGGACAGTCTGGCTGCTTTGTGTACGTAGATGGAAGCAAGGCAGGTAATAGGGTTGAATACAGAATTGTGGCATGTTCCTGTAAGAAAATGTCAGTAATTCTAAAGCCCCAAATGAGCAGAGATTTGTGAGGAAGGCTAAAGAAAAAGTGGTATGACTTTTTAATGCAGTAGTGTGGAAAAGAGGAAAATCAGAGAAAATGAAGATCTTTACTGGGGGCGTATGGGACAAAGCTAACAAAAGCCAGAGAAGCCTTATTCTTATTTCACTTTTATTACCCTGTCAAGTAGAATGATCTTTGACTGGAAAGGACAGATAAGTAAGGAGATAGTAAAAGCTGCCCTTGATAAGTTTAGGTCACCTGACCTTGTGTACTGAAAGAGCTAGCCAATGTTCCTGAAAAGCTACTTTCTTTGAAATGTTGTGGAGAATAGGAGAGGTACTGTAGAATGTAGAAAGGCAAATATCCCAATTTTCAAAAAAGAGAAGAGGATTGAGTCTGCAAATGATAAGTGAGTGAACCTGACTTTGATTTCTTGTAAAACTCTACAACTTATTAAAAGGATACCCAGAAAATATCTAGAAAAGGAAACAGTGATCAAAAGATAACAGCATGGTTTCATCAAGAACGGTCATGGTAAACTAATCTTAGCTCTTTTTGAAGAAGGTCACTTAACCAGTTGATCAGGAGACTTCTGTAAATATAGTTAGCTTAGATTTTATCAACTATTTTCATAAGATGTTTCCCACTATTCTTATGGTCTAGACCAGTGGTTCTCAACCTGTGGGACGTGACCCCTTTGGGGGTCAAACGATCCTTTCACAGGGGTCACAGGGGTTGTCTAAGACCATTGGAAAACACATATTTCCCATCGTCTTAGGAACTGAGACACCGCTCCTCTATCCATCTCCAGGCAGGTCTGCCCACATGCAGATACGCCCACATATGAGTATTAAAGGGTCAAGGCATTAGGAAGGTTGAGAACCACTGGTCTAGACTATAATATAATTAAATGGATTTGGAATTGGTTGAGGAGCTGAATCAAAAAGGTTTGCCATTAATGGTTCACTGTCACCTCAAAAGGACTCTGATTTAACATTCTGGGGATATATACTCAGAATTATGGCGTTTTTACCAATGATTTGTATAAAGTCAGAGATGATATAAATGTGTGGATGACATGCAGTTGGAAAGAATAGATAATATCCTAGATGATGGAGTCTGAATTCAAGAGGATTTTCACAGACCATAATATTAAGTCATTTTTCAGTCATGTCTGACTGTCTGTGACTCCATTTTGAGTTTTGATGGCAAAGATACTGGAGTGGTTTGCCATTTCCTTCTCCAGCTCATTTTACAGATGAAAAAATGAAGGCAAACAGTGGTAAGTATTCCAGGGCCACATAGCTAGTAAGTGTCTAAGGCCAGGTTTGAACTCATGAAGCTGAGTCTTTCTGGTTCCAAGCCCAGCATTCTATCTACTGTGACACTTGCTACCCAAGACTGTAACACTGAACTGCATTAAATAAGATTAAGTTGAATGGGGACAAACAGAGTCTTAACCATGAGCTAAAATTAACTTTCCTAAGTACATAAAAGAAAAGCATGGCTAGACAGCAATTCATCTGAAAAAGATCTGGGGGTTATAGTGGACTTCAGTTTTAATAATAGTCCACAATATGATTTAGTAGCCAAAAAACTAATGTAACCTTATGTTGCATTAAGGAAAATAATAAGGAAGTGATAGTCCTACTGTACTTGGTCTTATTCAGATCATCTCCAGAGTATTATGTTCATGTTCAGACACTATATTTTAGGGAGGACATGAACAAATTGAGAAGTATTGAGAAAGGGCAAACATGGTGATGAATGTCCTAGAGTTTGTGATGCATAAGCATGGGTAGAAGGAACTGGCGATGTTTCGTCAAGAAGAAAAGACTGAATGGGCCATGATAGCTGTTTTGAAGTAAGATAGACTCAGAGGGAAGCAATAATGGTTTTTGCAAACTGGATATAATAAATGCCAGGAGTACAAAACCTGGAACTTTATAGTTGTCCACACAGCAACTTATTCTATTGAAGGAAAACTTCAGAATTTTATATGAAGAAGGACCTAGGGGTTTTAATGAACCTCAGCCCTGAATGAGTCTACAATGTGATGTAGTAGCCAAAAAAAGCTAATTTCATTTTTGTATTTAAGGGAATCATGAATGCAGAAATGAGGGGATAGTCGTTGTATTATACTCTGCCCTGGTCTGACCACCTCAGGAAAATTGTGTTCAGTCCTGGAGACTGCATTTTAGGAAAGTCATTAATAAGATAGTGTCTATAGGGAGTAAATCAAATTGTTGAAGAACCCATTCTATTTGAGAGTTAGTTGAATAAACTTGAGGATGTTAAGCCTAGAGAAAAGACGACTCACAGAATAGTTGTCGCTAATGAATCAAAATACTATTCCTTGGACAAAGGGTAAGACTTGTTATATTTGATTCCAGATAGTAGAACATGGAACAATGTTTGCAAGCTGCAAAAAAGGGAAATTATTGTTTAATTCGAGGAAAAACTTTGCTACCAATCAAACCAATATGCATTTTTTGCATACCTACTATGTGCCAATCAAGTCAAGCCAACAGGTATCTATCAAGCGCTTACTTAAAAATGTGTCAGGCATTATGGATACAAGTACAATAAAGAAGAAAGACAGTTATTGCTTTTAAGGAGCTTACATGCCAGGGGTTGAAGGTAACACATTAAAGACAGCTGAAACGGTTGAATGGAGAGGTTTCTGCATAGGGACATAGTGATAAACTCTGGAGTGTGAATGGTGGCTGACCTGGGCTCTTTCTCAAAATGGAGGTTTTGGGACTAACTCACCAGTAGGAGAAGGGAGCTATAGGAAAAAAAGAGATAACAAGGTTAGTGGTGTAGTCTGGAGAGTAAGCCAGGCACTTACTAGGTCCTGGGAATACAAAGAAAAAAGTGTAAGTTTCTGCCCTCAAGGAACTTACAGTCTAGCTGGTGATGATGCACATCTCTATTTCTTCATGTCTATATCTGTATATATTTCTCTGTCTTATCTCTTTTTCTCATCTCTCCCTCCCACCTTCTCTTTCCATTTCCATTTATATGTCTGTGTCATATACCTACTTATATGGATAGACATAGATACAAACACATATATGTGTGTGTATGTGTATATAATCTACATACATATATACATACAAATATACACCCATACTGATGGTATATACGTAATGGATGGTAGCAGATGTAGGGAGCAACAAGAATGTCATTTAGGAGATGACATTTGAGCTAAATCTTGAAGGACGCATGAAAATAGGAGACAATACTCTCTAGGAATGGGGAGAAGCATCCTGTGTGAAGACAATCAAATCTATCCCAAAGAAGAATGGGCAACCCCCAGTGGTAATGGACTCCCCTTCACTGAAGGTCTTCATGCAAAAGCTGGACAACTACTTGTCTCTTGCATTGCTATGAGGATTCCTTTTTTGGATATGGGTTGACCTGAATGGCTGTGAGGTCCCTTTCAACACTGAAAGTCTGTGATTCTGTGAAGTGTTTGAAAGACTGTCCTGTAGAAGAAGTGTGACTTTATTAATGCCCACGGGGCGGAAGTGAGTCTGACCCTGGAACTCTGAAGGAGAATGTAAGATAGAGTTTGATGATCGAGAGCCCTTTGAAGTTAGAGAGGAAAACGAGGTTGACTAGACAATAAGAGATCTGGGACAAGGACCAGAGGCCTATTGTGTGATGTCAATATCAGTGCACTCAATTTAGCCTTGGGAGGGGGCCATGGTGACAGATTTGTTGGGCCCTTCAGAAGTGTGTCAAATTACTTTGGAGACCAGTTCCCTCCCAATTACCAGGAGGTGCCAGCCTGACATGTAGGCATGACCTTTTGGTGCTACCCTCTACCTTGCCTCCATCCCATCTCTTCCTCTCTGGAGATATACCCAGGGTAGTTTTCCTCTTTCCCCATAGATGGAGCCCTAACAGGAACAAATAGTAGATATTCTTTCTGAGTTGCAAGTGAAAAAACACATCTCAGATAAAGGTCTGTTCTCACCAGCTGGGCACTCATAATCTATCCTCCTAGATAATTGAGAAGAGGTAAGAGTTAAATGGGGGAGATGAGGGGAGGGGAGACAGTTGAGGAATGGATGGTCCTAAGCTTGTGACAGAGGAAAAACATGTGAATTTGATAAAGAATCCCAAGTGAGGCCATGATCCATGAAGGGCTCTGAGCCTGCATTGTAATACCACCAGGACAGCTTCTGATAAAAACAAGGCCTGGCAGGATTGATGTACCATGAAGCTAAGACAGGAACAGCCTTAGCTGGTTGGCAGCAGATGAGGGCACATGATCCCTGAGAGGTTAATGGATGTGGGGTATGGTCTGGCAATCACAGTCAGGAATTGAGAGCCTAAAGCACTGACTTTGACCAGTGCTTCAGCCATTTTTATGACTCAGTGGGTATCTCTGGACAAGCTTCCCCATCCCACTTAACCAATTTAACCTTAATAATGCTGATTTTCTGGTTTGATTGATTCAACTTTTTCAGCTGCCCTCTGCTCAGCCTCCCTCACCATTCTTTTTCATCATTCCTTTTAGGAAGTCTTCTGTCTGGGTCGGATTGTGTCTTGGAGCTCTTCCTGCCATGATAGAAGTGGACAAATGTTTTGAATGTACATAGAGAGATGAGGCTCATGGTCATGTCAAGTGAAGAGTAAAGCTTTACATTTAGAAATGGGCAAAAGCTTCAGGTGAACTAAGGATTAATGCAGTAGACAAGAAAGGCACCAAACCAGTCTTCTTTAGTGAAATAGGCAAGCTAAGGGAGGGAATTTTGTAAGTAGGAATTGCTCTAGAGAGGATGATGAAATGATGTACAAAGACAGGCCAGGTTGGGACTGGAGAAGCCAAGAGAATGATGAAGCAGATGCTGAGTCAAGGTTAAAGCCAACAGCTGGGAACTGTTCAGAGGTCAGGTTACCTTGACAGAAGCTTCCTGCCAAATGTTCTCCTTCCCTCTCCTCCTCTCAACTCTGCTTTGGAGTGGTTCAGAGCTTTCTAAGAAGATTTGTCTTGGGGCTAGGAGTTGGTCCATTCTTGCCACAATGGGGTCCAAGGCTGTCTGAATCCTCTGCCAGGGCTTTAGTGTCATCTTCCTTGGAACAGGCTTCCTCTTAGGATGAAGAAGACTGGAGCTCAGATTGGTACAACCTTCCTTGAGTCCTCAGGGCTGTCAGTGTCTAATTCTCCTAAACATGGGAACTGGTTTAGGAGACTGCCTATAGCAGTGACTTTGCCTGGGCTCTTGACAAGGGCAGCAAGGGCTCGAGGCATCTTTCATGTTGGAACTGAAAAATGCCTTTACTTTTGCTCCTCTTCATTTCAGGGACCTTTGTTGTGATGGATTGTATATAAAGATAATGTTGGCAGTCCATTGCCAGTGGGTCTTGCCCTCTGACTCATTGCCTTTTGGATATGGGTTGGAAGTGATAGTCCTCCCACCTAGTATTTACAATGAGTTTGTGTTTGGATGATCATTATTTCAATTTCCAGATGCAGAAACTGAGGCTCAGGAAGGCTTAAGCTATTTGCCCTAGGTCACACAACTAGTGAGTTTTAAAACTTGGAGTAGAACGCAAGGTCTCCTGACTTCTGGTACAGTGCTCAATATTCTCATTTATTTGTTTTCTCCTCTTTTCTCTTTCTCTTCTTCCCTTCCTAACTCATTTACTTACACACACACACACACGCACACGTACACATGTACACACACACACATACACACACACACACACACACACATGTCCCCTGGCACCTCAGGCTAAGATCAGGTTCTGTTTCCCTAGAGAGAATTCAGGCAATGAGGCCATAATGAGTTTGCAGTGTTATCTGTCTCTGGGTCCCCTGAGAGAGGAACAGGGAGGGGCAGAATGAAATTGTCATTGCTATGTGACCAGAGAAGGTCTGTAGGATAACACACAATAACCTTCCCCCAAGCTGCTAGCATTTGGGGCTTAACTGTGTTTTGTTAATCAGGAAAACAATTAATTTGGCTGATGTCTTGTTGGAAGGGTGGTTCCCCCCCCCCTTTTAAATACAAGAGATGGTACTAAAATGATCCTGTCTGATGCCTCTAGATTCAATTTCGTTCCTCCCTGAGGCAAGGAAATTTCTTTCCACACCAGCTCCAACCAAACAGAGACATCAAGGCTGGGCTTTCATTTTATTCCTAGGAAAGGGATTGTTTCTGAAACTTTCATACATATACTCAGAATAATGTCTGAGCAAGGGCTACGTGTAAATCTTTATGCTAAATTTCCTGTCCAAAACAAAGTAGGATAAGGTTCATCTTATACCCTCATGGAGTTTACAACCTAACTGGGAAGAAAGATGAACCATATAAACAAATGAATCTAAGAAAGGGTGGGCTATGAAAGGGCAATCAGAGAGACCCACAAGTGATATGGGGGTCCAGAGGAAACAGCAATTACTTCTAGATGGGAGGATCACAGAAGACTTCATGAACTAGGTCACATTTGGCCTGAGCTTTGACAAATACAACTGCATATTTCAGTAGGGGGAATAAAGATAGCAAAAGTTTGGAAGGAGAAAATTATGAACACTAGGTTAATATATGTAGGGCAATGTACGGGGGCAACTGGGTGGTACAGTGGATAGAGCCCAGAGTCAGGAAGACTCACCTTCCTTAGCTCAAATACAGCCTCAGACTCTTACCAGCTGTGTGACCCTGGGCAAGTCACTTAATCCTTTTTGCCTTAGTTTCCTCATCTGTCAAATGAGCTGGAGAAGGAAATGGCAAACTGCTCTAGAATCTCTGCCAAGAAAACCCCAAAGGGCGTCATGAAGAGTCAAATATACGTGAAGGGAGAGAGAAAGGTAGATTGGGGCCAAACTGGGGAGGGCCTTGAATCCAAGGCAAAGGAGTTTGAGTGTGTTGTATGTTTAAAATATGCTTTGGGACTGTGGTTTTTCTTGCCTTCTTACTACAGGGAATTGAGTTTCAATCCCTTGTGTTGGAGGGACACTGGGGCACAGACATGTCAGGGATCATAGGTTATAGGTTTAGAACTGGAAGAAACCTTAGAGGCCATTTTATGGTCCTCTTATTTAATCAGGCAGCTGATTCTCAGAGTACAAGTGACTTATCCAAGGTCACATGGATGATAAGTAGCAGAGTGAAAACTTGAACTTAGGTCTTTTGACTATAGATCCAGTGTGCTTTCTACCCTAGCACACTGCTTGCAGCAGCAGAGCTAGGAAATGAAAATAGGTTATCCAAAGTCCAGCTCCTTTGGCACCACAGATGAATGATTTCTATGGCATTTAACATGTGATTACATTTTAAAAAATTTAATTTATCATGAAAAGCTGTATGAGTTCATGGAAACAGTATGGGAATTAGAGTCCGAGGCCCAGATCTCCATGTTTCTGCTACAGATTAGTTGTATGACTTTGGGTTATACTTAGTCACTCTGGGTCTCTGTTCCCACAACTCTCCAATGAAGTGAGTTGGACCATGGTCTCAGAGGCCCCTTCCAGCTTTAAAACTGTGACAAAGCTGTGTATTGAGTCTCTATTCATTTAACCGACATTTATTGGTCTCTTGCTGTGTGCTGTGGGAAATATGGAGTATAAGATAAGGTTCCTGTCCAAGAGGAGTTTATAATCTAATAAGATTAAATCTCTCTTTTCTCCCTCTCATCCCAATATGAAAAGTCTATAATATGGCTGCTCCCAATACCACTACTCTAATAGGAACCTATGGTATTAATGCCTAGGACAATTTGCCTTCAAGCTAGGTAGTTTTTTTTTTTTCATCACAGGGTGGGCATAATGTGGGTGAAATTACAGCTATTAAACTGACTTGAGAATTCACTTTTAGCATGGAGTTAATGGAGGCTGAGTTTTGTGTTTTGTTTTTAAGCTTCCCCTGTAAACTCTTTGTGAGAAAGTAAATCTCCTAGATTTGTAAGAGGACTTAAAAATCACAGCAACCTGTTTATGAAAGACTAGAGAATTTT
>CM053585.1:463557140-463575880 GCA_028646515.1 Pseudochirops corinnae
AATTGTAACTCATGAGACTTTTCTCAGTATGAGGACAGTTGAAGGGAATATATATGTATACATACATATATGTGTATGTATAGGAGGGTATAGGTATGTATAAATATATATGTGAGGGTGTGCATATGTATGTTCCTGTATACATAGAGGGCACAGGGTGAGTTGAATATGAAGGGATGATATCTAAAAAATAAAATTAAGAGGTGAGAGAGGAATATATTGGGAGAAGGAGAAAGGGGGAGATAGATTAGGGTAAACTTATCTCATATAAAAGAGGCAAGAGAAAACTGTTACAATGGAGGGGAAGAGCAGGAAGGTGAAAGGGAATGGGTCAACCTTACTGTCATTTAATTTGGCTTAAGGAGGGAATAACGTACACATTAAACTGGGTATATTACACTACAGGAAAGTAGGGGGGAAGGGGATAAGTGGGGGGATGATAGAAGGGAGGGCAGATTGGGGGAGAAGGTAGTTAGAAGCAAACACTTTTGAAAAGGGACAGGGTCAAAGTAGAAAATAGAATAAGTGGGGGTGGGATAGGATGGAGGGAAATATGGTTAGTCTTTCACAATATAACTACTATGGAAATGTTTTATGTAACTACACATGTACAACCTATATTGAATTGCTTATCTTCCTGGTGGGGGTGGGTGAAGAGGGAAGAAGGGAAAAAATCTGGAACTCAAAGTTTTATGAACAAATGTGTATAAAATATTGTGTTTTTTTTTTTAAACATGTAACTGGGAAATAAGATATACAGAAACCAGGGTATAGAAATCCATCTTGCCTTACTAGAAAGTTGGGGGGGTTATGAGGGAGGATATAAGAAAGAATAGATTGGGGAAAGGGGTATTCAGTAGGCTAGCTATTTTGGGGCGGGAGTAAAGGAACGATGGGGAGAAAAACTTATAACTCAAAATCTTGTGGAAATGAATTTTGAAAACTCAAAATAAATAAATAAATTGGAAAAAAAAGAATTCTTATAGGGCATTAAGATCTGCAAAGTGCTTTATACACGTTGGCTCATTTGGTTCTCATGAGAGACTTAAGTCTTAGTACTAGTTTGGCCATTTACTAGCTGTTTGACTCTGGCCATGGACAGTTAGGTGGTACAGTGGATAGAAGTGGTACAGAAGTCTATATAATCTTATTTGAGGGGCAAACTATACTTTTATGAAATAACCAGAGCATAATATGGGGAAGAATGTAACCAGAATATATGAAAGATGATTTAAGAAAAATTTCTGAGGTTCCATATAATCTAAACTTATGTTTCTCTGGACTGGCCCTTTTTTCACATCTGAGCCTTCTTCATCTGCCTTCCCAGAAGTCCCTGCATGTGATCACAGAGAGAGCAGGAGAGTGTAATAACTGACATTTTTGGACAGATGTGAGTTTGTAGAAATTTGAGTCTCTGATAGAGCATGGGGTCATCCAATTGGAGGCTCATACCATTTGCTAGCTGCCGGACCCACGGGGGCAAAGTGCCCACAGGGAGCTGGCCTGCTGGAGCCAAGAGGGTGGCTCAGGCTTCCTCTCTCCAGCTCTGGCCAGCCAGCTGGCAGGCTGTGTCCTGGCTGGGCTGTACGTATGCTGGCAAAGGCAATTAGGTGAGAGGTGCCCATTCTTTTATGTCGTAATTAGTGGAGGCCATTCATTAATTCAGAATGAGTTTGTCTTTTTGCCTTTGTCCGGAGATGGGCCAAATATATCAGCATAATGCTGGGTGAGTATCTAAAGGCCTATGGAGGCTGGCTTATCGTGGAGGATTAGGTTGTTTTGGGGATCTGAGGAGGCTGAACTGTTAAGCTGGGGGTAGAAAAACTGAGAAAGGAGAAGCGAGCCCTCTGTCCTGTAAACCTTGGGTCACAGGTGCCTGGGTATCTGGAGCTCCTCCATTTTGAGCATCACTCCATTTTGTTCACACATATATGTCTGTATTCTCCCATTAGTGCTTACAGTGTGGATAACCCAAAATAGGACATGCTGTGGTATCCTCTTGGTCTGAAAAATAGCCTAACCCTTGTATTGTGTTTTGCAGAAATGCCTAACCCTGAAACTGGGTAGAAGGGTTATGGCTTCAAATCAGCCTCATCTTTTGCCCTGTTCTCTCTACCCTCCTCCTTACTCTCTGAAACCTATTTAAACCTTGTGTACTGTTGGTTCAAGGAGGCCTTGACTCTTTCATCAGGACTCCCTCAATAAAACCTTTTGCTGTTGTTGTCATACAGTTGTTTTCTCAGTCATGTTCGCTTCATGAATACATTTGAGGTTTTCTTGGCAAAGATACTTGGAGGGATTTTCCATTTCCTTCTTCAGTTCATTTTACAGATGAGGAAACTGAGGCAAACTGGGTTAAGTGATTTGCCCAGCTAATAAATGTCTGAGGTCAGATTTGAACTCAGGTCTTCCTGATTTCAGGGTTGGGCAGTCCATCAACTGTGCTACCTTGCTGCCCTTATTTGGATCAGATTCCATTTCTTGGCCAATCTATTGTTTCTGGAAGACATGCCTATAGCATGAAGGACATGGGAAACTTTTATGAGTTTCATGTCTTTTGACTTAAAGAAATCTCTCCATTAGAGAATCCAAAAGGTCAGCATCAGTTTACTTGTTTGTAACATGCCCTCCATAGTATACCAAAAGAAGATTTATTGATGAGAAAAATAAATCAGTTAATATAATATTTCTATTGCAAGGAAATTATATAGCAGGGCATGGTAGTTCATGCCTGTAATCCCCACCATGGGGACACAAAAGCTGGAAGATCTCTTGACCTCAGGAATTCTAAGCTACACTGTGATAAGCTGATTAGAAGTCCATGTTAAGTCTGGTACCAATAAGATGAGTCCCAAGAGTGAGAGTGTTGAAGGAGGGGGCAAATTGACCCAGGTGGGAAACCAGGGGGATTAAAGTTTCTGTTCTTGATCATCACAAAGTCAGGCCTGTGAGAGGCTACTAAACTCCCTGGCTGGGTGAGATAGGGAGACCTAGTATCAAAGAAATCACCCAAACAATTGTAACAACAAAAATCTAAGTAAATTATTGTTGTTGTTCAGTGTTTCAGTCCTATCTCTTTGTGACCCCATTTGGGGTTTTCTTGGCAGAGATACTGGAGTGGTTTGCCATTTCCTTCCTCAGCTCATTTTACAGATGAGGAAACTGAGGCAAACAGGGTTAAGTGTCTTGCTCAAGGTCACACAACTAATAAGTGTCTGAGACTGTCTAGCATGGAGAAGGTAGAAGTGAA
This sequence comes from Pseudochirops corinnae, assembly GCA_028646515.1. NCBI lineage: Eukaryota > Metazoa > Chordata > Mammalia > Diprotodontia > Pseudocheiridae > Pseudochirops > Pseudochirops corinnae. Next base: position 463,560,391 of record CM053585.1, read on the forward strand.
TAAACATTTATTAAGTCCCTACTAGAGGCAGATACATGGTGCAGTAGATAGAGTGCTGGGCCTGGCATCAGGAAGACTCATCTTTATGAGTTCAAATCTGACCTCAGACACTTACTAGATGTAAGACCTGGGCAAGTCATTTAACCTTGTTTGCCTCAGTTTCCTTATCTGAAGAATGAACTGGAGAAGAAAATGGCAACCCATTCCAGGATCTCTGCCAAGAAAACCCCAAATGGGGTCATGAACAGTTGGGCGCAACTGAAACAGCTCAACAACAACAAGGCCCACCTACTATACGTAGGTAACTGTGCCAAGCACTTTACAAATAGTACCTCATTTAATACACACATTGGCCCTGTGAGGTAGGCTCTATTACCATCTCCGTTTTACAGCTGAGGAAATGGAAGTAGATAAAGAATAAGTGACTATCTCAGAGTCACACAGCTAGTAAGTGTCTGAGGCTGGATGTGAAACCAAGTCTCTCTGACTCCAAGCTCAGCACTCAACTTGCTGCACCCCTTAGCTCAGAATTAAGGTTGTAATCTAGGTAATAGGTAATCTAGGAATACATTAGGTATACAAGACCAAGAAGTAACCCTAATTTCAATTCACAAAATTACTGTCTTCAGCAGATTGCTACATGAAATAGAGATTAGACTTCTTTTTCCTTTGTCACCAGAGAGAAGAATTAAGGGTAATGAATGAAATTTACAGAGAAATTAATATAATGAATGAAATTAAGATTTCAATTTAATAAGAGGACATTTCTCTTTCCTTTGAGGTCAAAGAGAGAGGAAAGACTGGTTGAGAATGAGATGAAAGGTTGAGGATGAATTTTTGATTTTATGTGCAAAGTCTGCATCTTTTTCCATCTTCCTGCTTCCTGTGACATAATCCATCTTCATCCATTTAGTCTTCAATGGCATTCTTTATTTAACTTCTAAGAAAATTTTTGCCCTAGCCTCTTCCCACCTTTGATGTTTTTTTCAACATCTTTGAAATGCCTCTAGAGATCCATGATAAGCTTTGAGGGGTCAGTTTTGTTCACTTCACCCTCTTTTCTTCTCATACTCAAACTCTTTTGTTTTTAAATAAATTTTATTGATATCTTTTGTTTTTACATCATCTACATTTCTTGGTATTCTCTTCCCTCTTCCCCTTCCTGAAGAGACATCACTTATGATAAAAAATAAAAAGAGGAGAATAAAGTTCAGCAAAACTAACCAACATGTAAAAAGGTATGACGTACAGTCTTCCACACTCATAGTCCCCCTCCTCTGCAAAGAAGTAGAGAAATGGAACAGACTAGGTATGCAAATCCAAGAAGCAACTGAACATAATGGCATAGCATTTGATAAAGGCAAGACTTCCACCTGCTGAGGTAAGGACTCACTGATTTGACAAAGCAGTGTGCAGAAATTAAAGTTAGATCAAAATCTCACAAAATATACCTCAAAAAGCTCCAAATGAATATAAGCCTTGTCATAAAATATCATAGCATAAACAAATTAAGAAGCAGGCAAGGAAATACTTGTCACAACCATAGATATGAGAAGAGTTCTTAACTAAACAGGGGGCAGAAAGGAACATGGGAGATAAAATGCATAATTTTGATTACAGAAAATTGAAAAGGTTTTGCACAAACAAAATCAATGCAATTAACATTAGAAGGAAATAATTAACTGGGGAAAATCTTCGTTGCAGATGTCTCCAAGAACAGTCTGGTATCCAAGATATTTAAAGGATTGATACAAATATAGAAGAAATAGAGGCAATCCTTGATACATAAATGGACAAAGGATATGGAAAAATAGTTTTCCAAAGAATAAAGATGTTATATAGTCATATAAAAATACTTCAATAATAAGAGAAATGAAACTTTAAGAAACTGAGGTTCCCCCTTACATCTATACATTTTGTAAATACAAAGAAGGGAAAATTATAAATGTTGGAGAGTCTGTGGGAAAATAGGCACTTTAATGTAATGTTGTTGGAGTTGCAAAGAGGTCCAACTATTCTGGAAAGCAATTTAGAACTCTACCCCTCAGATCACTAAACTGTACATACCCTTTGGTCCCATGGTACCATTGCAATACTTATATCCCAAGGAGAATAGAAAATGAGGGGAAAAATATGTCTAAAATTATTCATAGGGGCATGTTTTTTGTTGTAGCAAAGAAATGGAAACAAAATGGGTGCCCATAAGTTTAGGGAAAGCTGGGCAAATTATGACATACAAATATAATTGAATATGTTGTAAAGAATAACTAAAGAGACAGATTCATAGATATCTGTAATTATATGAATTGATGCCCAGAAATGAAGGAAGAAGTAGAACAAGTAATACAATGGCTAAAAGAAAACAACTTTAAAACTTAAGAACTGTGATCAATGCAATGACCAATCACCACTTCAGAAGACCAATGAGGAGGCATCCTTTCCACCTTCTGGCATGGAGGTCATGTACTAGAGTAGAGGTGTCAAACCCCAGGGTCATGTGTAGCCCACCACTCCAAAATGTGGCTTGAGTCAGTTTAAATGTAGTTCCTCTATAATTTTAATGTGTTGATGTATTAATTAAAAAGAAATACATAAGCACGTGGTTTTCTAATTCAATGTGTAACCCACAGGGATCATTATATATAATTTAGTAGCCCTGGTTTCTCTTTGAGTTTGTAATCTCACAGAATTCAATTTTGATTTTTGTTGTTATTATTTTCATTCTTATCATTTGATTTGTTGTAATCGATGTGCACTCAAGTCTTGGTATAACCATGCACGTTCACTGTTATTTCCATGCTAAACCATGGGCAGAGAATAGGATTTAAAATCAGGACAAAGAACTAGCACTGGGAAAGCCAAGGCACAGCAAGGGTTATTAGATGGGGAGCAGGCAAATAGCATGGATCACGGCATGGAGAGTAGTGGTCACTATGGTGCTAGGTGCGTAGGACCAGGGGACCGACTGTCTGGAGCTGAGTGGGTACTAATAGTGAATATCATAGCCAAGAACTGTCAGGAAATTAATCAGAGATTAAGGACCTGGGCAAAGACCAAAAAGCAAAGCATCAGAATCCAGACTAGAAAGACAGGCAACAGATGTATGACACCAACAGAGAGAAGGAAGCTTGATACTGTGCCAAAGATTGATCCACAGCCTCCCTGAATATTTTAAGTCAAGGGCAGAAAAATGCCTATAGAGTGAAGGTGGAAGAGAACTCCCTACTGACCATGAATGAGTATAGCCAACTATGAAACAAGCCTAGAGTGTCTCTATTTGCAACGAGGCTCTCCTCTGTAGCTGTGACCTGCTCTTTCCTGGGAGCTTCAGTAAGGCTGAGTCATCTTCAGGGCCTCTCTCTTGTGTGATGCTTTTATTCATCTTATTGTTGTAAAGAGAAACATCAGTGATGGCTCGTCCAGCTCAGAGTTCTGACTGCTCTCAGCTGTACCAAGGGATGGTTTATAGTTTATGGTTGATCTCCATGATTGCAATCTCAAAAGGTTAGTATTATCTGGACGATCAAAGTCTCAGTCACCAGTCTGGCTGCAGAGACTTAAGCATTAAGATCAAATGGTGCAGAAGATTGGTTTGGTCACTGTGAAGCCAAGTATTCTTGACTGGGGTTTCTGGAGGGGATTGTTGGTTCTGCTAGTGAGGGGCAGTGATCGGGACAAAAGGCCAAGGATTGTCCTTACTCTTTGGACTCTGTGGATGGAGAAGCACCAAGGGCTTCAGTAGACAAAGGTTCATAGAGTAGAATTCTGTGGAACCTTTCAGAGTTGGAGCTTGGCATGGCAGGCAAAGCAATGGTTTCAAAGTCAGAAGACTTGTATTTGAATACAGGCTCTGACACTTAATAGCTTTTCTTAATTGAGCAAATCATAACCTGAGTTTCAGTTTCCTCACCTATAAAATGGTGATATTAATACATTACCCACCTCATAGAGTTGTAGCAAGGAAAACATTTTATTATCCCTAAAGCGTTATGTACATGAGAACTCTTATCAGTATCCAGAGGAGAGCCATGACAGTGGTGGCTCTAACAACTGTTTTAGGGATTTTGCTATTTTAAAAACTAGGATTGCTCAGACTCATTCTATCTAGATCAGGGCTTCTTAAACTGTGGGTTGCGACCCCATATGGTATGGTGCAACTCAATGTGGGGGTGGCAAAAAAATTGGCAACAGTAAAAGGTTCCTGAAGGTGCAATGAGCAAAAATTAATTAAAAATCAAACGTGTAATGAATCTGAGGTGTTTCTGGCAGGGCTTGCCCATGTTGCATCTCTCACCTTCACTAAAGCTTTAGTTCTGAATGCACAACATGCACATTTTGTACTTTGCATTCCCTCATGTTGTCAGAAATACCTCATTTCAGATTCAAGACTATTGTATGTAATGAATCACAGTATTTTTACTGTACATATAAAATTGCTAAATGAATTTTGACTTGGGATTAGTGAAGAATTTCCAACAACTTCTTAAATGGCTCTAAACATATTTTTGCCATTTTGTACTATGTATTTATGCGAAGAGGTGTTTTCAGCACTGATGATTACAAAATCAAAATATTGATCAACTCTGAAAAATGTTGAAGATGCTCTGTGTCCTGTGGTATCAAATATTCCACCAAGACTTATATGTAAAAATAAACAAGCCCATCCATCTCAGTATACAAATTTGCTTTTATTTTTAATAAATGGGAAAATTATAAGTATATCAAAGAATTGTTTTAAAATAAATTTCTTTATGATTTATTATCAATAAATATTTTATTTGTATAACTATTTTATATACCCATATACCCAAGGTTGTGTAAAAATTTCTCTGGTGAAAAAGGGCCACTAATGGAAAAAGTTTAAGCCTTGATGTAAATGACATCTTTCAATTTAAAAAAAAATGGTTGCTTTCTTTCTTTGGAATCACCTTTGTTTATCTCCTACCCAGTAAGACATTCTTATAAAGAAGAAAAAAGAAAGAGGGAGTAAAGTTAACCTACACATTAACCAACTCTGACAGTACTGGCAATGTTCCACCCTCATAGCACCTGCTTCTGCAAAGAAGAAAGTATATTTCTTCATCTCTTCTTTGGGTCCAAGCTTGGTTAATAGAGTTCTACAGTGTTCAATGTCATTTGGCCTTTATAGATTTAGAGAGCTTTTATTCTTCTCTGGTTAGACACCCTTACTATCTCTAAAGTCACCAGGGAATCTTTTAATTAACAAATCTAATGGCCTTTCAATTCAATAAATATTTAATAAGCACCTACTCCTTGCTAGCCACTGTGCTAAGTGATGGGTATTTTAAAAAAATCAAGAAAGATTGTCCCTGCCCTCAAGTAGCTTATAATCTAGTGGAGGAAGACAACACATAAAAAAGGGGGACGAATGTAGAGGAACCTGGAATGGGGGAGTGATATTCTATGGAATTGAAAACAAGCAGAGCCTTTTTTAGTCTGTATCCTTCTGACAGTGTCAATTAACCTCTTCTTGATATTGTCTTCACCCCAGGTTTTCATGACCCTACTCTTTTCTAACCCTCCTCCCTATTTGCCTGCTCCATCTAAGGTTCCTTTGCTGAATTTTTATCCACTAATCATGGGGGTCCTTCAAGCCTCTGTCCTGGGTATCTTCTCTTCTCCTTCTATATCATTTCGCTTAGTGATCTCATCAGCTCCCATGGATTCAATTATCATCTCTATGTATATGATTTTCAGATATATTTATCCATGCATGACCTCTTTACTGATCTCCAGTCTTACATCTCTAACTAAATTGGATGTACCCTAGATATCTTAAACATGTCCATTATCCTTCTTCTCAAAGCCTTTCCCCTTCTGAACTTTCCTCTAAAGCTTGAGGGTAATACATTCCTTTCAATCACTCAGACTCAAAACCTAGGTGTCATTCTCAATGCCTCATTCTCACTTCACCTGTATCCAGTTTGTTGTGGAGTTCTAACACCATCTCTTATACTTCCAGTTCTCTCTCTCTTCACACTCTCACCCTAGTACAGATCCGTATCACCTCATGCATGGACAATTGTGTGGTTGGTCTACCTGCTTCCAGTCTCTCTCTACTCAGCTATGAAAAGGATAGTCTTAAAGTACAGGTCTGGCCATGTCATTCCTCCCTCCCTTCCCCCATTCTGACCCCTGCCTTCACCTCTCAGTAAACTACAATGATTCCTGACCACCCTGAGGATTAAATATAAAATTCTCTCTTTGGTGTCCAAAGCCTTTCACAACTTGGTTCCCTCCTCCTACCTTTTCAATCTTCTTTTGTAAAAACTGAACTAAACTAAATTTTATTTTATTTTCATCTTTCTAGTTTTCTTAACACCTTATTCACCTCTAAATACATATCACATTCAGTAACACTAGTCTCCTTGATGTTCCTTGCACAAAACATTCCACCTCTTATAGTTATTTTTCAGTAGGTTTTTTTTTTCAGTCATATCTGACTCTTTGTGACCCCATTTGGGGTTTTCTTGGCAAAGATATTAGAGTGGTTTGCCATTTCTTTCTCCAGCTCATTTTACAGATGAGGAAACTGAGGCAAACAGGGTTAAATGAATTGCCCAGGGTCACACAGCTAGGGTCTGAGGCCAGATTTGAACTCAGGAAGATGAGTCTTCTTGACTCCAACCCTGGGCACTCTATTCTCTTTGCCACCTAGCTGCCATTTCATCTCTTGTGTCTGGGGCATGTTTACTGGCTGTTACTCATGCCTGAAATTCATTTCCTTCTCATCTCCACCTCCAGGCTTCCCTGACTTCTTTCAAGTCCCTATTAAAATCCCACTCTTTCCCAATCCCTGTAATTACCAGTGCCTTCCCTCTGTTGATTATCTCCAGTTTATTCTGCATATGTCTTGTTTTTGCATTGTTTGCATATTGTTTCTCCTAATTAGACTTTGAGTACTTTGAGAATAGTGAATTTTTTTTTTTTTGCCTCTCTTTGGATCCAAAGCACTTAGCACAGTGCCTGACTCATAGTAGGCACCTAATAAATGCTTGCTGCCTGACTGGCAGGGGGTGCCTTCTTTGGATGTACAGAGACATCTATCCCTATAAAAAGGGAGCTTAGAAGACTCCAAGTCTTCTGGGAGAGAGCTCCCAGGCTCTTTGTTGTTGCTGTCAACTCTAAAAGTTAGAGAAGAAAGAGGTCCTGTGGACCCTGTATATTCCTAGATACCAATTGATTCTCTTAAGAATTCATTATGGATATAGACAACTGTGGCCTAATAGAAAGTACACTAGCTAAGGAGTTAAGAGACTTGGTTTTTAGTAGAGTTCTGCTACTTAGAAGCTATATGACCTGTGATATCATTAACTTCACTAGGCCCTGTTGGCTGGGTCTCTAAAAATCTTTTCTAACACCCCAAGATTCTATGATTTTACAATATATCATCCCTGACTTTATCCAATTTTAAAACAATTTTAAATTTTATTTTAAAACAATTCTGTGATATAATTTTCCCATTTATTAAAAATAAAAGCAAATTTGTATACTGAGATGGATGGGCTTGTTTATTTTTACATATAAGTCTTGGTGGAATATTTGATATCACAGGACACAGAGCATCTTCAACATTTTTCAGAGTTGATCGATATTTTGATTTTGTAATCATCAGTGCTGAAAACACCTCTTCGCATAAATACATAGTACAAAATGGCAAAAATATGTTTAGGGCCATTTAAGAAGTTGTTGGAAATTCTTCACTAATCCCAAGTCAAAATTCATTTAGCAATTTTGTATGTACAGTAAAAATACTGTGATTCATTACATACATATTTTATTCATCTCTTTGGATAATAACTTTATACTGTTATTTAATGAGTTACTTATTACCTATGCTATGATATGTAGTTGTATGGATGACTGGCTTATCAGTACATATATCTTGGACAGACACTAGTGGTGAATGAGTGGGATGAGAATTAGGAAGAGGAAACTGGGCTGGATTGCCTTTGAGAAACCATGTAGTTCTTTAAACAATCCCACTCTTCTCCCCTAAACAAAATCTGAGACCATTCCGCCAGTTCAAAGAGCTGTGGACCCACCCTTGGTCTGTGCTCACTGGTTGAATCTGAAATCCAGTTCCAAGGTCAGTATGACAGAACTGCCAGTGTACTCCTTCTCCATGGTTTCTACCCACTCATTTTGGCCGGAAAAAATGACCCTCTCTGTCTACATTTTGGATTTCCCAAACACTACTCAGTCTGGTGCTTTTCCTAGATCTTTGTTGGTATAATTGTGAGGGTAATTGTGTTGTATCATTTCTTCCTAGTTCACCATCTATGCCAGTTGTCCTTCAGACTGATCTTAACTTTGATATTCCTCTGGTCATGCTGTATGACTGTGAGTCATGAGACACCCACAGTCTCTGAAGAATTAGGTAGCTATTCACTCCAATGACAATGGAGAGGTACATGGGGGATTATGTAAGATTATGTAAGAGAAGTGACATATGATTACAAAAGGAGATGGGTGGTCATATATCAAGAATAAGGAATGACCAATGGTAGTCTGAGCACTCTATTGACATTTATGTAATGTCAAGAGACTTAGAGGAAACACTCAGCTTGTTGGGTGGACCTCCTTATGGAGGATTTTTGGGAAGACATGGACAAAAGTTGTAAAGCATAAAAGTTTGTTGTGATCTATATTTTTGTAGGGACTACCATAATCACCCCTCATTGGCAGGGCTTCTATTTCAGAGAACTTTCCTCTACTTCTCCTACCTTGGAGGAATAATTGATTTAACTTTAGAGCTAGTCGTAGGGTAAAGATATCCTGACTGCACATTATTAGCTTTTTTGTGGTATGTATGTATGTATGGGGTGTTAAAGGAATACTAGCACCTCTGGTGTGAGGCCTACTGAGACCTTTTCTGGGCTGCTCATCTATCTTTTGTGTCCACCTGTCACCCAAGTGCCACCTATGTTTCCAAGAAGCTGTAATATGTACAGCAGCTACATCCCCATGAAACCACCTTGGTAGATGGGCTAAACAAGGTTGAGGGTAATGGACAGACTTCAAACCCATAGATGAGTTAGGGGATGTCTACCCCAAACAGGTGAAGATTTTCCACCAGACTGAATGAGAACAACTTGTTCCAATGGCTGTATAGGCAGCTGAAGAAGGCACTATGGAGCACTTAGAGTTTGGGTAGACAATGAAGATGCCAAGGTCATCCACTGCATCTGGGACCATAGCCAGTCATCCTACCTTTTGTCTTGCCACTGGACTTTGATGACTTTGGAGGAGAGATGAGGCTGATGGCTTTGTGCAATTCTGCCTCACTTAAATCCAACATAGGTCAAGACATCATCCCATGATGTCATTGGTCCTTTTTGAAAACAAAGGACAAACAACATTCTCTTTATGTGTCAACCAAACCATAACTTGCTGTTCCCCATAACTGTTATTCCATCTCCTTCTTGTGTGCCTTTGCAAGGCTGTCCCCCATTCCTGTAATGTTCTTCTTCCCCTCTATTACCTGGAGCCCTCAGTTCCCTTTAAGGCTTAATGCAAGGGCCACTTCCTTCAAAAGGTCTTTCCTGACACCTCTAGGCACTAGTATCCTCCTGAAATCAATTTCCTTTTGTTTGGTATATGTATTGTATCATCTTCTTTATGAGCATTATTATATTCCCTGATGATTAGAACAGTTTCATTTTTGTCTTTGTGGCTTCAGAGCCTAGCACAGTTGCATTTTTATTGATTATAGACTGAGATCACAACTCCATTGATGAATGGGAAGGATTACCTCTTATGGTAAGGAGTTACATAAATTTTTAAAAGTTTAAAAAATTGCCGCCCTTACTTCACAAGATGTTCCAATCACCTTTATTTCCATTCTCCCAGCTTGTTTTCCTCATCAAGTCTCTAGTGTTCCCTGCATCCATATTGGCACAGCCATTATCTTCATTTCCATGGCACCATCATGATTCAGCTAAACCATTTCTTACCTCAAACACATCTCATTCTTTAGAGTAGTCAGGTAGCCTTGTATACTCCAGCCCCAAGACTGAACTTCACACACTATAGCCCCTATAGATTCAGAACTGGAAGGGCTCTTGAAGGATATCTAGACCACCCTCTAATTTTTATAGAAGAGGCAACCCAAGCCCAGAGAGGTTAATTGACTTGTCCAAAGTCACACAGGTACTAAGTAGAAGAGCTGGATGTGAACCCATGTCTTCAGCATTTTCTCTCCTGGTCTCTAAACTCTGGTTCTATGGGGTTACTTTCTGTTCATTCTCATTATCTAACTTTTCCACTGAGAGGGGTCACACCTTCTTAATTCAATTCAAATCCTGGGTTCAAATCCTAATTCTGCTACTTGTTAACTATGCGAGCCTGGCTATGTCCTTTCCCCTCTCTGCACTTTAGTTTCCTCATGAAAAGAGATAATGATGTTCCTGCTTACCAGAGCACAAAGATGTTAGGAGGAAAGGATTCTGTAATCCCCAAAGTGCTATGAAATGTGAGCTCTCTCTCTCTCCCCCGACCCACTTCAATTCAATTACACACACAGCATTACACATCCATTATATGCAACTCCATTTTCCTGCTAGAATATGCTTCTCGCATTCACTGTTGCTCAAGGACCAAATGTCTCTTCCTAGAAAAGCTTCCTGGAATTCTATGTCCACCCCAGTTAAGGGGAAATGAGGTGTGTATGTACCCTTTGGTTTCATGGATCAATGTACAGGCTACATTGCACAAAGGACACTTGCTATATCTTTGCTAGAGAGCACAATTCAATTGATCTCGCATCTCCCATTTAGACAGTGTTTTAAAATTTGCAAAATGCTTGCCTTATTAAGATTCTGATGATTCCTCTGGGATTGAGGTAGTACAAGTATTATTATCCCCATTTTAGAGATGAGCACTGGGGTTAAGTGACTTTCTCATAATCTCATGGCCAATAAATAGATAGAAATACTGACAGAGGGATAGATGGATGGATAGATGGATGGATGGATAGAGTATATCTTAAGTGCTTACTATCTGCCAAGAATTGTCCTGAGTATTGGGAATACCAATTGAAGCTTGGTCCTCAAGGAGCTTGCATTTAAGTGGGGGAAGGAAGAGACAGCACATAAAGGACGAGGAAGAGAAAGAGGAGGCTGCCCAAGCAAGGCTGAGGAATCTGCTGGAAGAGTCCTGGAGAACTATGCTCTTGCACGATAAGGCAAAAGCTCACCTGTCTGTGCTAGGGACCCAGATTTCCAGTGGATAGAGATAAGAGCTAGCATTGATATAAAACTTTAAGGTTTGGAAAACCTTGGAGAATAGGACCATTGGGAAGAGATGGCAGGTCAGTGAGGGTCAGAGCTGGGAAAACCCAGGCTTCCCAATGCCAAATCCAACCTTTCTATACTGTGCATGTTGTTGTTTTTGTTTGTCCTTCATTCTAAAAGAGGACCATGACATCAGGGAGGTGACACTATGACATGCAAGTGAAGTGGATTTAAGTGAGGCAGGACTGTTCTAAGTCACCAGCCTCACTTTTTTCTCTGGAGCCATCTGGGTCCAGTGGCCAGATACACATCAGGATAACTGAAGATGGCCCCAGATGCAAGTCTCACTATATAGAGGTTTGGTTCTAGTGGGGTAGTAGAAATAGTAGAAATACTTTCTCAAGCATATAAAAGTGGAGGTAACTAGAGAAAAGAATTTTGTGTTAGGACCTGAGAGCTGTCCAAAAAGGGAATGGGCTATCTTGAGAGGTGATGGGTTCCCTTTTCTTGTACTTCTTGTAGGTCTTCAAGCACACACCCAATGACTACTGTGTGTGTGTGTGTACGTGTGTGTGCTTGTGCATGTGAGTGTGTGCACATGCGTGCACCATGGAAATTCATTTTATTCATGTTACTAAATAGTTGCTGAGATCCTTTCCAACTCCTGAAGGGATTCTGAGTATCTTGAAATGAAGTCAAGTACCCAACTATACCTAGGGTCATTATGACTCAGAGCCAGCACTAGATAATTTATAACCCTTCCCCTCTGCCTCTTTCACTATCTTTGGAATGTGACTTCTAGTCACCATATTGATCCAACTTGGGAGAATCAGAAGTGACCTGGGAATTATGGAGTGTAGGCCAACACTTGTCCAAAGGTTGGATCAAGTATTATCCATCAACTACCTTCCCTTTCCTTTTACTCAGGGATCTAAGACTTGGGACTAGGGAGCCAGGAGCTTCCCAGACTTCAGAGCATTTGTAGGAGGAAACAATTCTATCTGACTCGTAGAAACCACTCAATGACGTTGTCTACATCATCTCATTTGAGCCTCACATAGGCTCTGTGGGGTGGCCAGGTAAGTGTAACTCCCTCCATTTTACAGATAAGGAAACTGAGGCCCTGGATGAAGTTCCCTAGCATCACACATTCCAACAACAACAACAACATCAAATATGCTTTCTGAAGTGCTGGGCAGAAACTGAAGCCTGGGAAGAATCATTCCCACTTCTCAAAATGGTTGGCCTCTTGTCCTGGAGTTTGTGAAGGGTGAGTGTTGGTGATGGCTAGACGGTAGTCATCACCTTACAAAAGCATTAAAATCTCCTGCGTAGGTTTTGTGAACTCCAGAAAGCTTTGTATGCAGACTTGGAAGGAAGTGACCTGGTGTCAAGAGGCCTTGCTCTGAGCCAAGGCTCTAAAGTATTGTGAAGAGCAGCGTGACAATGGAGGAAGGAAGCTCTGGGACCAAGAGAGTGGTGGGTTGTGTGGAATGGTCGTTTAACCCTGGGAGTTTATTTAGGTTAAGAGTAGGAGTAATCATCATAATAGTATTTTTGTAACACTTTGAAGTTTGAAAATCAATCTACATATATTATCTCATTTAATTCTTATAACAAATCTGTAAAGTAGGTGCTATTAGGACCCCATTTTACAAATGAGGAAACTAAGGCAGAAAAAAAGTTAAGCAATTTGACCAGGGTCACACAGATAGCATTTTCCTGACTCCAGGTCCAGCATTATCTCTGCTAAGCCACCTAGCTACAAGAGGCTCCAGGTACCCCTTTTAAAGAATTCTGATGAGATGAACCTTAGTATTCTTTTTTTTTTTTTGAGGCAATGGGGGTTAAGTGACTTGCCCATGGTCACACAAGTAGTATTTTGAAGCTACATTTGAACTTGGGTCCTTCTGACTCTAGGACCATGTACAACCTAAGGCCCTGAGCCTTGGTATTCTTCTCCTCACTTAGAATTATGGATTATCAGAGCCAGAGGGCTCCTTAGAGATCATCTAGTTCTACCTAATATTTTAACAGAGATCCAGAGGAATAAAGCAGTCTGCTGAGCATGTGGCATAGTTAGAACTTGAGCCCAGGTCTCCAGTGTCTAGGTGTAGGACTTCCCCACTAGACCAAGCCTTAAAGGAGGAGGTAGTTGGTCTCTCCTCACTGTCTCTGTGTCTCTATGGCAAACCTGTGACTCTTCTATGAACCTCACTCCAAGTTCCTTGTCTTTCTAGATCCTAATGAGGGCAGAGACTGGATAGGAGAAATATTCAGGAAACAGGATTCCCCAGCTAGTATTGTTTCCAAGCCAGGGGATGCTGAAGAGCTGGCTAGCCAGACCCCCAAGGCAGGCCACAAAGGTCCGAACAGCCTGACTGATGTGAGCTAGCAGCTCTGGCTGCCCTAGAGTGTAGAAGTTGTAATTTCCAGGGTATTCAAAGTGATCATTTATGCTTTTCACTCTGGCTGTTTGTGGTCCATTTGACTGTTCTTGAAACAAAGAGGAGTTCACAGATGAGTGAGCAGGAACAATAATAAATAGCATTTAAGTATCTCTTTAAGATTTGCAAAGCACTTTACATACCTTGTGGGGTAAGTGCTATTATTATACCCATTTTGCAGATGGAGAATCCAAGACTGAAAGTGGTTAAGTGACTTGCCCAGTTGCCCACGGTCACACAGCTAGTAAGTGTCTGAAGTTGGATTCAGACTCAGATCTTCGTAACTCCAGGTCCCTTGCTTTATCCACTGTATAACCTAGGATACCAGATGACAATTGCATGCATCTTACCTTGACCCCCCATCCTGCCCCTCACCAGCTTAGCCCTTCTTAAATAGGAAAGAAAAAAACCCAACCAACCAACCAAAGCACTGCCTATCTCCCACTCAATGGAGTTGGCAGAAATCCTGCCAACCAGGAACATTTGTTCATAGCATTTTGAGTTGGAAGGGGCCTTGGAGATAATTTATTACAAGCTTTTTCACAGTAAAGATGAGACAAAGGGCAAAAATGAGATACAAGATAAAGTGTTGGGGAAGAGGTCATGGGCATAGGACAAAAACAGACGTGACTTTGTGAGCCAGCGGAGTAGGAGATCACAGGGTAGTCATTAGAATAAAAATAAGAATGCAGTAGCCAACATTTATTAATGAGAGGGTACCATGGGGTAGTGGTTGGAAATCTGACTCTAGAATCCAGAAGACTTGGTCACACGTATGGGCTGTTTGATGCTGACCTAGATTAAATAAGGCAGCTAGGTGTCTCAGTGGATAGAGTGCTGCTTCTGGAGTGAGGAAGATCTGAATTCAAATGTGTTCTCAGATACCAGCTTTGTGACCCTAGACAAGTCACTTGGCTTCTATTTGCTTCCATTTCCTCAACTCTAAGATGGCGATGATAACAGCCCCTACCTCACAAAGTTGTTGAGAGGATCAAATGAGATGATTTTGTGGAGTGCCTTGAACAGTGATTGGCATGTAGTAGGTGCTTAATTCTTGTTCTCTTCCCCCTTAACCTCTTCATGCTCTGGGCAACTGTTTAAGACTATATTTTGGAGCAAGTGCCTGCCTGTGTGCATTGGTGGAGGGAGGGTTCCTCACTGGGAGTTCTCTACATGGATGAAATAATAGATCCTTATCCCATTCTCTCCTCCCCCTTCTCATTTCTACCTTACTTTACAATGGAAAGAACAAAAGATTAGGCGCCAAAAGACTGCATATAGTCCTTGTTGCCCGTACTGCTAGATAGGTAACATCAGCAGGTCACTCTTAGACTCATTTTCCTGGTCTATAAGATGATATTTCATGGCATATTTGTGAGGATCAAAGATAATGTTTATGAGTTAAAAAAAAACTTACTAAGCAGTACACAAGTGTAAACTACTATCATAATGATTATTTCAAGAGCTAGGGAAAATGCCAAATATACTTCCTCCAGGGCTTGCAGGTGCATGAAATTATACCATTAGAGATTCTTTCCTTTGTATTAGGAATAGAAAGGTTGTTAAAATGCAAATACACCCAGGAGGGGTAACACTTTAAAAACTGTCAGACATCTATAGCCAAATGCCAGTGGAGTTATTAGATCCTTTCCAGAGAATATTTTTTGTTAGGGATGAGGGTGGACTCAGCCTGAGAGCACTGGGAAGGAGTCTAGAGGAATGCTAGAAAGGAGAAATGGATGATGAGTTCTGGAGGCAGATCATATTGCAGTGGTGGGGTATTTCACC
>CM053585.1:463575980-463614881 GCA_028646515.1 Pseudochirops corinnae
TCTCTCTCCTGAAAGCTAAGCAACTGAGAAAACTCTTGATTTGATAGGGTGATAATTTAATTTAATTTTTCAAAATATGGTGGATAGAAAGAGGGGAACTGATATCCTATATCTAATTCAAACTGGGAAAGAGAAACTGGTTGTTGAGGTAAAAATGAATGGGACCTTAGTAGGAAGTAAGTGTTCTATTTTAAAGCTCATGATGAATAAGGAGAGGAAGTCTTGGTGCCTAGACCCTGGGATAACTGATTTTAAAGCATGTAGAGAAATGATAGATAGGAGTCTAGCATTTAAAATTCTTCAGGGCCAGTTGGCTCAAGAAGATTGGAAAACCCTCAAGTACACAATTCTTATGATGCAAATGAAAATAATTTTGTTGAAGAAGGAAAGGGCAATCTCTATTTAAAAAGACTGATGTGGCTACATGGGGGATTCACTGACCAAGTCAGATATTAAAAGGACCAGTTAAGATGATGGAATCAAGGACAGGTAGCTGAGGATGAATACAAGAGAATAAAGTCCTATAAGAATAGTGTTAGCAGGGAGAAATCCATCAATCAATTAACAAACACTGATGAAACACCTACTATGTGCCAAGTACTGGTCCAGGCTTTGAGCATTTACAGACAAATGTCCTCAGGGAGTTTGCAATATTTTGGGGAGACATATCTCAGTAGATCCAAAATACATACAAAGTGAATACAAGGCAATTTGGGTAGGAAAGGAGGGTTCTAACACCTGCGGGGTGGAAATGAGAGAAGGTTTTACAGGATCAGGTGGCACTTGAGTCCATTCTAGGCTCATACAATGTACATTGTCCATTCATTAGGAAGCAGTACTTTCTAGGCTTGAGGGACAGCTTGAGAAAGGCAAGGAGAAAGGCTTGAGTGTTGTGTGTAAGGCATAGTAAGCAGGCCAATTTGGCTGGAATATAGATTGTCTGGCGGGGAGTAATGTGTAATAAGTCTGGAAGATAGGCTGGAGCTAGATCATGAAGGGTATTAAATGCCAAACAGAGTGAGCTGAGACTTTTGCTGAATGTTAAGGAGAACGGCGGCAAAGCAGAGTAGATAAAAGGCTGGCTTCAAAATTGGGAAGATGTGTGTTTGATTTCTGTCTCTGATATGTACTAGCTATCTATATGGCCTCTTAGTATCCCAAATTACTCATTAAGACTGAAAGTTACTGAGGAGTTGCAGATCTTTATTCATGGAGAGAATTTCCATGCAGGGAATTCTTTCTAGATGAAATCACTTAGCTCAGTCCCTGGCACAGGGTAGGTGTTTAATATATGTTTTTTGACTGCCTGATTGACACATCCTAGGTCCAGACCAAAAAAAAAAAAATGAGGGGTGGTGGTAGAATAAAACAGAAAGGGAAGTTACTCTGAGGGCAAGAGAAGGTGCGAGAAAGGCTGTCCCATAGGTTGGGACAAAGGCAACAATGATAATGCATCCTAAAGATGAGGTAGAATTATTTGGACAGTTCTATTAGAAATATGTTTTCTTCTCTTTTTATAATCCCCCTCATTAAATCACTTTTCAAGTTCTCTGGTTTGCACCCCACACAGTACCTCTCCCCTCCATTGACTCCTATCCAGTCAATTTGCTCCCACTGTAATTTAAGCTTTTATCTTCGCTCACCTGGGCTATTGTAGTGGTTTCCCAAGTGATCTTCCAGTTTCAAGTCTTGTTGGACTCTCCTTTATACCACTGCCAACATAGTCATGCTAATTTACACATCTGACAACATCATATGCATGCTAAAAAAATCTTGGAGAGATCCCATTAATTGTGCCACTTAACTGTCCATTTTTTTAAAAAAAGGCATTTGTTTCAATACCACAAAATGTTTCAAAGCTGTCCTGCAAAAAGGTATATATCCTGGACGTGTGTTAAATCATACATGATTTTTTTTAATAAATGTGTTCACAATGGTAGCTTAATTCAGCAATTCTTTGATGATTAATAGAAAGCAAAGCATAAAGTAAACATATGTTTGCTGCTGTAATAGAGGACACCCAAGGTAGAGGCAAAAGGGAAGTCATTCCCCATGGATGGTAAGCGTGTCCCTTTTTAATGATAATATCAAGTAGATTTTGTTAAGTCCCAGACATCTACAGAGCCACCCCAATGAGATCTACAATCACTCAATGTCTTAATAATCTACAGAAGAAAAAAAAAGCAGCAACAACAACAAATAAAGAGGAATGCCTCTTGTCTAGGCTAATGGCCTTCAGTAGGTTGGGAAGCCCATTGAGTTAATCCATCAGCATATAAAATTTGGACAGGCACTTCAGATGAACAATGAGCTAGCCCCAGAAGTAAGTAGGAGGAAAAGTAGGTTGGATTGCCTTTTAGGAAATTTTGTAGCAACTTTAAATGTTGCTAAGCTGCACCTAGACACAAAATTCCAATCATTTTTTTCCTCCTTAACACTAGTGTTCTGGCGACACTATATAGCGGAGATTTATGGAACACCACAATCCCACTTGAGTTAAACTTTGTGGGACCCAAAGAGCAATAGAGAAAAGTATTGTATGTCTAAGTTAGCTGTAGCATATTACCAATGATGACTAGCATACAAGGACTATATAATTTCATCTAGGAAATGGTTGGAACTTGATTAGATGGTTGGAAAGGGGAATGGGATGGTCCTATATTAAGAGTGAGGTATAAAAGATGGACAACCAAAGTGCTACCAGAATTCCTAAGGATTGCCCACAACATGTTAAAAGGCCTTGAGCAAAACTATTGGTGATTTGGATAGATTTCCTGTGGGGCATTTGTAGGAAGATATAGATGAGAATCATTCAGGATGAGAAGGCATGAATATTTTCTGATCTGGAGAGTCATCCTACATTAATGAGATCAAGGATCTATTGACGTATGAATATAGAATAAAAGCTGACTTCAAATCCAGAAGACATGAGTTCAAGTGCCTCCTCTGTCATTTGCTGGCTATGTGACCGTAGTCATGTTTCTTACTTTCTGAGTGCCCAAGGACCAAGATGGCGTTGACCTATTCTGGTAGAAGGAGTTTCCTACAGCAATTAAATTACAAGTCCAGTTCCCATCCTTATGTGTTTTTTAAGCCTTAAAATGCTAAAATAAATTTCAGTTATTATGATCATTTGTTGAATTTAATTACTCAAATAATATTTTACTTACATCCCTCCTACTAAGAGAATGACACTTAGATTGGGAAGTACTGAACTAAAATGAAAGTCAGGATTGTAAGATCATAGAATTTAGAGCTCAAAGGGACATTCTTGTTATTGCTGTTAAGTCATGTCCAACTTCTTGTGACCCCATTTGGGGTTTTCTTGGCAAAGATACTGGAGTAGTTTGTCATTTCCTTCTCCTGTTCATTTTACAGATGAGGAAATTGAGGTCAAGTGACTTGCCCAGGGTCACACAGCTAGTAAGTGTCTGAGGCTAAATTTGAGCTCAAGTCTTCCTGACTTGACTTGGCACTCTATCCACTGTGCCACCTAACTGCCCTGGAAGGGGCATTAGAGGCCACCTAATCTAATTTATGGGTAGATAGGTGGTGAAAGAACACTGGCCCTGAAGTCAGGAAGACGCATCTTCCTGAGTTCAAATCCGGCTTCAGACACTTACTAGCTCTGTGACCCTGGGCAAGTCACTTAACCCTATGTGTGTCAGTTTCCTCACTGTAAAATGAGCTAGAGAAGGAAATAGCAAACCACTCTAGTATTTTGGCCAAGAAAACTCCAAATGGGGTCACAAAGAGTCAGATAAGACTGAAAACAATTGAGCAAGAAAAATAACAAAGGAGTAGAGGGTGGTGAAGGAGGAGGAAGAGAATTTGGATCTGAAAATAAGATAAAATTGAATTAAAAAACCTGAAGTCTATGCAAAATAAAGTGGAAAAAGGACAGCACACTTAATTACCTTTATTAAGTGTAAGTCATGAGGCCAGTAGAAACTACATCACGGTGTACTAAAAAAAACCTTGAAATGTCATTTCTGAGCTGCTCCTGGAAATGTTATGCATAATTGGAGATGTGCCACAGGACTGAAGATGGGCAAATGGGGAGAAGGTAGATTCTGCAAACCATGGACAAATAAGCTTGATTTTGGCCCGTGGTGAAATTCTAGCTTGTATTATTAAAGGGATGGCTCACGGGCATTTAGAAAGGGAAGAGGGGATCACTATGTATGAGTCAGCACAACTTCATTAAAAACAGGCCATTCTTCCCTTTTTTTGACAGAGTTATTAGACTGGTAGATCAGAGGAATGGTGTAGACCAGAGGTGTCACCATGTGGCCTATATGTGGCCTAACATGCTCAACTGCAGTGGAACCAAACTAAAATGTAATTGAGGAAATATTTAACAAAATAAATAAAAATACAATAAAACATCGATAACCCTACATTTTAAAACACAGTCAATATGTGGTCCACGGGGATACTTATATATGGATTAATGGCCCCCAATTCCATTTGAGTTTGTCACCACTGATGTAGACATAATGTATCTGGATATTAATAGCACATTTGGTAAAACTTTTCATGCTATCTTTGTAGAAGAGATAGCGAAATGTGATATAGAGGATAGTACAATTATGTACATTTCAAAATGATTAAATGATAGAACTCGATGGGTAATGAGTAACAGATTCAAGTTGCATAGAGAGAGGCCTCTGGATTGGTTCAGGACTATATCCTTGGTCCTATGAAATTGATTTTTTAAAAAAAAATCAATGATTGAATGAAGATATAGATGTCCTCATCAAATTTGCAAGTGACATCAATTTGGAAGGAATAGCTACCACGCTGTGTGATACAGTTGAGACTTCAGAAAATTGCTTTAGAACAATAGGCCAAATCTTAGAAGATGAAATTAAATAAGAATAAATGTAAGGTGCTATGCTGGGGTTAAACCAAAACAAAACAAAACACCATAGACTTCACAAATAGAGGAGAGTGAGATGTTGTAAAGCAACAGTGTCTGACTCATTACAAGTCAACCATGAGATATGGCAGTAGGTAAGCACGTCCACTAAGAAATAATCATGAAAACTTCATGGTTCTTTTCAGACCTAATGATAGGTAGCATGGTGTAGTGGATAGAGAGCAAGCTTTGAAGGTGGGAGTTTACAAGACAAAAATGAAAAGTCCCTGCTTTTAAGAAGCTTACATTCTACCAGGTAGGGGGAGAAGAGGAAGGGATTGCAACATGTATATGGAGAAGTATGTACAAATTGGACATTTGTGGGACTTATGCAATTGTATCCTCTCTACCAGCATCATCTTAACTGTGATGTTATGTCTCATTCTTGACAGAGAGCAAAATAATCTCAAACTTGAGGTTTTAGGATTCCCCCAAATGACAGTATGTACTCCACTTTCTCTCACCTGAGATTGCCTTCTGTTGAATCTTTTCATCTGATTTTCCTTTTTCTGTGTTCATAGAGAATTCTTAAAAGGTATAACCAGATAGTTTGAGATTCCTAGGAAGGAAAGAAATAAGTGCCTACTATGTACCTGGCACTGTGCTAAGTGCTTTTTTATAAAGATGACCTCCTTTAGCCTTCACAACAACCCTGGGTGATAGGTACTATTATCACCCCCATTTTACAGATAAGAAAACTGAAGCAGAAAACAGTTCAGTGACTTACACAGAGTCACACAGCTAGGAAATATCCAAGGCCATAATTGAACTCAATTCTTCCTTACTCCATCCCCAGTGCTCTTATCCATTAGGTCACTTAACTACCTCCTAGGAAGATAGTAGGAGCCAGTACAGGTTCATGGAGAATAAATCATATCAAATTAATCTTATTACTTTGTTCTGAAAGAATTACTCTGCTGGTAGTGCAAAAGTAAAGCCATAGGTATGGTGTATATATCTGGATTTTAATAAGGTGGCTGACAGATTATTTCATAATAAATTAGATATAAAATAGAGAAATATAAGCTGAATGACAGGGCTAACTAGATGGGTTTGTGGGTGGTTGAATTTGTCGAGTGTTGATTAATAGATCAATAGAAACTCAAAGGGAAATTGCTAACAGCACAACGTGGGTCTCTACTCTTTATCCTCTCCTGTCCCACATTGTTCTCAGTTACTTGGATGAAGGCACAGAGGGGATGTTTCTTTAATTTGCAGATGACAGAAAGCAAGGAGGGAGAGCTAACATGTTGGATGATAGAATGAGCTTCCCTAACGATCTCAATGAGCCGAAATGATGGCCAAGATGAATGGGATGAAATTCACCAGTGATAAATGTAAAGTCCCACACATCATTTCAAAACATCAATTGCATAGGTCCAGGATGGGGGAGAACTGACTTAATAGCAACTCATATGACAAGAGCCCAGGGATTTTAGTTAATTGCAAGCTCAATATGACCTGGCAGTGTGATATAGCTGTCAGAAAAGCTCAGGTAATTGTGAGATTGCATTATCAGAAGTTTAAGGATCAGAAAAAGAAATGAGCTAATACTCTGTCTATACTCTGCATGGGTCAGAGCACACCTAGAGAGTTGGGCCACAATTTAACAGGGATATTAACAACTAGAACCCATTCAGGCAAGGGTGACCAGGATGGGGAGAGAGCTTGAAATCATGTCACATGGGGAGTAGTTGAGGAATATTTGGTATGAGCAGTAGGACTTGGGAGGACATGCTAGCTGCATTCAGATATTTAAGAGGCTACCATGTGGAGGGCTTAGATTTCTTCCATTGTTGCTTCAGAGAGAAGGAACGGGACCAAGGCATGGAAGCCAAAGGGAGGCAGATTTTGTTTTACTATAAGGTAAAACTTCACAATAGTTAGAAGTGTCCAACAACATAATGGTCTGCCTGGTGAGGCATTGTTTAAGATAATCACTGTTTGGAAAAGCTGCATAGACAATTTCTGCATCAGGTAGAAACAGATTGGGTCTTACAGTTCTTTTCTACTATCAGATTCTTTGAGTCTATGATTCTTTTTTTTTTTTTGCCAAAGAGACAATAAATTGGGAGGCCCCATGTTTTGTTGCAATAGGAGATGAGGGCAAACACTTAAATATCTCCTAGGCTGTTACTAGGAGCTACTACAGGTTCATGGAGAATAAATCATATCAAATTAATCTTATTCTTTTTTTCAAAAGAATTACTCTGCTGGTAATGCAAAAGTAATGCCACAGGTATAGTATATACACCTGGATTTTAACAAGATGACTTACAAATTATTTCATAATATATTAGATATGAAATAGAGAAATATAAGCTGAATGACACAGTTAGTAAAAGCTGGTGAACTTCTTTTGCCTTAAAAACACATCATTGAACTCTGTGTATTGACTGATTCCATCCATACATCCTGGGAGCTACATTATCTTCATGAGGACAACTACCATTCACTCCAAGAGGGCTTTTAACATCAGGTAGAATGATCGCAGAGAAAAATGTCCTAATGGGATTTTAATCTCTGCAAGGAAACAGTGGTTCAGGGAGTGACATTCTGTTTGAATGAAGGAGGTGGGAGAAGAGAGGTGTGTCTTGTTTTGGTGCTGTCTTGTAATTCAGAAAGTCCCGAAATCTCAGAGTTGGAAGATCCTTCATAGTTCATCCAGCTGAACCCATACCTGAACAGGAATTCCTGCTATGTCATCCTCTCAAATTCTCAACCAACTTCTGTTTGAAGATCTCTAGTAAAGGGTAAAAGTAAAGAACCCATTTTATATATATAAGATATACATATACTCATGCACATATGCTTATGTGTGCATGAGTATATGCATAATTATGTGTGAATATACATATATACACATATATGTGTGTGTGTGCATGTATGTATATATATGTATTTCTGTGTAATGGGGTCTGTTGCATGCTCAGAGTGGCTCAGATGGCATTCCCACATGAAGAACATTAAAGATAAGGTGATGTCTCTCCTTTTAGAAGACTCTAGGGAGCTGCTTCTGGGAGAATCATGGCAATTGGGAAGGGAAATGATTTAGTAAGACAGACTATGGAGTGTGTGTAGATATTTTCTAACTGGTTACTCTCAGGTGACCATGGGTGAAGAGAAGGCTCTTTGATTGGCTGTGGAGGTATTCGAAAAGGGCTGTCAGCTTCAGTTACTGGCTCTCTGCCTGTATGTGTATGTGTGTGCACACACATGCACACATACATATATACATATATACATATACATACATACATACACATACATACATACACACACACATATATGTACATATGTATGTATATATAGGCAGCTAGGTGGCATAGTAGATGGAGCACGAGGCCTAGAGTCAAGAAGACATGGGTTGAATCCAGCCTCAGACAGTTACTTACTTGTGTGACTCAGGGAGTCACTTAAGCTCTGTTTGCCATAGTTTCCTTAACTGTAAAGTGGGGAATAATAATAGCTCCTGGGTTGTTGGGAGGATTCAATGAGATGTTGTTGATTAGTCATGTCTGACTCTTCATGATCTCATTTGGGATTCCCTTGGCAAAGATACTGGAGCAGTTTGCTATTTTCTTCTCCAGCTCATTTTACAGATGAGGAAACTGAGGCAAACAGGGTTAAGGGACTTGCCCAGGGTCACACAGCTAGTAGGTATCTGAGACTGGATTTCAATTCAGGCCCTCCTGACTTCAGGGCTGGCATTCTATCCACTGCGCCACCTAGTTGCCCTTTCAAATAAGACAGACAGATATACTAGTCAAGGACTCCATGCTCTTTAGCATTTTTATCAATGACTTGAATAGATATTATCCTCATCAGTTTGCAACTGACACAAAACTGGGAAAGCTAGCTAACGCAGCAGATGACAGAGTCAGAATCAAACAAAACCTTGACAGGCTAGAGCAATAGGCTGAATCTAATAAGGTGAAATTCAAAAAGCCTACATGCAAAGTCTTACATTCAAGTTAAAGAAAGTCAGCCATTCAAATACGGGATGGGGGAAGCATAATTAGATAGGAATTTATCTGGTGCGACTAGTCCACCTTCCTTCACATTTTTATTATTATTAATTCCCTTGCTATTCTTGGACCTTTTGTTCTTCCAAAAGAACTTTGTTATTTTTTTCTAGCTCTACAAAATAATTTTTTGGTAGTTTGCTATAGCATTGAGTAAGTAAATTAATTTAGGCAGGAATTTATCTGAAAAAAATCCAGGTGATTTTAGTGTAACTGCAAACTCAGTATGAACCAGTCCATCAAACATGGATCTCCCAACACTAATGGGATGTTGAGATGCATTAAGAGAGACCTCACTTCTAGGAATAGGGAGGTGACAGAGCATTGCCCTGGCTAGTAGACTGCCCACATCAGAGCTCATTTGGAATATTGACTTTAGTTCTGGGCACCACATTTCAGGACACTGATGTGCTGGATAGCATCAAGAGGAAGGTCACTAGAATTGGGAAGGGCTTTGAATGCATGCCAAATGAGGACTGAATGAAAAACTAGGGATGGTCAACTATATAAGAGAAGATGCAAGGGACACAACAGGTATCTTCAAGGAGCTGAAGGGCTGTCTGGTAAAAGAGGGATTAGTCTTCATAGAATGATCGACCTAATGTTGGAAGGAACCTCAGAGGCTCTTATGGTCCAACTCCCTCATTCTATAGACAAGGAAACTGAAGCCCTGAGGACTTAGGCAACAAGTTCTTGGTGACCTTGGGAACAAGGTTACACATATAAGACATGGGAGAGCTGGGGTTGAACTCAAGTCCAAAGATGCCAACTTCAGTCCTCTAAGTTCAGTGCTCTTTCCACTCCACTTGACAAAACAGAGAACTGAGCAATCAAACACTGGGAGGGAAATCAGACAAATATTTATCAGAATACATTTATTAAGTGCCTGTTGTATGCTGAGTACTATATAGATGATGAATATACAAATACAAAAGTGAGGTTATTCTTGCTGTGGTGGAGATCACATATTACTGAACAACTAGAATACAGCGTGCTTAATTTTATTTTATTTTTTATTTATTGAATAATATTTTATTTTTCCCAATTACATATAAAAACTATTTTTAACATTTGTTTTTGAAAAAGACTTTGAGTTTCAAATCCCTTCCCTCCCTTTCTCCCTTTGCCCCTCCCTGAGATGGTAAGGAATTTGACATAGGTTATACATGTGCAATCATGCAAAACATATTTTCATATTAGTCATATTGTGAAAGTAAGTAGACCAAAAAAACCCCAGGAAAAAATATAGCAAAAAAAAGTATGCTTCAATCTGCTTTCAGACTCTATCAGTTTTTTTTTTCTTCTGGAGGTGGATAGCATTGGTAGTATACTTTAGAAGGTAAACAGATTGTTCAGACATAATAGGGACATTATGGATAAAAATATGAGCATTTTTCCCCAAATAACCCTCTTACTATCCCCTGCTTTGGGAAAACATTAACTAGGACAGTGGTTCCCAGATGATTTGATCACCCTCACCTCTAGCAGTAAAAGCATTCCCAAAATAAGTATACTTATTCATTTTAAATTATATACATGTACTACCATAGTAATGTTATATATAGTATGAGACATGCACAAAAAATTAAAAAGAATGAAATAAACATTAAACATGAAATAAACATTAAAATATTTTAATTTTGTTTTTCCTTCCACTAAAAGAAGAGTGACAGCCAGAAAATAAACATTTATTAAGTCCCTACTATGGGTCAGGCAGTGTGCTAAGCCCCTGGGCATACAAAGAATGGTCAAAGACAGTCCCTGTTCTTAAGGAGCTCCCAGACTAATGGAAGTGATTGCATAGGCTTCAATATTTTAAAAAACTGATTCCCTTCCCCCACCCCCAAAATCCCTCTGTGTTCTGTCATTTCTCTATTTTGTCAAGCAATTTAAGACTTGATACCGAAACCTTAGGTATGTTCTGGAGGAGGAGGACTTGAAAAGACTAATTGTTTGCTAGCAACTAATTATTCAGTTAATTTGATTAATGTAGCTAGTCAAGTAGGTAAATTTAGGATTGGGGGGCACTTTTTAATAAAAGAACAACAATACAACAATGAAATACCAGGGTTTAAGTCAGTGATCATAATAACCATTCAGTAGGAGCCATGTTTCTCTGTGTGTGAATATTCATCATTGTTGTTGGGTTGTTTCAGCTGTATCTGACTCTGTGACCTCATTTGGGGTTTTGCTGGCAAAGATTCTGGAGTGGTTTGCCATTTCCTTCTCCAGCTCATTTTACAAATGAGGAAACTGAGGCAAACAGGATTAAGTGACAGTGAGTAAGTGTCCGAGGTCAGATTTGAACTCATGAAGATGAGTCTTCCTGATTCTAAGCCCAGTGCTCTATCCATTGTGCAACATGGCTGCCCCAGGTAGTCACCATACATCATGCAAAAACGACAGGCAAAAAAGTGAATTGTCTCATATTTCAATAAGTTTTCAATATAAATCCATGCATCCTCTATGTTGTTCTGCTTAATGGATCACATCATTCCTTACACTTCTTATTCCTGTTGGTCAATTTTAGTTAGATATTTTATAGGAGTGGGAAATAGGAAGAAGACCAGTTTGGCTGGAGTCTGGAGTACACAAAAGGGGGTAATGTACAAAAAGGATAGGGCTGAGTTGTGAAGGACTTCATGTTTTTGTATTTGGGCTAAGATTCAGTAGGGAGCCATAGTTTATCAAGTAGGGGTTGGCATGGTCAGACCTGCAGTTAAGGAAAATCGCTTCAATAACTGAAAGGATTGCCTGGAGTGGAGAGAGCCCAATCAGGAGGCCATTCCAATATTCCAACTGATGAGGGCCTGACCTAGGGTGGTGTGTTTGTGAATGGAGAGAAGGGGCAGGATATAGGAGCTGTCATGGAGACAAGATCTGGAAACTGTTTCATTCTGTGGGATGAGTAAAAGGGTGTGAAGGATTCATCCAAGTTGAGAACCTCAAAGAGTACAATGATGGTGTTCCCCTCCATTGAAACAGGAAAGGAGGGAAAGCAGAGATTTGGGGGAAGGGGAAAATAGCATCATTTGATCTTTGATGCCAATCCCAATCTTTCTTTGCCCACTCATTTTGTGACTTTCACTATACCCCACCCAAAATGGAAAGAGATGGAACAGGGCTCTTATTCACCAGGTGTTACCTTGGGGAATACAAAATACCTGAAGGTTACCTTCTACAACCATGAAACAATTGAGGGTAGGGGTGAGTATTCTGGAGGAGGGAGATGATATCTTCCTGATGGCACCTGTGTAACTGCATCGCCTTCCTGGGTTTCATTAAAGCCGTTGTTGTTCACCCTGCCTTCTCAAAGAGGACCAATGACATCATGAGGGTGATGTCTTGGCTTGTGAGTGACTTGGGTTTAAATGAGACAGGAAGGTGCAAGGTCACCAGCCTCACTCTCTTCTCCAGAGTCATTGGAGTCCAGCAGCAGGACAAAAGTCAAGATGCAGTGGGTGACCTAGGTCCTTTTAAACTAAGATTTTTCTTGGGTTCCAGTGGGTTTCACTTAGGTTATAACTTGTCCCCACAGAAAAGAGCCAGCAGCCTGAAGGTAAACAGTTGTAAAAGTTGTAAAGATACAGATTTAGATTTGATGGCAGGAAAGAGCTTCTTAACAATAAAAGCTTCCCGAAGTAGAATGGGCTGCCCCTGGAGGTAGTGGATTCCTCCTCATTGGAGGTCTTCAGGCAGAAGTTGGATGGTCCCTTGTCAAGAATTTATAGTGGGAATTCCTTTTGGGTATAGATTGGACTAAATGGCCATTGAGACCTGTTCTAATTCTCAAATTCCATGATCCTTTGATACATATTTATATCATAGATAAAATATGTATATTTATGTATATATAGTATATATTATGATATAATAAATGTAATTTATATATTATATTATTTAATATATATGTACATTTACATATCATATACACATTTACATGTATATCTCTGCAACTTTCGTACATTCTTCTTAATTCTGGATTTTGTAAAATAGGTCTAATTCCCCTTCCATGTGAGAGAAGGGGTGCCATATTTATATGTGAGTTGAAGATGTATTTGTGAGTGTGTGTGTGTGTTGAGGGCAGTGGGCAGTGCCATTCAGGGATTCCATTGATATCTTGGTAGTTCATAGATCCAGAACTGGGAGGAACCTTAGAGATTCCTTAGCCCAACCTCATCAGTGTACTGAAGAGGAAATGGAGGCTCAGGATGTTTAGACAAGCCTGGTATCACAGAGAATGTCATTGTCAGATGGAGAATTTGAATCCATGACATCTGACTCTAGGTCCAGCCCTCTAGGTCCCCTGTATCATTGTTCTCTCCAGAGTCAGTTAAATATCCCTTTTGTTCTAGCAACTTTTCTATATTTTCTATTAGTTTACCTAGCTCTAGGTAAACTGGTGAAAGGGGCAGAGTTGCCACCACTGTCCAGTTTTACCATTTTGTCTCCGAGTTGTGTATTACCACCCCCTTGCTCCCCATCCCCTACATACATGTTGTGTCCTTCTCTTTGGTCTGCCCTCTTCTCCCTCTCCCCTCAATAACCCCAAACCTTTCTAACTTCTGGAACATTGGAATCTTGGCCAACTGGTATCTCATTCTCCCAGGACTAGATTTCTAGAGGCTTGCTAATCTGATAAACTAATCCAGGATAAAGTGTTAGTGGTTATCCCTTCCAGATAAAATATACTCATGTAGAGGTGGCCTTTTGGAGAAAATGCCTTAAATGCAACGGAATGAGTCACTGTAATGGCGGATCTCTGAGGCATTCTGGAAGTTCAGTGGATGAGTGGTCCTCTTGGAATTCCTCAAAACATAACACATAGAAAGGAAACAAACATAGATTAAGCACCTACTATGTGTAAATATTGTCTCCTTTGCTCCTCACAACCACCCTGGGATATAGATGTCATTATTATCCCCATTTTACAGTTGAGGAAACTGAGGCATATTAAAACTGCATGGCATTCTATGCAATGGCAAGGGAATAAGTATTTATAGAGGGTTTGCTATCAAGGAAACTGAGGTTACATGACTTGCTGCTGGTCACACAGCTAGTAAATGTCTGAGTGTGGATGTGATCTCAGGTCTTTGTGACTCTAGGCCCAGTGCTCTGTCCATTGTGACAGTCCTCTGGTGAGGTGGAGTCTCTCCTGGGAGTTTGTAGGGCTCCCCTAGTGACCTTTGCTTGCTGTGACCAGGCTCCCAGCACCTTTTGCCCAGTTTCCTAAAGGACTTGCTCTGTAGTACGACAGGATCTGCTTCCTGACTTCATCGGTGTGGTCTTAGACAAGTTGCTTCTTTCTAGATGCCTTGGTTTCCTCATCTGTCCCATTGGGAAAAGCACCTCTTTCATTTCTTAAAAGGAAGTGCTGTGATAAGTTAAGGTTTGGCTGCTAGAGAAGAGGCAACCCTAAGGCTGTGGTTTTTAAATGACTCCCCAGTGTAGACTGCTAAACCAGAGTAGCTAGTGAGCTCAGTGGTGTGTACACCAGGCCGGAGAGTGAGCTAAGCCCAATCTTCCTCTTTTCTTTCTGATTTTCCTCTGTCCTGATGGAATTCACATTAGCTTCCCTTTGCTTCTCATTCCTTAGGACAGTCATTTAGCTGGCTGCATCTGTTTCCTCAGGAACTCGGAGAGAATGAACTCCCTGTCACTGATAGCCCCATTTAGAAGAAGGGGCTGCTTAGTGATTGGTTCCCCCTCCCATGGTTGGGCCTCATCTCCTTAATGGATCCTAATTACCTCTGTCCCCACCCTGTCACTCTGCCTCTAGGGCCCCTGGGTTAGGATGATGGATGAGGCAAGAGAAAGAAGACAACCAGCTGGGGCAGGAAGAAGTTCCCTTCTCTCCCTACTTGACAAGTGATGCACAGCTGTGATGAGGACTCTAGGGCAAGAATCAAGATTCCTGAGGATGGGAAAGAACTGCCAGTGGATCAGAGGGTGCTCCTCCTGCCCCCCCTCAAATCTTGTGCAAGTTTGGTGCAGGCTTGTGAGGGTGGGAGGCAGCAACAGTTCCTTACAGTTTTTGATTTGGTCCAGGTTGGGAGAGAGGAGGATTCTTTATGTACAGCTACATTTTCCTTGGTCACGGAAGAAGTCATTATTTGGTGTAAAGGCTCAAAAACTGGATTTAGAATTTCAAAGGTCTATGTTTGAATTCCACCCTAGACACTCACTAGTTGTGTGATTCTGGGCAAGTAACATAATCTCATTGATCCTCAATTTCCACCTTTATAAAAACGGGAACAATAATAATGCTTACCTCACAGGGTTGTTGTCAGGTCTCAAATCTGTCTACCTGTCTGTCTGTCTGTGTATCTATCTATCTATCTATCTATCTATCTATCTATCTATCTATCTATCTAATGTATACATGTAAAGTGCTTTCAAACTTTAGAGCACTTATAGGATGGAGGGAAGAAGAGTGAGAAAATTGAGATGAGTGAGGAAAGCAGTGCATAGAGTGCAGCTAAGTCAGATTAACCTGACCGCATCACTCCCCTACTCAAGAAACTCCATTGACTCCTCCATTGTTACCTTCAGTATCCGATAGAACATCTATTTGGCATTGAAAGACTTTTTTAACTTGGTTTGCTCACCTTCACAGTCTTCTTACACCTTATACCCCCAAATGTACTCTGGCATCCATCAAAATTGACCTTTCTGCTGTTCCTCAAACATAATACTCCATCTCTTGACTCTGGGCATTTTCTCTGGCAATCCCATGTCTGGATGCTCTACCTCCTCATCTCATCCTCTTGGCTTTCTCTAAGTCTCAGGCTAAAATCCCACCTCCTCCAGGAAGCCTTTCATGATTGCCCTTCAATGCTAATACCTTCCCTCTGTTGATTATTTCCAGCTTATCCCGTAATTTATCTCATTTGTCAATCATTGTGTGAGTGTTATCTACTCCATTATGCCAGGAGTTCTCTGAGAACAGGGACTATCTTTTCCCCAGTGCATACAATAGGAGCTTAACAATGTTTATTGGCTGCCTGGTTGATTAATGCTGGATGGATAAACAGAAGGTGCCTTTGCTGCAAGGATTGTGTCTGGTGAGACCAGGGAGTCAAGAAGGATGGTGTCTGTGTCCAGGAGCTCCAAGGCGGCAAGAGGCAGGCAGGAGAGCACTGCTCAGAGGCCAGCTTAGTATAGTACAAAGAACCTGGGGGACTAATCCTAAAATCAGAGATTGTTGTTGTCCAGTCATGTCAAACTCTTCGTAACCCCGTTTGGGGTTTTCTTGGCAGAGATACTGGAGTGGTTTGTCATTTCCTTCTTCAGTTAATTTTACAGATGAGGAAACTGGGGCTAACACAGTTAAGTGACTTGGCCAGAGTCACATAGCTATTAAGTGTCTGAGGCCAGATTTGAACTCAGGTCTTACTGACTTTAGAGGATCTTGTTTCAAATTTAGTCTCAGTGCTCATTGTGTGGGTAATACTGGGCAAGTCACTTAGTATCAATTTCTTCATCTGTAAAATGGGAAGTATTTAGACCAGATGTAGGCCTCCGAGGTCCCTTGAATCCCTGAATCTCACTACTGGTTCAATTAGCCAGGCCACAGAGAACGGGAAGAGCCCCAGCCATGGGTCAAGATGATTTGGAAGCTGTAAATTCCTCAAAGACTATGCCTATCTCATCTTGTCTCAATCAATCAATCAATAAACATTTATTAAGTCTTTACTCTATGTCAGGCATTGTGCTAAGCACTGGGGATGTGAAAAGAGGTAAAAGATGGACATACATATATGTCCTTGCCCTCAAGGAACTTACAATCTATAACCCCAGGCATTCCATCTACTACTGAAAAGCCATACTGTGAGCACTACATAAACCAAGTTCATTTCCTCTCATTTCTGTATAGCGGAGACAAGGTGGGTCAAGTGTCAGATTCAGAGTCAGCAAGATCTGAATTCAAATCTTACCTCTGACACTAGCTATATGACTACATGCTGGCCACGTCAACCTCTCTGAGCCTCTGTTTGCTCATCTGTGAACTGGGGACAGTAATACCCGTAATGTCTTCCTTATAGGGTTTTTGTGAGCCTAAAATGAATGAATAAAAAGATATGCACTTGTTTGCATCCCCAGCACTCAGAACAGATGAAGTATTTGTTTGATAAATACATCTTTATTCATGAATGAATTAATGAATGTATATATGTGTGTATCATATGTACGTGTGTGCTCACACATACACTCTATATTTTTAAAGAGTTTCTGCCCTCAAGGAGTTCATAATCTAACAGAAGACAATGCATATTTGGGTGACCAGAGAAGGGTGTTTTGTTTTGGGGTGGTAGAAGTGTGGCAGAGAAGGCAAAAACTGGGGGAGGCAGGCAGATAGTGAAGTGGTCTGGGTGCATGGATGGGTAGGACCAACCAGTAGAGAGAATAAACTCAGTGGGTTAGTTTGCACACACTTCGTCATCAGACAGCTGGGGTGGTTCCTAAAGAGAGGTCTTTCCAAAGGTGAATGGATTAACTTCCCCAGGGTCTTAAGAGTCCCATCTTCAGGTCCAGTGTGGGGAATACTGCTGGAATGGGGGTGGCCACAGACTGATGGTGAGGTGGCCTAGGTGGTGGATGGCTGGATGGATTCACATATATAGAGTGGGGGGTACAGTAGTTAGAGTGTCGGGTCTGAAGTCAGGAAGACTTGAGTTCAAATCCAGTTTTAGACACTTAATAGCTGTGTGACCCTGGGCAAGTCAATCCTCTTTATTTCAGTTTCTTCATCTATAAAGTGAGAAACATAATAGCACCTACCTCCCAGGGATGTTATGAGGATCAAATTAGATAACATTTGTTGTGTTTCACATAGTACTTGGCACATAATAGATATTACATAAATGTTAACTATTATTCTTGTTATTAAAAAGGAAACATTATGATTCAATGTAGCAACTCTTCATTCAAGCACATGCTACGTGTGCGAGGCACTGGCTGGCAGATTGTCCAGGGTATCATGTACTGAATGCCAGAAAATTCAGATCCTAAAGCCACAGCAGCTAGCGTTAATCTGGAAGTTAGCACACTGCCTCTTTTCCCCCAGGGAAAACAGGAGGGAGCTCATTAGGTTTTGTAGTCACATCTTTGCGCAATGTAAGGCTTGGAGAGAAATACAAGCACTTGTGCAGACCTAACACTCAGCCTAGCAGGGAAAGGCTAAGGGCCTCAAGGTCACTGTATCACTTAAAAATGGGATGTAAAATGATGCTTGCTCAAACCCTTCCTGCCTTAACCCAGAGATTACATGTCCTTCTTTGTGCCTTGGGCTATTCAGGTAGGAACTCCCCAAAGAGAGCCCATTTCCTGGAAATGGGAACAACTGGGCCTGAGTTTGGGGACTTTGTAAGTCAGGGCTTTTTTTCCGGCCTATCCCATGCTGGCCCAGTGGGGCTTTGAAGTCAGCTGCCTCAGTGAGGTCGGGCTCAGTCTGCACAAGGGCATGTCTCCCCTGAGATGAGAGGGAGAGGGGGAGTTTGCTTTCCTGCCTGCCTTCTTAGCTGAGAAGAAATAGCTAAGTGTTATTGATCTGGGGACCCAGGGGGAATATTTGCTAGGAGGGAGCTGGCACAAGCCCATCACTTAGCTGGTATTCATTATTCAGTGATGGAGAGGGAAGAATAGAAGGGCTGGCACCATGCCCTCTGTGCCTGGCCTCGGCACAACCGCATCGACCAGCGATCGAGCAGAGACACACATGGCAGGGGCAGGGGGAGGGAGGGGCAGTGGGAAGAGAGGGGTCAAGGACAGCTTATTCTCCTCAAAGAAGAAAGGGTGTCTAGGAGGATTTGAATTGTTAGGAAGAGGATTTGGGGCAGCCCTTTGCATTCACAGATAACCTTTGGCAGGAGAAGATGGCAGATTAGGATGACCAGATCAAATCTCTGATTCTGTGTCTGTCTCCCTTAGACGAAGTCCTTTTCCCTTTCTCCATGCCTCAGTTTCCTAATATGTCCAACTTTCCCGGAAAAGAACCTCTGGTCTATTTTTTAAAAAATGAGATGCATGATCAGGGTTTGGCTGTGATGGAAATGCTGCATCATTGCTGAGGACCAGGGTTCAGCATACTTAGGTCTCTCTCAGCTCTGCTAATAAGTCATTGTGAGCATGGACAAGTCACTTTCTGAGTAGGGTCTCAGCTTCCCCATTTCTCATATGATGGAGACTGTGGACTAGTTAATTACAAAAGTCCATTCCAGCTTGAACAGCCTCTGATTCTGTGACCTGAACTGCATTTGAACAATGGGCTAAACAGTACCAAGGTACCATGAATTCTGATGACTACCTTGCTCTGAGACCTTGCCTGAATTTGGGGTTATCTCCTTGAACAAATCTTTGGCCTCTAGCCCTTAATTCCCCTCTCTGTAGAAGGCTTATCTGGCCCCTTTTCAGTCCTGACAGTCATTCAGAGTTACGGTATTGACTTGCAAAGGACCCTTAACAAAGGGGAGTGTTGAGAAGCAGTGAACAAAGGGCCTTCACGGTAAAGAGAAATTTTGTAAGGGATTCCCCTTGCCCCCCAATGACCCCATCTCCTTTACAGTGTGTCTTGTGGTTGGGACAGAATTAGGGGAATGATCATAGTAACTGTAGATTTAAAGTTGGAAGGCCATCAAATTTAACTCCATTTTACAGATGAGGAAACTGATTTGCAGAGAGGTTAAAGAATTTATCCAGAGTCATATAACCAGTAAATATCAGAGGCGACTTTGGAACCTAGGCCTTTTTGACTCCAAGAACAGTTTCCAAACCTCTATGTTATGTTTGGTTTTATTTCCTTTTTCCTATTGTCCACTCCATTGGTTACAACCCTTCTATACAATCAGACTAATGTCCAGTGTGAAAGTATTTGCAGATTCTATACTTGACTGCATGCTGCCATGGGTGGGGGTGTGGGGAGAGGGAAGGGAGAAAACTTGAAACTCAAGGGACTCCGGAACTGAATCTTGTAAACTAAAAGTAAATAAACAAATCAATTTAATAAAAAAAATTTTAAAAATTTTAAAAATCGTCTATGTTAAGCAGGTTATCTTTCAAGACACCTGTACAACTGGAGTCAGGAAGACTTGTGTTCAAATCTGACCTCAGACAGTTACTAGCTGTGTGACACTTAACCCTGTTTGCCTCAGTTTCTTCATCTGTAAAATAAACTAGAGAAGTAAATGGTAAACCACTCTGGCATCTTTGCCAAGAATACCCCAAATGGAGTCATGAAGAGTTGTACACAACTTAAAAAATGACTGAACAACAATGCATTCACAAGGGATCCTTGGTCAGAGGCTACGTCTGGAACTGGAACTGTATTGGCCTCTGTGGGTAAGAGGCTTAAATGAAGTTCACTGGGAACACATGCTCTGGTGGGATATGGGTGTTTGGCAGTGATGGAAATACCATGTGATTGTTGAGTACTAGGGTTTGGCAAACCTGGGTCTCAGCTCTGCTAACAGGGCAAGTACAGACTTGGACAAATCTCTTTTCCTAGTGAGGGCTCAGTTTCTTCATCTCTCCTATGGAGGGTGGGAGGGGCGTGGATAACTGACCAGGGGATTGCAAGGGTCTCTAAATACTGCCCAACTTCCCCATTTATTGGTTCTTAACTCTTGGTGAAACCTTAAAGGGCATTTTAGCAACAGAACTTCATCCAACCTAACTGAGGCCCCTTAGTTTTTAGAGGACACCCCACTCCACCCTCACTCCTCTGAGAGGCACAGAGAAGGGCCCACTTACTTTTGCCCAATGCAGTAACAGAAAGCAATGCTCAGAGCAGGAAGACCCTGGAGTGAGTCTCTCTAGGCCTTCTGCCCCATGGTCTTTGTGTTCTCAGATATTCCTTGTGCTTTGTGTTCGATGTCAATGGTGATTGGGGCCCGGCAGGAACGCTTAACTTCTGGATATTGTGGGGGAGCTTTTGTACACGTAGAGTTTTAAATTTGTCAGAAAAATATTCAGGATTTGTAAGAACCATTTTTCTCCCATTGTCTCAGCTGGAGATTCTCTGGCCTCCAGCAGCTCAGAGCTGTTTGCTCCTGGTGCTTGAGCCTCCCTTCCCCACCTGACACCCAGTTACATTTCTATACATTGCCTGCGGCTCCAATTTTCGTCTTGAACCACCAGCTTCTTAAGCATGATTCTAGGTGACGGACTAATTGGTAGTGTCCTCATTACTGACAGCTGTCAGATGTTCAAAGGAACCTGACTTGTACTTGAAATGGACATGAGGGAGAGGTTGAAGAGGGGAGGAGAGGGAATGAATTTCTAGGGGGAAGTGTGGTCCAACTACCTTTCAGACCCCCTAAGGTCATCTCATTTAATATTCCTTTTGCCTTCTGATAGCTGTCTGTCAAACATCTTGCAAGCCTGAT
This sequence comes from Pseudochirops corinnae, assembly GCA_028646515.1. Lineage (NCBI taxonomy): Eukaryota > Metazoa > Chordata > Mammalia > Diprotodontia > Pseudocheiridae > Pseudochirops > Pseudochirops corinnae. Next base: position 463,597,310 of record CM053585.1, read on the forward strand.
CTCTCCAGTCAGGCTTTGGGCTGACTTTTCTTTCCTTTTGATGCTGCTCACATTCAATTCAACAGGCATTTATTAAACTCCTACTATGTTCAGAACACTGTACTCAGTGTTAGTGGAGATACAAAGTAAGACAACATGCTCACGAAGAGGTATGCTAATAAACATTTAACAACTAGCTCTCAAAATCAGAACAAAACAAAGATCACACTTTAAAATTTCATCTGCATCATATCAACACTTTTGTCATCAAAACAATAAATCAAGCACTAATTTGTAGTGTTTGATTTCTGAGATGTAAATGCTCACACTGGAAAATTTAACAACCAGCTCTGACAAGCCCACAGGAGCTGGTTCTGTCACAGTTCTGGTCTAATGAAACTCATAGTCTATTAAGAGATTCTTAAGTGATTGGATAGTTGTGTATTTACCTTTGTTCACATCCCTCTATGCACCCTTCAGGGAAAGCTTCCCACCTCTATTCCCTATACCTCTCATCTCTTCTCCTGTAGAACTTGATGACAAAGTGAAGGTCAGTCAGCATGATGTGGGGGGGGAAGAGTGGTGAATACTGAGTGGGAATACCTTGGTTCAAATCATGCCTCTACCATTTACTGCCTATGTGTCCTTGGGAAATTTACTTAACCTCCATGGGATTTAATTTCCTCATTTTTAAAATGAGGGGGTTAGATAATCTTGAAGGTCCCTCCATGCATAAAATCCAAGATCCAAAGTAGTATTACCCCTTGTACATAGTAAACATTTCATAATAGCTTATTGATCAGTTGTTTTCTTTAAGAGTGATTGAAATATTCTGTAGGCTCTGCCAGCTGAAAATGGCAAAGTGCTGGTCTTTTATAAGCATACTTCTCTCCTTTGGAGACCAGGGGAAACAGAGGCACTCCTCTGATCATCTGAGGGGCTGATGGCAGCATCAAGAGGAGAGCATTGTTTAAGAGATACCCTCATCTACCCAGCAGAGTGGTTGAAGTTTCTGAGTTAATGTGTCCCTCTGCTGCTCTTGGCTGCTGGTATGTCTAGTCCTTTCCTGATGATTCACATTATCATTCATATTAACCCTTTCCTTAAGGGCCCTGCTAGCCTCTGGTTTCCCTTTGTCTGTTCCATCTGTGAGTCTCCCTGCTATCTGAGCCTGTGGCAGATGGCCCAGTTGAGGTGACCCAGGAAGGTAGAGGAGAAGGCATGAGCTTTATTTAACATGCGGGGAAGCAAGGAGAAGGATTACATGGATTTAAGATTCAACAAAAGGTGAGGGTTAAATTGACATTTTGATTGACTTACAACAGAAGTTGTTAAAGACAGCTTAACTGCTTGAAGGACAGGCTAGGGTGGGGAGAAGAGTCTGCTATTCATAGTCAAACTCCAAGGCCACTACTATTCAGCACACACACAAACTCAGATGTGATGAAAGTGTGTATACGTGAGTGTTTAAGAGGCAACTTGGGATAGAGCGGTAGGGTCAGACTCAAATAGAAATGGGGCCACTAAACACGTAACAATTTCTTTAAAAAAAAAAATTTCACATAATGATTTCTTCCAAGGCATTATTGACTTAGCAAACCACCTATTAATGTTTTCTTTATTCTATCATATGTTTATTTATTTTGTTAAATATTTCCCAATTACGTTTTATTCTGGTTCGGGCTCCACTCTGGAGTGCCGTGGGCTGAGGGTTTGACACTTTTGCTGGGGCACTGGGTTCGTATCCTGACTGAGACATTCCCTAGCTGTGTGACCCCGGGTAAGTGATTTGATGTCTCTGTGCATGTTTCCTCATCTACTAGAACAATGAGGTAGGACTTGTCAGTCTCTGAGGCGCCTTCTAGCTCAAAATCTGTGATCCTTTGTCACCCTGATAGAGTATAAGTTCCTTAAGGGCAGGGACTGTTTCATTTTTGCCTTTGTATCCCCAGCAGTCAGCCCAGGGCTCAGCACACAGTAGATTCTTACTGAAAGCTTTTGGATTGATTATCCTACATGTTCTTCTGTTGCCTTCCACTCTAGTGACTCTGGGACTGGATAGAAGGGGTCCAAGTGATTCACTTGGGTGGAAGACCAGTCCAGAGTACCCTTTGGGGCTCAGTCCAATGCTCGGGCTTACCTGGAGCTTCATGGTTAAGGTTCCCCAAGCAGTAAGAGAACCAGTTTCAAGAAATCATTCCCATTTGTGTCAGAGGATTCCTCCTGAAGCAAAGGTCCCTGGTATACTATGAAATGTCTTCTTACTTTATCTAAAGGAAAAATTGTTAGTTACATAGTATTTTAAAATCGGCAAAGCACTTTGCAAACATCACTTCATTTCAGCCTCATAAGAACCCTGTGAGATAGGCATCATTATTCCTATTTTATAGGTGAGGAAACTGAGGCTCAGAGAGGTTAACCTGCCCATGATTACGTATCTAGTGTCTGAGGTGGGAACTCAAGTCTTCCTGATTATAAGTCCAGCCCTCTATCTATGCTTCTGAAATCCAGCTTATCTGGGAATATTAGTTTCTGGCACTCCCTCAAGGGTATTTACTAACTCTCTTTGTAAGTACATAGGCTCAAATCTGGGTGCTCATTTGCCATTCTCTTCTTTGTGCTGTGCTTTTCTCACTCTTTGCAGTTTGTCTCTGTGCCACTAGATGGCATGTACTCCCTTTCCCGAAGGACCGGCTCTCCATCTTGGCTCAAAGATTTTCTTGTATAGCTAAAAAACAGCAAGCCAGCCACTCCCTCATTATTCTTTTTTTAAAATTAAATTATATTTTTATTTTCAAACAAGGATCCTCCTCTGCCTCCTATATACCCTTCTTCTCTCTCTCCCTTCATTGGAAAAGCAAGAAAAACGAAATTCCCATTTTGATTGACTTGTATAGTCAATCAATACAAATTCCTGCATTGGCTATATTTTAAAAAAAAAATGTCTCAGTCTATACCCTAAGTCTATCACCTCTCTATCAGGAAGTGGGCAGCATGTTTCATCATGATTCCTCTGGAATTGTGGGTGGTTATTGTGTTAATCACAGTCCTCAAGTTTCTCAAAGGTCTTTACAATATTATTGTTATTGTATAAATTGTTCTCCTGGTTCTGCTCACCTTATTCTGCATCAATTTGTACAGACAAGTCTTCAGAGGTATCTCTGAAACTATCCTCCTCATCATTTCTTACAACACACTAATACTATATCACATCCATATACCGTAAAAGGTTTAGCCATTCTCCAACTGATGGGCATTCCTCAGTTTTTGCTTCTTGGCCACTATGAGAAGAGCTACTATAGACATTTTTGCACATATGGATCTTTTCCCTCTTTCTCTGATCTCTCTCCCATTATTCTTAAGCTTTCTTTCATGCAGGATCTCCACAGTCCCAATAGATCATCTGTTGCATGCTACAAGTAGTTTTTTTGGAATTTAAACTTCCAAGCAAAGTTCTAAAATGCTCCTCCCTACCAGGCTCCCCATTTCCCACGGTCGCTCTGCTCTCTTGGAGCCACAAACAATTAGAAAGGATCATATTGGTGGTGGAAGGATCCTGGAGCTCTCTGGTCCATTAGTATGGACTTAGCCTTGTTTGGGTTGTGGATCCCTTTGGAAGTCTGGTGAAGCCTATGGATCCCTTCTCAGAATAATGTGGTTTTTAAAAAAGTAATTGAAGAAAATGCTGTATTGCATTTAGAGGTTAAGGAAAATAAAGATGTTATTTTTTTCCATCCAGGTTAATGAACTCCATAGGTCCCTTAGAGGTTTATGGATCCTAAGTTAAAAATCTCTGTTCCAAGCTGGCTTGTACACAAACTGGCATCCCTTCTACAACATTTTTAGACAAGTCTTTTTACTTTACTTGAAGATTTTTGTTTGATAGGATCCTCAACCCTTTCTGAGGCAGTCCGTTTCTGTTCTTGGATATCCTTCCCCCTCAGTCTCTTGCCTAGTCTTTTTTTCCAAAGAGAAAGCAGAACTGAACAGAAGAATACGTATTGTTCAGCCATGTCTGACTCTTTGTGACCCCATTTGGAGTTTTCTTGGCAAAGATACTAGATTGTTTTGTCATTTCCTTCTCCAGTTCATTTTCAATTTTTTTTTTTTGCAGCAATGGAGTTAAGTGACTTGCTCGGGGTCACACAGCTAGTAAGTGTCAGAGGCTGGATTTGAACTTAGGTCCTCCTGACTTGAAAGCCAGTACTCTATCCTCTGTGCCCCCCAGTTGATTTTACAGATGAGGAAACTGAGACAAACAGGGTTATATCACTTGCCTAAGGTTACACAGCTAGTAAGTATTTGAGATTAGATTAGAACCCAGGTTTTCCTGATTCTAGGCTCAGTGCTCTGTCCACCGTGCCACTTAGCTGTCAAAGAGTGCATGGGAGGGGTGCAAAAAGGAGGAAAGAGAAGAGTGAAGGAATAAGACTAGGGATGACGAGGCAAACAGCATGCCTGACATATCACCTCAGTGACAATCTCTGCTTGCTGCCTGGTTGTCTCATTCCTCTGGACTGAGCCAGTCTCCAAGTTTCAGAGAGGAGCAAGGGAGGCTGTTTTCCCTGTGGTCCCATTGCTTCCTGCAGGATTGCATCCCTTTCTTCCTTTTCCTGAAAAAGGCAGGAGAAAGGGGGCATAAACTCTCTACTACAGTAGACTGGCCCAGGACAGACTGGGGACAAAATGCCAATGGGCCTTCTGCAGCTCCCCAGCCCTGCCTTCATGGGTAGGGTTTTATTCATAAGAGCTGACTGTGAACCCCAAGCAGGACATTGAAACAGAGTGATTTATGATCTCCTATCCATAACTTTTGTCCTCGCTGTTAGCCTATTGTTTCTCTGCTGGAGGTCCAAGGCAGATAGGGTTATTATTATTTTAAAAGGTCTGCTCCTTGAGATTCCTCCCAGGCATTTATTACATCGTGATGTTGGCAGTGATGCTCCAGCCATCTCCCAGGCCAGTGACACCTTCCTCCCTTTCTACCTTGGAACTTAGTTCTCTTTCCAGCTCACTCCATCTCTCCTCCCTCTTCCCTTTCCCCTCTCTCCTTCCCTCCCCACCCCCTGGGTTTCAGAAGTTCAATGCCTGTGGCTGAGCAAACAATCCTAGGGTTTAGCATGAGCTTTGGAGGTGACCTTCATTTGGGTCCAGAGAGAGATAATGATCTCACTGCATTCAACAAGCCTGGCTCCTCTGGATACCAAAATAGCAATTGTTGAGTCGATCTGCCCTCCTGCCTCCACCTCATTTCCCCTCTCTTTTTCTGTAGGACAACAGAGAGAAAGTCTGAGGACCTCAGCCCAGGAATTTACACAAGGTGCGTCTGTGGCAGCTTGCTAGGATGTGAGACCTTGGTCCTCTCTCCCAAGCCACAGTGGGAACAGTCCTGACTTTGGAGTTAATCTGGGTTCAGAATTTGGTTTTGTCGCCTACCAACTAGATGATACTGGACAAGCACCCTAATTTTGACCCTCGTTTGCTGGTCCTGAGTCTTGGCTTCCTCATCTGCGATGAGATTAGATGGTTTTGTCAGCTCCAAATCAGTCATCTCTCTAAGAAGTACCCCTAGACTCTTCTTTCAGCCTCACAACAGTACTGAGTGGTAGGGAGAAGCCAGAGGTGATGAGCCCCATCTTACAGAGGAGGAAAGCCAAGATTTGTGAGAGCAAATGACTTTCCCAAGCACCCAGAAATCAGGGTGGTCAGAGCTAGAAAGAGCTGAGGCATCCTGTCATAGTGGATAGAATGGTGGACTTGGAGTCATTGTTGCTGTTTGTACTTCATTTCAGAGTGACATCACAGGATGACATCTTGACTTGCGCATGAATTGGAGTTAAATGAGGCAGAATTGTACAGTCATCAGCCTTACTTTCTCTTCCAGGATCACTGAAGTCCAGTGGTAAGACTACTGTCAGGCTGACTGGAGATGGCCTGGGATACAGTAGATGATGCTGGTGTCTGTGATATCTGATCCAGCTCTAAGCCACCTTCATGGCCATTGGAACAAATTGTTCTTATCTGCCCTTCCACTGGGAGAAGTCTTCACGTGCTTGGGATAAACACCCCCTTAACTCACTGATGGGTTTGATATCTATCAATTACCCTCAACCTAGTTTAGCCTGTCTGCCAAGACAATTGGGTGTGGCTGCTGCACATGCTACAATTTCTTGGAGTCATAGGTCAAAGCTGGGTGTTAAGTTGAACACCAAAAGTGGGGGAGCAGTTGAAAAGGGCTCTGCAAGCCCTCACAGCAGAGGTGCTGGTCCTCTCTTAACACCCCTGTACTCCAGTTGGAGTTATAAAGATGATCAGATCTCTGCTTTAGGAGTATCAATATGGTGGCTGAGTGAAACCTAGGTTGGATAGAGACTGGATGTAGAGAGAACAATTAAGATAATGCTTAATTATTACCATAGTTCAGGAGAGAGGTGGTGGGAACCTGAATTAGGATTGTTTTCCCCTGAGCAGAGAGCATTGGAAAGAGGTGAGAGATGTTATTGAGATAAAATGAATTCAACTTGGCAATTCCTTAATCAATGAATTAACAAGACTTTACTAAACACTTAACATATATTAGGCACTAAATAAAAAAGCGATAATGATGATGATGATGAGCAGAGGGATGATCCACATTTGTTTGGTGCTTTATGGTTTATAAGTGCTTTCTTTACAACAACCCTGGAGGATAGGCAGTGGAGGTATTACCCTCATTATAGAGATGAGAAAATTCCCATTTTAAACCATCAGAAATTCAAACACTTGCCCATAGTCACACAGCTTGTAGGTGTCAGATCTGGGTCCAGGTCGTCTGTCTCCAAGTTTAGGGTTCTTCCAACTATATCACACAAGTATTCAATATTATTTAATATTATTTTTTAAATCTTAAGATTGATTCTCTCTACTATGGAACTGGAGATATATTTTCTTCCTAGACTTACTCATAGAGCATCCACAGAGAATTGGTCTGGCAGTTCTTAGAACAGTGAGTGCTTGGCAAATAGTAGGCACTTAATAAAGGCTTCTTGTGAGGGTGGCTAGGTGGCACAGTGAACAGAGAACTGGCCTTGGAATCAGGAGGACCTGAGTTCAAATCTGACCTCAGACACTTAACATTTACTTAACAGTTCTGTTAGTCACTTAACCCCAATTGCCCTGCCTTCCCCCCCTCCAAAAAAAAAAATGCTTCTTGACTAACTGACTGAGCCCACAATGGGAGCTCTGTCTAAAAGCAGGTAAGGAAGGAAATGAAGAGCATCCTGTAGTATGTTCTGGAGTTTACAAGGGACTGGTGTTATAAAGGATACAGGATATACATATTCAGCCATGGTGGACATCTTTTCATTTTCCTGCCTGCTGCACATATGGATCTTTTCCTCCTCTCTGCTGCTGCTGCCCCCTGTTTCCAAGGAACGACAATCCCATCAATATTCTCATAGCTACTGCAAAAAGGGCATGACAATCTATTGTTGTATGACTCCCTTCATAATTCTCATAACTTCCTGGATTGAAGTTACATTATTCTGGCCACCATTCCCTGATCTATGTTGTTTGCTTCATTAGAATGCAACCTCCTTGAGGGCAGGGATCGCCTCTTCTGTAGTTGTATCCTGACCCTTAGCACAAATGCCTAGCACATATAGGTATTTAATAAATACTTCTTTACTTATTGACTGAATCACAAGATCTCAGAGTTGGAAGTGACCACACAGGTCATTTATTCCTCCCTATAATACCTATGACAAACCTTTGCTTGATTACCCCCCAGTGAAAGGAAGCCAACTACTTCCTAAACAAGCATTCCAACTTTTGGATAGCTCTAATTGTTAGTATATTTTTCCCTATATCACACCTACATTTTCTCATTTGTCATTTCACCTGTTGCTCCTGGTTCTATCCTTTGGGGCCAAGAAGGACAAGTACTGGGTCTTTTTCACAAGCCAGCCCTTGGAGACAGGAATCATGTCCCCATCTTCCCTCCATTTCTCATATTCTCCAGGGTAAACATCTCCAATTCCTTCAAATAAGCCTCATATTTTGAGGCCCTTCACCAACAAAGTTGGCTCTGCTTTTCAGAACCTCTCTGACTTATAAACATCTTTCTTACAATGCATTATCCAGAACTGAAGACAGCATATTTCAGATGTAGAATGAGCTGAGCAAATTAGGGTCGGACTGTTAACCTTCCCAGTCCTAGGCTCTCCTGATGCAACTCAATTAACACATTCACTTGATTTGACTGCCGTATCAAATTGAGGTTTCAATCTCTTAAAGCCCCTACGTCTTTTTTCAACAAACTGTTATCTAGCCACGCCTCCTCGATTTTAGACTTGTGCAGTTAATTTTTTAACTTGAGCATAAGATTTTATATTTATCCCTCTTAAATACCGTCTTATTCAATTTGTCCTGAAACTCTAGCCTGGCATGATCTTTTTGAGTCTCGATTCTATCATCCAATGTGTTATCTCACCCTCCGAGCTTCTTGTCACCTCAAAATTCGATAAGTATACCATTTGTGCCTTTGTGCAAGTCATTGATAAAGCTATTAAGTAGCAGAGGGATTAGATCCTCCCTATCCTTTCTCTGAATCCTTTGAAATACACCTTCACAAGTTCTAAGACTCACCAAAATATGCCCAAGCTTTCCTCTCCTTTCACATCCCAAATTCTAAGAAGAAATGGTCATTTCCTGCAAGGCCGCCATAATTTTTACCCCTGCAGCCAGTTTCTTATCTTTTTCATTAAGAATTGGGTCCAGAATGAAATTTACCCTAGGAGGTTCCTTTACTTTTTGAAGAATGAAATTATCATTAAGGCAAATCACAAAATTATTGACTGCTGTGCTTTTGGCAGGAAAAGGACTATCTCAGATAGCTGGATAATTAGACTATACTGTCCAAAAATCAATCATTTAATAAACATTTATTAAGTACCTACTGTGGGCCAGGCCCTGTGCTAAGCACTGTGGAAACAAAAAGAAGCAAAAGACATCCTTTGTCCTCAAGTAGCTTACAATCTAATGGAATATGTTATAGTCAGAGGACCTGCATTCAAACCATATCTCTGCTTCTCTTACTACCTATGTGACTTTCAGTAACTCATATAATCTCTCTTTCCACAACTGTAAGATGAGGGACCTGTACTTGCCCCTTCCAGCTCTGAATCTGTGGTCCTATGATCTATGATCTTATGAAGTCTCTCATTACTCTAATTTGTTCCTATGTCAAATTTGTAATCTGTCTCCTGAAGTCTTCATCTATTTCCCCCTTCTGTCCTGGTGGATTGTATTATATCCCAGTGTTAATATCCCTTCTCCTCTAACCTCTGTTGATTTCCACCCAAATGTTCTTCTTTGCAAGAGGGTATCTTCTTATGGTGCACTATTCCTCTGTTCACACCCTCATCTCTTTTACCTACCCTAGGTCCAGCTAAACCCTTTCCCTCAGTAGAAATATCCCATAACCTGTATAGTGTTCTACTGTTCTACTTCCTCTAGCCCCAGTTAAAGCTTTGCACTACTTATCAATTTCTGGTTTTGAATTAAGTATTTCTGATAAAGAATCATGTGAAATCTTGAATGGAAGGTGCAGGAGTATCCTAGAACAAGCTTGAACCAACTCTGGAGAACTGATTATTAAAGTTTACCTTGGAAATCATCAAATGCTATAAACCAAGTCTTGTTTAATTCATTATTTTGTTGATTGTCTATATTTAAGAAAGTGTTGGAGAAAATCATAATAATGCAGATTAAACTTAAAAGTTTCTTCACCCACTGCCCAGGTGGTTGTCAATAACACATCACCAGAAAGGTGCCATCTTTGGGCCCTCACCTGTGAATTAGGGATCTGTGTGGGTGGAGAAATCTATCTATAATTTGAATCTCTTTAATTCACTCTTCCCCCACCACCCAACTGTCAAAACTCAGCTCAAGTCTCACCCTTTCCATGGAAGCTTCCCTATCAACCACGTCCAGAAATGATCCCTTTCTCTTCTGAGCTCCTTTTGTACCCATTTTCTTTACCATCCATTGAAGACTTAAAGGATACAGAAGTGAAAGAGACTGTACATATACGTCGTCTTTTCTAATCCTCTCAATTTGTAGTCAGAAAACTGATGGCCAGAGAGATCAAGTGATCTATCCAGGGGCACACAGGCCCTCCAACACCAAATCCATTGCTCAGAAAATTATATGTATTGGTTATTTAGAGCTGGAAGGAACCCAAGAGAGCCTCCTAACCATTTTACAGATGTGGAAACTGAGGACCAGTGAGATGGGTGCTCTCCATTATATTTCATTCACATTTACATTATTTGTATAGTATTTTATACTGTATTTATTGGTATCTATTTCATGTTCTTTATTAATGGTAAGTTCTTGAAGGGTAGCGCTATATCTTGTGTATTGTAGGAATATCTTTGTATTATCCACAGCCTATGATGGTGCTTTGAACCAGATCAGGGACTCCATAAGTGTGTGCGGAATGAATAGATGGATGGGTGCATGAATGAGCAAGTGGATCGTTATGGCAGAGAATATCTGAGAAAGAGGGCAGATACACCCAGAGAGTGAGCTGGGCATAGGTGAAAGGTGAATAGATGCAGGAAGACAGGAAATTTCTGTACACATGAAGAGAATGAGTGTGCATGTGTGTGTTTGGGTGCCTCCTTGGCCATTCAGTGATAAGGGCTAAATGATAGATTGAGATTTTATAGGTTTAATATTCCCTCCCAATGCTGGGTATTTTACATCTGGATAAAAGGAGCTATAAATCTCTCTGGGCAGAATGTGGCTCTGCCCTGCCTTCCTCACCCCCTTTTACTGAGATCTTACTTAAAAATACAGCCAAGCAGCCAATGATGAATCATAGCATCTGTGGAACAGCCCAGATAAGGGACAATTTGCATTTTCATGTGATAATTCGCCACTCTTGGCGTTTTCAAATTACCTTTAGAACCACATTAATTCTGTCACTGTAAACTGCCACTCAGTGCCCGAGTCACCAGGAGAATGGGATTCAAGTGGCAGGTTTGTTCAGTTTTATGGGGTTCTGAAGGGCACCTCTCAGTACAGCAGACTGGCAAAATGGAAGCTGATTCCACTCTTGGGCTGAGGGGGGAGTGTCCCTCCCAGCAAATCCCTCTGGGGAAAATCTTCAGCTCCAAATGAATTATCCCACATTTCTAATAGCTGTTTCTCTGTATAGCTGTGGACTTATAAACAAATATAAGCTCAGTCTTTCATGGGATTATAGATCTAGAGCTGCAAGGGGCTTTAAAGGTCATCTGGTCCAGTCACCTGTTCCACCCCCTTCAATTTAGAGGAGATAGATAAGATAAAACATTTATTAGGTGCTTACTGTGTTAACAGGCACTGTATTATGTGCTGCGTTACAAATACAAGCAAACAAGATGGTTCTTAACCTGAAGAAGCTCCTATTCTAATGGAGAATATATGGAGAACTGGAAAGCAAAAGGAGGAGAGAAGGGTACCTGATAGGAATAAGGTGGCTGGTAAAGAGAGAGAGAAGTCCAGAGATTAAGTCAAGCCAAACATGAAGTGTACCTGGTTGGACCCTCTCACAAAATGGTGGTTTGGGCTGGTTCAGTCACCAATCAGAAAAGCAAAGCACAGGTCAGAGGTTTCTCCAAGAGTGAGGAGGCAGCTGGTGATGAAGTAGAGAAGTCCAGAGAGTGAATTAACCTGGGAATTGACATCTGTTTATAAATGAGTAAACTGAAACCTAGGAAGTCAGGGTTACACAAGAAGTGAGTAGCACAGGTAGGATTTGAACTCAGGTCCTCTTTTCTCACAGTTCCATGATAGCCCCTGTATTTATTATATTATGCCGATGAAATAAAACATGGTTTATTGAATGATAATGCAGTACAGTGGAAAGAATGTTGAATCTGACTTTAGAAGAACTTGGTTCAAATCTCAGATCTAATGCTGACCTCACAATGGCGCTACTAACAGGTAGGAAACATTCATTTTACAGGTGAGTATATTAAGACTGAGATGTTCAATGGTTTGCTACTCATGATCACATAATCAGTAGAAATTCATGAACATCCCAGTGAGAGCTTGGAATTGAAGTATAGTTCCCTAAATCAATTTCCACTTGTTATATAGATCTCTTTCTCTGTCAGTTCTTTTATATGGTGAGTGGGGCACAGTGGAACAAACACTGTGGAGTCTGAAGATCTAGGTTCAGATCCTAATTCTGTCACTTCTACTTGCATGATCTTGGACAAGTCACTTAATCTTTCCAGGTTTCAGTTTACTTTTCTGTAAAATGACAGTTGAATTAGATGATTTCTGAGGTCCCTTTCATCTTTCAATTCATAATTCCCATTTTTTGGTGGCCCTTCAAGTTGAGTTCTTTGTGGAAGGAAGGCTGCTCTTAAGGAGCTCCTCAATGGACTGCGTTGCAATCCTTGAACCCTTCAGAAGACACCTTAGCAATTGTCTGACCTTAGCCCATGCTGCTTATCGATAAGCAGAAGGACTTCAAAGGTGCCCAGGTAGGGTTATAGGAGGTCACTTAGTAACTCAGCTATGTTAGAGCTCAGACCAGGCAGCAAATGCCAGCAGGGATAACCTCCCTGTCTCTGAATGGGGCTCCCAGAACAGGGCAGGCTGGCAAGAGGTGAATGCTTATTTGCAAACTTATTGTAAAGATCTGAATAGAATCCACGTGCTGATGGATCATTTCAGTATATCTTTACCTGTACAGCAATGGTGTCAAACTCAAAGGGAATTAGAGCCTCTGGGTAAGGGTCCCTGTGGACCTCTCCTAAGTACTGACTTAGGAAATGACAAATTAATATTATCTCTATTTTATTATATTTTCATTTATCTTGTTAAATATTTGTCATTACATTTTAATCTGGTTTGGTCTCATTTGGGAATGTTGTGTATTTGACTCCTCTGCTATACAGTCAGGAAGTGCTTCATAAAATCCATTTGGAATCCCTCTTACTGCTATTTAAATCATTCTCTCCAGTGGAAATGGAGAACAGCCCTTTCTCTCGCCTAACAAGTCCGAAAGCCTCTGTATTCCTTGAAAAATTCATATAATGCAAAATGCTATCAAATAAGTTAATGGAAAATCTTTTTTTCCTGAATAAGAATGATTTTTTTTTCTTTATCCTAATTTACACTTGTCTGTTTCCTAATGTTCCATTCTATTAACCTTTAATCCTCTCCATCCTCCCCTCACACATCCCTGTTCTAGTTCTAGGTAGGCAAACCAGTTTAGCTGAAGGCAGCAAAGTACCATGAGGGAGTCACAGGAGGCAACATGTACCAGGAGAGTCAAACCTCTGCTACCACCTCAACCACAGATCCCAACAGAGACAGAGATTGTCAATAGAAGTACCCCTCACACACAGACCACCAATCCTGCTTCCAACCTAACTCTCACAGCCATCTTTGAGGGGAGCAATCCCTGTAAAATAGAGTCCCATCTTCCTTGCCACTGCTACCACCACCACCACCACCACCAATCACTGACGATTTGCTGCCAATGGGCAGGTAATCCCGAGTTCTGGGAATAGCAGTGTTTCCAAAACCATTGTTCCTGCAGCTATCATCCCTGGAAGCAAACCCTAGGGAGATGAGATGTGGTCTGGCAATTGCTTTTGCTACAACCTCTGGAGACCCAGAAAATAGTATTCTTTCTACTAAAGCCCTTGGCACTGTCAAATGGTTCAAACTCAGAAATATTATTTTATCAGTGGAAACATTAAAGATGATGCATTACCATCTGCTTTGCTGGTGTACCTTGGGACCTTTCCATATGACATGCAGCTGAAATATACAATATGTGTTGTCTTCCCCCAAAGAATGGGGGCTTCTTGAGATCAAGGATAGTCTCTGCTTTCCTACTCATATCCACAGCACTTAGAATAGTGCTTTATATACAGTAAATGTACAGAAATGCCTTTTCATCTATACATTCATTTCAGAAGTCTGTGTTTCCCATCACATAGCCATTACCTCTGTCCTAATTGAATAGTTGTTAAGGAGAGTTATCATGGCGCAGTGGATAGAAGGCTTGTCTTGAAGAGCACCTGGGCTCTGCCTCTGATGCGCAAGGTACGTTATCAGGACCAAACTTGAACATAGCCTCATTTGAGTGATCATTTATTCACAGTTAATGGAGTTCAAATGAATGAGGTGCATTTGTGTTATTATTGAGTCTGACTCTTTGACCCAGAAGATGGAAATCTCTGCAAACTTTGGATAAATTTGACCATCTTAAAGACTGTTGGTGAAGATGGAAGATGTTGAGAGGCCATGGACAAGAATATCCATTGCAGGTGTGATTACAAAGTTATGAGACTAATTTTCTCATGCTGCTTAATGTCTTGGTTTGGAGGGCAATTCCAAAAATGTTCAGGACAATGAAAACTTTGTTTGGAAAGGTTTGTAGCTTCCTGAGTTGTTTGTACTGTGAAGGGAATAACTCATGCCTGTAAGTATAAGCCATGACCAGTCCCCCAGGCTGAGATAAGCAAGCAGGTAAACCCTACTATCATTCTCTGGCTAATTTTGTTCCCACCCAGAGTTTCCTCCAGTGACCTCAAAATATAGTACAAAGATGTAGGTAAAAGGACCACAGTTTAAGGTAACAATTCACAGTGAATACAGGACAGCTTTTATTTCACCCCACAGACAATGTATAAGACAACTGGGACTCACAGCAAATTAAACAATTAATAGGAAAGGGATATTAACTGGACTCATGACTTCCTTCACATAAGGAATTCCCAGGTGAAGAAATTCAGATCCTCATCTTTTCTGCAACTTATAATCTTAGGGAGTTGCCTAGCATCCTGAGAGTTTAACTGACTTGTCCAGGGTCAAATAGATAGTATGTGATAACACATCTATAAATTCTGATATTGTTTTTTTAAAGTCTCATTATCTATAGTCATCTTTATTGCTTTACCTATATAACAGGATTTATCAAAAGCCTCTTTAAATAGCAGCAGCTCCAGCCAAGCCCTTAAATATTTATGGATCGGTTATAACTTGAAGGTTTGGGAGAGAGAAATAAAGTCCACAGGATCCTAAATTTACTGATTAGGAAACTGACAGGCTTTCGGAGGTGATAACCTGAACTGGTAGATGGAGTTTCCTCACCAGGGAGAGCATGCTATTCAATCACTCCCTATTCCTCTTATTATTATATTTCCATGAGGACTAATGTTGTTCTTCATACTTAAAAGATTAGAAATTATAAAAAGTTACTCAGTCTTTGTCAGAGAGTTAGTGTCCAGAGCCCTAACTGAGACCCAGTCCTTTGATTTCTTCCTTTGCTCTTTTCTTCCCATTTTTTAGTTCTTTTCAGTTGTGCCAGACTCTTGGTGACCCCATTAGAGGTTTTCTTGGCAAAGATACTGCAGGGGTTTGCCATTTCCTTTTCTAGTTCATTTTCCAGATGAGGAAACTGCAGCAAACTGGGTTAAGTGACTTGCCCAGGGTCACATAGCTGGTAGGTGTGTGAGGCTGGATTTGAACTTAGGACTTTCTGATTCCAGGCCTGGCACTCTATCCTAGCACCACCTAGCTGCTTTTTCCCATACATCTGTACTTAAATGACAACAGGAACTGCAGTTAGCAATGGTTGGATAACATACAAAAGTATATTGGAGCCTGCCTTGTTAGTGAGAGCTAATGGTTAAATATTCAATGTGAGCACGTACACCTTAAAAATCAGCAAATGGTGAAGTCAGGGCTTGATTTATTGTTTTGTTGACTGTCTAGACTTAAAAAGTATTAATAACGCAAATTAAACTTATGAGTATATCATGTGCTCATTGTCATCCTTCCCCCCTCTCCCTCTCCCTTGCCCTCCGCCTACCAATGGTTGTTAAACATTTACCAGCCCACCCTCTGGGAGCACCTAAGTCCTTAGTTATATATTTCCATTAAAAGATGACATGAAATAAAAAGACCCCCTCCCATTGAAACTACTGTGGCTAACAAAGGGGAAGAGTCCTTAGTGGGAATCAGACCTCCTAGTTTTCTCTCTCTTCTCTTCTCTCTCCTCCCTCTCTCTCTCCTTACTGTCTTCATGATTACCCCAAGGGCTGAATATAAACTACTTTGGACCAGTGAGTATCTACACTATCCTTATAGATCTCCAGCACAGGAAAGCTATAGATTATTCCCTGGATACTTGTAATTGTAATCCCACCCTGATTCTGCCCTGTAAAGGAATAGAGGAATCCTTGCTGCCATCCTTCCTGTCTTAACCCTTCAGAGGTTTGAAAATCATGCCTGTACATAGGAAGACAGGATGCAGCATATGTATTTTTAAGACATTGTGGTAATTACTATTTTTTTACAATTTTTGTAGGTGCTTTTGTATTCTGTAGCATCACTGCCCTCCAAGGACAGATAAGTCTCTCTCTCTCTCTCTCTCTCTCTCTCTCTCTCTCTCTCTCTCTCTCTTTCTTTCTCTTTCTCTTCCCTCCGCACCCTCCCTCTTTCTCTCTCCTCTCTGCTCCCTCCCTCTCTCTCTCTCCATCTCCCTCCCTTTCTCATTCACTCTCTCTCGTCTTCCTCCCTTTCTCATTCTCTCTCCTTCCCTTTCCCTGTCTCTCTCTCTCTCCTCTACTCCCTCTCTCCTCTCCATCTCCCTCTCTCATCTCCCCCATTTCTATCTCTCTCTCCATCTCCCTCCCTTTCTCATTCTCTCTCTCTCTCCTCTGCTCCTTCCCTCCCTCATTTCCACTCCCTTTTTCCCCTCCCTCTTCCTTTCTCTCTTCCATTTCCCTTCTCCTTTTCCAGTTTTCTGGTCCATAAGATAGATGACATCATCTCCCATCCCTCTAGAAATCTCAGATGTGCATCCATTTGATAGCCCCCTATACAGGTAGGGGGGAGGAGGAGTGGGTGAATTCCAGGATCTCAGCAACAGGCTTCTGTTTCCTCACAGCAACCCCATGGGCATGAACATCTTAACAGTCACCATGGAAACGAGACTCTCCCCTTCTCTTCATGCTGGATACATCCTTGCTTTTGAGCGGCATCTCAGCCTGGCCCCTTGCTCCATGTCTGACTCCCCCTAGCGTTCCTAAACTTTATCACTAACATAATACTAATAGTGGTCTGGGGCCTTGTAGCATAAGAACACTATTTCCTGAAGGCCCCTTTAGCATCACCAGTGAACCTTCAAATAAACAGGAGAGGGAGCCTTGAGTTTATAGTATCATAGCTTGAGAGCTTCAAGAGACTTTAGGAGCTGTCTAATCCAACACTCTCAATTTTACAGATGTAAAATCATTGGTGAGCTTTTACCTCCAGTGACCTGGTCTTGTGCCCGGTCATCTCTAAGCCCTGCTACTTCACTCTGGTTTCCTCTTCATACTCTTCTTAGGAGAATGTAGACTCCTACCCTTCAGACACTGAAATCTCATTAGTGATTATTCACTTTATCTTATATGGTCATGGTTCTACCAATCAACTTTTTGGGCCATCCTGTATATACCCTCTCATATGGGTATGTGCTTCCTTTCCAGCCCTCACTCCTGGTATAAATTATCTTCCCCTATTATAATGGAAACTCCTTGAGGGCTGGGTC
>CM053585.1:463615381-463637935 GCA_028646515.1 Pseudochirops corinnae
CCGAAGTGGAAGGTGCTATGAGGATTTTCCTGAGCATGCTAGTAAATCCCTTTGCTTTCAGTTTGGCCTGCTGTCTTTGACCGCAGATGGCTTTGTCTCTCCTAAGAGGCCCTTTGAGAGAATTTCCCAATAGTGCTGATTTGATTAATCAATCCTCAAGTTGTTGATAAATCAGTTGATCAATCAAGTACCTATTACATTCAGGGGTTTCAAAAGAAAACAATGAAACAGTCTTTGCTCTCAAGGCACTTCCATTCTATCAAAGGAGACATCCTGTTCCCAAAGCTCAAAGACCATGGGGAAAGGCTACCTCCTCACTTTCTCCTCCCCCCCCCCCCCAAAAAAAAGAGGGGAGGAAACTGTCTAATAATCTTCCCCACATATACTTGTGAGAACCAGAGAGAAGAGCAGAACCGTGAAACTAAAAGCTACAGGACACAAAATGTCCGATGAGTCCTCTTCACCTCATTTTCCCTCTGGTGGGATTTCATGCTGTCTCTATGGCTCAGAACCAAGAGGAGAGATAGTGTATTCCTGGCAGGCAGAGACCTGTTTATAGTCTAGCTTGGTAGCGATAGCATCATCATCATTTTCCAGGGGTCAGATATGTGCAATATTAAAAAAGAAATCATGTGATTTGCCGTCAGAACTTAATGGGTAAAACAAGAGGCCTTATTATTCCTATACATCATGCCCAGACTGTGACAGGCAGCAGGCTTTCAGGGACAGAATGAGATTGGGTGTACTTCTCAATTGTGTGTGTGTGTATGTGTGTGTGTGTGTGAGTGTGTGTGTGTGTGTGTGTGTGTGTGTATTTAATTTTCTTCTTGAAAGGAAAAAACGGACAGAAATCCTCTCTGAGACTGGGTTGTCCCAGGAACAGCACAGGGTGCTTCTGAGATTGTCTAAGGGCACAGTTTGGGGGAGGCCGCCTGCTCTGTTGTCTAGAGTACATGTTTCTGCACTTAATGAACTCGAAGTCTCAGGGCTCAGACTAGCTTTGTATAGGAAAATTAAAATGCAGTTCTCCCATGAGGGACTTGTCCCTGCCCCCCTAGTTGGCCATTTTGCAAATGAATGCCATTGGTTAAAGGGAGACAAGATGTGGAGACAAAAATTCTGGAAAAAGAACTCCAAAGGGATTCCCTACAGATAGATGATGGTTCAGAGCACCATCTTTTCGTTGAAATAACATAGTATCACACGATATAGTGGAGAGAGGGTTAGAGGGGAATGAAGGAAAGAAATAAGAATTTTTAAGTGACTACTATCGGCCAGGCACTGTGTTGAGCACTTCATAAATATTATCCTCATAATAACTGGGGCGGGGGGTGGGTAGGGTCTATTATTACCCTTATTTAATAGTTTAGGAAAATGAGGCAAACAGAGGTAAACTGACTTGCCCAAGGTCACACATCTTAGTGAGTATCTGAGGCTAGATTTGAACTAAATTCTTTCTGACTCCAGGCTCAGCTAGCTCTCTTCTCACTTTGCCACCTTGCTACCTCAAATGGCCTGGTCGCTCCTGGCTCTTCCACTGACTCACCATATGTTGCCTTTGACCAATTGTTTTTCCTTCAACATTGATATGGAGAGGGGTGTGTGTGCTGCTCTACTAGGTCAGAAAGGGATCAGGCAGATGAATGGCACTGAGACCCAATCTTAAAAACCAACCAACCAATCAAATCTGCCTAGGGCCTTCCCAATATACAAAGGGGGCCTGGGAGAAAATGTACTGTACGGAAACTTCATTTTGACTGACCATATCTGGTCCAAGGACATCTTGTCAGATCAGATCTCATCACATTGTTCAGTTCAAAATAACCACTTTTGAGGGAGGATATTGGCAAACAGAAGCTGATCCAGTAGAGAAGGCAACCTGAATGGTGAGGGGGGTCTTGAAACCATGGCAACAGAGTAGTGGCTGGAGCAACTGGGAATGTTTAGCCCAAACATGAGAAACCTCATCATGGGACATGATAGCTGTCTTCAAGAATTTGAAGGACTGTCATGTAGCAAAAGTGGCATATTCTGCTGAGCCCAGAGGGAAAAAACCTAAGACCAATGGGTGGAAGCCACAGGGAAGCTGATTTCAGTTCAATATGGTGAAGAGTTTCCTAACAATTAGAGCCATGTCAAAATAGAATAGCTTGCTTCGGGAGCCAGTAAATTCCACATCACTGGAGGTCTTTAAGTTGTGTTGTTGTTGTTTGTCCTTTGTGCTCGAAGAAGATGGTTGTCAAGTAGAGGTTGGATGGCCCTTTATTGCAGATACCCGTTGTATGCCTTATTGTAGATTCTTGTTCAGGTAAGGGCTTGACCAAATGAAATCTGAAATCCCTTCCAGATCTGAGGTCAAGATTCTCTCTCACGACATTTTTTTATATAAGTGAGATTATGTTATGATGAACCCTTCCTCCCTTCAGAGTGCGGTTTAAGGTTGCTAGTGCAGTATTTGAATGAATTTATTCAAAGGAGACAATGGAATTCACAGCATAGATTAGTCAGTTTACCTGAGCACGATTCTAATATATCTTCATTAGTTTCTCTAGAGACAGGGTTCTTAACCTAGGGTCTATGAACTTATAATTTGAAAAATACATTTAGTTTTCTTTATAATAAAATATTTTACTTTATGCATTTAAAAACATTATTCTGAGAAGGAATCCACAGACTGCCCAAGGAGTCTGTGACACAAAAAAAGGTCAAGAGAGTCTGCCCAGACACAGTAGTGTATATCCCTGGAAAGATTGATATGCAATGAATCAGTTACTTGACAAGCATTTACTACTGGCACTGTGCTGGGTGTTGGGGTCATAAAGGCAAAAATGAAATTGTCTCTACCCTCAAGGAACTCCCCTTCTATTGGCAGAGACATCATGTACACATACAGAAACATATACAAAATGGGTGCAAGGTAATTTTTGAAGAAAGGCACTACTAACAGCTGGCATTACTGGGAATGTCTAAAATGAGCCCTGGTGTCACTGTCTAGGGCTGGGGACCTGAGTATCCTAAATAAGGAGAGCCATAGGCAACCACATGGAAGAGTCAGGACAGGGAGGAGGTAACATGGCCCTAGGTTA
Organism: Pseudochirops corinnae; assembly: GCA_028646515.1. Lineage (NCBI taxonomy): Eukaryota > Metazoa > Chordata > Mammalia > Diprotodontia > Pseudocheiridae > Pseudochirops > Pseudochirops corinnae. Next base: position 463,618,468 of record CM053585.1, read on the forward strand.
CTTAATGGATGCTTTAATACCTAGTCTGAGAAGATCTATAAGGACAACACTAGGCCAGCCAAAAGAAAGAGTCAAGGTTGATAAAGAATGGTGTCAAGGGGACATTCCTTTTATTAAAGAAATTTATTTTTTAAAGCATTTTTATCAATGCCTTTTGCTTTTACATCATCATAGCTTTCTCCAGTATCCTTTCTCCTTCTCCCTTCCCTCTTCTTCCAGAAAGAGTTTTTTTTAAAACAAAAAACAAATAGTTTTTTTTAAACAAAAAAAAAGAAGAGGAAAAAAATTAGCGCAACTAATTGATACATTGAAAAAGCATGAAAATGTGCAGTGTGCAACACCTATGGATCTTCTACCTCTGAAGAGTCAGTTTGAAGTGTTCCCTTGCAATATACAGTGTTCTCTTGGACATACTTTGAGCCACGTTGTTCTTTATAATTTTGCAGCATTCATTCTGAATGCTTTTTGTGAGTGATCCCTTTTTCCATTCATGTTGCTGTAGTCATTGTGTCCACTGTTTCCTTGGCTCTGCTTCCTTCTTTCTGCATCAGTTCATCCAGATCTACCCTTGCTTCTCTGCATTTATGATTTCTTACAGCACAATAACATGTCATTACATTCATGTATCACAGTTTATTTAGTGATTCCCCAATCAAGAGGTATCTACATTGTTTCCAATTCTTTGTTATCACAAAAAGTGCTGCTATAAATATTTTTGTGTTATGTGGGGACTTTCTTCTTATCAATGACTGCTTTGGAAGATAGCTCCATAATCTTTACCCATATCTTTAGGGTAAAAGGTAATGACATTTTAGTCACTTTATTTGCATATTTACAAGTTAAGGAATATTCTTTTTAATGTCACAGGTTTACCTAGATGAGGCAGCTAATACTCTCATCTTAAAGATGAAGAAACCAGAGGCTGAGAGAGATTATAACTTGTACTATGTCACAGAGAAGGCTGCTAGGTGGTATGGTGGACAGAGTGCTGGGCCTGGAATCAGGAAGACTCATCTTCCTGAGTTCACATTTGGTCTCAGACAGTAGCTGTGTCTTAACTTAACCATGTTTGCCTCAGTTTCCTCATCAGTAAAATGATCTGGAGAAGGCAATAGCAAACCACTCCAGTATCTCTGCTGAGAAAGCCCCAAATGGGATCACAAAGAGTTGGAAATAACTGAACAACATAATGTCATAGAAATAGTAAGTAACAGGATTTGAACGCAGGATCTACAACTCCATGTTCAGTGTTTTGTTTTGTTTTGTTCTACACTGTACCCTCCATTGAGAATCAGGTCTTTTAAAAACTAGCTGGCCTTTTCCCCTGAATCACATAGCTAGGAACCCACAGAGCTTTGACTAGAACCCTGGATTTTAGTGCTTCATTTATTTTTCACTAGACCAGAAACAATTCCTCATCCGGTCTGGTGATCTTTCCATCACACCACATTTGTTAAAATCTCCCCAGTTGTACAACAGGATAATAGGACCTGCCCTACCTACCTCACAGTGCTATTGTGAGAATAAAGTAAGAAAATAGATGTGAAAGGACTGTGAATTAGTGAAAAAGGTTATGCAAATGATTATGTCTATTACTATGATGAATAATACAGTACTAATAATAATTCAGAAATGCACAGGTTTGAGTCTTGACTCACCAGGGGACTTTGGTCAAATTTCAAAGTCTTTCTGATCCTTAACTGCCCCATCAGTATTCCTTGCTGTGCTCAACACTGTGCTAGGTGGCCATTGGTGGTGTAAAGCAGTATCGAGCCATGGCGTCCCTCTTTGAGGAAAGCATCATTTCATTGTCAGAGAAGACTAATACACCTGGAAAGTGAAAGGGCGGCCTCTGTTCGCTGCTTAATGAGTGAAAGGATAGCTCTGAAGACAAGGGCTACAGAGAGAACACTCATTCCCCAAGGGTTACTTTGCAACTCATGTTAGCATGAAACAAATTCAATTGAATGGGGCATTCATAAACTGCCTACTGTGTTCAGAGCAGTGTGCTAGCATTGTGAGAACATGTGTCCCATCCTTCCTCCCTATTCCAATTCTTCATTGGACCAAAACTCCATGGGAGAGAGCCATTCTAATACAACTCAATGTAATTCAATTCAAGAAATATTATTAGTCACCTACTATATGCATTACACCTAACTATGTGCTCAGGATACAAAAAAAAACCCCAAATCAACCAAACAAAAAAAAGCAAGTCTGTACTCTCAGAGAGCTTATATCTACAGGCTAGGGGGGTGGAGAGGAGATGATATGGAAACAAACTCCCATTAGGAATGCAATTCAAAAGAACTTGAGGTAAGGCTCCAACATGTTGGGGGTAGACTCACCCCTCTCACAGTGAATTTATGAGAAAACACCGACAAGAATCACGATGGATAGGAAGAGGTATAAATGAGCTGTGGGCAGGAACAACCCCATGGATGAGATTGCAGATTCTTTATTGTGTTCGTCGAGGCAGGTCTTAATTAAACAAATTAGTCTTGAGAATAGAAGTGTAACTAGGAGCACAATTAATGAATATACTAACTGTTCTTTCCTGCTGTGGATATTAACTGGTAATTTGATCTTCAGATATTGGAAATATATCTATGTATCTGACAGTAGCTCTGAAGACTAGCATGGATATTAGCGTGTTTATCTCTTTTTTCTTTTTTTCTGCTTTGGAAGCCATCATTCCTGCTTATTGTTAGTTGAGTCCCCTACCTTTAGTAAGTGCTGACCCAAGAAGGTCAGAGTGTGTCTCTGCATTGGGGCAGTATGGAAGGCGACACAGGCATTACTGGTTCAAGAATGATCTCTGATGGGAAGGAATAGAATGTCAGCTCTGAAATTCTTCCCTGTGTGTCATAGACAGATAGATACATGTAATAAAGATGCCCATGACAGAGAAATGCTGAGGAGTAGTGATAGTGGTCCTTCTCCTCTCTCCTTGACTCTTCTGATGACATCTTGCCCAGCTCACTAGTAACCTCTTATCCTCCTATCTGTCCTATCCACAAAGCCCCTTTCTTCCCCCCCTCCCCAGGATCCCTGCACTCAGGGTAGCTCTCAGGACAGAACTTTGCATTGCTTCACAAAGTTCTATTCCCATCTCCTCCCTCCCACCCCCGTTGCTAAGCAATGGTTGTGTAGGGGGCTACGCCAGACCCATGGCGGCTGCATCTCACCGTTTATTCCATCTGCAATTTAAATTCCCTGACAGGCAGGAGCAGCCAAGCTGTTCGCTTGAGATTGCAAAAAGTTATATTGAAATACAAGGAATATCCAATGCCTGGAGCCCTTCATAAATTTTGCTTTGATAGTAAAGGGGAGAGAGAAGGCAAGAGAGGGGGAAAAAAGAGAGAGGGAAAAAAATATTGCAATTTAGACATTTACGGTCCATTTACATTTGATCAATGTGTTGTCTCCTTCACTCTGCCATCCAGTGAACATGCATGCCCCCTTTTCTTCTTTCTCTTTCTTCCTTCTATTCTTTCTTTCTTTTTCATCCATTTCTTCTGCCCTCTCTTTGTGTGTGCCACTGTGAGCGGCTGTTCAATTCTAAATGACTATCAGTGTAAGAGAGGCTAGAACAGCAGGAGAAAACCACATGAGACACTAGGAAGAACTTCTTGACCATACGGTTTCTTGTTTGTTCACATTCACCAGGCTTTTTCTCCACCAAGGTGACCCCTTTCAGGATGTCTGGAACCAGACTGATCTCTAAAGTATTTCATTCCTAGCTCCAGATCTCTGGTCCTGTTGGTTCCTATAAACTGGGGGTCCTACTGAAGCCTATTAGTCTAAGGAGACAGGGAATTCTGGCAGCAATCTTTTCTGCATTTGTTAGCTCAGATCTGTAAGACATTGGATTAGTTGCAAAAAAGAGCTTGTAGAATTTCCCTCTCAGGAGATTTGATTCTATGATTAGTTCTTTCCTTCAATCCCTCTCCATTTTCACTTTTTTGTTTCTCCCCTTTTAGTCTCAATTTCCTAGAGCTTTTCCCATTCCTTTTGTGTTTCCTTTTCATTCTCCCCATCAAAGGGGTTTGTCAAGTGCCCATTTGCATGAAGGCTTTTCTGGGTGCTGTAAATTAAACAGATTAGGTCTCTGTTCCCTCAGAATTTACAATGTAAGCACAGAAAAACTAGTGAATACAAATATTGAACAAATATCATATGAAAGAGGGCCAATTTGGGAGTTGAGGACTTGGGTTCAAATTCCAGCTTTTTTGCGGACTGTGTGATGTTGGGTAAAACCTTTATCTTTCTGGCCTCACTTTCATCAGATGTAAAGTGATGGGCTTGGGCCAAATGACATCCAAGGTTCCTTCCAGTTCCAAATCTTAGGATCTTATGTAGTTGTTACTATCCTTTGGTACAGAATCATTATCAGCCAATCCTTCCGTGTTATCTGGCCCTAAGACTTTGGAAAGAATATTGGGCACTCTTTTTTCATCCACATCTTTGGGAAATCCCTTTCTTTAAGCCTTTTTTTACAGTTAGAATGGCACCTTCCCCACCATTAGCATGGTACCATGCAAAAAAGAGGGACCATCTAATTCTATGAGGGACAGTGTGGTGTAGTGGAAAGGTGACTAGCTTTGGAATTAGAGGACTTCATTTCAAATCTTGGCTCTTCCATTTAGTCATGTGTGACTCTGGGCAAATCTCTTCATTTCTCAAAGCATCAGTTTCCTCATTTATAAAATAAGTGGGTTAGATTAAACAATATCTAAGGTCTCTTCCGTCTTTAAATCCTATGATTCACCAAGATAGAATGTTCAAACAGTGCTATAAAGATGTTGTTCCTGTCCTCCAAGCATTTATGATCTTTAGAAAAATTCTAGAACAAAATCTTTCAATAAATTTAAATACTGATACAAGTGTTCTAGTGTGTTTCATATGGAATGGGGTCAAGAACGGACTTTAAGCACTGAATGGTCAGATGGAATGGGCTGGCAGAAATCATCCCTTCTGGTCTATCAACGAAGGCTTTTGTGGGGGAAGTGGGATTTTTTGACCAATATAAATGATGGAAGAAACACCTTAGTATGTGTATATGTGTTTAGGGTGGGATGAATTTAAATACAAGGACAAAGACTGTCATTGTGGTTAGAGAATTGCCTTTAAGAGAAGGAAGATACGACACCTGCCACAGACAAGTAATGACTGTGTGACCCTGAACAAATTACTTAACCTATCTGTACCCCCTGCAACTCTTTAAGATAACCTGCATTGGCTGAGGGAGCTCCCTCACCAAAGTTCCCTACACTTATGAAATCATGTATCAGCAGTTAAAAATGGAGGTTTAGAGGTGGGTCTGACATGATTCAGTCAGTCTAGTATTTATTAAACACCTACTATGTGCCAAGATATACACAGGATAAATTGGGGGGTAATCTTAGAGAGACTGGAATAGCTTCCTGCAGAAAGTGAGGCTTTAGTTAAATCTCGAAGGAAGCCAGGAAGGGAAGGCAGAAGGTGGGAGTGCTCCAGGCAGGGGGATGCAGCCAGAGAAAATGCTTGAAATCAGGAAATGTAGCGTGAAGAAGCAGAAAGGTCTCCGGAGTGACTGGATCCCCTTCCCCAGTGAAGAGCTGGGGGCACTTACTAGAAATAAGTTCCTCAAGAAGTTCTTGAGAGGAAAGAGAGCAGGTAGGCTAGGCTAGGTCCATCCCTAGGGAGGCTCAATCATTATGTGTAAACTGTCCCGTTCCCTAATATTTTTATATAATTAAAATCTGGGTAGCATGAATTTCAGGGGCAGCCTTGAGGAGGAAAAGAAGAGAAAGATGTGCCACAGAAGGGCAATGTACCCCTGTAGGGTATGTGTGGAAAGGAATGCTGTTGCCAGGCAACCAGCCCCAGGTTGTAGCCTTGGCTACATATGTGTCTATATGTACATTCATATGTATCAGTATGAGCTTTGGGCTCTTTTTAGGCTCAACTGGTCACCTCTTTGGTGCTTCTAGAACAGTTCCAGCTTTTTGGAACATGAAGCAGTATAGGGCTTCCCAAAGTGCAGGGGTGACTTCCTCTCCCCCAATAAACAAACCAAAGACAGAGTCCAGGGATATTACCCTGATCGGGTTCGTGTTAGAGGCGGCTTTGGACCAGGAGGTGGAGTGAGGTAGGTTGGGGTTGTCTGCTGAAAAGCCTTGAAACAAAGGGAAAGTTTCAATACTTATCCACAGGGTGATGAAAAATCATTAAAGGAAGGAAGGCCATTCAAAGCCACAAGCAGTGCTACAAACAACTCTGTGCCTTTTTTTCTCCCCACCACCCTCTGTCTCTCTGTCTCTATCTCTGTCTGTCTGTCTCTCTCCCTTTCTTCTCCCCCCTCTCTTTCTCGCTTTCTCCCTCTCTGTCCCTCTCCCTTTCCTATTTGCATCCTCCCCTTCTCTCACCAGGATGCCTCTCTTCTTTTCTCCCACAAGCCCCTTCTTTCTCATTCTCAGTCTTTTTTCCCACTAGGAAGCCTTGGACAATGACTTCAGAGTCATCTGGCTGTGGCACTAATTTCAGACTTGCTCAAAGGAAATAGATGTTTTTCTCAGGTAAGCTGGAATGAGCTTCTCACCACTGTTTGATCTTTATGCTGCTCATGTGTCTCCTGGTTATAGAGATCTCCACCTTCCCCGCATAGACTCGAACCCTGGGACATGACAGTCATGTGTCCAGTGAACGAATGCCAAGCCCTTTGTGGGGCTGCTTTTATCCATAGAATGGTTGGCCTTTGACAATGGCTTTTTTGTATCTCTCCAGATGAAAACTTTATCCCTCGGGGTGCTTTAGACATCTGACTTCATTCATCCTTACTATATTGTCAGGGCACAAAAAGGGTCAGGATTTTTTTCCCTCCTATTATGCTGATGGAGAAACTGAAGGCTAGCAGAGGAAAGTGACTTTTCCCCACAGCACACAGCAAACTTGGGGTATGGCTGAGATGAGGATTTCTGTATCCTGTCTCCTGGGCATTTTTTTCCTTCTGGGGGACAATCTCAGCCCCTTTCATTCATAGCACAGAGATAGCTCCTGGAACATGTGGTAGAATTAAAAGGACAGTTGAGCAAAAGAAAGCAAGGAGCCAGGTTTGAATCTTACCTTTTTCACTTACTGAGCTACTCTGAGCAAGTCACTTAAACACTTTCACCCTCAGTTATGAAAGAATTTCAGAATAATAATAATAATAATAGTAGCACCTGCAAAATGCTTTACATATGTTGTCTCATCTGAACCTTGGAACCACCCCGAAGGGAAGGTTCTATTACTATCCTTATTTTATAGGTGAGGAAATGGAGGCTGGAAGAAGTTAAAGTGACTTGTCCAAGGTCACCAGCTAGTTGGATTTGAACTCAGGTTTTCCTGACTCCATGGCCAACCTAGCTCTTCCTGGATGACATTCCAGATCTAACTCTTAGGTGCCTGTGATTCAAGCTTTTCTACACTCTCTCCTTATAACTTCACATTTTATAAAAAGGGAAAAAAAAAATCCCAAACTGAAACACCTCAGCCCTAACTGGGCAGGACAGAGAGTCAGCAGAGCTCATTAGTATTTGAATTTCCCATTCCCTTTCCCGAGGCTGGGGGTGGAGAATCTAGGAAGCTGTAGTTCCAAGGGATTTGTCAGATGTACCTGTTCAGAAAAGGAATTGGGTCACCCTAGCTGCCAGCTCCCCCTGTGCATCCTTTAGCAAGAGCAGTGAGAAGAGGGTCTATGGATATAGCAGAAGAAGATCTGGGAGAGAGAAAGCAAGGATATGGGGGATGACAGCAAAGGCATTCTGGCCCATCCTGTGCCTCAGGGAATGAGTTTAAGCCCAACCTCTTTCAGGACAGGACAACCTGTCTTTCAGGACAGGTTGGACAGGACATCCCCCCAACTCTACCACCCAGCTCCCTACTCAATTCTCCAGGGAAATAAATCTATCTAAGATATTCCCAAGAAAAATAAAAACTTCCAGTTTTTTCCTCTTTTCTGCTTTTCTCTGTTTTCACACGTGGATGGGGATGTTCCCCACCCAGAAGGCCTGAAAGGCTGAAGACCTGTGCAAATCCTCCTTCTAACAGCTGAGGGAGCTCCTGGCCTCATTTTCATTATGGAGAAACCACATGTGCCAGCAGCAGCTCAGGCGTCTGCTTCCTCATTCTGCCAAACTAGACGCTCTGGGCTGGGGAATGGTCCTGGCTACTGGGGCAAACAGACATTGTGGACTGTGGAGAGGGATCCAGTGTCTGACTGACTGGGATTCTGTATAAGGTGACCTTTTTATATCTCCTTCTCTATGTCTTTGCTTACCTGTCAGAGAAGGGAATTTGAAGGGGGGGCCCTTCTGGCTCCAAATTTCTATGATTCCACTGCTGATGATTATGGAGGGACAGTGTAATGAGTGCTGAATTTGGAGTCAGAGAACCTGGGTTTGAATGCCCTCTGCCTTTTACTATTTGTGTGATCTTGGGAATGTCACTTAAGGTCTGTAGACTTCAGGGAGTGAAGTCATCACCTGGGAAGTGAGGGGTTGGCCTCCAGCACAGGATCTACTATAATTTCCCTATCATTTTACTCTTGTCCTTGATCTTCTACCCAGCTGTTGTACAAAGAACACCTCTGACCTTGCTGTGGTCATTCAGGTAAAGTGCTGAATGCTACAGTAGGGAAGAGGCTGAGCAGATTTGGACTGGGAGGCAGAGCCTGCCTTGCTGTTCATTCCTGGCTCCCTCAAATGAGATCTCACCGGGTGCCCTCACTTTCTTTGCCTCTTCCCTGTTTGATTGTCAGTCCTTAAAATGTAAATGATGGGACGTTAAGTGGTGCAGTGGATAGAGTGCTACCAGACCTGGAGGCAGGAAGACCTGAGTTTAAATCTGGCCTTGGATACTTACTAGCTGTGTGACCCTGGACAAGTCACTTAACCCTGTTTGCCTCAGTTCCTCATTTGTAAAATGAACTGGAGAAGAAATGGCAGACCGCTCCAGTCTCTCTGCCAAGAAAACGCCAAATGAGGTCACAAAGAGTCAGACCTGACCAAATGGCATGCTTCCTTGGTTACTAGCCCTACTGAGGGACAGGGTCCTCTGTTTCTTTTTTTTTTCATCCATTCACAGTATTCCTTGGCTGAACTCCTACTCTCAATCCTCCTGTTTCCTACAGGTAATAGTAGGTTCTTGAAGGTTATGCCAGGTGGATCATGCATCTGGCAGGTCCAAGCTACTGAGCTGGCAAGGCTGGGAGTAGAGCCCATCTTAGTAGGAGGACCAGCCTCTTGACATTCTGAGAGGCTCATTACTAGAAGATTTTGGCCACTAGGTTTATTTCAGTTATTTTAGCTTTAGCAGTTCATCAAAATGACCTCTACCGGGGACAAGAAAGGAAGGAAACAAGAATTTACTAAGCACCCTGGGAAGAGGGTGATATTTATAGCACCATTTTATAATTGAGGAAACTAAGGCAAAGAGAGTAAATGACTTACCTACAGTCACACAGCTCGTAAATGTCTAAGACTGCATTTTAACCGAGGTCTTCCTAAGTCCAGGCCCGGTGCTCTATCTACTCTACAACTTAGCTGCCTAAAGAAAACTCCCTCTAAGGCCTTTATGGGAAGAAGAAGAAGGGACGAAGTTCCCTCTTTTTGTACCTTGGTGGGCAAAGTCACTTGACATGTGGCCACTAGGAAGAGGAAGCAAGGCCCTGGATATAATGAAGGGGCCACCTCTGCTCCCCTTGCAAGGGTGACATAGGCATGGGAGGAAGTATGCTCTAGGATATTGTTGGTGGTCTTCTAAATTATCTGCCTAGGGGCAAATTCAGGGTAGCCCTTTCCTCCTTACAATTCTGCATAGGTTTGTTTTTGTTCAGTCATTTTTCAGTAGTGTTTGACTCTTTCTGAGCCCATTTTGGGTTTTCTTGGCAAAGATAGTAGAGTGGTTTGACATTTCCTTCTCCAGTTCACTTTTACAGATGAGGAAACTGAGGCAAAGAGGGTTAAGTGACTTGCCCAGGGTCACACATCTGAATCACAAAGATGAGTCTTCCTGACTTCAGTACTCTGCCCTGCCCTTTTCTATCCACTGTACCACCTAGCTGCCCCTTATTCTGCATAGGACATACCTCCTAGGTTGTTTAGAAATCTAAAAAGTTGTCATGATTTCAAAGGGGAAAGACAGTCTTTTTTGTAAGTAGAACAGTCTATATATGGATGCTACTCATGCAAATATATAATAATGCACATATACATAGAAACACACACTGGAACAGATATATGTATGTATACACACATACACACATATATATGTATGCATGTATGTATATGGTCACCAACATTTATTAATCCATTGCCATGTACATAGCAGTACCTCTAGAAACTTTGTGATATTGACCCTGGTGGCAAAGACATATTTGCTTAGAGAGGTTTCTGTAAGGAATATTTTTAAAATCATTAGGCAAAATTAGACTTGAATAATTTTGGATGTGCACATATGAATGGAAAACTGAAAAACAAAAAAAAAAAAACGGCTGGCCTGATTGTAAACATCACACTCTTTACTTCTAGGCTCCAACACAACTCTCATATCTTATGGTATCTTGTTCAATCTGATTTTCCAACTCATTGAAAACATTCTCCAGCTGCTGCTGAATGACTTGATACAGTATATGCATGATATTCTTTTAAAAGGGACTCCTGAAAAGCAACTACTTGGATAGTGAAATTAATTTCCATTCAACAGATATTTATTAAGATTTATCATAAGCACTTTGCCAAACACTTCAAGGGTTACAAAGACAAATAAGACAGGGCCCTTGACCTTATGGAGTTTATCATCTAGTTGGGAGATAACAGAGACAATTGTGTAAGGTAACGTGATACATACTACATGACTTCATGAAGGAGGGAGCATTTAGCCTGGGCATAAATGGATGCATAGAATTTTGACAGTTAGAGATAGATGGACAGGGGAGGGTGCACTCTTGATCGAGGAGACAGAGTGAGTAAAGTTTAAAGGTGGGGATGTGAATGGTATGTTAGGAAAAGAGAGTAAACTATTTTGCTTAGAGTAGCAGGTTTCAAAGAGATCATAAAAAAGGGAAAAGGACCCACATGTACAAAAATATTTATGGCAGCTCTTTTTGTATTGGCAAAGAACTGGAAATTGTCGGGATGCCCAACAATTGGGGAGTGGCTGAAAAAGTTGTGATATATGATTGTGATGGAATACAACTGTGCTATAAGAAATGATTAGGAGGTGAATTTCAGAAAAACCTGGAAAGATTTACATGAACCGATGCTGAATGAAATGAGCAGAACCAGTAGAGTGCTGTGCACAGTAACAGTAATTCTGTGCAATGATCAACTATGATTAACTTAGCTCTTCTTAGCAATACAATGATCTGAGACAATTCCAAAAGATTTATGATTGAAAATGCTATCCATATCCAGAGATAGAACTGATGAAGTCTGAATGCAGATGAAAGCATACTATTTTCACTTTTCTGGGGGAGTGGGATTTGGTGTTTTCTTTCCTTTTGTTGTGCTGCTTCTTTCACAATATGACCAATGTGATAATGTTTTACATTATTGTACATGTGTAACCTATATCAGATTGCTTGCCATTTGGGGAGGAGAGAGAGTAGAGAGGGAAGGAGAAAAATTTGGAGCTCAAAATCATAAAAAAAAAAAATGAATGTTGACAATTGCCTTTACTTGTAATTGGAAAAAAATACTAGAAAATAGAGTAGGGGGTTTGAATATTGGAATAGTGAGAGATTATAGAACAATTATGGAGGGTATTGGATAGTGGTCTAAAACATTTGAACTTCATTCTATAGATAATGGGGAGTAATTGATGGAATATGAACAAAGGAGTTACTTGATCAGCACTGTATTTGAAAAATTTAAAAAAAAACTTTTTTAGAGCTGTGTTTATAAAGGAGTAATCTGTCAACATTGTGCAGAATGGATGAAGGCAGGGAGAAGCTGAAGCTAGGGAATGAGGTTATGAAGTTATTGCAATAGTCTAGATGAGACATAATGAAGTTTTAAGCTAGGTTTTTAGCTGTGAGAATGGAAAAAAGGATGGATGAGATAGATATTTCAGAGGTAAATTTGACAGAACTTGGCAACTTATTGAATTTGGTGGTAGTGATGGGGAAAAAAGAGAAGGAGGAATGACTGATGAAGAAGACTGAGATTTCTAGTTTGGATGTCTGGGGAAATGGCAGCATTAACAGAAACAGAGGAGTCAGCAGGAACTGATTTTGAAGGGAAAATAATTAGTTTGGTTTTGGACATGTTGAGTTGGTTGTGCTGGGGGGAACATATGAGCTACCATATTCAATGGTAGTTAGGAATAGCTTCTGAAGTTCAAAAAATGTTGTGGTGATTAGAAGCACAGATTTGAAATTCAGCTGCATGAGAAGATTGTTAAAAATCATGAATGGATAAAAATAACAGTGAAGAGAGTAAGTATATCTAAGAAATGGAATAGTTGATGGCCAAAACCAAAACCTTTGGTGTTGCCAACACTGGGCAGGCAAGAGAAGAGTGAAGAGGAATTAGAGAAGGAAGGGGACAGAGAGCCAGGGGGAAATCCATGAGCAAGCAATGCTATGGAAACCACAAGAGGAGAGACAAGATGAAGAGACTCTTAAAAATGTCAAATTCTGTGGGAATCAGAGGATGCGAAAGGATCAATATCAACCAGGTTTTCACTCCCCCACCCATAAGATGGGTTAGGCTAGTTTTCTCCTAACAGGTGACAAGACTGTTCCTGGGACTTAATTGGTGGGGTAAAACATCAAGACTCAGACTGGAAGCTTCCTGGTAGCCTTTACCTATTTTGATGTGACTTCGTGGTCACCAAAGGGCATGGAAAGACACACATAGAGTTAGGACCTCTCAGACTTGGCAGATGTTCCTCTAGTCTAGTAGTGAATTTTCCCTTGCTATATGAAGTGTCTACTGAACTAAGTTATAGAGTCTTCTCATGGAATATCCTTTCTATGCTATGGCTAAGTAAACCTCCTTTTATTGACTCTTGAATACCCAGGAATGCCTCATTTTGCTCCAACATTGAACTTCAACTCACAGGATACCAGCCTGAGTTAGATCTGTCCCAAAGAAAGAATAAGGATTGAGAATAAGCTACTGCACTGATTTGTTGATTGTTGTTTGTTCGTCCTTCATTTCAAAGAGGACCAATGACAAGCATGCAGTGATATCTTGTCTTGCATATGAATTGGATTTAAGTGAGGCACAGTTGCACAAAGTCCTCAGCCTCACTATCTCTTCCAGAGTCATTGAAGCAGGACAGAATAAAGATGATTGGTAATGGCCCAAGATGCATTGGATAACATTGATGTTTTCAATGTCTAACTATACTCTAAGCTCCCCACAGTACCTGCTTCAGTCATCTTCATGGCCATTGGAACATATTATTCTCATCCTTCTATTCTGCTGGTGGAAGTCTTTACATACTTGGGGTAGACATTCCCCTAACTCACCAATGTCTTTGAGCTTGTCAGGAGGTTATTGGTGACATTTGTGGTGCAGTGCATAGAGTGCTGGACCTGGAGTCGGGAACACTTGAGTTCAAATTTGGTCTCTGACACTTACTAGTAGTGTGACCCTGAGCAAATCACTTAACCTCTGTTTATCTTAATCCACTGGAGAAGGAAATGGAAAACCATTCTTCTCCAGCATCTTTGCCAAGAAAACCCCATGGGCAGTATTGGCTTGCTATTGTCCATGTTAATGGGGTCATGAAGAGTCACTGAATGACTGAGCAACAGTGGTGACATTTGAGAGAACAGAGTGTCAGGGACTGAAATCAGGAGGAGATGAGGAGTGACCAAAACACGAGGCAGTGGAAGTTGGGTGCAGACTGTGTTTTCAAGAACTTTGGCAGTGAAAGGAAAGATGAGATGGGATGGTGAGTAGATGAGTTAGAAAAGATTATTAGGATAGGTAAGAACTGAGTGTGTTTGTAGATGAGCAAAAGGAAGTCAGGAAAGAGGAGGAGACTTAAGTCACATTAGAGAGAGAATGATGGATGGAACAAGAGCCTAAAGGAGAATTAAGAGTATGAGGACAAAGAGTACTTTTTAAACCTCAGTACTGGAGAAGATGGAGGGGGATTTTGTGGTATAGCAGAAAGCAGCTGAGGGGCTTCCCCAGAACACACAGGCCCCAGGGATAGTATTGATCTCCATTGAGATTTTTTTTTTTAAAAATATTTATTTAAGTTTTAAACAGTCACTTCCATAAGATTTTGAGTTGTAAATTTTCTCCCCTTCCCCAAGATAGTGTGCAATCTAACATAGGTTTTATTTATACATTCATATTAAACATATTTTTACATTAGTCATGATGTAAAGAAGAATTAGACCTAATGGGAGGAACCATGAGAAAGAAGAAATAAAACAAAACAACAAAGGAAAAGGAGAGCAAACAGTATACTTCCATCTACATTCAGACTCCAAAGTTCTTTCTCTGGATGTGGATGGCATTTTCCATCTGAGTCTTTTGAAGTTGTCTTAGATCCTTGTGTTGCTCAAAAGAGTTAAGTCTATCAAGGTCAGTCATCACACAGTGTGGCTGTTATTGTGTATAGTGTTCTCCTGGTTCTGCTCATTTCATTTAGCATCAGTTCATATACGTCTTTCCAGGCTTTTCTGAAGTCTGCTTGATTATAATTTCTTATAGCACAATAGTATTCAATTACATTCATATACCACAACTTGTTCAGCCATTCCCCAACTGATGGACATCCCCTCAATTTCCAGCTTTTTGTCACCACAAAAAGAATTGCAATAAATATTTTTGTACATGTGGGTTCTTTTCCCATTTTAATGATCTCTTTGGGACACAGACATAGTAGTGATATTGCTGGGTCAAAGGATATGCACAGTTTTATAGCCCTTTGGGTATAGTTCCAAATATAGCCCTTTGGGTATAGTTCCAAATTGCTCTCCAGAATGGTTGGATCAGTTCCCAACTCCACCAGCAATGCATTAGTGTTCCAATTTTCCCACATCTTCTCCAACATTTATCATTTTCCTGTTTTGTCATGTTAGCCAATCTGATAGCATTGAAGTCTTCTCTTGACAGTGAAGAGGATTGTGAGAGATTAACCAGAAGACTGATCATCCTTTCCTCCTTCAGACCCTCTCATCCCTAAGTTTTGATGACACAGTACTTTCCTAGTTATTCTCTTAGCTCTTTGGGAACTTCTTCCTGGGTTCCTTTTCTTTTTGGCACTCTTCTAAATGTTGTCATCCTTCTTGACCCAGGGAGTTGCTTAAACTAGCTAGTTGACTAGAAAGAAAAGGGGGATCTTCTCTTAGGAAATGGGGACAATTAACAGTGAAAGTTTTGTTTGTGGAATAAGGGAGAGAGAGAAACTCCAGTGTATGGAGCATTACAACTACGGAGCAGGCATTGGGTAGGGCAGTGAGATGTGCTGGGTGGCCCAAGAGGAAAATCCAAGTTCCAGCCACAAAGGACATATTGATTGAGGTTATCTCATAATTTTGCCTAAGCCCAGGACTGCACTCTAGGATGAGTTATTAATAATTCCTCTCTCACCTCAAAGGACTTAGGAGTTATCTGCATCAATCAATCAGTATTTATAAAGTGTTATGCTGGTGACAGGCTCTGTGGTATACACTGGGCATACAAAAACAAAAATGAAAAAGTCCCAGACCTCAGTTTACTTTCAAAGGGGGAGACAATATGTTAAGTATGCAAATATATACAAAATTACAATAAGGGAATTTTGTGTGTGGGGATAGTGATGGTGGAGAATAGAAGCAAATGTAGGAGCATCAGGAAAGGCCTCATGTAGAGTGGCTTAATTTAGTGGAGTTTTGAAGAAGAAAAGGTATTCTAAGAGGTGGAGGTGAATGTGGGAATGTATGGGGGCCCAGAAATAGGAAATGGAGTATTGTATATGGGGAACACCAAGAAAGTCTGTTGGGCTAAATCAGGGGTGGGGAACCTGCAGCCTTGAGGCCACATGTGGCCCTTTAGGTCCTCAAGTGTAGCCCTTTGACTGAATCCAAACTTCATAGGACAAATCCTTTGGCATTTCCTACCTCTGGGCTAAATCAGAGTGAAGGAAGGGAAATAATGTAGAATAAAGTTAGAAAACTAGTTTAGGGTTAAGCTATGAAAGGGTTAAAAAACAAAACAGGATTTATATTTAGATGTTAAAGTTTATTGAGTAGGAAGGAGAGTGACTTGTCAAAACTTGTCCAAAAGTTAAAACTGTAGGAAATTCACTTTGGTGGCTGTGTGGAAACAGGTTGGAGAGAGGAGGTTCTTGAGATAGGGAGAACAACTAGGGAGACCCTGTAATAATTCATGATGAGGGCGTGAGCTAGTTTAGTGATCATGTGAGCAGAGAGGAGATAGATCAGAGAGAATGACAAGATTTGGCACTTGCTTGTATATGTAAAGTAAGGGAGAGTCTGGGAAACTGGAAGAATGGTGGTTCCTTCAACAGAAATTGGGAAGTTTGGAAGGGGGATAGATTTAGGAGAAAGAAGAGTGTGATTTGTGGACTTACTGAGTTTGAGGTGCCAATGGGACACCGAATTTGAAATATCCAAAAGGCAATTGGAGATACACCATGACTTGAGCTGAGATTAGGGTTGTGTACATGTAGATTTGGGAGTCACCTACAGAGAGATAATGATTGGACCTAAGGGAGCTAATGAGGTCACCAAATGAGGTGATATAAAGAGAGAGTGGAAAAGGATTAAGAACAAAAACCCACAGTTAGGGGATGTGATATGGAAGATGAATGAGCAAAGGAACCTGAGAAGGAATGGTCAGATAGGAGAAGAACCAAGAAAAAGAAGTGTTACCAAAAACACTGGGGCAAGAATAGGGGAAGAGGAGAGAGTGAGTGGGAAAGGAGGATCAGCACTGCCAAATGCTTTTTCAGTGGTTCTCAACCTTCCTAATGCCATGACCCTTTAATACAGTTCCTCATGTTGTGCTGACCCCCAACCATAAAATTATTTTTGTTGCCACTTCATAACTGTAATTTTGCTACTGTTATGAATCTATCTGATATGCAGGATGTATTTTCATTGTTACAAATTAAACATAACCCACAGGTTGAGAACCGCTGTTTTAGAGAGACTGAGAGGGACAAGGGCAGAGAAAAGGCCATCAAATATGGCAATCGAGAGCTCACTGGAAACGTTAGAGAGCAGTTTCAGTTGAGTAATAAGGTAGGAAGCCTGATTATATCATCTTCCCTTGGAACCTGAAGGAGACAGCTCATGACCCTGAATACATGAACTTTGGGAACAGCACTATCTTCCAAACCATTAGACCTGCTTCTAGACTAGCCCCAAGGGCCATTTTGGGGGAAGGGGCCCATTTTCCTCGTCACCACCAGCAGCAACTGCTGACCAACTGCTACAAAAGGGCAGAGAGGCCCAAGAGCCCACCTGATCACTAGCCCTTCCAATCTAGCTTTCATGGCTCTCATCTGGGGATCTGGGGAGGTAGTTTCTGTGGAGAAGGGTCCATTCATCTTCAGCAACTCCAACTACCTGCCACTCACAGGACAGGAAAGTCAGCCTAGCTTAAGCAGCAGAGTACCCTGAGGAAGAGAGAAGAAGAAACAGGTGTCAGGCAGGTCAGATCACCACCGCTACCTTGGACACCATCTTCATCACACACTGATGGAGACAGCCTAGGGCCCTGAACCCAAAAGCCTTTGGAACAGTAATGTTTTTTTTCCCCAGCATCCTCAGCCATCATCCTAAGAAACAATCCCTCAGGATATGCTTGTCACAAAGTCCTTGGTACTGTCAAATGGTTCAATATCAGAAACTGATATGTTTTCATTCGTTGAAATGATATTAAAGAAGAAGCTTTGCTACTATGCCCTCAGGACTATGGCTTCTCTTTGTCTGACTTGCAACTGAAACTTTTTATATGCATTGTCTCTCCCATTAGAATGTGGACTTTTTGAAAGCAGGGACTGTCTTGTTTCTCTGTTTGTATCCCCAGCACTCAGCACAGTGCTTTAAGAAGCACTAGATACGTCTCATAACTGCTAAATACATGCTTCATCCATTCATTAATGAGAATAAAGCAATCAGTAAACAGCTATTCAGTGCCTACTGTGTGCCAGGGCACCGCTTGGCATTGGATAGAATGCCTCACATGATTACTAACTGTTTGACTCTGGGCAAGTCACCTGATCCTGTTTGCCTCAGTTTCTTCATCTCTAAAATGAGCTGGAGAAGGAAATGACAAAACACTCCAGTATCTTTGCCAACACCAAACGAGGTCACAAAGAGTTGGACATAACCAAAACAGCTGAACAACAACACTGTGCTAAGTGCTATGGGTACAAAAAGAGACAAAAGACAGTCCCTCCCCTCAAAGAGCTGATAATCAAATGGGGGAGCCAACATGCAAAAAAAAAAATATGTAAAGCAAGCTATATATTGAACAAATAGAAAATAATTAATAGAGGGAAAGCACTAGAATTAAGGAGTTGGAGAAGTAAGAGGAACGAGAGTAGAAACAATAGGTGTAGGCAGATTTTTCTAGCAGTTTGGCTGTGAGGAGAGACATAAGACAATAGCTTGAAAGGCTGATAAGATCTACAGGCAAGAAAAAGCAGATGAGGCGAGTCTGAAGAGTAGAGATTATTTGGGTCCCAGGCTCTTGGAGAAGGAAGAGGGTAGGACTGATTTTGGAGAGAAAAGTCACCTCTTCAAGACTGAGTCAAGAAGAGAGAGTGGGGGATGATGTCCAGGTGTTATGAGATGCAGTGGGAGGGGAGAAGATGGAGCTTTCTCAGTGAAGTAGGAGGTGAGAGGAAAGGTCAGGGAGTAGAAAGATGGCATGAGAGTCATGGAGAAAGTGCTGGATTGGGAGTCAGGAAGAGCTGGGTTTGCATCCCTACTCACACGTTTACTAGTTGTGTGAACCAGAGTAGGACCGTTACCTTTTTTGAGCCTCAGTTTCCTTACGTTGGATTTGATAGTCTCTAGGATTTTGTTTTTTTTTTTAATAGTTTCAGAGCAATATATGATGAGGTGGGAGACTTGAGAAAAGAGATTTGAAATCTTCTGTGAGAAGTGGGGTAGACGATCCATTCAAAAGGACTAAAGGGAGCGTCTTCCTGAAGAGAAGACCCAGTAGACACTAGACAACACAAATCATAGTGGATTCTGATGTATCCTCTTAGGAGATGTAATCCAGTCTTGGAGTTTACCAAGGAGTGACCATTGATAGGATGGGGTAGGGATTGGAGAGTAAGGGATAATAGGTGATTGAATTAATTGAATAGTCTGGATTGGAAAGGGAGAAAAGTGAGGTGGGGGCAAAAGTCTAGGAGACCATTGAGAGAGAGATGCTTTGGAGGACATGGAGAGGATGACAGATACAGGAGGGCTGAGGCTTAGGGAGAGATGGAATGATAGGAGGGTCAGATA
>CM053585.1:463638435-463654912 GCA_028646515.1 Pseudochirops corinnae
ACCAAACTATTGTACAATGTGAAAGTATTTGCAGATCCTATACATGATTACACGCCACCATGGGGGGGGGAAGGGAGGGGAGAAAATCTGAAACTCAAGTGATTATGGAACTGAATCTTGTAAATTAAAAGTAAATAAGTAAATTTAAAAAAAAACCCAGGAATTCTAAGGACTGGTGTGAAAATAAAATGCATTCCATGCATTGGGTATAGCATAGACACAGAGATGGAGTCTGGTGTGTGAGGAACAACAGCAAGAAAGTTTTGCTGAACCAGTGAATGAATGGAGGGGAGTAATGCATGATAGGTATGTAATTTTTGAGAAGTAGCTTAAATTTCTATAAACTGGTACACAGTGAGGAAACAGAACCTAGGGAAAATTTACACGATGACTTAATAATATAAAACAACCAACACTGAAATTTTGACTTCAGGAAACATAGGTCTTCTTGGCTTCCTGACGCCAGGTCTGGCACTTTAACCAGTACTAGCTGCCTAGGCACTATGCTAGGTTACTTACAGATACTATCTCATTACATGCTCAAAACAACCCTGGCAGCTAGGTGCTATTATTATCTCCAGTTTACATTTCAGGAAACTGAGGCATACAGAGGTTAAGTTACTTGTTCAGTACATAGCCAGAAAGAATCTAGGGCTGGATTTGCCCCAGATCTTCCTGACTCCAGATCTTCCTAATTCCAGGCCCAACATTCAATCCAATATGTCACCAACTGTCTTTGCAGCTCTACTCTGGTACTCTAGTGGGTAGGTGTCATTGGAAAATGACAGCTACGTAAAATAAGAAGAGGGAATTGAATAAACATTTAAAAAGGAAAAAAAATTCCTTCATCTCTCTGAATCTCTGTTTCCTTATCTTTCAAATAGAAATAATAATTCTTGTACTACTTAACCTCTCACAGGTTTGTTTTAAGGAGTGGTACTTTATAAATGGCACATTTATTCAATAAACAGCCATTAAACCTCTCCTACATGATCAACTCTTAGGGGAGACAGGAACAAAACTGAAAATGAAACAGAAATTCTTAATTTGGAGTATGTAAATTTATATTTGAAAAAAATTTTCATGCCTGTACTTCAATAGAATTAATCCTATGTGTTTTATTGTATGGATTTAAAAACACTCTTGGGCCTAATCCCACTGCTGTTTAGCATGGGAATACTGACTTTTCTCTGTTTTTTAAAAATAATCAAATGGTGTAACTAATTTTAAATTCTATTAACATTTTAGCAGAAAATAATAATTTCTTTCAATTAAATATATAACTCTAAATAAAGGACCTGAGGAGATTTGATGACATCTTGGAAGTAAAAGCATTCCCAGGGTAACCTAGCACCAATTTTATGATAAAAGTTGCTGAGAAAGGAGATTCTTATACATATATACATACATACATATATACATATGTATGTATGTGTGTATATGTGTATACATATGATATACATATACACACATAAATATATATTTCAAGGCCTTACCTGTCTATTAAGGTGAGATTACCTGCTCTCTGAAGGACAGGTACTGTTCACCCCTGAATGTAAAAGTAGTTTTATGGGAACCATCTAGTGCCAAGGGAAGAAAAATTCACCAAGAAGAAGGCTGTGTCCCTGCAATGGTTAATTCTCTCATCACTAAGTAGTTTCTTGAGAAACAAGTAAAATTACTCTTCCTGGCTCACCACAGGACCAGCCCAATATCTCTTCCGCAACCTCTGAGCCATGGTGGAGTCTCACAGCACATATGAACTAATGACCCAAACTGCTATTTCAGCAGCTGCTCTTATGACTTCTGGACTCACCAGCCAGAGGGATTCTAACCCGGGAGAGGAACTTCTGCTGGCACAGACTTCTTCCTTACTGTGCTGCTCACCTCTCCTTATCATTCCTGGGCAGTCTATTTCCAAAAGGCCTTCTTTAATGTACCTGGGTCACACACACACATCATGTTCAAAAGCAAAGAAAGTGGGATTTCCTGTTCTTTCTCTTTTGGCTTGGATGTGCCTGTGTGTGTGTGTGTGAGATGTGTGTGTGTAATGAGGCTAGCTTTGTCTGTAGCAGCTGTTGTCCTCCTACCCCACTGGCCTCATGCTGACCCCTGGTCACTTAGAGCTTTTCGATGCAGCAGTCCCCTGCTCCAATGCTAGGATCATTTTTCTCCATTCTGGTAATAATAGCTCACATTTTTATAACATCTTATGGTCTGCAAAACTGCAGTCTGGTGAGGTCAGAAGTTCAAGGTTATTAACCCTATTTCACATATGAGAAAATAGAGACTTTTTGTTGTTTACCTTTAAAGGGATTTGGGATTAACCTGGGCACAGAGCTCTTAAATTTTATGGTATTAATATATTTTTTTACCTTTGCAGAGGCTTTTCAGTTTTTTCCAAGAGCTGCCACGGATTGTGGTGGGTTGACCCCCTCGTGACTATTAGAGCAAATGGGAGAATAGATTTGTAACTGGCCTTGGTATATATTGATATTACTCTATACCCATGCACTTTTTATTTGTCATTATTTTGACAACATGCAGTGGTATAATGAAAATGTCACTAGTTTAAGAGTCAGAGCACTGGGCTAAAATCCTCCTTCTGATGCATACTATCTGTAGTATGACCTTGGACAATTAACTTCTCTGGCTCTCATTTTCCTTATCTGTAAAATGAAGAGGTTGGATTAGGCCTTGAGGCCACATGTTTCTCACCCCTGGACTAGATGGTTTCTGAAGCAGCTCTAGGAACCTTTGAACCTTTAGGAACCAGATCCTGCATTTAGAATGAAGGAAGGATGTTCAATGCCCATGGGTCCTAGGACAAGTGGAGAGGCTAAGCCAGAAGAAAGAAAGGTTTCTGGGTCATAATGAAAGAGAAGTTTAGTCTGGGCAGAGAGGTCATGCTAGAAACAATGGGACCTCAGAACTTCGGAACCTGGTGGAGGAGGCAGCTTTACCATCAAATAATGCACTGGCCACCAAGCTCTAGCTAGGGTTAGTGTGTTTAAAGGACAAGTAGAGGAAAAGAGAAAAAAACAACTTCTAAGGTGCTGCTTTGCCCAAATTATTTAATCTCCCTGGGGTCTCATCTACGAAATGATTGGGATAATTTCTAAGGTTCTTTCTCTTTCCAATATTTGGTGATTCTGTAATTAAGTTCTCCAATTAAAGGGAGAGGCAGGTGTTAAGATCTTAGACCTAAAGGGAAATAGCTTTATGGTCTATTTGGGGTCTGTTTGGTATTTTTTTTTTCTCATCTGGAATTAGAGAGGAGAGGAGAGCATAAATTTTTTCTCACAGTTCATTCTAGTAGAAGGGAGAAAGCAGGGAGAAAGGTACCTGTTTAGGAACTGGCTGGCTACATCCTTAGCTGAAGATCAGAAAAGCATCCCAGAAGACTTCAACAAAGTAGTTTGGCCCCCAGTGAATTCAGGTTCTCTCTTCTTTCCCTTTCCCCACTTCCTCCAGTGTTGAGACCATGAGCCATGATCAAATCAACTTTGCAGTTGTGCCTGGATGGGCTGTGCCAATCTATTCCTCTATAGTTCCACTCACCTGGTGACTTTGAGTAACAAAAAGTCCTCCCTGGCCACCACTAGCCTGTGTGACTTATTTCCCCCATTAATATGTGAGAACCTTGAGGGTCAAGGCTGTCTTTATTTTTATGTTTATATCTCTAGTGTTTAGCACTTAGCAAGTAATTAATAGTAATTAATAAATTCTTTTTTCATTTAACCACTATTCCGTTCCCCCCTCTCTCTCTTTGTCTCCCTCTTTCTTTCTCTATTCATTTCTCCTTTTACTTCTTTCTCTTTTTTCTCTTCTCCTCTCCCCAACTTTTTTCCTCTACTCACCTGCCCTCAGAGAGCTTACATTTTATAGTGGAGGAGACACACACAGCATATGCATAGAAAAGTAAATGTGAAATCATCCTAAGTAATTTTAAGAGGGAGAGAGCATTAAGAAAAGAAAGGATCAGAGAAGACCTTGTTTGGGAGATGGCACCTAAGTTTAATCTAGAAGGATTCTGGGAATTCCAAGGAGCAGAGAGGAAGAAGGAGAGCATTCTAGCTATGGGAAACCATTAGGCAAAGGCATGAAAATAGAAGGTCAAACAGAGGGAAATGGCAGCTTGACTGAAACAGAGAGTATGCTAAGGAGAATAATAGAAAAATCAGACTAGAAAGGCATATGGAAGCTGGAGGGGAGCAGGCTGAGGATTCATAGCTTCCTCCAATATCATCTCCTCACTTTACAAAAGAAGAAACTGAAGCAAGGTACTTGATCAGTGGCATACGCTGGACAAGACCCCTTCCAGAGTTCCTTCCATTGGGACATTTGTTCAAACTACAACAGCGAGACAAAAGCAGGAATACTCTTCTTGGACAAAAATTCCAGGATTTTACTTGAAGTCAAACTATTTAGTATACAAACAGTAGCATATTAGGGTGCTGATGGTATGGTCAAGAATCTTTACACCCCCTATGTGGTCTCATTATGGATCATGGAGGACTCCCTCAACTGCGGCAAGACAACCCCCCCCCCCCACGCCCCTCTGTAGCAGCAGGAGTTATAGAAGCAGTGGAGAAATGATGGAGGAAATGGAACCTATCTGGCTCTCAGCTTGACCAGGTCTTCATGCTCTTCTGATTTCTCTCAAGTCCATGCCATATGCTGTGTCTGAGTTTAGCACATTATCTGACACATAGTAGGTACTTACTAAATTGTTTACTGATTGATTGATCAATCCACAACATCCAAAGAAATTGGGCAGTCTTGGGAGGAAGAACATAGAGCAAAACCTTATCCTAGTGTGTAGGCAGGCAGGCTGTATTAAAGGGCCACCCAAAAGCACAACTAATTAAGGAAAAGGGAGGGATAGGCTTCCAGTAGGGATCTGTGTGTTCCAAAATATCCTAGTATAGTTATGACCAGCCTCACTGTAACCAGGGACTCTTTGTGAGTCCATCAGAACCGTAATTAGTACACAGGAAGTGGGGTTTCACCCCAGCGTGCAACATGGAAGTGGGGAGTATTTTCTCCCTGTGATAATGACCACCCTGCATCTTGTCTCTATTGGCTCTTCTTATCTGATGCAAACACAAATCATACCTCAACCCTTCCAGGGCCCAGAAGGAGCAGATTTTTTTTTTTTTACCTTTCTTTGTATCTCTAGCACTTTGTACAATGCAAGCACAGAGTAGGTGTTTCATAAACAACTCACCTTGGCAGAGAGTGGAGTTGGAGATGAGCTGGTAGAAGATTCCCATAGGTATTTGAGTGAGTCTTAAAGGAAGCCAGGAGAGGTCAAATGTGGAGATGAGAAGAGAGAGCATTCTAGGTGTGGGGCATAGTCGGTGAAAAGTCGGAGTCCAGAGTTGGTGCATCACGCACGAGAGATAGCAAGAAGGAGAGTGAGTGATGCTGGACTGTACGAACTTGGAAGAGAGTAAAGTATGAGAAGATGAGAAAAGGCTTTAATTGCCAAATAGAGGGTTTGGGTTTGATCCTTGAGATAGTAAGGGGCTGCTGGAGTTGAGCAGGTAGATGACTGGTACTTGGCAGAGTGGGGGATGGGTTAGAGTCATCATCATGAGATTCAGCCCAATGAGATTTCAGGTCACGGACCTTTGGAATCCATCCAGCTGAGCCTCAATCAGTCAATCATCAGATACTCTCTGTATCCTATCAGAAAAGTACCACTGTCTGCGCTCCCATTGCTTGGGGAGGTGCCCCTCTGATTCCTCTGAATCAAAGCCATTCAAGAAGACCAATTCATCAAGTTGATCATTGACTTCCATGATTAAATCTTCTTCTCCCTGCCCCAGCCTGTTCATGGAATTTTCTCTATAATGAGGTTCTTTGGTTATTTTAGTAACTAACCAAACTCTGGAGTGGGGTCCAAAGAGGACAGGTCTCATGCTGAATTTAGTCATAGTGAGGTTACAGTGCATTAGTTAACTCTCTATACAAACCTAGGAGTGGTGATTAAAAAAAAAAACAACAACCAAAAAACTCCATTTGTCTTCAGGCTAATTTAGGATTTTTTTTCCTCCCTAGGGAAAGCAAGCATGAATCTTAGGCAACAAACAGTAATTAGAAATCATGGCTTTTTTCTTCCCCTGCTATTATTTCTTTACAGTTTGCTTTTGCAAATACCAGCCATGAATTGTTAAAGGATGTTCAGTATTGTACAGTGCCAAATATAAGTACTGAAGGGAAGTTGGGGAGGGGGGGTGGAAAAATAATCAGAAATATACAGCCTGCTAATTTGAAAAAAAAAAATTGGAGACACTGACTTATAATTAGAGCATTTGTCTTTTGAAGCCTGAAAATTAGGAGGTTGACTTTTGTATTGGGAACTACAAGACCTGTGTGCTTTCTGACTCCCTCCTCCCCTTCCCTATCTTGATTAATACAGGTTGGGACATTTAGAGTTGATTCTTAAGGTATGTTACTGGGAGTTACAGACCATAGTCAGGAGGGACATTAGCGAGCTCTTGTCTCTCCTAGGCTCAGGGCTGCCTGAAATCATTCTTAAAATATGTGTGGAGTGGAGGTTAGGAGGTGGTCTTTTCTGTATCTTTACCACCTCTTTAACTTAAAAGCATTTGTGGCAAAAGTTGACATTTTTAAAAAAAGATTTCAATAATAATAATAACAAATATTATAGCTAGCATTTATATAGTACTTTAAGATTGTCAAAGTGCTTTATATATACTATCTCATTTGATCTTCAAAGCAGCCCTGTGAGGCATGTGCTATTATTAAGTTTATTTTACAGATGAGGAAATTGAGGCTGAGAGAGGTTAAGTGACTTGTCTAGGATCATACAGTTAGTAAGAATCTGAGGCAGAATTTGAAACCGTCTTCTGATTCCTAAGCCCCATATGTTGCTCCATTCCATCACCTAGTGGGCCAATAGAGACTCAGAGTATGGTCATATTAACCTAAGATATCCATCACCCAAACATAAATGGGCATTTCAGTTTCCTGGAATGACTGACTTTATTCCTATTCCCTCTCCTATTCCCTGTCAATCTGAGTCTGCCGACAACACGTAGCCAGGCACCATTTTGTTTCCCAAGAAGAATCTATTGGCTCATCTCCAATGCTACTCATTTCCACTTTCATGTTAAATTTATCTTCTCCTATCCACGTCAAGGGATTGGGAGTTTCAGGCACAATTAGGCTTGCCACCTTAGAGAGGTTCCACTTACCAACAGTAAGAAAAGGACCACTCCATAGTTACTCATGACATTGTTTCTAAGAAAAATTGCAAAATGGGGAAAAATATGTCTTTGAAGGCTAGAGAGAGCTTCCCCCACCCTAGTTTACTTCCTGTATCCTTTGCCTCTCCCTGCCCCCTTTAGTGTTCAGTGATCCTTAGGCTGCTTACTGGCTGTTCCAAATCTTCCACTTGGGTAACTCAACATGGCATACCTTCTGTTATAAAATTACTTAATATTCTTCTCTCCCTCCAATCCTATTAAAATTCCCATTCCCTCAGAGGAGCATATCTCAGTTGGTAAAATGAAAGTACTTGATTTACCTAATTAACAATAAACTGAATATCCAGCTCAGTGTTTCTAAGGAGATTTCAACATTTAAAAGTAGTTTCCTTATACAAAGGAATAAACAACTAATCATAGAATTCCATTAGAGAGCTTTTTTGGGCAAAGAAATCTTTCCTCTTTTTCTCAAATTATATAACCATGAAGGAGATGATTTATGCTGACTGTGGGCAAAGCCAGACCTGGTTCTTACAAGACCACTGACAGATCTCAGCTGGCCTTGCCCAGGTATCTGGCCTGGATCCATGTTTATGACTGCCTCAGCCTAGTATCTTAAAAAAGCCCGTCATGAGAGTCTGTCTGGGACTAAGCCCTTAGATTTTACCTTTTCACTAAATTGGCCAGGATTTGATCCCTATTAGTTTTGTTTAAGCCCTACGTCAAGTCTGTCAAACAGGTGGCTAGAATAGTGTAGCTCCTGGATCAAATTTCCAAGAACCTCCTTGAAGACAAAATACTCAGTTAACTTTATTTTCTCTCACACCTTTCCCTTCTATCCCTCTCCATTAAGGAAAAAAAAATAAAACTCATGTAACAAATATGCTTAGTCAAAGAAAACGAATTCCAGCATTGGCTACATCCAAAAATATATTCCATTCTGTATCCTGAATTTATCACTTCTCTGTCAGGAGGGAGGCAGCGTGCTTCATTATTGTTCCTCTGGAATCATGAATGATCATTGCATTGATCAAAATTCTTAAGTCTTTTGAAGTTATTTGTGTTTAGAATATATTTTGTTATTGTGTCTATCACTCTTCTGATTCTGTTCATTGTATAATTTTATATAAATCTTCCCAGATTTCTCTGAAACTGTCCATTTAATCATTTCTTACAGTGCAATAGTATTCTATTACATTTATGGCCATCATTTTTCTAGTCATTCACCAATTGATGAGGACTCCCTTAGTTTCCAGTTCTTTGCAAACACAAAGAGTCACTAGAAATATTTTTGTACTTAGAGATTGTCCATGTTTTTCTATGAATCACAGAATCTCAGAGTTGGGAGGGACCCTAGAAGTCAGCTAGTGCTTGATCAAAAATCTCCATCCACAGTATATCCTGCCAGCGGTCACGCAGCCTTTTCTTGAAAACCTCCAGTGATAGGTAATTCTAGAGGCAATTCATTCCATTTTTGAGGTGACTCTAATTATTAAGTCATTTCTCTTTATATGAAGACCCAATTTGTCTCTTTGCCATTTCCACTCATTATGGGTCCTTCTGCACTTCAGAATAAGGCAGAATAACTAATTCTTCTAGAGGTTTGATTATTGAAGACAATTATCATTCCTTATTCTGCATACTCCCCTTCCCCCACTTCTCCATCCCAAAGCCTTCTCTTCACCAGATTAACCATTCCCTTTCCTTCAATCATCTGTTGATCGTTACATACCATGAACTCAAGAGTCTTCACTATCCTGCTTACTCTCCTTTGGATTCTCTAAATTTCTTATTTTCATCTGAACTTATGGGCCCATTTGTGTAGGGAGCCCTTGGGATGGAAACTTTCTGTACCAAGGCAGATCAGCACCTTCTGCTTATCAATGTCCTACTAAAAATGTGTAATGCATAATGAAATGTACTTCTTTAGAGGCTACCCAAAGAGGCCAAAGTACAAAGGAATGATTACCTACCTATTTGTGGGTGCAATGACTCTAAATGAGCAGCTAGGTGGCACAGAGCACCAGGTCTTAAATCAGGAAGACTCATCTTTTTGAGTTCAAATGAGGCTTCAGACACTTACTAGCAAGTAAACAATTCACTTAACCACGTTTGCCTCAATTTCCTCATTTGTCAAATGAGTTGAAGAAGGAAATGGCAAACCACTCCAGGGTCTTTGCCAAGAAAACCACAAATGGGGTTATGAATAGTTGATTAAGACCGAAATAACTGAACAAATCCCCTAACAAAGTAGGGTTTTCAAATTCAAGTGTCTTTATATTTACCTCTATTAATTTATTTTCTTATTCCAATTGGCCCATTGTTCTACTCTGTCAAAATGTTTTTGAGTCCTGACTGGCATCCAGTAGATTAGATATCCATCCCAGTTTTTTCATTAGATTTTGGGTGTAATGGAGCTGGGGTTCTTCTGAGATTGTGCTGTTCTGGGAACATCACTGTATAGTATCAGTTGGAGAATATCAGTGTTTAAAAGATGGGCCATCATAGTAAGTAGCAGCATGGGAATATTGAAGACCCTACACAATTTTTCAATGTGTCACATAGTAGGTGCGTGATACATGTCAATAAAATGAATGAATGCCTTCCATGAGGTTTATACAAAGAAAAGTGCTGCAGGAGTTCAGAGAAAGATGAAATTACTTCCAGCTGATGCTGCATGCAGGGGATGGCATTGGATGATTATTTTTTCTACTCACTGCGAGTCAGAAATGGTAGGAGAGAAAAGTAGAACACCCAAAAGATATGTTTGTGTGTGCACACGTGACCTAATCTAAATCAGCACTAATCAAAACAGATCTTTTCTATCACTAATTGGACAAATTACCATTGTTCTACGACAGCCAAAAAAACAGCCCTACCAGATGTCGTCAAACCTATCCATTTTGTCCTGTAATCTTTAAATAATCTTTTCATAAAGTGCCATCTGAGGGAAAGACCTAATCCTTCCTTCCCCAGTAGGTGGTGAATTATCTTTCTGATGGTATAAAATAATCCTTTTAGCCAACATGAAACCAACTCTCAGCCTAAATCCTTTTTTTTTTTCCTCCCCCACAGGTAGCATCATTACAGTTAAGAACAGCATTTAAGAAATAAGCAGAAAGGGTGGAAAGGCTGTTCTGGACCCAAAATAGCATTAAGCTGGTTCACGGCTCTCCTAAAAGCCCAGCCACGGCACCTTACTAGAAGGCTGAGGATTTTCCTGCTCTCAGTAATAATGTTCCTTCCCCTCCTGGGTCTCCCGTTATTAACCTGGAGAAAAGGGTCTTTCTCCCTACTGTTGTACCCTAATATTGTTCCTTACTCATATGAGGTGAAAAGATGGTGTGTTTGTGAGATATTAGGGCTGTCATGGGAAGAAGACAATGACTCTCCTAGAATTCATTTGGAAAATGATTATTGTTGTTATTATTAGAACATCATTGTTAAGTTCAGTGAGGACCAGTTGGTATTCTTAGCCACATGCTATAATGTTTCTTTAGTTACAAGGATTGGATGAGAGAGTGTGGATGGTTCATCACAAAGCCATCTCCACTCAAGATAAAAGTAACTCACAGTGTACGGACTACTGATAGTAGCTCAGAGGCATCAGTTTTGCACCTTTGTAGATATTGTCTGCTTAGGTCTTGGTCCAAAGGGATATATAGAAAGACGAATCAGTTCATAAATGGGACTCCTAAACACTAAAGGGATTCTCCAACTTCTGTGTTCATCCTTACCTAGTTTACTCATGACTAAAGTCTGCTTATCATAGATTAGTACATTTGAAAAGGAACCATAGACTTGGAACTGGGAATGATCATAGATATTGTCTAGTAAACTTCTCCCCCTTCTCCAGTTTTACAGATGAGGGAACTGGTACCCAGGAAGATTAAGCAACTTGTCCTAATTTACACAGGTGGTAAATGGTAGAACCAGGCAGCTAGGTGTGCAGTGAGTAGAGTGCTTCGCCTAGAGTCAGGAAGACTCAACGTCCTGAGTTCAAATTTAGCTTCAAACACTTGCTAGCTGTGTGACCCTGGGCAAGTCACTTAATCCTGTTTACCTCAGTTTTCTGATCTGTAAAATGAGCTGGAGGGGAAAATGGCAAACCATTCCAGTATCTTTGCCAAGAAGACTCCAAATGGGGTCATGAAGAGTCAAGCATGGTTGTAATGACTGAACGACAATAAATGGAAGAAGCAGGATGTGAGCCCAGTTCCTCTGACTTCAGTTCAACAAATATTTATTAAGCTGTGCTCTGTGCCAGACACTGTGGTAGGATGTGGAGATACAAAGACCAAACAAAACCATTCCTGTCTTTAAAGAGTTTATAATCAATGGTGAGTCAGGGAGGGGGACCTGAAGCATGAAGATCAATAGAATACAAAGAAGACTGAGGAGAGAAAGAGGGCTCATCACTGGGGCTGGAAGGAGGTGAACTCTCTTGGTCCTCTCTTTGTCTTCTTACACATATGGCAGTATTTGCCTCAACATTCAGGAGCCACTTGGGTCAGTGTTCAGTCATGGCAGAGCTGACCAGCTTCTGTCTCTTCCCTTACTTGGTTGGGCTGCGGCATGTCTCTGATAAGGACAAAAGGGACCCTGGGTAGCTACATCACATGCTGTCACATGTGCTCTCTGTATCTTTTATTTTAACATCAATAATTATAGCTAAGGAAGTTTCTTGGGAGCATGAGCTGTCTCTCTTCAGCTCCAAATGGCCCATTATAATAGTGCATCTTTATTTCATGTAAAATGGTGCTAACTTTAACTTTGAGTCCCAGGTGGGAGTAGAAGGAATTCTGCAGCCCACTGACCAATTAGCAAAACTTGAATTTTGGTTAGAGCTCCCAAAAGAGAGAGATTAGAAGAAGCTATAAGAGAAGGGGGAGGCAGGGAGCTGTACAATTAGCAAGGATGGTGGACCAAGTCCTAAGATAATGGAGATTGTAGCTTTGGAAGACATTAGATCCAATGCCTTTATTTTATGGGTGAGGAAAGAGAGGCTCACATAAGTTAGGTGATTTGGTCTGAGGCATCAGGGTGGCACAATGAAGAGAGTACTGAGCCTTGAGTCAGGAAAGCCTGAGACTCAATCTTGCTTCACCACTCAATCTATCACACAGTGCCTCGAAAACAATAGGTGCTTATTAAATATTTTTTCAATGAAAACCTAATACATTTACCTAGGGAGAGTAAACCCCTGGGCCATTCCTTTTGTTGTCCATTTTGACAGTGAGAAGAAACCAACAGATGCCCAAGTCTAAGAGAGAATTCAGTTGGAAATATTAAAAAATTAAAAGAACAATATAAGTATCTTGCTTCACTATTTGAAGCTTTTGCTTTTGCCATTGGCCATGTCCCCCTGTGGCTAACAGTTAGAGAAATCGAGTGGCCCAGCAGGGTTCCCTCAAGAGACAAAGAGTGTCTCAGGTCATTACCCATGGAGATGGTCAGGGAGAGCCCCCCGCCTGTCAAATTGGCTGGAACTAGAAATATAAACTCCTGCTGAGTTCGACTGCAGTACCCAGGGGCTTTAGGGACACAGTTAATTAATCAAGACACCAGCGTCAAAATTAAAGTGAAGAGGAGAAAGTCAATTAGTGATTGAGCATCTAGTGAGGGGACATCTTTTTAATGAGGTTCCCTCCAAGTTAAGTTATTCCTTAAAGCTCCCCCCTCCCCTTGAGTCTCCACTGATCTTCTTTCTAAAGTGCTCAGTGCAAGGAGGGAGAGAAGGAGGGGAAAGAGGGAAGAGAACCTATTTCTCTAATTTATACATGAACATAACTCCTGTGCCTACCACTAATATAGAGTCTTCTGCTGTCTGTAGTGAGCTGGGGCACCATAAAGCTATTTATCATCACTCCATATTCTTTTCAACAGAATGTTCATTTCAATTTGCAGACACCTATTCAACTCTCCTTTGGTGGGCTTGGCCCGGCTCCTGAGAGAAGAGATAATGCCAAGAGGGGGAGACACAGACAACCAAGGAGGAGGACTGGGCTGGCGTCTCTAGGGGTGGATCCTTCACCATCTCACTCCCTAACTGCTCCCTACTTTGGTTCTTTCTATCTACCTCTAGAGCACAACTGGTAAGATGATATTTCACAGGTGTTCCAAGTACATGGCAGGATTAATAGAGGCCTAGGATGGATTGGGGAAACAAGGGCTTCGCAAGCCTTTTGGTCCCAGGAGTGTGGGTCGGGAATCCAGGTGTGATGATTCCCCAAGCATAGATGCTAGGTCCTCTGGCTAAAAGGAGCTGCTATGGTGAGCACATGCTTTAAAATCTTTACTAATTCAGTAAGTGACTCAATTCAATTTCTTGATTTTATAATTGAAAAGTCTGACCCCTTCATTGTACAGCTAAGGGGATTTGAGGCTCACAGAGGGCAGATAATTTTACCAAGGTCACATAGATTGTGAGTGACAGAGCTAAGATTTGAACTCAGATCTTCTGACTCTAAACCCAGCACTCCAATCCCACCCCTTTTCCATTTCTCCCTTTTCTGTTGCTGTTTTTGTTGACTCTTTGCAACCCCATTTGGAGGTTTTCTTGGCAAAGATACTGGAATAGTCTGCTGTTTCCTACTTCAACTTATTTTACAGATGAGGAAACTGAGGTCAACAGAGTCAAGTGACTTGCCCAGGGTCACACAGTTAGTTAATGTCTGAGGCCAGATTTGAACTTGGGTCTTCCTGACTCTAGGCCCAGCACTCTAACCTCTGAGCCACCTAGCTGCTCCTAGACATACACACAGACCTGGGGCATTTATAGAGGCAGCTGGGGGGGGGGGGGGCAGTGGAGAGAGTATCAGGCTGGGAGTCAGGAAGATCTGACTTCAAGGCCTGCCCCAGTTACTTCCCAGCAGTGTGACCCTGGACAAGTCCCTTATTCTTTCTCAGCCTCAGTTTACTCATCTGTAGAGTAGGGATACTAATAATCCCTACTTCTTAAAAGGGGTTGTTGTGAGGAACAAATGAGATAACACGTAAGAGTGCTTTGTGAACTTAAGAGCATTATGTCAATAGCACTTGGTCTCAGTGTCCTAGGCTCCATCAAGCACTGCAGTTAGATGAAACACCCATTTCCTAAGCACCAGCTGCATCATCTATTGAGAGCTAATTCCCTCTCGTGCTCTGGCCTGCACAGGTAGAAGACAAGACGTTGGGGTCTGAGTCAGAGTTAGAACCAGGGAGATGGACCCCATCTGCTTCTTCCTTTCTCTTTCTCCTTCAACATGAACACATTGGTTTCAAGTAGGATTATTTTAGTTATTATTTTATATGGCAAGGTGGGACCCACTTAACCATTTATGTCATAGAGGTCTTTCTTATTCCTGTTCTTTATGAGGCGGGGTGGGAAGCAGACTTTGCTTCATAGAATTTTCTTTTTTTTTTTTTTTGGATGGGGAAGGCAAGGCAATTGAGGTTAAGTGACTTGCCCAAGGTCACACAACTAGTAACTATGTGATGTGTCTGAGGCCGCATTTGAACTCAGGTCCTCCTGACTCCAGGGCTGGTACTCTCATTGTGCCACTTTCAAAGTCAATGATATCAAAGTTTGTATTTCCAGCATATTGAGGACTTCTAGGAACCGGAATTCAAGGCGGTAGTAGATCAGAAGTGGTATTTCTGTAGATTCCTTTTTTTTTTTTTTTTTTGGGACTAGTTTGGAAGAAAGAAACAAGCAGGGTATCAGATTGTGTTTGGCTGTGCAGTTTTTGGATTTCTTAGATTTAAGAGACTGAACAAGGGCTGGATGTTGGTAGATGCCAGTGCATGAGTTGATGCCACATGGGAAGTGGGGATCCAGGGGAAACAATCAGAAAATGGAGTGAGAAAGAATGAGGTCAGAAAGAAAAGGAAGTAGGGGCAAAAGCTACAGAGAGGCTGAATCAGGAATGGAATTAGTTGTGACTGAGACAAAACTGTCTGGTAATTGGGGCTGAGGAATTTGTGGACTGCTTTTGACTGGAGAGTGGCAGAGTAGCCACATGCCCTGGTAGTATCTGAAAGGGCCCATACCATGAGAGTCTCTCTTCTGGCAATGATTTCTTCAAAAGTTAGAGGTAAAGATACTTTAGACATTGCAATGCAAAGGACTCCACAATCGTTGGCCTGATGATTCCTTTTATGGAAACAAGTATATATAGCCTTGCTTTTTGCTGGAAATGCACTCT
Organism: Pseudochirops corinnae; assembly: GCA_028646515.1. Taxonomy (NCBI): domain Eukaryota; kingdom Metazoa; phylum Chordata; class Mammalia; order Diprotodontia; family Pseudocheiridae; genus Pseudochirops; species Pseudochirops corinnae. The sequence continues at coordinate 463,653,860 of CM053585.1, forward strand.
GAGAATAGGATTGTAGCTTTAAATCTGGAATGGAGCATGGAAGCCTCTAAATCCAACCACCTCGTTTTATAAATGAGGACTAGAGAAAGGAAGGAAACCACGTTTATTAAGTGCCCTACTGTGGGCAGCTAGGTGGTTTAGTGGATAGAGTCATGGGCTTGGAGTCAGAAAGACTCATATTCCTGAATTAAAATCTGGCCTCAGACACTTATTAGCTGTGTGACCATGGGCAAGTTAACTAACCCTGTTTGCCTCAGTTTCCTCATCTGTAACATGAGCCGGAGAAGGAAATGGCAAACCACTCCAGTATCTTTGCCAAGAAAACCCCAAATGGGGCCACAAACAGTCTGACATGACTGAAATGACTGAACAAATGTGGCAGATACTATGCTAAGTGCTTTATAAATATTATCTCATTTATCCTCAATAAAACCCTGGGAATCAGGTACTGTTTTTATCCCCAGTTTATAGTTGAGGAAACTGAGGTAGAAAGAGGTTAAGTGATTTGCCCAGGTTCACATAGCTAATACATTTATGAATAAGGATTTGAACTCAGGTCTTCCAGCCCAATCTGGCAACCTCAATTTTTAGCATATTTACTTCTTGCTCTACAAATGTTCTAACATCCCTTGGCACAAAGCAAGAAAATTCCATCCTGGGTCTGACAAATTCCACTAAGCTTAGGAGCTCTATAGGTTCCTTTTATAGAAAGTTTTCTGAGATGTCTAAGGCTCTGTAAACACAGCATTTACTCATATGTTTTTTTTAAAGGGCCAAGCCAGCTCTTACATTGCAGAGAGCTAGAAATCTGTTGAGGTTGAGAATTTGACCTGTACCATAGGGCTAACCATGGGCCAAGTTAGCTGCCTCTAGAGTCAGAGGAGAAGGATTCAAAGCCCAGCTCTTCCCCTTAATACATGTGATCTTGGGTGGGTCTTTTGACCTCTAATTTTCTTTTTGAATGACTTGTTTATTTACTTTTAATTTACAAGATTCAGATCCACATTCACTTGAGTTTCAGATTTTCTCCCCTCCTTTCCCCCCCCCCCAAGG
>CM053585.1:463661055-463707967 GCA_028646515.1 Pseudochirops corinnae
GGTCACAATTATTTATTAAGTACTTACTATGTGTCAGCACTGTGCTAAGTACCATGGATACAGATACAAGCAAACCCCTCCCCTGCCCCCAAACAAACCAACCAATCCCTGACCTTAAGGAGATTATTGGGGGAAGATGATACCAAAAGGGAGTAGAAACATGGTATTAGGGGAAGAAGGGCTTGGGGGGCAAAAATCTAAAAAGGCACAAGCAGAACCAAGAAGGGAATAAAAGGTTGGTAGTCTGGATCTCTCCCCAGAGTGGAGGTTCTGTGTGTGTGTGTGTGTGTGTGTGTGTGTGTGTGTGTGTGTATGAGGGGGGATCTCTCCAGTGCAAAAAGGCGACTGGGTAGAGGGTTGTTCCAGGCTCAGAAGGTCACAAGGGAGAATGAATATTATAGGGTAAGAAGGATCTAGGCACAGAAATATTGATATTTTCAAAAAATGTCCGAGGGGCAGCTAGGTGGCACAATGAATAGAGCACTGGCCCCAGAGTCAGGAGGACCTGAGTTCAAATCTGGCCTCAGACACTTAACACAAAAACTAACCATGTGACCTTGGGCAAATCACAACCCCAGTTGCCCTACCTTTCCTCCAAAAAACAAAAACAAAAACAAAAATAAAAAATGTTCTGGTGAGCTAGCAGCTAAGGCATGGCAACAGGGTCCAAAAATCAGAAGCAGAGCCAGGTGAGGAATGATAGCTATTTGACCTTGATTCCTCCCCAAAATGGAGTCTGAGGAAGAACTTAGTGATTGGAGAAGGAGAGGTAACATACTAGAGGGATGATCCAGGGTGAGGAAGGGGGCAAGCAGCATGTGCATAGATAACTCAGTATAATACATGCAATAATGCAAATTAATTTACCAGGACGAGGCCCCCAAACAATTGAGGGACTTGGGAAAAGGCCTTATATAAGATGTCAGGGGTTTGCAAGGGTTGAAGTAAGGAGAGTATGGTAGGGATATGGATAATTGTTTTCATTCATCTTTAATCAGTGTACATACTGACTAGGAATCCAATTCATTTTAATGACAAGAAGAATGGAAGTCCAGTGCCTTGTTTAGGGCACAAAGCTCCATTTCCAGAGTTGAAGAAAAAAACTGGGGAGCAGAGAGATAATTTAATGCACAGAGAGCTAAATTATAGGTACATCGATTACTGTTCACTGAATCTGTCTTGACCCAGCTTAACATAAAGCCTGGGTTTTTATTGTTTTCTCACCGAAAGCAAGACATTTAACAAAATCTCTCATGTTCTCCTTGTGGATGAGGTGGAGAAAAACAAATGCTTGATGATAGAGGAATTAGGTAGATTCATAGCTGGTTAATCGACTAGATCTGAAGAGTGTTGATTAATGGATCGATGTCAACCCAGAGGGAGATCTCTCATGCCTACCGCAGGGCTCTTTGTCCTTGGCCTTGTCCTGCTCAACATTTTTATCAATGGCTTGAATGATCACATAAAAGATGAACTTATCAAGTCTGTGGATGGTACATATCTAGGCAAGAGAACTGACAGGGCCAAGGACATGGCCCTGGGATGAGCATTAGAGATCTCTATTTTTAGATAATGTATGAGACAGCACGTATTTACAAAATGCTTATGATTTTATATGCAACTGCTTACACTGATAGATTGGCTTACGTTTTGCAAAATACTTTCTTTGCAACAATTCTGTAAAGTGAGCCCACGTATTATTATCTCCCTAGTACAGATGAGGAAACTGAGACTCAGAGAAGCTGAAGGACTTTCATACAACTATTATGCTAGTCAGTACACAGGAGCTGGGATTCAAACAGATCTTTTGACTCCAAGACTTATAGGGATGTTTCCACTGCAAGTACTTAGAAGGCTAGAATCATAGTCTTATAGCTATTAAAGGACCCTATTGGTCATCCAGTCCAAGCCTCCTATTTTACAGATGAGGAAACTGAGGTTCATGGAGTTTGAGTGATTTGTCAAGGTTACACTGGTAGTTGTCTGAGGTGGGATTTGAACTCAGATCTTCCTGACTCTGGTTTCAGCTTGCTTTTTAGTATGTCACTTAGACAACATGGTGCAGTCACAGGGAATATTCATATAGCACCTGGAAGTTTGAAAAGTACTTTACATACTTTGTCTTTTTTAGCCCTGTGAATAGACATTACAGGTTTTATTATCCCCATTTTACAGATGAGGAAACAGGCTTGGAGAGGTCAAATGACTGACCCATGATCTCAGAGCTAGCAAATGTCAGAGGTGGGACTTGAACCCAAGTCTTACATTGAATAGGACTCTAGAATAAGCACAGTGTAGCTATCCTTATTGTGTAGATGAACAAACAAACCATGAAAGAATAAGGGACTTGCCCATGATAGCATTGTGAGCAGATGTCAAAACTGGGATTTGAACTCAGATCTTCTAACTGAAAGACCACTTCTCTTGCCACAAAAGGACTCTGAAAACTGATGTACTCTATAGCTATGAGATATTGTTATATTGGACAAAAGCCCCAAGATGAAAATCTTTGTTTTTGTTTTCTTAGTATAGGTGTGGAGTGGGGCAGTGAATAGAGTTCTGGGTTTGGAACTGGGAAGACTCGTCTTCTTGAGTTCAAATCTGGCCTCAAACACTTACTTCATTGATCCTGGGAAAGTCACTTAACCCTGTTTGCCTCAGTTTCCTCATCTGTAAAATGAGCTGAAGAAGGAAATGGGAAACCACTCTGGTATCTTTGCCAAGAAAAGACCAAATGGGGTCACAAAGATCAGACACAACTGAACAGCAGAGATGACCAGAAGCTAATTTGGGGAGCCCTCTAAAAATAGTTTTCTGACTGTAGCCTAGGCATTTCTGTTACACCTCAGGATCCTAAGTAGGGAGCTGGAAGAGAGCTCAGATGCCATTAAGTCTAGTCCCCCCATTTTACAGATAAGGGCACTGAAGCCTAGAGAAGGTAAGTGACATGCCCATGGTGGTACAGGTGGTAAGCATCAGAGGAGAGATTTGAACCCCTTTCTTCTGACTCCAGGGACAGTGTTCTTTCCTCTGTACCTTCTTGGTCCCCCTTGATTTTTCTCCTTTTCTATAATTCCTTTGGGGCCCTTCCCACACACCCCATTACTGCCTACTGTATTCCATAGGCTCATACAAAATATGGTAATTTTACCCAGGATGCTCCCATTAAACTGGATTTGAAAGCCATGTTTTATTTTGAGGGCTGACCAGGCACAGTCTATGGAAATGATGGGGCACTGCCTTACTCATTAGGCTAATGCATTCTCATCCCCCACATAGAAGTGTCAATCTTTCTTTTGAAACCTTCTTAGGATGATATTGTACCCTTGCCAAGGTGAAGGGTGGGGTGGGTCGGAAGAGCTGATGGTCAGAGTAGTGATAAAGGACTAAGTGTTAATTATCAGAATTAATTCTAATTTCAGATCACAGTTAGCTGGCTACAAATCATGGTAGGATCTCTTTGCTCACTGACCTGGGGTCTCAATTTACTGTAGTGACAGGAAAGCAGAGGTTTTAACTGGCCGTGAAATTCTTAGAGATTTGGGAGGGTGGGGGAGACAATCTTGTGATTCCTACTATTTTAATCAGTCCCAAGAGAGCTAGAATGCCACCTTGTTCTTGTCCAGTGAACCAAGGACCCTCTTTAGGGAGGAAATGTGTTCTGATAGGAAGAGGATGAGCTTTAGAGTCAGAAGGAGTCAGACCATCTAGGATTCTAATCTGTAAAATGGGCAAAAAAAAATTTTCATATTATTTACCTCAGGAGTACTGGGGAGCTCAATGTAAATCCTTTGTTATTTCATCAATGTGTCTTCTCCTTCCAATGGTACAGATCATGACCAACTCATGCCTTCTCATCCTGTGAGACTCTGATTTTTCTTCCCATAAATCATCCACCAAGGTCCACCCTTTATTTTGGGGGCCTTCCTCCTTTTATCTTCAAATTGCATAGGTACCAATGCGGCAGTTGGGCTTTCCATCCTTTATCCATCACTCTGGCTATGTAACTGGGCCACTTCCTTTTCTGATCATACATCTCTTGGATGACATCTTCTATGTCTCTTCGTGTGCACCATTCATCATCTGTAATACGCTGGAATCTATTTATGCTCATCATGCATCTCTCTGTTGCCCTTTTGTTGACCCACAATTCTGATTCCTCAGAGACTGTGGCACTCCATGATTTGTAGCCATGCTATATCCCTGGATGACTGTTGTTGTTAAAACGATACTATTTTATTTCAAGAAGGAGCCCAGGGTCGTTGGAATCACTGCACAGTTTCTCAAAGGCAGTTAAGACTGCTCTCTTCTTATTCAATTCTGGGCCCAATTCTTTGCCCTTGTGCAATGGCTGCCCAAGATATAGGTTCTACCAGACCAGCTTTACTGCCCACCCATCTAACTGCACTGTAGGGAGTTCCCTCTCATGGTAGGTCTCCAGGCAAAGGCCAAATGACCACTCAACTGGACAACAAGTATCCTTCATTCACCAGTTTTTCCTTTGTTGTTAGGTCTTTTAAATGTTGTTCTTACTGAGGACCAATGACATCATGGTGACTTGGTTCTCATTTAGGTGACCCACTACGTTCTGGGGTTTGATTGAACGAATCGGCACCATGTCAAACAGAAGCATACGGAGAACTACCTCCTCAATTTGGATGTTAAGTTTGCACATTCTATATGATGATGGAAAATGTCCTTGGTGAGTCTACGTTTCATGTTTATGCCTCAATTAATACCGAAAATATTTAGGTGGTTATTAAAGGGATTGTTTTTGAGTTGATCAGGGAATCTTAAGAGATCTGAACATTTACATGGAAGACACCTTATTGGAGGAGAGGCAACTCATCTGATCTCTCAAACAAAATGCTTAAAAAAATAACCAGTCATCAATAAGCAATGGGATCTTGTGTTTTCTGCCTCAGTCATTTAATTATGTGACTGTGAAAATGAGCTGTGTTTGACTCATCTTGGAAGAATGTCTGTAATGGAGTGCCACAGGGATCTGTGCTTGGCTCTGAGCAGCTGATGTTTGTGTCATTGACTTGGACAAAGGTGAGGATTCCATGTATGTTAAGTTTACAGGTGACATTGAATAATAAAGAGCTTGACAGGCTGGTTCTATTAAGATGGACTTTAATAGAAATAAATGCAAAAATCTTACACTTGTCTTCAAAAATCAACTACATAAATACAAGAAGCATGCTTAAAGAACAATCCAGGCATTTAAGTGGACCGTAAGCAAGGCAACTGGGTGGAGTGGTGGGTAGGGCACTGGGCCTGGAGTCAAGAAGATCCACATTTAAATTTGGCCTCAGACACTTACTAGTTATATGATCTTAGGCTAGTCACTTGCCCTCTGTCTGCCTCAGTATCCTCAGCTGTAAAAAGGGGACAATAATAGTAACTACATCCCAGGTTATTGTAAGGATCAAGTGAGATAATATTTGTAAAGCACTTTGCACAGTGTTTAGTATGCAGTAGGTGCCTAATAAAAGCTTGTTTCCTTCCTTTCTAGAAATCGACAATGTGATTTAGCAGTTACAAAAGTCAGTTGAATCTTGGTGTGCAATGGGAGAGTCACAGTGTTAGAGGTTTGACTGACAGCTTTGGTCAAGAGACATCTGGAGTATTGTGTTCATTTCTGGGAGCCACACTATGGGAAGTACCTTGCTCTATTGTAGAAAATCCAGAGGAGGGCAGACCAGGGTGCAGGAAAGTTCTCAAGATCATGACAGATGTGGAATGACTTAAGGAACCAGGAATGTTTAACCTGGAGAAAAAAGACTTGGAAGGGTAGAGATGATGGCTGTCTTGTTAGAGGAATTAGAATCATTCCGCTCTACCCCAGAGAGCTGAAGTGGGGTCTGCAAGCATTTATTATGCACCTGTGATAGGCCAGGAGCAAAAGTTGTAGGGACATCAGTAAAGAAACACTTCCTAACAGTGTTATACTAATGTAGAATGAGCTCCTTTTGGAGGGAGTGAATTTTCCCTCATTGGAGATCTTCAGGCAAAGGCTGGATGATATACCATCTGAGTATTATAGTGGAGGAGATTTTTTGTTCAGGTCTGGTTTAGACTGGCCGACTTCTGTGGTCTTTTCTAACTTATAGAATCACAAAACTGTAGAATCTGTGGTCTTCTACGGAATAATGGTTTTTGAAAGCCTTCCTGATTCTTGCCATCTCATATTTTCAACAAGAATGCCTTCTATACAGGGTAAATTATTCTTTTAATGATTTTGTAGTGATGGGAAAGTAGGCATATGGATCTGCAGTTATTGACAGCTTTTGAATTGCCTTGGGAGGAAGGATAAGAAGAATGTCTGTTATTTTTTTTTTTTTTTACAATTGTTTGTTATCTTCCCCTCTTTCAGATATCTTGAGAACTGATCCCTCAGTGCCCTAAAAATTGTGTTGCCTCCTGTGCAAATGAAGGAAAATAGTTCACATTTATGTAGTTTTTTTTAAGTTTGGAAAATGCCTCCCTCACAATATTCTGTAGTAAAATTTCTTATGTAAATATAAAACTAATACTGTTGTGAACTTATAGGGTTGAGCAAAGTCCCACTGAAGAAGGTATATAGTGGGTATTGAGCCGAAGGTGTGTTGGAGTTTCAAAGCCACAAATCAGGGCTTACTTCATGGGTATTTTTTAAAAAAATTATTTTATTTATTTTTAGTTTACAAGATTCAGTTCCACCATCCTTTGAGTTTCAAATTTTCTCCCCTCCCTTTCCCTCCCATGGTGGCGTGCAATCACGTATAGGATCTGCAAATACTTTCACATTGTACAATAGTTTGGTTTTATAGAAGGGTTGTAACCAATGAATGATCACTGGGGAAAAAAAAGCAAAACCAAACATGAAAATTCATGGGTATTTTTTATTGTCTAGACTTAGAAAGTGATGAAAAATGTGAATAATGCAGATGAAATTTGAAACTGTGTCCTGCAGCTTGTTGTTAAACATTTACCAGCACACCCGGGCTGCTGGCTTTCCCAGGTTTGATCTCCCCATTCTAGCTTTCTCACTCATCAAACCCGAAATTGGAAAAGTGCCCTTGAATAGGACCAGAATTCTTTGGCATCAAGGCTTACGCTGGGAAAAGAGGGCAGCTATCCGGCTGGGATTTTGAACACCCCAGTTTTGCCTCAGCTTCAGTTGAACATCTCAGTTATGCCAAAGGTTCTGTAGATGGGCAAGACATTTAGCAGGGCTTGCCTTGGTTTCCTCAGGGTGAGCAAATTGAAGGGGAGGAGCAAAAGTGTGTCAACTTCTTAGGGGACAAAGATGACAGATTAAAAATGGGCACTGAGGGGGAAAAGCAAAGAAAGCACAAAATTAGAGTTGGCGCATGAGGGAAAGAGATTAAAAAGAAAAAAAAATTCCTAGAGGCTTTGAATTTACACAGCCAGAGTTTTTCCGCTGGTCAAGGGAAGCCTAAGTAATCCAAATTAATTTCTAGTTAAAGGCAGTCACTCAGAGAGCAATCAAACAGGTGACCACAGCTGGCACCAATTTCACTGGGAGATAAACTGTCAGAGCTAAAAATAAGCCATGGCCAAAAGTACTTGTCTTTAGGCTAGAACAGGTGATGGCTGAGAATGGAATCATCCTGAACCCAAACTGAGGCAGCTTCCATCGTGGGGTGGTAGAAAGCAGGCAAGGACCTGGGTTTGAATTCTGCATTTGAGATTCCCACCAATGTGACATTGGGAAGGTGCCCTTTCCCATGCTATAAAGTTGAGAGCAACCTTTGGAGTGGAGAGGGCAGCTTTAGGCATTGAGTGACACAGTCATTTCTTTGAAAGTCATTGTTAACGCCATATTCTCATGGGACAAGAGCAGTCGTTAGGCAGAAGTTAACCTGGTTTAAGCCTGCTATAGCTCAGAGGAGGTAAGAGGTCATCAGAATGAGCTAGGAATCTGGGGTCCAAGAGCTATGATGATTATGATTACTCTTTATCAGGAGGTTCTTAGCCTTTTTCTATCATGGACCCTGTGGGCAGTCTGGTGAAGCCTATGGAAGCTTAGAATGTTGTTTTTAAGTACAAATAATAAAATACTTAGGATTACAGAAAAATATTAATTATATATTGAAATACAGTTGTAAGAATAAAAACAACTCCATGTCATGATTCTGAAGTAAAGAACTCTTGATTTATGTTGATAAAATAATTGTAATTCTCATGTCGATCATGCTTTAAGATTTATGAAATTCTCTCCAGTTCCAGTCATACACTATCAGTTAGAGTAGCTTTTACAAAGCAATATTTATTTCAGATATATGATCACAAATATATAGACTGACTCCCCTAAAATGTGGGTGACCTAATTTCCTATACCCTCACACCTCAGTCTGTGGGGAGGGGAAAGGAATTAGTTACTATAGGTTGTAGTCCCAGTTCCAAGCCCGATATCCTCCTTGGGCTGGAGTCTCAGGCACCCTGGCATCTCAGGGCTTCCCTGGTGAGTTGGCTGGGTGCACCAGCCCACAACTGGAATCTTGCTTCCAAAGATACCATGGCTCAAACTCTCAGGTCGGGTACAAATTACTGTTGGCATGAATAACAAAGAAGAGGAACAAATAGCTCCTCCTTCTCCTACCCCCAGGTTAGTTTAACAGAGGTAGGGTAAAAGGGAGGGGGAGCGGGGGAAGGAAATCTGCCCCTCACACCAGTTCTGTTCATGGTATCTGGGTGTAAGATAGGTGAACTGTGATCTTTATATCCTGGAAGCAACAGGAAAGGATGGGAACAATAACAACAAAAAAAACAACCAAAACAAAACATGAACTAGAAAGTAGCAGAAAGGGGGTGACTGTCTTAGTCATGCCAGTTTTGCAACCAACCAAAGGAGGTTATGCCCCCCGTGTGGGAGGGGATATAGAGAGCCTGCACCTTAGGAGACCTGGGCACATTCAGGACAGTGTCTATAGGGCACTTCCATACTTGGCAATATAAGTGAGCTCCAAAGGCTAGCCCCCATCACGTGTGTTATGGACCCCTCTGGCAGTCTGGTGAAACCCTTCTCAGGATAATGTTTTTTAAATACATAAAATAGTAAGGATTAAAAAAGAAGCCAATTATATTGAAATGAAGTTATTAAATATCAACAAAAGCAACAATACCTAAATTCAAGGACCCCGAGTTATGAACCCTTGATAGAAACAGTTGAAGTATGTCACAGGTACATGTCATGTTATTCCTGAGACTTAGCTCAGGTGTAAAGTTCTCAATAGCCCTTTTTAAGTTCTCTCTTACCAGTCACTTTTGTACTTTTTTCCCTGAGGCAATTGGGGTTAAGTGACTTGCCCAAGGTCATACAGCTAGTTAAGTGTCAAGTGTCTGAGGCTGGATTTGAACTTAGGTCCTCCTGACTGCAGGGTGAGTACTCTATTCACTGCACCACCTAGCTGCCCTACCTTTGTACTTAAGGCCCTTTTTTTTCTCCCTACTCCTTGGTGTTATTTTGATAGTATGTTAGATCCTAATTACAGGTGAACTATTTGGCCATCAGATTATGGTTCTAATTAACATCCTCCTATTTTCTTTCTCTGACCTTGGTCACAGGCCCAACTTGTAAGTTGTTGACTGGTCCTCTACTGTCTATCTTTGCTAATAGTTGGCTTCTCCCTTTGTCTCTCTCCCTCTGTCTCTCCCTCCCTCCCCCTTCCCGTCTCCTTCCCTATCTTTCTGTCTTTACTGTTTAAAAAAAAATCTGAAATTAATAAACACCAAAGAAAGCCAGCATTTTTGATATAGAAATTAGAACAGAAGAACATGAAATCGTGAATCTTTATTACTTACAAGCTGGCTGTTCCTTTTAAGTCTATAACAGAGTCAACATGTAACTTTCAAAGCTATTGCGCTGGTCTATGATTCTTTTTGGCTTTTCTTCTGTTCCTTAAAAATTGCTTCAGTGACCCTCTTTTGCCTAATTTTCTTTCTTTCTTTCTTTCTTTCTTTCTTTCTTTCTTTCTTTCTTTCTTTCTTTCTTTCTTTCTTTCTTTCTTTCTTTCTTTCCTTCTCTCTTTCCTTCTTTCTTTCCTTCCTTCCTTTCCTTCCTCTCTTCCTCCATCCCTCCCTCTCTCTCTTCCTTCCTAGTATTCTTCTCCATCCTAACTTTACTTCCCATGGTCAAATAAATAAATTTCATACACTGGGGAAATTTGTATTTCTCTTATTATTAGTGATTTAGAGCTTTTTTTTTTTAATATGGTCCTGGTAGCTTGGAATTCTTTCGTTGACCGCTGCCTGTTCATATCGTTTGACCGATTAGCTCTTAGAGAATCAACATCACTTTTACAGGCCATCTCATCTTTATTGTCTCTCCCCCAACCTCAGAAAATACTATTTAGTTCTGGCCCAAGTTTCACCCTTTTTCTGTCTCCAGGCTAGCTGACCATTCTTTAATCTTCCCATTTATTCTCTAAATTCCCTTCCTATGATCATATATCCTATTATAACATTCCCATTTAAGCATTTACAGTAAGCATTTCTGTTTTGAAAGGGAGCATCCTTTAGTTTCTGGCAAGACTTAAATACCTAAAATCCCACACAGATACTTTATATCCTTATATCTTGGGTTTCAGTATTTGAAGGCATGTGTATGTGTATCTGTGTGTGGCGGGGAGAGGGTGGAAGGGGGTGGACCTTAGAATTTCAAATCTCTTTAAGGGAAGGAGATTTTGACATAGAGGGTGCCATGTATGTTGCTATTAGACTTGTAACCTCACCAAGGCTACTTTTCAATCTTAGGGAGTAAGAAAGAGTTTTAGCTGAACCAAGAAAGCATGCCTACTTTTTAATGGTAGGTAACTCAGGAGAAAAAAAACCCAAAACAAAATGCTTCACAGGCTGAAGTTGATAAAAAGTCAGATTACAAGTAGAACCCACTCCCTTGCCTCCATGGTAAGCCATAGCTTGTAATCATGGAAGACTCCATATAGAAGAAGGGATTTGACGATAGGGTATTCTCTGTCAATATCCATTCCTGTATCTCTCTGTTAGGAAACATACCCTGTTGGTATGTTGAGCTTTGAGACCTCCTGATGGGTCAGCAAAGATTTGATATACTTTCTTGCTCCTGAGAGCGACATAAGCCAACCACAACTGAATCTGGAAAAATTTAGAGCTCTTGAATAATTCAGTCCACATTGGTAAATCCACAGAAGTACTCTTGGGAGATAATAGTAATAATAATGTACTTACACAGTGCTTTAAGGTTTACAAAGCACATTCGAAGTAATTTTGTGTTGATATTATTCTTCCTATTTTATAGATGTGGAATCTGAGACTAAGTGAGTTTGTGTGACTTGCTCATGATAACATAGATATATGTTTCTGAACCAGAGTTTGCACTCAGGTCCCCTGATTCCAGGTGCAACAATTTATCTACTATGTCATTATCAGGGTCCTAAAATTGGATTCCTCATTATAGGAATTGAAGTGAGCATTCCTTGTGTTTAAAAATGAGGGGGAAACTTGATGAGTCTCTTCTGCCCATTTCAGTTCCTTTATTTGGCAGCAAATGCTTTTTCAAATGAATAATTATATAGGAATTCTTGCATCCACATTAGGGAGCAGAAAAGGAAAGCCACACACAAGACTTCTATTTCCAAAGGAGATTTATTAAAGGATATTCTTTATAGCCAGCTGAAGATGAGAGTGAGATAGGGAGAGTCTCCAAATCAATGTCCACATCAGGGCAATAGTCTGGCAAAATCATCTTCCAAAGAGAACTTCACAATTTTCTCCTTTTGCATGTGAAAATTCTTCTCACTAACATATTTTAGAGATAGTGTTCTCTTTTGAAGGGGAAATAGTTTCTAGGATGTTGATTGGTGGGAGGCCAAGTGTTATCTGATACTTCTGCCTTCAGATCTATGCTGTGGTATCTTTGAGTTCAGTAATTGGTTGAGCGAGAATGAGAGTATAGGACTGGGATGTTCCCTGACTTTCTTTGTTAGCCAGCAAAGGGAACCTGGAGGGTCTTATCTATGATGCCAGGTGCTATGGGGCTTTCTGTACTTCATCCATCACAAGTGTTATTATTAGGCAAAGAAGGGACCTTCTTAGCTGGTTTTAGGGGTAAAAGCAAAAAAAGCAAAGGGCAATTAACACTTAGGGGGTGCATGCTAATTACCTGGCAAATGCCAGTAGACTGGCTGTGGGTTATTTTCTCAAGTGAGGAATTGAAACCTCTTAGAGATACATATATTCCACCCTTGCTCTACTCTCCCTCTATCCCCAATTTATATGTAAAATGTGAATTCAAATTCCAAAAGGGAGGGGGAATAACTGCCCAATGTATAAAGATTCTAAAAAGTGGATAAAGCATTACTTAATAGTAAAATAGCTAGATATAAGTGTGTATGGGTGGGAAGGAGATTTCCTATAAATGTTCTATAGCAAGCAGTATTTGATTTATTTACCTTCTTTAGAATGAGGAAAGATAGCACTTATAGTTATAAACTCTATGAAACAAAATCATAACCTTATATATATTATTAATATGTGTACTCATATATGTGTGTGCATATGTGTATATATATTATATATATATATACATACATACGTATATACGTACGGAGAGAAAGGGAACACCATAGACACCAGATGTCATCAAAGCATTGAAGAAGTTTCGTGAGTCCTTCCACAGATCCTTTATATTCTTTAAGGATTCTGTTAAGAGGAATAGTAAGAGTAATTCTAATTTGTTAGAATGCTGTGTCACAATTTGATTTCCTGGTATAGAATTTTAGCGCTTATAAGGATCTTGGAAAGCATCAAATATCTACCTCCTTCATTTCCCTTTGGGAAGGACTGCATCATTTTTGTCTTATCCGCACCTTCTTGCACAGTGCCTTAGACGTGATAGGCACTGAATGATGGTCACTGAATTGAATTACATTTTACTCATAAGGAAATAGAGACTTAGAAAGGTCAAGTTTATTATAACTATCTGTGTTGGTGTCTTCTCCCGTCACTACACTGTAAGCTCCATGATGGTAGGGGCCGTGTCTTTCCTAAACCTTGTTATCTCTGCTTATCACCAAGCATAGTGTCCCATATATAGCAGACACTTAATAAATGTCTGTTCTATCATCCTATGCCAAGAAATTTGTCCAAGGCCACCCAAATAGTAAGTGGCAAAGCTAAGGCCCAAATCCAGGTCTCTGGATTGTTTTTCTAGTTCTTTTGGCATCTGAGAAGAGGAGGATGGGGAGGAGAACGAACTTTTGCAGTAATCCTGTTGTGGGCATAAGGTCAATACTATAGGAGTAAAAAAAAAAATTCGGATTGAATGTTGGAATTTTACTTTTTTATCCTGTGTTTTTTGGTTAAGCCAACTCAGAAGAGCCTACTGTCACAGCATGATGCCTGTTTTGGGTACTTGTTGCATATCCTTAACCACAGGAAAAGTTGTTAGGCTGAACTGGATTTGTTATGTTATGTTACTTGAACATTACATGGTCCAAATCCACTTATCCTTACCTACTGGAACAGACTACTTTGGAAGAATGTGATTTCTCTCCTTCCCTGAAGGTATTAAGAAAAGAACTGACAACCATCTATGTGAAGCAGCTTGAGCAGAAGCTTCCTTGGAGCCAGGTGGACGGACTAGATGATCTCTGGAGAGCCCTTTAAGCCCGAGAGTCCTATAAAATAACCCCACCACAGATTGCCATTGTCAGCTCCTGGTAAACTATTCTCAGGGAGCTAGTTTGGTGATGAAAATGAAACTGAAGGTCATTGGCACTGCTTGACGTCCCTGAACAATGGGAGTATTGATGAGTAGGTAGATGGATAAGGTTGCAGGGGGAGCCATCTTCTGCCAACCTTCTGAAGCCCTGTTCTCTGCTGCTGTATTGGTATGCCTATACTCCAGCACTGCCATGTTTCCCTCCTACATTGCACTGCTTCCTGGAAAGCCAGCATTTAATCTAGTGGTTGATAGACACAGAGTAAGCTTCCACAAATAATTGCCTGAGAGGCTTACAGTTTAGAAGGAGAGTTTGGAGACTTTTCCTTATCTTTATCTATGATTGGCAGGACCATGTGGGGCACACGGGAGGGTTATTTTGCAAAGGCGGTGTGGAAGCAAGCAGTGGGTCCGCTCCACAAAAATGTGTCTGTCAGGAACTTGAAGAGTAGGAAAACGTATCTGATCTTCTTTCCCCTTAACCTTGTCAACTGTCTCCTAGCTTGGAAAGAGCCAGGAGTTGACAATAGAAAGGGAGAATGTTGGGAAATCCTTTTCCTGGCAATAAGGAGTTTGTTGTAAGGGTCAGTGAAAGCGATAGTGTGGTCTCATGAAGGGCTTCCTAAATCTTTCCCATAATGCACCTGTGGACATTTTGGGACACATTGGTTCTCTCATCCCTGCCAGACCCAACTCTCTTTCAATCCAGTAAATTGTCTAACCTTCAACACTTCTCCCCCCTACCCCAGGCACCCCTACTCTGTCCTACCCACCCATAATGTACATATATACCATATCATTCATATTATACAGATATCATAACATTTCTTTTTATTTGGTTTATTGGTGTCTTTTATTCTGATATCATATTCATTTTCAAAGACATCCCTCTTCTCTCCCATGCTCACTGTGTGCTTTTCCTCATAATTAAAATTTGGAAAGGAAGAAAAACAAATTGTTCAATAAAACCAAATAACATGTCAACTTCATCTGACAGTGTATGTAACATTCCTCTCCTAGAGTATCCCACCTCTACAAAAAAGTGGAGGGAAGTACATTTTCTTAAATCTTTTTGCAGCCAGATTTGGTTATATTTATCTAACATCAAGTTTCTTTTTGTTCTTTCTGTTCACATTGTTGTAATTGTCATGTATATTGAGAGCATCTTGGCACTGGATAGTGCTGGATTTGGAGTCAGAAAGAAATGAGATTGAATCAGGATTCAAAGTATCAATGTGAACCTGGACAAATCATATGACTTCTCTCAGACTCCGTTTTCTAATCCATAAAATGGGGATCATTATAGCATCTGTTTCATAGTATTAGGAGGGTCAAACAAGATAGTTTAAGCCAAGTTCTTTGCAAAACTTAAAGTGCTAAATACATTAGCTATTATTAATATTGGACAACTAGATGGTACAGTAGATGAAATTCTAGGCCTGCAGTCAGGAAAACTCATCTTCCTGAGTTTCAATCTGGCTTCAGACACTTAATAGCTCTGTGACCCTGGGCAAGTCACTCAACTCTGTTTGCCTCAGTTTCCGCATCTGTAAAATGGACTGGAGGAAGAAATGGCAAAACCACTCCAGTATCTTTGCCAAGAAAGCCCCAAATGGGGTCATAAAGTGTCGGACATGACTGAAATGATTGAACAGTCACAAAAAGTATTAAAATTGCTTTCCTGTTTTACTACATTCTGCATAATTTCATATTTCCCCATATTCCTATGAATTCTTCATATATTTATGTACCACAATTTGTTTAGTCACTCCCCAATCCATGTTTATCTAATTTTCCCTAGCTCTTTACCACTGTAAGAAGTTCTGCAATGAATATTTTGGTGTTTCTGAGACCCTCTTTTCAGCTCCTCATTGTGTATGCCTAGGAGTGTGCTGCCTATGTCAAAGGGTAGGGATGTTTTAATAACTTTTTTTGCATAATTCTAAATTGCTTTCCAGAGTATTTGAACTAAATTACAGCTCCACCAATGATTTGTTAATTTATACTTCACCATATAGAGTGTCTAATGGCACTTTGTGCTCTGAATTCTAAAGTAACCTATACTAGTAGAGACACTAGTAATAGTAGTGATGATGATGATGATGTACATAGTGCTTTAAGGTCCGCAGAGCACTTTACAATGATCTAATTTTGTCCTTACAACAACCCTGGGAGGTAGGTACTATTATTGTCCCCATTTTATAGATGAGGAAACTGAGGTTAAGTATTTTGTCCAGGGCCATACATCTAGTAAGTGTTTGAGGCTAGATTTGAACTCTAACTCAAAGTCCAATGCTCTATTGTACCACCTAGCTACCCCTTTGTTGTTGTTATATTGCTTTTCAGTTATGTCCAACTCTTCGTGACACTTTTTTGGGTTTTCTTGGCAAGGATACTAGAGTGGTCTGCTATTTCTTTCTCCAGCTTCATTTTACAGATGGGGAAACTGTGGTAAACAGGCTTAAGTGACTTGCCCAAGATCACATAACTAGCAAGTGAAGTTGAATTTGAACTCAGGAAGAGGAGTCTACTAAATCTGAATACGTCTGTCAAATGGGTTGGCTTATTGTTGCTGTTACCATTCTAGAAGATTTATTGGTTAAAACGATCTCATACTCTTGGTAATAACAACAACGATAAAAACAATAACAATGAATATCCTCAATAACAACATCCATAATGAATACCTTTAATAATAAGAGGAGCCCATATTTCTAAAGCATTTCCTATCTTACAAAGCACTTTCTTCACAGCAACCCTGTGAGAGAATGGTATAAATATGATTTTCTCCATTGAGAACTCCATGAGGGTCAACAAGGTTAAGTGACCAGAAATAAACAGCTCACTGGGACTTGAATTCTACACTTTTGATCAGAAGCCCAATATTCTTCTCACTTTGCTTTGTCAAGCATAAATTTCAAAAGCAATTGAATAGTATATATTAATAGAATGCATTATATATTATGTAGCAACTTAGATCCCTGTGAGAGAGGTAGTCTAAAGCGATCACCATTTTATAGATAGGGAAGCTTGGGTTCAGAGAAGTTGTCACTTGTCCGTGATTGTCCAATAACCAGTAAATGTCACTACCAGGATTTAGCCATGCTTCTTGGGTTCTACGTTCACTGTCCTATTTCTAGGACAATAAGAAACTTGTTTTGGGTTAATAGAATTTTGGATCTGGAAAGGACCTTAAAGACCATCTTTAACGTGGTCAATGGTCAATGCCCTCATTTTATAGATGAGAAAATTGAGAACTTGAGAAGGGTATTGACCTGTCCAACTCATCATGGCTAACTTGCTAGTGATTGACATGTGTAGAAGGGGCAAGAAGAGGATTTGAACCCTGTTCTTTGGATTCTATATGAGGTCTCTCTTTTCCTGGTCTAGGTGCAGAAGAAAAATCAATGGGGAAACTTCTTTAGTTAAGAGGTTCTACAGATACATTTACTGGGGAATAAGGGAGGGCTATGATTGTAGAGATTTAGAGGAAGTGGGTTACCCATGCTTTGGAAATATTTGGAAGTATGCACCTAACCCAGTTACCTTTCTTATCTCTACTATGATTTAAAGAATTCTAGGCTTAGAGATGGATGTCATCAGGGTTATCTAAGTCAGTTCTTTCTTGCTACAGATATGAATTTGTCCCCTTCCATAACGTTTTCACACTGACTTTGCAAAGCCTTCCTTTGACCTGTCCTACAATTCAGTATGGCACCAAGTCCCTAAGAACTCAACTTTAGCTCCAGAAGCACTGCATTGGAGTCATGGATTCTCACAATTAGAAAAGACCTCATAGGTCATCAATTTCAACTTGTGTTTGCCCAAAGGTATCTTCTGTAGCATCTCTAGTTATCCAGCCTTTGCTTGAGGAATTCCAGTGAAGGGGAGCCCACAATGTCTGAAGAAAGTATACTCCTTTGTTGAACAGCTCCAATTGTCAGAAAAGTTTTCCTTCCATGGGGCCTACATCTGTCTTTCTGAATCTTCTACCCTTTACTTTTAGTCCTGACCTGTTTTTTTTCTGTTTCTCAATTTTTACTTAGCAAATTCCCTAACTGGTTGGTTAAAAAGGGTGTTGCCCTCCCTGAAAGTGTTACTTCCTTTTCTATTATTCTAAATGGACATCTTGAGGAACTTCTTAGAGACAAACATCTGACCACTGATGGTAAAGGGCATATTTCCCTAGACTCTCTACATTTCATACAGCATAGTATCTAGTACCTACTAGGTTCTTAATTAGTACTTGTTACTCTATTAATTATATCAGCTCCCTCTGACCAGCTGATGTAGATTCCTTATTGTTGTTGTTGTTTTCTTCTTTTTGTTATCATCTTCTTCTTGGAGTTCCCACTTCTTTTATGAGGGGAACTTCCAGATTTCAACTTATTTGAACAGGAAAGATGAAGTTTCATCCAAATCCTGAACTCAATGAAAGATCAAGATCATTGCTTGAAGTTGCTAGTCCTTCCTTTTTCCCCATATTATCTCTTATGGCTCATTTTTCAGGTTTCTCCAGGTAAATGGTCTTCTAGAATCCTATCATTATAGTTTACCGATATGAAATACTTTAAACATTCAGTAAAAAAAGAAAACAAAACCAACCAAATAATAAATGTCATTTCTGTCGAGGGAAAGGAAAGCTACTTCCTCATAGTTCAAAAAGCAAGGGCAGATTATACTAGTATCTGTTGGTATTCTATCCAATGTAGAGGAAGAGAAGAGGATAGGACCATGACCTTAGGTAAAGGACTGTTGGAAACCCCACTGCAAATTCAGGTCTCTCTTCTCGGTTCTTCTCATACTTCTAACCATTACTTAGTACTGGTAATTTCTTATCTATTTTCTTCTGAAACAAGGTTTAAAAGACTGGTTTGATCATGTCACTCCCCTGCTTAATAAACTCAGATGGCTTCCCTATTACCTCACTTCCATTGCCCATTGGAGCAAATACTAATTCCTTGGGTTAGCATTCTCTCTTCTTGAGTAGGGGGGCAGGTAGGTGGCACAATGGGTAGAATGCTGGGCTTCGACTCAGGAAGACCTGAGTTTATATTCAGCCTCAGGCACTTAGTAGTTGTTTGACTCTGGGCAAGTCATTTAACCCTGCTTGCCTCAGTTTCCTCACTTGTCAAATGAGCTGGAGAAGGAAATAGTAAACCATTCTAGTATCTTTGCCAAGAAAATTCCAAGTCAACTTCATGACAAGTTGAACATGACTGAAAAATGACTAAACAGCAACTGCTTGAGTAAACTGCCCCCTCTAGGATACCTACTCTCTCACTAATTTCAGTCTCTCCTGGTCTACTGGCTGATTCCTTATTGTTGTCAAACACATGGATATCTTTCCCATCCTCAAAAACCCTTGTTTTATCCATTCATCCTTACTAGCTAATGTCCCATCTATCTCCTGCCTAGAGAGAAGAGAATATCAAGGAGGAAAGGGTGATTAATAATCTCAAATGATTCATGGAAGTAAAAAAAGAATAAGGTTTGAGAAAAGACCACTGGAATTGACAATTAAGAGGTCACTAGTAACTTTGGAAAGAGCAATGTCAGTTGAATCATGAGGTCAGAAGCCATACTACAGAGTTAAGAAGAGAATGAGAGATAAAGAAAGTAGAGGTACCAATTGTAGACACCCTTCTCAAGGAATTTACCCAGAAAAGAGAGAATAAAGGACAATACCTAGCAGAGATGAACCAGATCAAATGAGAGTATTTTAAAAATGGGGGAGACATGGGTATGTTTGTAGGCAATAGGGAAGCAGCCTGTTGACAGGGAAAGATGGAGACTAATGAGAGAGTGGAGGGAATAGAAGGGATAATCTGCTGGAGGAGATAGAATGGAATGGGATCATTTGCGTACACAGAAGGATTTGCCTTGAAAGGGAAGATATACTTCACGTAAGACAAGGGTGAAGGAAGAGATTGTGGGGGAGGGAGTTTGAGCCATATGAGAGGAGGAGGAAAGAGAGCTTTCAGCTAATGCCCTCAGGTTTGTTTCAGTGAAATGTGAGGCAAGGTTCTCTGCTGAGGAGGAACAAAAATGTTTAGAACAGCTGCTATGGTGAGTGTGAAAATGGATCACTTAGGGAGGTATAAAAGGATTGCCATGCTGCAGTGGAGGCCCAGTTGAGATTGCATGACAAATATTTTTAGCAGACTCAAGCAGCACAATATTGTGATTTTCTCTAGCTTTATTCAGTAGTATGTGAATAGGAGGGAAAGCAGTGAGTGGTAGGAGTGATCCAGGGCTGAGACTTGGCAGGCCACATTTGGCAATGAAATAAGGGGGCAAGGGACTTGGAAGAAGACAGTACAGAGTTGAACTGGTTCACCTGTGGGTAAAGATAAGGAAGGGAAGAGAATATAGCTAGTGTAGGGATGATGGAAAAGGAAAGAATTAAGGAACAGAAAGATTGGAGCTCATGGTGAGGATGAAGAACAGGTGTAGGGGTCGTAAGATAGGAGAAAGATGGTATAAGAAATTATGGGGGGGGTTGGAGCCAAGATGGTGGCATAGAAACAGGAAAACTCCGTGGCTCCCCTGAGTCCAGGGGAATGAGGGAAAGTGCAACCAGTACTGAAAAGGGTAGACAGGGAAAATGAGTGGAACCATATTTCAGTGAAGGTAAGAAGACAGAGTAAGTGAGAACAGAAAAGGTTTAAGAGGAAAGCAAGTGTCTTAATTATAGAGCAAGCATTGCACAGAGTGTAGTGGAAGAAGTTACAGAACTAGAGTGGGACTTTGTAGGGTCAGGTTGAGGAAGATGGTTTTGAGGGAGTGGTTAGTAGGGGATAGGGAAATAGGGTTTATATAATGATAGCTAGGAGTTCCTTATCACTGTGAGGGGTAGAGTATGTTGGAGTGAGAGAATGTTAACAATTGAGGAATGAGTCTGGGTACTTTATCAGTGACTGGATAAAAGTCCACTGAGATAAAGAAGTGATTATTTCAAGGCCCCTCCTCAATGTCCAACCTTGGGTAGATGATGATGTTGAGTTCTATAAGTCCAGAAGGCCCATGCCTTCAAACAGGTGGGAATTGGTGAAGGTGAAGTTCAGGAAAGTCCAAACACGTGTCAGAGTCAGTAAGTTGGAGTGGGAAATGATCTTAGGACATGTGACTTTCGGAGTTACTTTCACCTTGCATAGGGATGAGTTTCTGGAGATGATGAAGTTCAGGAAAACAGACGGGAGGGAAGAACTGGTGATTTGAAATGGATCTGGTTTGGGAATAGCCTCTGGAACTCTGAAGGAGGCTTTAGGCAGCAAAAAAAAAAAAAAAAAAAAAAAAAGAAAGAAAATCATGGTAGAGGACCCAATTCTGAATGGGAGTTTATACAGGGCATCCTGGGAAGACTTAAGAATTTGGAGGCCTCAGAGAATAAAGTCAGTCTTCAAATAAAAAGAACAACAATGGAATTTGGAGGCCACAGGCAGGTAGGCTTGCATCTGGGCTGATGCAGGGGCAAAAACAGAGAGGGCACAGGAAGAGTGGCATCCTCTGCTCTCCATTCCATTCTCCTTCCTAAATCATGTTGATTTTGGGATCTACCTCTCTTCTTTCCTTGTACTGAGTCTGCCCATTCTCAGCTCTCAGCCAGTCAGGGAGCCCCCAGAGTACTATATGGATTTCTAGGGTTACATCTGTTTTAAATTCAGCAAGCATTTACAAAATTCCTCCAGTGTACTGTGCTCTGTCCATGGTGCTGAAGAAGATATAACATTTAGATAAGACATCCCCTATTGCTCCATGATCACTAGGTACACTCTCACTAAAGGAAACAAAAGGAAATGCCAGTGAAGTCATATAATGACTTATATAATGTCATATAGCTGACACTTATCTATTCCTTTAAGGTTTTCAACATGCTTTACATACATTACTCATTCCACAATGAGGAATTGGAATGTAACTTGAGTGGAAATATTTTACTATATTTATGTAAAATATAAGAGGCAGCTTGTTATAGTGGATAAAGAGCTGGTATGTCATAGTAAGAAAAACAAAGAAACACTGGCTAAAGCGGCCAGAGGACCTGTGTGTAGATCCCACCTTGGATGTTCACTACCCATGAGACCTTGGGTAAATCATGTAATCTGGGCCTCAGTGTCCTCATCTATATAAAAAAAAGGTTGGGCTAGATTACCTCTGAGATCTCTTCTAACCTAGATTTATGTTCCTATTATTTCATTTGAGTATCCACAGCAACACTGTGGTGGGTCTATTTGTTTTATTTCTCCCATTTTATAGATGGTACAACTGTGATAAATGATTTACTTGCCCTCGGTCAGATAGCTTGTAAGTGGATTTTGAACCCAGGTCACCCTGATTTCAAGTCCAACACTCTATCCAGTATACCATGCTACCTATTGACAGTGTTCCCATTATCTGAAAAAAATCAAATAATTCAATCTGGCACACAGGCCACTCCTAAAGTTCATAAATAGTTTTCATAAAAATATGTTCCTTCTGAGGAGCTTAAAAGTCCCTTATATACGTTCCTGTGATTCTAAGTAATAAGGAAAATACTGACATCATCTTTATTTTATACACTGAAGATCCTGGAGGATGTCAGGGGTGGGGTGGGAAAGCAATCCTTCAGCCCCCTCTCTGGGAGCAGCTCAAAAAGGGGTGGTCAGGATTCATGTAACCAAGGGTTAAAAATATTAAGAAGCCTCTGCAAAAAGCTACCCCAAATGGTCCAAATACCCAAGAGAAAGCTGGGGAATAATTGCAGATAGCTGAAAAGCCACTGCAGCTCTACAAATACCTTTTAAATGTGATTGGAAGGCACTCTGCAGATGTAGCCATGCAATATAAATGCTAAGTGGTGATGATGGATCCCATGGAAATGAGCAAGGAGCTCGCTGCCCACCCACCAATTTCAGTTTTTTAAAACAAAAATTAAATCATGGATCTGTAGTTCTCATCCAAAGCATGGGGCTGGGGGCAACTGCTGTTTCCCTTGGCCATTTTAGAGCAGCACTGAAATTCGAATGGGCAGTAAAGAGACTTAGGATCATTCCCCCTCAATTTCATAAGGGTAAATGTGGTGGAGTGGAAAGGGCACTGGCTTTAGAAACAGGACCTGTGTTCAAATTCTGCTTTGAATGTTTATTAACTATGTGATCTTGGCCAACTCAGCTATAAAATAAAGGATTTGATATATTACCTTGTCCTTTCCATCTTTAAACTGATGATTATGATTCTATTTCAGAGTAGATATACTGAGACTTTTTTTAGCAGGTTTCCCTTAAAGCAACATTTCTTTTAATGAGCCACTCCATTCTTTTATTTTTTGATTGGAAATAGTAACTTCCACATTGTGATTCTTGGCATCTTCTCTACCTGTCTCCAAACCCACCATTCTTTTCTGCCATTTTGCCATTGCCACTGTAGAAGCAGCATGGGACCTCTCAGCATAAGGATTATTTTTTGTCTTTCTATGTCATAGAGTGCCGTGGCCAAAAAATTCATCACCAAAGGGGCAGCCTAATGGTAATAAACCTCTTCAAACTAAACTAGGTTGGTTCTCCAAGATCAGATATCATCTATCACTGGAATGAAGACTTCTGAACTTGGCAGGACCTGTCACAATTTGTGTCCCACTCTCGTAGTCCTCAAGAACCCAACATCACTCTCATTCCACAATGAAGCATTGGAGTAGCACTTTGGTGGAGGAACTGTATGATCAAAAAAGGACTCACAAAAAGAAGAGATACAACAGGGATAGCCTGAGAGTTCTGGTACCCCTAAAATGTTACATGATTAACAGATGGCTTCCAGAACATTGGGTAGATTTTACTTGGAGGATTTATTGGTTGACATGGACAAGAATCACAACAGGTTGCCATATGTGTAGTTGGAGATAGAATCCACATAAAAAAACCAAGATTCATCTACTTCTTTAAGGTTTGCAAAAATACTTTTACATATAACATCTTATTCTATCCTTACGATAACTCTGTGAAATACGTTTTATTACTATCCCCATTTCACAGATGAGAAAACAGATAGACAAAAGTGACTGGTCCAGGATCACATAACTGGTCAATGTTGGAGGCAAAATTTGAATGCAAGTCTTCCTGATTCCAAGTTTGACATTCTGTCCACTACACTACTTAGATGTTCACACAAATGAGATCACAAATCCTGTAAGATAATAGGTATAATGAATCAAGTCTTCAATCAGTAAAAGAAGCCTTTTTACTTTGCTTCTTCTCTTAGCAGCGAAGCATCGAGAAGTAAGACTGAGAAATTGTCTCGTCCTAAACTCCTGTGTTGTAGTAAACTTGGAGAGCCATGTTATTTTGCCCATGATCCTATCTTACATGGAAATACCCTGGAGGCTTTGCTAGCTTTTTTTAGACCAAGTAGAGAAAAACACACAACAGAGAATCAATAACGGTAACTTGACCAATGTCATACTTCATGGCAACAAAACACCATTACATATATCCTCAACTTGTAACTTTACAACTGTCCTGTGAGATGTTTTTGTTTCATCTAGATCCGTGCTCTTAAGGGTGCAGGGACTTCCTCACTGAGAAAACCTCTATCATTTCCTGATGGCTAGCTTCTCTGTTAAGTCATGATCATAGAGAGCTACCTCTAAGGTAGTACTGTTATGGTCAAGACCATAACAGTACATATAGTATTAACCCCATTTCATAGTTGAAGAAACTGAGGCCTAGATAGATTAGGTAACTTGGGTGAGTAAGGACATGATAACTATCTTCAAATGCCTGAGGAGCTGCCATGTGGGAGAATGATTTGATTTCTGTTGCTTGGTATCAGGTGGCCAAGCTAGAAACAAGGGAAGAAAGTTGCAGGGAAGAATACTGGAAATAATAAATAAAAGGAAAAATTTCCTAGTAATTGGAGCTATCCCAAAGTGGAATGAACCTTGGGAACTTGCAGGTTCTTTATCCCTGAAGGTCTTTAATTTTAAAATGGATGACCATTTGTTAGGAATGTAGGGATTCCTGTTCATCTTGGACCAGATGACTTCTGAGCTTCCTTCTGATTCTACAGGGATGGGAATTAGACTTGTGATTTCATCAGTCTGGTGAGGAGCTACCTCTAACAAGGCAGGTAGGCACCTTCCCTGTAACTTAAGAGTCTTAGAGAGTTGTCTAGAACACTGAGAGGTTAAGTAATTTGTCCAGACTCATAGAGCAAGTAATGTGTCAGTGGTTGGACTTGAAACCACATCCAGTTCAAGGTTATAAGCAGCCTGGTTTAAGGCTGGCTCTCTATCCACTATGCCATGAGTCTCTGGGTTTCCCAAGGTCACATCAGTAAGTGGCACAACTGGAATTTGAATCCAAATCTGACTGCAAGTCTGGAGCATTTTTTTCTACCACTCCACATTACCCCTCACCACAATTTTTATTATACCTGTGGTCATAGCATTCAACAAGAAAGTAGGACCTCAGCATCCATAAAGAACAGTAAAAAAGACAGATAGAAGGTGATGATGGTAGGATTATTCATGGGCAGCAACCCAAAGCAGTTTCTAATGGCAGCCAGTCTTCTCTTTACGGTATGTGCCTTTTTTCTTTCTCTTTTTTCTGTTTCTCTTTTCTCTCCACCCCCTTTTCTTTTAATCTTTCATTCTTTTAATTTCTTTTCTCCCTCCCATCCCCAGGCCTTAGATGGGCTAATACTTCCTACAGGCACTACACCTTCCTGACAGTGATCTCAGGCTAGAAAGGTAGCTGTGTTTTGAGTTAGGTTGGTATTTGCAGTGTGTGTGTGTGTGTGTGTGTGTGTGTGTGTGTGTGTGTGTGTGTGTGTGTAGATATAGATTTGGAGCATTCAATGACTTTAAATCAATCACATGTAGAAGTAACAGGAAAGAGGCAATCGAGGGAGATAAGACTGCATTTGGGCTAGTGCCTGAATGGTCAATGCATCTCTTGACCAATGCTCTATTTCATTCCTTTTCTAGTATGGGAAGATAAGAACTGTTCTGCTATTTCCTTTGGAGATCTTTAACAAGGTAATAGGGACCATTAAGACCCAAAGAAGTATATTATGTCCCTTCTTCTTGTGCCCCCTTCATCTAATGTTCATTTGCTGCCTCTAACTTTGTCCTCCTGGGAGAGAAGAGGGAGAAAGACCTGTTTCCTCCCTACCTTCCCAGTGAGCTAATTCTCTGGGAGGAATAGTTTATTGGAAAGAGTGCTGGATTTGTAGGTAGAAGAGCTGGATTCAAATCTTGCCTCTTCCAGTTAACTGCTTATATGACCTTGGGCCCTATGCAATCTTTCTGAGCATTAATGTACTTAACATAAAATTAGGAGGTTAGAGTAGATTAGGGGGTTAGACTAGATCATTCCAGCTCTGATGTGACACACATTCAGGTCTCCTTCTCTCTTCCCTTTCCTATCAGGCCCATTCCCTGCAGAGATGTTTTGCTTCCTTATACTGTACTTAGCAATCTATGTCTATAGTCACAGTCCAGTCAAGAAAGGCTAGATTTCTTGGGAAACCAGAGACAAGGAGACTTGGTAGCATCAGCTTTTCTTTTTAGGTCAAAGTCCAAGGTAGGAGATGGTGGGAAGGGTGTTTCTTTATGGAGTCTATTCCACAGGAAAAGAAATCAAAAGAAGAGACAATTGGGGGTATGACAGACAATAAGAGGCATGATCACAGGGGACCAAAATGGAGCCCAAATGGGATGGCTTCCTATCTATATGTTTTTGTTTAAGTAAAATCCTGCCTGAGGGGAGATATTTCACTGAGATGACCTTTGTCAAGATCCCTGAAGAACTCCTGTGTCCCCAGAGATGAACTATCTATTTCATTTTCCCTTCCTGTGGCAGAGGAGGCCAAGAAGGACTCATTAATTTTCATCCAGCCCTGTCCTAGTCTGTTTCCTTAATGTTTGCAACTGACACTATTTGAGGAGGTCCAGTTAGGCAGGGCCAGACTAAAGTACATGCTCACAATACTATGACTAATTCAGTCTTTTCCTTGTGTTTCCTGGGTGCTGCTGGAAGGCTACTCTCAAAAGAACTGTCGGAGTTCTGGGCTGACACCAGGGTGACAGGGTGTGAACCTGTCTAGATCTTTATTTATTGGCTGTGGCTGGCTGGCACTGCTAAGCACACAGAGGGAGATGGAGAGAGAGCTCAGAACACACAGCACACTGGCAGGCCCATTGCTATGAGAAGAGGCAGATTGCTAAGTATCACCTTAGCGCCTGTCAATCATCAGAAAACAGCTTTTCTCCCCACCCTCCATTTCCACCTCCTTAGGTGTTGAGAGATGTCAGTTGTTGATTATATGTCTCTAGCTCAGCATCTGTCTGGGCCTGGTTTGTATTAGAAACTGTTCTCGGTGGAATACTAAGCACAGAGGCCAGAGCTGGGAAGGACTCTTTTAAGATCATTCTGTTCTTGAATGGACAGGGACCACCAACGAGGGCCCTTGGATAGGGCTGGGGAATAGGGAGGAGGAAGAAATAGCAGTTACCAATAGAATCCATCCTCCCTGAAAAGATGGGCTGAGGAGAAGGATTGGACAGGGGAAGGATTTCATGTATTCACCACATATCCTACTTAAAGTTTCCTTTTAACACCTGAAATTGTGGGAAATGAGCTACTTACTTATTTCCCTACAAAGCCCTTTGCAGTTGCTCTCTCTTTGTAATGCCCAGAATCCATATTAGACCATCCCTAGGCCTTACCCTTCTAGAGCTGGTAGAGTACAAAGAACACTGAATTCTAAGTCAGGAGACATGGACCTTTGGTTCTAGATCTAGATAGGAAATTCAAGGTTAAAGAATGAGTTTGTGGTAAACACAGGACATGACCTAAGCCTTTTAATTCCCAGACTCTTGATACTATGGCTCTGCTCAGGAAAAGTTGCTTTATTTTTGTTTGAGATGCATGTTGCTCCTGAGCTGACCACACAAGGCAATTATTGCACTGGGTCCAGCTGTCTGATTTCCCATCCTCCTCACTTGAGTTTTCTTCCGCAGGGAAATCCCACTCGTTCTCTGCTCTAGTTTTGAAAGGAGCTGATGCTCCATAGGTTCTTAGATTGAGAGCTGGAAGGGACCTTAAAGGTCATCTAGTCCTGTGCCTCATTTTACAGATGTCATTTCAGTTGTGAATTGATTGTGAGACTTGGGAGACACTGGTGCAGGACAACCCAGCATGGTGTGCCCATATCAAAGAAGGCATTGTGCTCTATGAGCAAAGCCGAAACATGACACGCACACATCTCTCGGAATGTTCATGTGGCCTCTTTGTATTCGACCTGTGGTAGAGCCTTCCACGTTCATGTTGGTCTGATCAGCCACTGTCGGACATATTGCACCTTGACCCCAACATAATGATGCCATTTTGGTCCTCTTTGTGCACAAAGGACAACATCAACAACAACAAATGAGCAGCTAAGATTGGCTAAGTAACCTGCACAACTTCACGCAGGTAGTAAATTGACCTCACCAGGATTTAACCTCAGGTCTTCTGACTCCAAATCCCTACTAGACTGGGGGGCAGGAAACCTCGCAGGCTTGATATTTATTTAGCATCTCATGCTTCATATTTTATCAGTTGATGTGACATTAAAGAAGAGGCATTGTCATCTGCTTGCCCATGGCGTCTTTCTAGGTGACTTGCGGATGAAACCTTCTGTGCGTTGTCTCCTCCTTTTGAATGTGACATCTTTGAGAGTACGGGTTATCTTACTTTTCTGTTGGTATCCCAGATTCCAGCACAGTGCTGCACACAGAGTAAGTGCTTAATAAATGCTTCATTCATTCATGTCTTATGATTCAAAGGAACTGGGAGGGAGTCCCTGAGTATTCAGAGGCCCATCGATTCTAAGCCAGAAGGGACATTAGAAATCAAATCCAAACCTTTCGATTTAGGCCATAGCTGAGGCACAGAACATGCAAGTGACTTGTCCAATGTCACACATCCAAGAAGTATCTGAAACATGATTAAAACCCAGGTCTTCCTAAATTCAAGCCCAGCACTCTGTCCACTGGGCCACCTAGCTTCTTCAACATTCAAAACACATTGGCATTGTTACCATGGACGCATCCCTTCATCTCTCAGTGTCTCGGGGAACATCTAAGATTCTAAGCTATGGCCAACCTTCAGACATGCATTGATAGAGGGGGTTTCTACATCTTTGGCCGCTGGTACTAATTTTTTTTTTATTCTCAGCTTAAGAAATAAAATAAGTGTTTCCATAACATAGAATAGGAAAAAAAAGATAATTACATGTGAAATTGAAAATCTATTATGTACAACGTGCTGTTTCTTTTAAAAAATAACATTATCTTATAACTTTGTTTTTTTCCTTTTTATTTCTTCCTCCCTCTCAACCTAGAAATGGATACCATTAGACAAATATGTGTATATATATCAAACTATTTCTATTTATTAGTTCTTTCTCTGGATGCAGATAGTGGATTCTTTCACAGGTCCTTTGTAGTTAATTTGGTATTTTATAATTGTCAATATGACTTAGTTGCTCAAAGTTGTTCTTAAAGCAGTATTTCCGATACTGTATACAACATTCTCTTGGTTCTCATTTCACTCTTCATTATTTTATGCATCTATCCATAATTTTCTAAGATCATTGAGCTCATCGTTTCTTTTTTAAAGTATTTTTAAAAATTAATTGATTTGTTTATTTACTTTTAGTTTACAAGATTCAGTTCCACAATCTCTTGAGTTTCAAAATTTCTCCCCTTCCTCCCCTCCCCTCCCCCTGTGGCAGCTTGCAATCAAGTATAGGATCTGCAAATACTTTCACATTGGACATTAATTAGTCTGCTTGTAAAGAAGGGTTGTAACCAATGGAGTGAACAATGGGAAAGAAGAAACAAAATCAAAAATGGAGAAGAATGAGAGCATGTAATTTGCTTCAGTCTCCACTTAAACTCTGTTCTTTCTAGATCTTTCTCTGAATGTAGACATCTCCTTCCATCCTAAGACTTTTAGAGATGTCTTATAATTGTGTATTGCTGAGAAGAGTCCAGTTTATCAAAGTTGGTTGTCACACATACAATGTGTCTGTGATTGTGTACAAATTTCTCCTGGTTCTGCTCTTCTTGCTTAGCATCAGTTTGTATAAGCCTCTCCAGGTAAATACGAAGTCCATCTCCTTCCCATTTCTTATAGCACAATAGTATTCCATTACATTCATATACCATTCCCCAAATGATGGGCATCCCCTTAATTTCCAGTTTTTTCCACCACAAAGAGAGCTGCAATTAATATTTTGTACATATGGATCTTCCCCCCACTTCTATTATCTCTTTGGGATACAACTCCAGAAGTGGTATTATTGGGTCCAAGGGTATGCCCTTTGGCCATAGTTCCAGATTGCTCTCCAGAATGGTTGAATCAGTTCACAACTCCACCAACAATGCATTAGTGTTCCAATTTTTCCACATCCTCTCCAGCGTTTGTCATTTTCCTGTTTTGTCATCTTAGCCAATCTGATTGGTGAGATGTGGTACCTCAAAGTTGTTTTGATTTGCATTTCTAGAATCAATAGTGATTTAGAGCATTTTTTCATATGCTTATAGTTATCTTTAATTTCTACCTCTGAAAATCGCCTGTTCATATCCTTTGACCATTTATCAGTTGGGGAATGATTTGTATTCTTATAGATTTGACTCAGTTCTCCATATATTTTAGAAATGAGGCCTTTATCAGAGACACTGGTTGTAAAAATTCTTTCCCAATTCTTATAATAGGATCCTGTGCTGTAACTTGTTCAGGCATTCCTCCATTGATGGGCATCCTCACAATTTCCAGTTCTTTGCTACCAGAAAGAGTTGCTATAAATATTTTAGAACATATAGATTATTTTCCCTAATTATCTCTGGAAACAGACTTAGTAGTGGTATTGCCGAGTCAGAAGGCATAGACAGTTTAATAACTCTTTGGGCATAATTCCAGATTGCTTTTCATAATGGTTGGATCAGTTCACAGTTCTGCCTAATAGTGAATTAGTGCCCCAGTTTTTCCACATCCCCTCCAATACTTGTTGCTTTTCCCTTCAATCATTTTAGCCAATCTGATAGTGTAAAATATCTCAAGGTTGTTTTAATTTGCATTTCCCTAATCAATGATGACTTAGAGCATTCTTATAGACAATTGTTTTGATTTATTCATTGGAAAACTGCCTGTTTATATCTTTCAATCATTTATCAGTTAGGAAAAGACTCATGTTCTTATAGATTTGACAAAATTCTTTATATATTTGAGATATGAAACCTTATCTAAGAAAGTATCTATAAATTCCCCTCTTCCAATTTTCTGCTCTCCTTCTGATCTTGGCTATATTTGTTTTATTTGTACAAAACCTTTTTCTTTTTTGCTTTTTGGAGGGGGAAAGGCAGGGTAATTTCAGTTAAGTTACTTGCCCAAGATCACATGGCTAGTAAGTGTTAAGTGTCTGTGGCCGGATTTGAGTTCAGGTCCTCCTGACTCCAGGGCCGGTACTCTATTCATTGAGCCACCTAGCTGCCCCAAAACTTTTAAATTTTATGTAGTCAGAATTCTCCTTTTTACACTTCACAGTGCTTTCTATCTCTTGTTTATTCATAAATTGTTCACCTATCTTTAAGTCTGATAAGTAATATGTTCCATGTTCTTCAAAATTTCTTGTAATATCTCTCATGTATCCATTTTGACCTTATCTTGGTAAATGATATAAGATCTTGGTCTATGCCCAATTTCTGCCTGGCTGCTTTCTGGCTTTCCCACAAAATTTTTGCCAATTGATGAATTCTTATCCTCAAAACTTAAGTCTTTACACTTGTTAAACACAAGGTTACTACAGTCATCCACTGCTGTAAATTGTATGTCTACTCTGTTCAACTGAGCTACCTTCTTAGTACCAGATGGTTTTAGTAATTATTGCCTTATAATGTAGCTTAAGATCTGGTATATATACATATTTACTTTTTGGAGGGCAATTAGGGTTAAGTGACTTGCCCAAGGCCATACAACTAGTTTTTGTGTTAAGTGTCTGAGGTCAAATTTGAACTCAGGTCCTCCTGACTCCAGGGCTAGTGCTCTATTTACTGTGCCACCTAGCCACCCCCTTTGATATTTTTTATCTTTTGTTCTTTGAAATGAATTTTTTCGTTATTTTTTTCTAACTCAGTAAAATAATTTTTGGTAATTTAATTGGGGTGGCATTGAATATATAAATTAGTTTAGGTCAAGTTGTCATTTTTATCACATTGGCTCTGCCTACCCATTAACAATGACTATTTCTCCAGTTATTTAAATGTCATATTTTTTTGTATAAAAAGTTTCCTTTATAATTTTGTTGATATAATTCCTGGCTTTGTTTTGGTTGGTGTACTCCCAAGTATTTTATATTGTCTATAGTTATTTTAAATGGGGTATCTTTTACTATTTCTTCTTTTAGGGTTTTGTTTATGATATATAGGAATGCTGATGGTTTATATGGATTTACTTTATAGATTGCTACTTTGGAAAATTATTAATTGTTTCAGCTAACTTTTTAGTTGAGTCTTTGGGATTTTCCAAGTATATCATTATATCCTCTGTAAAAACAGATAGGTTTATTATCTTATTTCTTATTCTGAGCATTTTATATCTTCCTTCTGTTTCTTTTACTATTGCTCTTGCTAGGATTTCCAATAAAATATTGAATAATATTGGTGACAGTGGGTATCCTTGTTTCACACCTGATCTTATTGGAAGACTTCTAGTTTATCCCCATTACAAATAACACTTGCTGATAGTTTTAGGTAAATTTTTTCAACTGATTTAAGGAAAAATCCATTTATACCTATACTTTCGAGTATCTTTAATAGAAGTGAGTATTGTACTTTATCAAAAGCTTTTTCTGTATCTATTGACATAATCAACTGATTCTGTTACTTTTATTATTGATATAATAAATTATGTTAATAGTTTTCTTTCTGTAAAACCATCCCTGCGTTCCTATAAATCCTACTTGGTCATAATGTATAATGAATGCCACTTTTCTTGTAAGGGTCCCCAACCAATTAACCATAGGCTATCATTGGCTAATCTCCATGTCTTATGATATAGATCGGTGGTGTCAAAATCAAATAAAAATGGATCTCTGCCACTACATATTAACTTAGAAAACCTCAAATTAACATCATCTGTATTATATTGTATTTTTACTTATTTTAGCAAGCATTTCCCAATTACATTCTAATTTGCTTGGAGTAGTACTTGGGAGTTTTTGCTGGATGCTTACAGGCCTTGGGCCTCAAGTTCGACACCTTTGGAGATGATGTAGCATTTAAAACTCACAAATAGTAAGAGGGACTTTTAAAAAATGTTTCCAATTTATGGAGGGCTTAGGGTTTGTGAAAAGTCTTTTCTTTTCAGTATTGGGACAATGATGGTCAAGACTATGAGAAAAAAACAGGAAAGACTTGATCTCTTGATTAAGAGGTCATCATAACTGTTAAACATACTTTGCTGCCAATCAAGCATTCATTAGGGAGATTCAGAAAGCCTTCTTTCCACCAGCTCTGACTAAAAAGAATTGCTAGCATTTATATAGTGATTTAAAGTTTGCAAAGTACTTTATGACTATTATCTCAAATATTTCACTTGATTCTCACAAAAACCCTGAGAGGTAATTGATATTATTATCTTCATTTTCCAGATGAGGAAATTGAGACAGAGAGAGGGGAAATAATTTGTTCAGTCACAAAGCTAGTAAAGTGTCTGAGAGGTGATTTGAACTCAAATCTTCCTGACTCGAACACCAGGGCTCTATCTATTCTTTCTACCATGAGCTAAAATAAATATTCAAATAAGGAGGCTCCCACCAATTTAAATCAATCCCATATGGATATCTCCCTTCCCTTTGGGTCTGGCTAGCTCCTTGTAGCATAAGGATTATTGCTATTTCTTTCCAAGATTCAGGCATTGATGGGAGACTTTGACTTTGCACAGCCCTGCCTCACTTAAATCCAATTAATTTGAAGGTCAAGACATCTTCCTCATGTCATTGATCTTCTTTGAGAACGAAGGACAAACCATCACCATCACCACCACCAACACCACGGGAGTTTCCCTGCCCATTAATGGATGCAGAGTAGGGAATTTTCTTAAACTAACAGCCTCTCTCTTTTTCAGGCTGGATATTCTGTCAACAAAATTCCCTACAGCTTAACCTTAACAACTACCCAGAGGGGTACCACTTGTTCAGGGGAGGAGACTTCTGCTCCTTCAACTCAAAAGCTCCTGGCTCCCAAGAGAAACTTCTCCTTGGGGGCCAGCCTCCTTCAAAGCTCCAGTCCAAATGCTCGTAAGGCATTAGCAGCTTTCCTCAGCCAAGCAATCAATAACAGATAACGCTCCTTGGATTTCAATGGTATTTCTCTCTCCTAGGGCTGCATTGTAATGTAATGCATTGCAAATTCATTGAAAAAAAAAATCGTTCTTCTATGAGGTGGAGGATTCCTCATGCTTTTTACTCAGACCTCCACATAGGAGGCCTATGGATTATAGAATTTTGAGTAGATGTTTTTTGAGACTAGGTTTTCCTATTTTACCCAGGCTGAAAGTGACAAAGCATGGAAGCTTTGACTTCCTATATTTTTGACCTGGTCTGGTTTTTCCCTCCTTATGCATTCTGGTGACCCCTTGCAGCCTATGGGCTTACCATATTGATGGTGATAGTAAGGACATTACTAACCTACTCACCTCCCTTGATTGCTACAGGAATGTTTCTCTATGCCCAGAACTATGCCCAGTAAGGATTCATATCTTGTATTTGTGTCATTGATTCCTTTGACAATCTAGTGAAGACTCTGGACTTCATCTCAGAATGCTTTTAAATATGTAGAACTACAAAGGAAGCCAATTATATTGAAGTGAAGTTGTGAAAATATAAATCAAACAAGTTCATGGACCCCAGGTTAAGAACTGCTACATTTAGACCAACATAGTCACAAGATGAAGTAGCCAAGATCATGTTTAATTAGCATTAGTTCCATTTTTTGAGGTTGCTGTCTCAGTACCACATCTAGGGTAGGATGAATAATCATGGCTTCCAGGAGTCTGAAAGACACTGGAAGGATCACTTCCTCTGCCTTCCTATAGGACTTATACATAAGACATGGATATAAAATGATGAGGCTAATTTAAAAAAACTATCAATTCTCAAGCATTGATTAGGTGCAACTATGTTTCAGGCACCATGCTAAGATATGGGAAATAGACAAAAATGAAACATTTCCTAACCTCAGGGAGTTCACAATCTATTGGAGTGAGACAACGCACATATAATATACATATACACATATAATACATACTAGACAGGTGTGTGTTTATAGAATAAATACGTGGGAAATAAATTCAAGGTAATTAAGGAAGGAGGAAAGGCTTTGTGTTTAGTCTCAAAGGAATTAAATGGAATGGATGTGAGGAGGGAGTGGATTCCCAGTATGGGGGGTGGCTCATGAAAAGGCACATAGATAGGAGATAGAGTGCCATGTACCACAAGGAAAGAGGTTAATTTCATTGAATTGTAGAGTGCAAAGAGAGGAAAATTACATGATGAAGATGGAAATATCAGTTGGGGCATGGTTGTGAAGGGATCAAATGTCAAACGGGATTTATGTACAATCCTAGTGACAGTGGAACATAGTTACTGTGGATTATTATGAAGGGGAGTGGCACACTTTGTTTTTTCTGAGATGACTTTGCAATTACTCTTGTCTTGTATAGATACAGTAATTTACATGTCATCTCTTGCTTTAGAATATGAGTTCTCTAAGGGCAGGGACCATGCTTCTGACTTTCTTTTTCTATCCCTAATGTTTGGTATAGTGCTTAGAAATGTTAAACACTTAATACATGCTTTTTGATTGACTAACTTGGAAGAGTAGAAGAATGTTGATACCCTTATGAGAAATAAGGAAGTTTGGTAAAGGGTTGGTTTGAGGGGGAAAGATAGTGTGTTCTGGTTTGGATATGTTGCATTTGAGATGTCCAGGGGATATTCGGTTTGGAATGTTTCATGGGAAGTTAGTAGTTTGGAACTGGAGCTCAAGAGAAACACAGGAGTTAAATGTGCAGATCTGGGAATCATTGGTATAGAGGTGAAACAAATATAATCAGAGAATCTATAGATTGGAAATAAACTTGATTTAAAATAATCAAAGGAAAAGATACTACCATCACCACCACGACCATGGGAATTTCCCTACCCCATTAAGGGATTATAGAATTGGGAATTTTCTTAAAGTGACAACCCCGTCTCTTTTTCAGGCCGGATATTCTGTCAACAAAATTCCCTATAGCTTAACCTTAACAACTACCCAGAGAGGTACTATTTGTTCAGGGGAGGAGACTTTCAATAAAATTTTGAATTAGATGGCATCAGAGGTCTGTTCCAGCTCTACATCTATGATCCTATGATCTTAGCTGGTGTCAGCTAGGTAGCACAATGGATAGAATGCTGAGCCTGGAATCAGGAAAACTATCTTCCTGAGTTCAAATCTGGTCATAGATACTAGCTATGTGATTTAACCCTCAGTTTGTCTCAGTTTCCCATCTGTAAAATGACCTGGAGAAGGAAATGGTAAACCATTTCAGTATCTCTCCCAAGAAAACCCCAAATGGGATCATGAAGAGCTGGACGTGACTGTGATGACAGAACAACAAAAATTATGCTGACTATTGTATTAGCTTCATTATTAGTCTTCCTGATTCCAGTCTCTCCCCTTTTCAAACCATCTTCCACACAGCTACATAAATAACTAATGCATGGGTCTCATCGTGTCATTTTCTTACCCTAAAATCTTCAGTCATTACCTATTGCTTCTACAATAAATAAAGCATAGACCTCTCAGCTTGTTTCCACCCTATCCTTCTAGTTTATTTCATATTGCCACCATTGAAGTTCTTTATTTCAGCTAAACTGAGTTACTCACTGCTCCTCTCCGCATTTTATCCCCTACCTCTATGGATTTCTACAAGTCACTTCACATTCATATAATTGGAACGGATGCTTTTCTAATTGGTATTTCTATCCTGAGTATCTAGTACAATGCGTAGCACATTGTGGATACTTAATAAATGCTTGTTTATTGATTGATCGCTGACTCTAAGAATCTTTATCTTCCTGAAGATAAAGGCTTAGGTTTTACCTTCACTTTAGAGCCCTCCCTGATCTTTGCATTTGGTCATGTTATTTCTTTACTCAAATTCCTTGTATCAACTTCTTTGTGTTCAGGTAGTATCTTTTCATTTAAATGTAAGTGTTCTGAGGGCAGGGGTCATTTCATTTCTGGGCCTGAATCTCTAGTGCCTTTACATGGTAGATACTTCATAAATTTGAAATGAATTATTAAGAGGAAGTTCCTTCAGTGGTGAGTCTAAGTAGGCTTCCTTTTAACTTCTCCCATCAGTTCTATTTCTGTCCTCTGGAGTAACAACACAGAGCAAGTCTGGTCCCTCTCCTATGAGAACCATATTCAAATACCCAAATCACACTTTTCTTCACCTCGGTTCTTTTAACTGTTCCATCAAACCCCATCATCCATTATGGTCATCCTTTGGAGGACACATTTTTTAGTTTGTCAAGTCTGTCTTCAAAATCTTTGGCCCAGAAGTTAATGCATTTTGATGCAATATATTAGGGTACATGAGCTTATTATTATGTACAAGTTGAAAATGATAATTCTTTCAATTCAGCTTATCATTTTGTTAATTTTTAAAGCATGAAACAGTTCAATATTAAAATTACACTCAGCTAAAGAATGTAGGTTTTCTTCATGTGAATTGCTGCTAAGGCAGTTGCCTAATATCCTTCATTTGTGCATCTGATTTTCTTTTGAAGCCAGGAGAAGACTTGTCATTGCATCCCTGTTAAACTTAATCACATTGGTTTTAGCCAACTTTTTAAGCTCTTCTTGGAACATTTTCTGGCAATTAATATACTGGCTATCTTCTGGAGATTTGTGTTGTCTACACACTCTCCACGCCTTCCATATCTTCATCCAAGTCATTGATAAAAATGGGGAAGAGGAGTAGACCAAGCAGCTGGCCTTAGTTATAAGTTGTTATGGCAATGAGTGGGAGGGGCGGGGAGGGAGAGAATTCACAGGATGGGAGCTTCTTTGGTGGAGCACTGGGAACTTTGACCCTGTGGCATGGGAGTAGCTACAGGGAATGAGAAGTGTTTTGGGTTTTTGACTTACCTTTCAACTTCTATGACTGTGTAAAATGGGTGATGATAAAGTAATACACAGTTATTGGGGAAACAGACACTGACTAAAGAGGCCAAGAACTAATAAGTAAGAGGAGAAAGACTAAAAATTTGGTTTGGCCATGTAAAAGTAATACTGATTACAGTCATTTATGTGAGCGGCTTCGTATTTATGCCTAATTACCAGGTAGCGCAATAAAGATTACAACTATCATTAAATATATATCAGATTAACTTTATTGCCAGTTTTATTTTATTACTACAATAAATTATAAACATATGGTCAGTCTTCATAGTTTGTTGCTCATGCAGCATGACTGCCTGTTTATAACTTGAAAACATTTTGAGGGAATATTGGCTGATAGATAGGCACACTGAGTAGGACATTTTAGCAGGCTGGATACAGAGGTCTGCTCTTTCTTCTAAGCTGTGCCTGGGACATTTGTCATTCTTCCCTTCTGAAACTTCCTCTCTGCACAAATGCAAGTGTTCCTTCCGTCCTCCTCCCTTAATGCTCCCACCCTCCCCCCACTGCTCAACAAGGACTCTGTGGTAATTTGAGGACACCCTATAAAACAGTGCCCAAGATTAATACGTAACAGTAATAATAGGTAGCATTTTTATAGCACTTCAAGGTTGCCTAAGTGTTTCACAAATACTATCTTATTTTACCTTTCCGCACCTGTAAAATGATTACACAGGCAGCCCTTTGGTTCAGATATAACTTACCTTAGATATAAATTAACCTGGTGGTACAGAAAGAGCACAGAATTTGGAGTCAGAGGAACTGGGCTCAAATTCTAGAAAGGCTAGTTCCTACTTGTGTAATCATTTGACTTTGGGGGCCTTTGCTGAACTACAACAACAAAGATTTGGACCAAAGCAGTAACTGCATATTCACAAAATTAGTACCCCATCTCGGTGCCAAGATGGATCCTTTAAGGACGTGCCAGTGAAGCGCAGGATCCAGCAAGGTCCTATCATTCTGGGGAGCATTTGAGTACAGTCTTGGCAAAAGACCATGTGCTTTCTGAGGACTAGCCTAAGTATAGACAGGCTCATTGACTGACTATCAGGTGAGGAATTTCTTGGCTGTGGCAAGCCATGAAATGAAGAAAAACACAAACTAGTCCTCAGTTCTTCATGAATCTTTTTGGCATTCTTCTCCTCCTTGACTTTTTAGATGTTTTACCATTTGGCCCAGTCGATTTTTTTGAGGTGTTATTTTCTTCAATATTTTTTTGTATCTCCTTTATGGAGATGTTGACTTGTTTTTCATGATTTTCCTGCATCACTCTCATTTCTCTTCCCAATTTTTCTACTGTCTTTCCTACTTGATCTGCAAAACACTCTTTGAGCTCTTCCATGGCCCAAGACCAATTCATATATTTCTTGGAGGCTTTGGATGAAGGAACTTTGACTTTGTTGTCTTCTTCTGAATGTGTGTTTTGATCTTCCCCCTCACCATCAAAATTTTCAATAGCCAGAGGTTTATTTTTTGTTTCTGTTAGCTAATTTTCCAGCCTATTAGTTGACATTTTACTCTTTGTCAAAGTAAGGCTCTGCTTTCAGGATGGAAGGTGAACCGTTCTGAGTTTCAGGGATTTTGCGTAGCTGTTTTCAGAGATACTTCTAGGTACCTGTAAGTTTTCACTTCTTCCAAGGTGGTATGATCTGTGTTTGCTCCTTTTCTGGCCTGTGCTCTAGTCTGTGAGCAACCATAAGAACCCTTTTATCCTGTGAGGAGGGTCTCCTCTCCACTATGGCTGCAAGCTCTGCTGTGCTAGTGTTCCTTCTTGCTCTGGGACCGCCACCCAGGACTGTGACCTAGATCCAAGTATGGATTAAGCAGTAGGGTCCCATCTCTGTGCTAACAAAGAGACTCTGTAATCTCCTTCTGACCAGTTGTTTGACCCCCTTATCATCTGTGGGCTGAGAGCTCCAGAAGTAGCCTCTGCCACTGCTGATTCAGTCGCTCCCAAGGCCTACTCCTGGTTTGTTGGGGCTGGGTCTGTGCTGACTCCTGGACTGCACTCTACTCCCACCCAAATGCAACAGACTTTCCTGCTGACTTTCTAGGATGTCTGGCATTTGTGGGCTGAGAGGTCTGGAAACCCCTAATACTGTGAGTGATTTAGTCACCCTAAGAGCTGCTCCAGGTTTGCTGGGGCCCCATCTGTACCAGTGCAGACTGCACTGGACTATACTCCTCTCACCCTGGTGAAACAGACCTTTTCTGATGACCTTCTAAGTTGTCTTGGGTTGGAAAATTGTTTCACTTTATCTTGTGGGTTCTGCTGCTCTAGAATTTGTTTACAGTAATTTTTAAAGGTATTTGAGGGGTTCGGAGAAGAATTCAGGCGAGTCCCTGTCTTTACTCCACCATCTTGGCTCCCTTCTTTGTGATTCTTTGACAATGGGAGAATGGCAGGGAACCCCAAAATCACAATTTTAGACTGTTTATAAACATTATTACAATAACCCAATGATTGGGAATACAAAGGAAAGCAAAAGCAATTCCTGCCCTCAAGGGCTTGCAGACTAATGAAGGAGACAACAGGCAAACTATGTACAAACCACACACACACACACACACACACACACACACACACACGTGCACACACACACACAGACACATGCACACAGACATACACACACATATACATACATATATGATAAATTGTAGGTAATCTCAGAGGGAAGATACTAGCATTGAGGGGGACTGGAAAAGGATTCTTTCCATAAATTTTAGGATTTTATTTGATATTTTAAGGAAGCCAGTAGGCTGAGATGAGGAAGGAGAGAATTAGTAAAGGAATTGGTGGAATTGATTTTATTATGTATCCAGAGGCAACAAGAAACACCATTTCATGGAATATTTGGTCATTACACATTGCAGTCCTCATGTAAGCATAAGCAAAAAGATTATCATCAAGATAAATGCAGCTTATTGCTGAAGGCATGGAGGTAGAGAAATTCTGCAAGGAATTAGATAAGATACTCAAAATTAAATTATGTACTTGGAGGGGTTAATACAAAGGTGGTCATAAGGAAAGATGAAGAAAAATGTTGGAAAATATGGTTTGTTGTCAACAAAATATGGCTTTGTATCAAGAAATAAAAGATGCTAGAGGCCTATAGATTATCCTTATGTTTATGTATCATGACTATTTTCTTTAATAAGAGAGTCAGGAAACCCTTGACATGGTGAGCATTAACTAATTCTACCAAAAAATGACATTTTCACAATCAGATGATCAAATGAGATAATATATGTAAAGCACTTTGCAAACCTAAAGTATGAGATAAATATTAGTCATTTATTATTAGCATACACGTAGGAACAACTTGTTATATGTGCAGGAGTCATTTCTGAATTGGCTGTCTGTGAACAAATTATTGATTTATTAATGATGAAAATCAATACTAAATTAGAAAAGAGAATGAAAATGAAAAGAGATTGCATGAATGAATGAATGAATGAATCAATAAGCATTTATTAAACATTTGCCATGTACTAAATACGGGGTTATAAAGCCAAAAATGAAATAGTCCTCGCCCTCAAGGAGTTTATGTTCTAATAATGGAAACAATATGCAAAAGACCATGTACAAACAAGATATATATAAGATAAACAATAGGTAATCAACAGAGAGAAGGTGCTAGCATTGAGGGGGACTAGGAAAGGCTAGGATTTTAGCTGAGGCTTGATTGAAGCCAGTGAATCCAGGATATAATGGCACCAATCTAGGGATGGCTGATGACTAATGGGAATGCATGGAGTTAGGAGGTGTGGAATATCCCATGAAAGCAAAAGCAAGGAGACTGGGGTCACTGGATCACAGTAAATGAAGGGAGGCAAAATATAAGAAGACTGAGAAAGTAAGAAGGGGCCAGGTTGAAAACCAAACAAAGCCTTCTATTTTTGATCTAAGGAACAGAGTTTAAAATGTAATCCATGTAAAGAAATCATTACAATGAAGAAGCCAGCATAGTTTAGAAACCACCTTATCCAAACAGATACTTGCTTTTCTTGTCAAACTGACAGATACGGTAGCCACAGGCAACAGAAGGTTAGAATACAAACCCATATGTTAAGTATTATGGAAGATGGAGGACATTGATAAGCAGTATTGCTTCACCATCAAAAAACAGTGTTTACTGAAAGCCTGACGTTTTACCCAATTAAGTCAGATCATTCCAAGAACATTTGAGGATGAATGTATAAGGACAACAAAATGAAAAGAAAAAAAAGGAAAAGATCTGTCAAGATTTCTACAATAAAATAGTCTTCTTTACCAATAACAGCAGAGCCATTATATTTAGAATCTACCATCACAGTCTCCAGTATTCTACATGGAAAAAATAGAAATGATGCTAAAGGAAAAAATATGGGAAGAGCAGCTGGACCCAAATAAGTATGCACAGAAAAGGTCTGAGCTGACAGTGTCGTAA
Organism: Pseudochirops corinnae; assembly: GCA_028646515.1. NCBI lineage: Eukaryota > Metazoa > Chordata > Mammalia > Diprotodontia > Pseudocheiridae > Pseudochirops > Pseudochirops corinnae. The sequence goes on from CM053585.1 coordinate 463,703,453, forward strand.
TTTTGCGGGTGTTGAAGGATTGATTCTTGAGAAATCTGAAAGATGGGAAGGTACAAAACCATTTGGGGGGGGAAAAATCACAGATGTTATTACTGCCCCAAAAAGGCAATTGAGAATATATCAATCACTTCCAACCCGTGTGCCTACTTTCTCATCTGTCCAAAATATTTCTGAGAATAATTTACACACATATTGAGGGCATCATTGATGAAAATATAGGAAAGGAACTAGCAAGATTCTAAAAATTATATTCTACAACAGACCATATCTTTACAGTCACACAGTTGTCTGAATGGCACAGAGGATGTAAGATCCTGCTGTGTTCATTGTTGACTATAAAAAAGGCATTTTATTTGGTAAAACAAAACAGAGCTTTAAAGACTATTTCAGCAAGGTGTTTCTCATGTATATGTTAAGACTATAAGAGGTTGCTTAAAATATACAATAGATGTAACTTTATTCAATGCTCTTTTGATTGTAAATATTAAATAAGGCATAAAACTGGGAAAGATATGTTCCCCAAAGGCCTTTGTTGTTGTCATAGATGATGCCCAATAAGCACCAACTTCAAATGGAGAAGGATTTCCATTGAAGAACCTCTTAAATGAGATCTAAAATCACTCAAAAGAGTTATCTACACAGGAAAAAGTCAGCAAACATTTATTAAAATCTGTGGTATGTACCAGGCATTGTATTAAGACAGGGGAAACAAAGGCAAAAGACAGCCCCTGCCCTCCAGGACCTCACAAGCTTGTAAGGGAGACAGCTTATAAACAGTTCTGTTGCCAACAAGATATATACAGGGTAAATAAGAAATAATCAACAGATGGAAGGCACTGGAATTAAGAGAGATTAGGAAAGGCTTCCAATAGAAGATGAGATTTAAATTGGCCCTTGAAGGAGGCCAGAGAAGCTAGGAGTAGGAGATGAGGATGGAGAGCATTCTATAAGTGAGGGGTAGTCAGTGAAAATTCCCAAAGAAATGAAGTGTCTTGTTCCAGGAATAGCAAAGAGACCTGTTTCCCTGGATCTATCTGGGGGGAAGGTGTAAGAAGACTAGAAAGGTATAGGGGCCAGTTGTGAAGGGCTTTGAATTGAGCAGATAAAGAATGTCTATTGTCCAGATTGCAACACACAGTTGGATGGACAGCCAGCTCATAAAGCTTGTCTATCTATAGGTATATCTTGACAAACACTGCAGGAAGAGATCAAACTGGGGCCAGAACTGAATAGAAGGAAGAGTCTAGGGTCAATCGCATTTTAGAAATTGTGTAACCCTTTCAATGACCTCAAGCTTCTCCCTATAATAAAAACCCCATCTTTTTAACATCGATATCCTTCCCGTGATCCTCTAAAGTCATGAATCATGGAATTGTCACCATCTCCAAGGAGTCAGAGTTGAAGGCTATTTAAATGACAATGACAGCTGCCTGGTATGTGTAGATAGGCTGCAGCATATGAACCAATGGCAAAGGTTGTACAAAAGGGGATCATCCAAGCTGTGTTTCTTCATCTGCAAAATTAAGGGGTTGGAATAACTGACCTCTGAGTTCAAAAGCTCTAACACTTTCTAGTTCTGATCCCTTGTGGCTGAGGTAGTCATGTCTGTTTGGAAAAGGAAATAGACTAATCGTGTCATGAGAGTGATGGAAGCCAGATGGACATCCCATGTGTTGCATTGCTACCCATGTACTGTCAAAGCCCCTAAGAAAGGTTGCCAGTTGGATAGAACTCTGATATAAGGGTTTATGTGAGGAAATGGACAAGAGCTTCCTAGCCTGGTGAAGTGTGGATGGCTTATGATCTGCACTGTTTCACTTTAGTGAAATCATGGGCCCTTTGAAGTTTTGAAATATGGAGTAACTAGGAGAACTAACACATTGGGGTGAAGGTGTGTTAATCAGAATGTAAATAATGAGATCAGATCCTTTTCTGTCTTGATGGAGGGAGAGTGTCAGAGAGCAGGACTGTACTGGTGCCTGAAGAAGGACAGGAGTTGGGGAGGGGGCTGGTGGAGGAAGAGGTAAAGGAGATCACTGAAGGTGATCAGGGGAAGAAAAGAAGAGTCTAAAGAAGTTATGAACAAAGAGATGACCTCTCAGTTTTGACATCTCTGTTTAGCTTCATCTATAATGAATTGAATATGTGCATGAAGGCATTTCTTTTTTTTCACATGGCAGCCGATGGCAAAAGTCCTACAGGGAACCATCCTTCCAAATGGACAACTGCTTCAACCAATCCCTCAGCCCCCAATTATTTTCACCTCTGTAGTAAATCTGGTATAGGCAACTCTAAGAGGCTGAGTCTCCCTAGTTGGGAGTAAAATCAGTCACAAACAAGGGGTCCTTTGAACCTATATTATGGCTGGGGTGGGGGGTGGTATTCCTCCTGAAGCTTGAGTCCTTTTAGGAGATCAGGTGGTGGAGATACATTGGGGTCAGGGCTATACTGGAGCCAGCTTCCTACCAAGCTGATTATTACAGATTCAGTGTGAGCATTTACACATTAGAAAGTCAGCTACCGATCAGGCCTTGATTTATTGTTTTATTGATTGTCTAGACTTAAAAAAGTGATGGGAAAATGTCAATAAAGCAGATTAAACTTAAGGACATGTTGTGCCCACATCCTCCCCCCTCCCTTATAAAACACAAAGTGCCTGGTACATAGTAGTCACTTAATGAATGCTTATTGATTGAAATTTATCAGAATACTGCTGGTTAGAGTCAAGAGAAGAGTTGCCCTGGGGTAGATGGTACTTAGCATTTGAACCAGGTGGAAGGCTTCTTTGAGGTATTTACATATGTCTGACTCTTTAAAAATTATTTTAAAACAAACTCCATTAATTATTTATTCAACAAATATGTATCAAAAGCCTACGTAATACTACACTAGGCATAATGAGGAATACGAAATTGAATACAAGTAATCCTTGCCTTAACAGAACTTTGAATCTAATAGGAGAAGAAAGCTGTATGTGGAAATAGCTATAATACAGGGTTGAAATGAAAGTTAAGAAAGATACAAAGAACTTTGCAATAGGAAACCAAGGTCCTGGCCTTCTCTAGAGAAGGTCCATGGACAGATAAGTGGTTCATGATTAGATTTTAGGGGATGAGGGAATAGGGCACTGTGAATTTGGCTGGGGAAAAAATTACATCTTTATTTCCATTAACTTTTGGTTTCCTTTACAATTTGAAGTAATTTATTTTGTGCATTTAAAAATGTGATTCTGTAAGGAGTCAGTAACTTCTGGTGAACTGCCCCAAACCTCCATGACACAAAAAAAGATTAAGAAACTTTCCTCCCCTTTCACCCAATTGGTAATATCATTTCCTAGTTCTTTCAATGAAAAGAAAAAGACAACTATCTACTCTAAAAGAAAAATCACTGACAGAGCTGAGGGAATGAGGGTTCTGTCACTCCAAAACTCAAAAACCAATGTGATATGTGATGGTTTTTCTGGGGTCAGACAAAAGGGCAGAAACAGTTGGAGGAAGATGGAGGAAGGGTTGATCTGTGGGAGACTCCAAGGAGACAGGAGGGATGCCCAGTCAGTGGATTTATCACAGACCTGCTTATTCACCCCATTGTATAAAGCAGCATGAGTCTCAGGGATTAATCATGTAGTGCTCCCAATCCATGATGTGTAGCCTGATCTCTAAGGCAAGAAGTGAGGATACTGGGCTGTCTGCTGTTTTTGTGTGGCCTTCAAAAAAATTTGTTTCCCCTGTGTCCCACTTTCCTTTCTTCATTACTGAGTGATCAACATCACCTCTCCTTCTGAGGTTGGTTAGTGTAGATTGAATTGAAGCAAATGTTACTCCTTTTTAGGTTTTAGACTCGATTTTCCCATGTTATTTTCTTTATTTTTCTTAGGAATTTAAAGAATTGTAGAAATTGTGATGAAGCAGGAAGACTCAGTTGGAAGGACCTGAAAAAAATTCACATTCTGAATATTTCTGATGAATCAAGGGACATAGTTATTCTCATCATCATTCCAAGGTGGTCGACAAATGGTGACTTCTGTTCGTTTTTGGCAGACATTTTGGTCATTTATATTCTATACACATAGTTGCAAAGAATTCTATCTTTCTTGCAGTTAGCTTTTTTTCCAATTTCCTATCAGACCACTGGTATCCTCACCCACTTTTATAGATAGAAAAATAAGTAGGGACAACATTGAGGTCACACCACAATCCTGTGCCAAGTCGGGGCTTCATTTAGAAGTTTGACTTTTTCCTATCCTCTTCCCTTCTTCTAGGCTCCACACAAGTTTTTTATTCAGTAGTATATGGTAGGCATAGACAATTTTTTATTCTAAATCTTTCCTGTTAGCACAGATGTTTTGAAAATTAATTTAAAAATCACCACCTTGGGGCGGAGCTAAGATGGCAGAGAGTAAGCAGTGACTTGAACAAGCTCCCCAAGAATTTCGTCCTTGGGAACTAAAAAGTAAATTTGAGCGGATTTAAGAGTGACAGAACCCATTGTGAGACAGAGAGTGACAGATTCCCA
>CM053585.1:463708467-463734155 GCA_028646515.1 Pseudochirops corinnae
TAAATTTAAATCTACAGTGACCAAATTGGAAAAAAATTTCACAGAAGAAAACAAAGCTTTAAAAAATAAAATTGGAGAACCAGGACAGGAGATCCAAAATCTAACCAGAGAAAATACCTCCATAAAAATGGAGCACCAAAAATCACCACCTTTAGTAATAACTTAAATAAGCCTTATGCTTTCTTCAATGGTTATGGGGTGATCAAAGGCCCTGGGTTCAAGTCCTGGGTCTGATATACCAGATTATTTTTTCTCTCTGGGCTTCAGATGCCTCATCAATAGAATAAGATGGTTGGATTGGATGACTCTTGAGGTCCTTTCCAACTCTAAGCTGATAATCCTGTTGGACTCTGATGAAGCTGCTGAGGCATTCCAACTGCTAATTTAACAGTATGATAAGTACTATGGAAGATGAAGGTAATCCTTTTTCTTCAACCTCTCAGTGTACAGGGGTTATCTATTTTCCCTACATTTTTCTGGATCTTTAGATATCAAAGAGAGATAGAAGGTCAGAGTAAAGTAGGCCACCATGTCAGTGTTCATACTTTCTGGTAGGACTTTTACAACAGTGGTTTGTGATGTTGACTTTTTCTTGGAAGTTCATTCTTTTTAGTTGACTTGTACTCCCAGAGTGGTTGTAATACCCAGAGTAGATAGGCATCTGGGTGACTCAGAGGAAGAATCTGGAAACAATCCATGGAAGTAATGAGTGGTTAACTTGCTCTTGGGTTTCTGGCTACAACTCTGACACTTTGGGAAGAGATGTACAAAAGGAAACTGGACTATGTGAGTAGTGTGTGGGGAGGAATTTTCCTGGGGTCCATCAGCATAGGGGCCAGGTAGCATGTTTTCCCTGCCTTCCCAGTAGGTATAGTGGTTCCTACCAGTCATTAAATGAGACAATGTGAATGAGAGTGAGGTTAACCATTTTTCTTTCCCATTTTGTGACTCTGAGTCTGAGATTGCTTGAAAGCCCTTTATTTTTGAGTGTGTCTATTATCTCCTTCCCCTAAAAGAGCAAAAGGCATAATACAGAAGGTCATAGGAGGAGTTGAAAATTTAACTTTGCCAGGAGAAGTTGTGATCTATTGTTTCAGAGGTAACCATTATGTTTTATTTTCATTTTTACTATAGTAAATGCATTTAGATTATATGCTGATAGAGTGAATTCTGTTGTGAAAGGAACAAGATAAGAATCCAAAACTAAAAGTAAACAAACAAATCAATAAAAAAATTTAAAAAAAAAGATAAGAATCCAGATTATGTAGGGGGCATGAGGTGAAAGAGAATTATAACTTATTGTTGAAATTATTCCATATCCTCAGATAGGAATGTGAAACTCTGAAAGCAGTAGAAAGAAAAGGTCTGGGAATGAATGAATGACTATCAAAGCATTTATTAAGCCCTTACTCTGTACCAGAAACTGTGCTAAAATACTGAGGATACTAAAAGAAAAAAAGTTCCCGTCTTCAAGAAGGTTATATTCTAATAGATCGCAACAACGTGTAGGGGAGTCATGGCTAAGGAAGTTCATAAGGATGCTATGTAGAGGCATAGAACAATTAATTGATATGTCCTTTGCAGCTATGGAAAGGCTGATTTGATTATTGTTCTCACAGTTGGAAGTGGAAATTGGGTAGAATTTAGGTGATGGCTGGGAAGCAATAGCATAATGGGTAGTAGTTGGGCTAAAAATGATGAAATTTCACCAGAAGCCCAGGGATCTCAGGGTAGCAGATGAAATGGTGAATTGGACATGAAGAGTGGCATGCAGGATCATGGCATGAAGATGGCTAGGAAAGAGCAAAATGGTGGGTCTGTGACAGGCCAGAAATAGTGGTCTCACCAAGCAGAAATCCAGGGACTCAAGAAAGCAGTTGAAGTGATGGGTTGAAGGTGAATCCTGAAAAGCAAGAGCATGTTGTGAAGATGGCTATGGAAATATTAGGCTGGCTTAATACTTTCTGGGTATGTACTTGCTGAAATTAGTTGACAGAGCAGCAATTAGCCATCACTCTATCTTCTTACTCTCCATTCTGCTGGTGTTCCTAAAGGAATTCAGAGAAGGAAAAGCCCACCTCTGATGATCACCATCCATGTGCCTTTGGGCAAGTCAACCTCCAGAGCTCAATTTCCACACCAAAAAGATGAGGGGGTTCAACTAGATGATCTCAGAAATCTTTTTTTAGCTCTAGATTTGTAATCTCTTGGTCTGAGAGGAGCATTATAAGAGTGTGTAAAGCATGTCCAGGAAGGATAAGGAACTGAGTAAAAGTGTAATTGATTCTGATTATTGTAATGGGACCCTTGTATTTCCCACTAGAAAACAAAAGTATTTCCTGTGCAGGGAATTAGAGCAATGATAGGGATTTATCCACAACTGAAGTTCATTAAAAGATCAAAGGCGGCAGAGTTAGCCCCATCACTAGGGCTCAAAAGGTCATGGGAATAGTCATTGTGTTGAATTAGGTAAACTGGAAAAAAATACCTCTGACGGCTCAAACTTGTTTGGACGTCCTGTTCCTTACACTCTTCCTAAACCTTAAGTCATACTTTCCTACATCACCTTTTTTTTAACCTCATACTCTAATTATAGATCTTGGACATGCCTGCTGGCTCTGGCCCCTGACTGAACGTTACCTTGTGATAAGTGGATCTCTTGCCTTGAGTGACCCATCACTTACCTCTGGCAAGTTCACTACTGGAGTCAATAGCACTGAAAGCTTACCTCACTCAGACTAAGCTGGCCTGCCAGCATCACAGCCTGCTCCATGCAGAGAAGAGCCAGACACAAAATGACCAGACATAAGGCAGGACATCCAGCTACATTATACTCTATAGTGAGCCAGAATGAAATGACAAAAATAGGTATCAGCCTCAGGAAAAAAAAAAAACATATTTAAAGAATTTTGTTTTAGGGAACATGGCCTAGAGCCTCTAGCAAAGACAATATTCCACCCACTCAAGGATAGCCACTTGTTTACTCATCCCTTAGTACAAGAAAAACACCCACACCAGGCAAGATGTAGGGTCCTACCCCCCCACCCCCCAAATTTAATTGGTTGGTTGGTTAAGCATATTTCTCATAGTCCTTGATTGGAATTGCTCTTCAAAACTTGGCCCTTTCCTATTTTTCCAGTAGTATACATTACTTACACATTACTCTCCTTAACATGTTCTGTGTTATAGCCATATTGGCCTACCAGCTATTCTGAGTAAAGAAAACTTCATCTCCCATCTCTGTACCTTTGTAATAGCTGCCTGTGGGCCCCCCCCCCCCCCCATACCTGGGAAACACTTCTTTCTCAGCTCTGCTTTTTGGAATCCCTGATTTCTTTCCAGACATAGTTCATGTTTCTAAATGACTTTCCTGCCCCTCCAGTTATTAGTGTTGTACCCCAATTACCTTATATTAATTTTCTCTATGTTTTATGTGTATTGAGACAACATTTGACATACTATTTCACCAATTAGAATGTAAAATAGAGGATAGAGGCTTTTATCTTTGTATCTCCAGAATTTAGTAAAGTTTTTGGTACATAATAGACACTTAATAAATACTCGATTGATTCATTTTTTTATTTAGTCATTATTTGTGATGTCATTTAGAACCTCCATTTATATCTTTATCTTCTACTTTTGTTCTCTATAATAATTAGTTTTGTTCTTTAAAGAGTACATATAATTTTTTGCTTTTACATTTATCTATAATAATTCCATGTCCTACTATATGGTTTAATTTTGTAAAGGTTACATGTAGCACTAAGAAATATACATATTTTTATGTTCCCATTCATAAGCTGCCATAAATCTTTCAAATCTGACTTCAGCAGTCAGGTCAGTTTTATATTTTCCTTTTTTAGTCTTCCTATTATATTAATCTCTTCCCTCCTTCCTTTCTTCCTCCCCTCCTTACCCTTCACTCTTCTCCCATAGGTCAATATGTGGTTTAAAATCCAGTTTCTTGCTTTAAAGGTTTTTTGTCCTCCTAATTTTGATCACTTTCTAGTTTCTTCTGAATTTTATGCTTCTATTCGTGGACTATATTCTTACATATTTCCTTTTCATTCTCTTTACGTCCTTTATAAGAGGTAGCACTTCTAGAGTACCAAGCATAAGCATTCTCCTCTTTCTCATTTCAATGAAAGTACATTTGTTGCCCTTACCTGATCCTCCCTTCTCCTTGTATATTTATTTTATTTATTTTTGTTTTGTCTTAGTGAGGTCTTCTTATGTTATACCTCACTCATAGAAATACCATTAATGAAGGAAGCAATGACACATAGTGATATTCAGAGTTATTAGATCTAGTCCTATCCTTACCCTTACCATGATAATTAACATCTCCTAAGGCCAACATATCTGATTCTAAATGTTGCCTTTACCCCTCTGGCTACTGGCCAGCCCTGAGAATCTGAACTCCTCTCCTTGGGTGGAATTCTGTCTTGGAAAACATAATCCTTATTCAGGGAAGGTAATCTTTTATTGTACCTTTTTCTCCCAGGAGAAATTCACTAGTAAGCCCCCCCCACCTTGTTTTTTACTGCAAACAAGTAGCTTGTCTCTATTGACATTCTTTCATTTGCTCCTTCTACATCTCCTTTTAGGAAGTGATCTGCCTTTCATTCTTCCAAATCCATTCCAGTCTCTCCTTTCCACACCTTTAATCTTATTCTTCCCACACTTGTTGAGAGACTAAAGAGATTATTTTCCTTTCTCTGTTTACTTCCAGTTTGGGATGGGAGTGGGACAGGATTCAGTTTATCTTCCCTCTGTCTCTGCCTCTTCTCCCTAATCAAGATGCTTCCTACTGTTTTTTCCCCAATCTGTGAAATGAGGTAGTTCAGAAAATCAGCTATCAGTGCCAGCCAAGAGAGGGTCTGTATACAAACAATTTTTCCCCCTTGAGTTCAGGTCATACTGAGTTCCTGTAGTATAGTTCAGAGCTTGAACTTGGAATCAAGAGAGCAGAATTTGAGTCCCAACTCTGACACTTGGTTGGTTGCTGTCCTTAGTACTTGAGGGGGACCAAAATGGCAGACCTTTGTTTGGGTCAATGACTAATTGTGGCTGATCAGACCAGTTTGAGCTTGGAAGGTTCTACCACAGCTTGGCCACAATTAAGCCATATGATCATTTGGAAGGGAGAAGTCTCTAGATTTGCACATCTCACATTTCTTTTGAGCTACTATAATTCTGCTTTGCTCATAGAGAAATTTGCCTTTTGGCATACCATGCTGGATGGTCCTATGCCAGTGTCTCCCATGTCTCACAATTGATACCAGAGTTCTTCAGAGAGACCTTGAGAATATTCTTGTAATGCTTCTTCTGACCTTTGTCTGAGAACTTGACTTGTGTGAGTCTTTTAGGCAAACTTATGTTTGGCATTTGAACAATGAAGCCAGCTCATCAGAGTTTCACTCTCTGCAGCAGAATCTGAATGGCTGGCCTTTCAGCTTGAGAAAGAACATCAGTGTCCATTACCTTCTCTTGTCGGTTCATCTTCAGAATCTTCCTAAGACAGTTCAAATGAAAGTGATTCAGTATGGGATGTGTGTATATAGGAAGAGGTGGAAATGAACTTTCCATCAAACTTTCTAACTGCCATGGTTTATCCAGGCTTTTATATATTCCTGTTTAATGGAAGCAAAGAAGGTTCTGCATCTAGAAAAGTTGACGAAACACACAACAGTGCCATATTGGAAAGAGAACTGGAGAAGGATCTAGAGTTCTATGAGCTTTGCCACAATGTAGATGTGCAATTTGGGGCAAGTCATTTCCTGTCTTTGGGCCTTAGTCTCCTTTTATGTAAACTGAGGGAGCTGGGCTGGATGCCTTCTAAGGTCCCCTTCTGCTCATTCCAAGGTTCATGGTTATGTATAAGTATATATCAAGAGTGTTACAATAGTACGGCTCTACTGGGTCACCAAGCAGGCAGATGGATTGGTAGAAAGGACACATCTAAGGCAGGAGGGGAAGAAGTCTTGGTGCCCCTGATTTTAGTCTTTCCTCTTTCCAATTTATCTGCCATACAAACGTCAAATAGATAATATTTAGTCCATTAGTCAAGAATCATTTGCTGATAGCTGACTCTGTGCCTAGCATTATACCAGATGTTGATGATACAATTATAAACAATGAAACTCAAGGAGTTTGCATTCTAACAGGGAAGATGTTACTAAAACACAGATTTGACCATGCCATTCACTGATCTAAAATCTTCAGTGCATCAATCTTCTATTGCCTCAATGATAAAATGCAAAATCCTTTGCCTGCCATTTAAAGCCCTCTCTCTGTGATGTGGTTCTTGTTTACCTTTCTAGTCATTTTATATGACTCCCCTTTATACCCTCCCCAACTCAAAGACAACTGATCTTCTAGCGATTTCCTGTAAATAACATTTAATCTCCTACCCCCATGTCTTCGAACAGATTGTCTGGCATCTCTGAAATGTGCTCACGCCTTCTACAGCACACAACTCAGGTCTGTACATGAGACCTTCTATGGTCCCTCCCCCCGCCAATTTATGTTCTCTCCTTGTAATTGTTATATAACCTTGTACTTCTTTATCTGTGTATACATTTATATTCTCTACCCCTTCATGTATCTCTTCCTTCTCCCCACCCCTCCCACAGTGTGAGGCAGGGCAGGGTCTATCACAGTGACTTTAATATGTCAAGGACTGACATATTCACTGATGTGGAGATGCCACACTTAAGCAAATCTCAACTTCTTTTAGAGAACTGATTGGTCTGTGGTCATACAATAAGTGCCAGAGACAGAATATGAGTCAAGGCTTACCTAACTCTATGTACCCTGTCTGTAGCTTTGTACTCATAGATGCTTAATAAATCTTTGTTGAAGTTACTAATGTCTACAGGCACCTTTGCTAATAATGTTTGAAATTGGCATGTAACTGATGGGTGGTTTAAAGTTATGGTGGCTATTACTTTTCCTTCTGTTCCTGACCTGCTGGCTGCTCCATGGGTGAGTAGGGGTGACTGAGGCCCCTCTATCCTTCACCACATTTTATTGCCACATTGTAGTAGTAGGAGTATGATGGATGAATGGAAAACACCATCCCATTTATTACCGTATTCAAAATTGTTAGTGATCATTAGAAATATGAATATTTGTGATTCTTAGCTATAATTAGATATGTGAATATTTAGTGATAATTAGGTACATAGATATTTAAAATACTTCTCTAAGATTGGCCATAGACATGGCAGTTTAAGTCACATATCTAGGGGTCCCTTCCTTCCTAACACAATTTCTAAAACAAAAATAAATCTTTCTGGTTTGAGGCAGGGTGGTATGATAGAGAGAATCAAAAGATGTGAGTTAAAAATCTCAGCTTTGACAAGGCCTTGGGTAAATTTTCTGTGCCTCAGTTTCTCATAAGAAAAAAAAACAGAGAAAAATAATACTCAGATCACCTGTTTCAACCTGCTGTTGTGAGGAAAGTGTGTTATAAACCTTAAAGCAGTATAAACTGTGAACTTTATTACTATTCCTGCCCTTGATCTGCAGGCACAGTATGTGGCCGGTTTGGATTGACTTGACACAACAATTCCCTGCCCCCAGGGGTTGAGAATCAGGGTTGGGAGGCTAGGAAGGGGTGACAGGTAGGATGCAACAGGCTCCTGGATTCTATTCTTGGCAACTAATTCATTCCTTCTGCTGAATGTGAAAGTGTGACCAGCCCCAGGGGCCTCTAGAGCTCAGCTGCAGCCAAATTGCATTCTTGGGAATAAACAATAAGGAAATAACCAGACTGTTTGATGTTCATCATCATGACTCTTATGTCTGGCCAGAGATTGACTGACTGGCCTTGGCACTCACTGTGGAACTGAAAGTCAGACTGACTTAAAGTTCCATCAAAAGGGGAAGGAGAGGAAAGAAAGGTGAGTGAGAAGAAATCAGGGAGGGCAAGAGATGGCTGGAAGCAGAGGGAAAGAATGAGAGGGAGCAGAATAAGGAAAGGGAAGAAGTGAGTGAAGGTGGAGGCTGAGATGTGCAGGAAGTAGATTGGAAAGGAGGAAGAGGGAACAAAACATGGGGAGTGGATTGGGAAAGAAAGGAAAGAAAAGGGAAGGGAAGACCTGGGAGTAGGCATGGAAGAGCTGGGGGGGGGGGGGAGAGAAAGTCAGGTAGGGAGAAGTCAGGTAGAAAGAGAGGGAAGAAGGTAAATAGGAAAAAGAAGAGGTAGTAGGTGAAAAAAAGAGTAAGATGGAAGTTGGGTAGTGTGTGCAGAACTAAAGACCTGAAAACAGGAGCTTAGAGTGGTGAGAAGGGGAATCATGAATGAGAGGAAGGGATAAAACATTTCTCTTTTTTAAAGATTTACAGCTTCTTGAAATTCAGCTCTGGAGAAGGTCTGTGGAGCTCATTATGTTATGAGGGAGAAATCTAATGTTTAGAAATAGTCAACTTTATTCAACAGTTTTTAGTGTAACGGTCTTATTCAATAATACATTGACTTTACACAAGTCTTTCTTACCAATATACACAAATTACACCAAAAACAGGGCTTAATATTGATATAAAGTGTATTATCCAACATGATGGGGTAGAGGCAGCTGTTCTACATTTAGTTGGTTAATATTGACATAAGATATTTGGATAATGTTAACATTATCCAGCTAAAATTCAGAAAAAGATTTCACTTTGGGTCTTCATGAGTTGAATATTAACCAAGGACTTTAGCCATATGTATGTGTATATATGTATGTATATGTACACACACATCTATGCATACACCTATGTATACACTAATTGTTGTTTCACTAGGTTCATTGCTATTTGTGTGTATTTTAAAAGTTTCACTCTATTCCATATATATATATATGTATGTATGTATATATGTATGTATGTATGTATGTATGTATGCAAAGCTTGCAGTATGAAAGTTCATTGGATTTGTTTTTGAGGGAAAGGGGCTTTTCTCTTTTCTTGTTAGCTCCCTGCAAGATGAATACAGACAAAAGCTTTCAAAAGAGAATGACTTTTTAGATTTTTGGAAGCAAATAAACTCAATATTATGTAGAGATAGGAGAAAGAGTGTCTGCACCTCCCCCATCGCCCATTCCCCTCTGGCTGCCTTCCCTTATTCCTTATCGATGCAAAGTTCCCTGGCTGGAATTGCAAGCCCTGTTGCTTAGCAGTTCATCTGCTCCTGCCTGTTCCCCTCCTGTCCCCAGGAACACAGGGCCATGTGTTCCCTTGGCCCACATGCTGACAAGCAACTTACCACCCAACCTGCCACCAGCCAGGGCCACCTGCTCAGTTGCCTGCCCCTCTCCATCTTCCAGAGGCAAGGGTGAGAGGTGGGTGGATGTTTGTGAGGGAGGGGAGAGAGGAAAAGGTTCCCCAGGAGAAGTTCAGGGCTCCCCATTCTAAAACAGTTACATTTCCCCAAATACTCCTGAAAACTGATCTCTGGACCAAGAGAGACTTTGGGGATGCAAAGAAGCCAGGATGGGCTGTGTGTACAGCAGAGAAACAAAGGCTGTTCCATGGATAGCATCTGTACTACTGCTTTCAATAGTCAGCCAGCTTCAGTAGTCTGGTGATGAGATTTGAATCCAGTGGCCAGAGAAAAGATAGGAGCAGAGACTACAATGGTATTCTTTGTCCCCCAACGTGGTAGGTTTCAAATAATTTCTTCTGTCCTGCCTGTGGTGAAAACACTCGTCTGAATAAATTAGTCAAGTAGACACTCAGTTTTTGCTGAACACCATACAAGGTACAAAGAGGGTTAAATTCAGAGGCACAGGACCATTTACTTCCCTGTGATATTGGTCACATGAAGCTCTTTGAGCCTCAGTTTCCTCATCTGTAAAATTAAGGGGTCTGCCTAGATGACCTCCTTCAAGGTTCCTTTCAGCTCCAAATCTATGGTCCTATGGTCTTATGATAAACTAACACACCCAGGGAGTCATGCTCAGTCTATAATGAAGCCTAAGATAAAGGAACTGTGTTCAGGGAGTTTAGAGTCCAGTTGGGGATGACAAGAAATGCCCAAGAGCAGATAGGAATAATATTTAATGTACTATTATTATTCATTATCATAATTGTATGATGGAGAAAGACCCAGTATTATACTGATTTTAGGGGGGAAGAAAACTGAGGCAGAGAGCTTAAGTGATGTATCTAACATCATACAGCTTGTAAATGAAAGAACTGGGACCAGAAACAACTGGACTCCAGAGACAACACACTTCACACTATGCCTCATTTACCTCCCCAAGAAAAGGAATTAGATGATTAAAGGCTAAATGAATAAAAAAAAATCAGAGGATGTCAGAGGTGGCAGCAAGAGGAGGAAGAGGTCTCTGTGGTATGGGGTGATCAGAAAGGCTTAGGGAAAAGGGACACCACTTTGGCTAGAAGTAATATTACAATGATCAATGAAGCACATCATAAAGAAATTATAATTAGGTGCCATACATCCAGGAATGTGCTGGAGGCAGCTCAAACCAGGTCATGAGAACCAATGGTTACATTTTCAATGTGGGCATTTCTGTCTTGGAAATTGGTGAATCTACAAACCAGAGCTTTGAGTTTGTTTGTTTGTTTGTTTGTTGTTGTTGTTGTTGTTGATTGTCCGGACCTAAGAAAATGATGGAGCAAATGTTAGCGATACAGATTAAACTTAAAAGTTTGCCCGTGTTTCAGAGATGATTGTTGAAAAATTACTAGAATATCCTTACATAGACAATGCTAATAATAATAGTTCGCGTTTATATAGTTCTTTAATATTTGCAAAGTGCTTTACAAATATCTCATTTTATCCTCAAAACAACCCTGGCAGTTTTACAATTGAGGAAACTGAGGCAGGCAGAAGTTACATGATTTGCCCAAGGTCACACAGCTGGCAAGTGTCTGAGGCCAGATTTGAACTGAAGTCTCTCTGACTCCAGGTCCATTGCTCTATGCAAAATGCTACTAAAGCTGCCTCAATATGGCTTTTAAAAATTTTATAAGCATTAACATACCATACATAAGCTTTATTCTGACTATTTAATATCACCAAAGGGATGAATGCTCCATGTCCCTACATGTGCCAGCTGTGGGTCTGAGTTATTATCAATGAGATAATATGATTCTATTATTAATGGGATCAGTGTTCCCTTTTCTTGGAGTCAGCATGAAGGATGATGCTGAGTGAATCACAGGTTAACCAGCCCCCACTTTGGCACCTGCCTGGGAAAGTGTAGCTTTTGGTATGCTCATAGTTTGGCACCTCCTTCCCAACTTCTAACTGTGGTAGCTGACTTCAGAGCACATCCATTTGGACCAAACAGTGGAATAAGCAAGAGAGAGGGGCCAACCACAAACCATGGAAGCTGGCTCTATTCTGGACCTCTAATTGCAGACACTTCCACAGCTGTCAGCTGGAGCTGAGGACTGTGGAATCATGATACACAACTGGATACTTTAAATAGATTTGCCTTCTGTGATATTTAATGATGCTGCTGTAGATGAAGATTAGTTAGGTTATCTACACTTGCCAATGGATCTGGAGTTTACATTCAAGCAGAGCCATAAATAGGAATTTTCATGCCTGGGACAAGTACCGCAAAGGACATCTGGGATGACAAGCACTTTGTAGCGAGGAAGGGATTCCGACTTGGAAGGGGGAGGAACAGTCTGGTAGTTATCAATTTTAACTAATTATTCTTGTTAACGAGATGCTGAGCTCTGTTGTTTCTGTGATATTTCTATGATGTTCAGTCCTTTTTATGAAGGACTGAAAGTATTGTCAACAGTCTTTAAATTCATCACCCTGTAGCAAAGCCCTGATTGCTCCATCCCAGTTATGGCTCTGTTTTCCAGATTTGACTGAAAACCTATTTAAAGTGTTTATACCTCTCTGGGATCTTCCAATGGTGTGTGCACACATGTGGTACACATTTGTGTGTGTGTATGTGTGTGTGTGTGTGTGTGCATGTGTGCAGCCGGGAGAAGAGTAGGGTAGGGGAACAGAATACAGTCCCTTAGCTTAGTGGGTAAGATTATGTTGTAGTTGAACTTCACATTAACCTAGTGATATATTATAGCTAACACAGTTTTGCCATCCTCTTCTTACAGACAGGAAAACAAAAACTTAGAGGTAGAATTTGACCCGAGATTCTAAGACTAGGATTCTATCTACTGTGCCATGGTACATGTCATATATGCCAAAATATTTTGCTCCATTTCCTAACCAGAGATGATGACCTTCCACCTCCACCCCTTTTTGGGTTCATATCTGGGATTTTGTGTTTGATTCAAGTGCTTAGCACTATGCCTAGCCTATAGTCTACATTTAATAAATGCTGGTTGACCGATTGATTTCATGAGAATAGAGAGGTGCCCAGTAAAGGTAAGGAAATTTCCACTACCAATACAAACCAGCAACTCTTCTAAAACTTAGAGCCTTCAAGTTGTCTGGGACTTGGAGAGGTTGAGGTACTTGCCCAGGGTGACACAGTTAATATTGAGCCCACATCATCCTGAGTCCCAGGCTAGACCTTTATCTACTATATAACACCTCCTTTAATCCCTAAGAAATCTCCACCCCTCAGATGGGGCTGGGTTTGTTGGTAGCACTGTCTCTATTATAGGGAACCTACCTCACATAAGGCAACTTATGCTATATGCTGTCTTAATGGCTAGTCAGGACACTTATCTTCATCTCTGTCTCTGAGAATATCTAGTTTCCTTCAAGGTTCAGTTTAAGTACTGTCTTCTACATAAGGCCATTCCTGATCCCCTCCCAGCTGCTAGTTAACTGCCCCCCAGGCCTCTCCACTGCCATTGTTTCTAATTTGTGTGTTTGTGTATATATGTGTGTGTGTGTAACACACAACTATATATGTGTATCATATATGTTGAGGATATTTGGCATGTAGGTGTTTAATAAATGCTTTCTGATTAATTGGAAGGGGACATATATATGTATATCACATGTGCTTAGGATATTGGGCATGTCAGTGTTTAATAAATGTTTTTTGATTAATTGGAAAGGAGTACATATGGGTATCATATATGTTGAGGATATTTTGCATGTCAGTGTTTAATAAATGATTTCTGATTAATTGGAAGGGAGCACATATATGTGTATCATATATGTTGAGGATATTTGGCATGTAGGTGTTTAATAAATGCTTTTTGATTAATTGGAAGGGAGCACATATGGGTATCATATATGTTTAGGACATTTGGTAGGTAGATGTTTAAGAAATGCTTTTTGATTAGTTGGAAGGGAGCACATAATGTAGATGGACGTAAATCTTTCACCTGAGCGCCTGCTGCTCCACCCCACTCTGGGTCTACCACTTAGCATCCACATGACTTTGATTAAGTCATTTCACGTCTTTATACCTGAACTTCCTCAGCTTATAAAATGGGGAATTGGGCTTAATGATCTCCAAGGTCCCTTTTAGCTCCCAGTCTTCTGGGAAATATCTCAGGCAGACATAGGCCAAGAATACTGAATGCCTTACATGTGAAGCCAGGCGTTTAATTAGGAGAGAGAGATAAACAGAGAGAGACTGGGAAGAGAAAGAGAGAAAGAACAGAGAGAAGAAAGACTGAGAAGCAAGAAATGAAATGGCAGCTTCTCTACCTAAAGCTAGAGTTCAGAGGGGGAAGGGTGGGTTGAGGCCTGGATTTCTGCTATCCTTCTAGCTTTTAGATTGTCCATATCCTGTCTTGACAGATTGCTTGCTGTCTGTGTGTCTGTGTATATGTGCTTTGGGAGGGGTTTGCTATTTTTCTTTTCCCCCCCCTCCCCTCTTCCTCATCCTTTGTCAGAACGATTCACACCTCTGCAAGACAGATGGGAAGAGAAGAGGAGGGTGGGGGAGGACAATGGAGACCTTTGGATAAAGATCTGGCTGGATAGGCCTAGGAAGCTAACAACCATATCACAGTGACCATCTGACTCCAGGGCACCTGTCTGGAATAGGGCTGTGAGGCTGTATTCTGAGGAGGTATCCTTTCTCAGGGACCGTGGAAGGACATCACACCATCTTGTGAGCCTGGTGCCTCCCCATTCACTGAAGCCATGTGCTAACAAGCTGTTGGCAGAGGCTGAGATAAAGGCATTTTCAAAAACAACAAGAGCAACAAAAAAACGCAAGCCGCTTGTCAGGGCTGTGGACCCTCACTGCATCTCATTAGCACCTGGGGGTGGAAGGAGAGGGGGCTGCCAGGCATTGCCAACGCCCATGTGTCCTGAAAGCCAGTCCAAGGTAATGGAAGTGGGTGGGATCTGGCCCAGCTTTCAACTCTGAAAAGGGCTCTCATGTTCTGTGTTTTTGTTTGTTCCTTTCTGTGTAAGTGCATGCACATGAGGGAATGAGTGTGTGTTTACAGAAGCAGTATCCATGGTACAATAACAAGACCATTGGGCAGGAAAGCAAGAGAGTTGGAGCAGGACCCTGGCCTTGCCATTAACTAGCTCCATGACCTGGAGAAGGTAGTTTACTGTCTCAGTTCTAACCCTAATTCCTCATTTGTAACAATAATAACAACAGTGGGGGTACAGCTGTGGTTCAAGAGCAATGAACTTGGAATGAGGAGATCTTGGTGCAAATTCTTCCTCTTTCACTTACTATTTGTGTGAGTTAGGGTAAATTATTTTAATGTTTCTGAGTCTCAGTTTTCCTATCTATAAAATGGGAGAATTGAAATAGATTATTTTTATGGTCCTTTCCAGTCCTAGATATATGATCTCATGAGCAACAATAATTACATATGACCCTTATATTCCTCTTTAAGGTTTCCAAAGCACTTGATAAAGGTTGACTTGTTTGACACAACAAACCTGTGAGAAAAGTACTTTAACTATTCTTATCCTGATATAGTTAGGTCCCGATTAATGCAAATAATGAATCCCCTGAAGTGGGTGCGAGTATTTGCATTCACAGTATTGGGAGTTTTAATTATGTAAGATATGGTAATTGGTTCCAGGCTAATGGAGATATGCAGTGTGAATTCAAATAATGAGATCGCTGGAGAGAGGCATCATTATTCTCACATACTTAGTTGTATTGAAGAAGAGGAAACTGAGGTTTGGGCTCATAACAG
Source organism: Pseudochirops corinnae (assembly GCA_028646515.1). Lineage (NCBI taxonomy): Eukaryota > Metazoa > Chordata > Mammalia > Diprotodontia > Pseudocheiridae > Pseudochirops > Pseudochirops corinnae. Next base: position 463,723,549 of record CM053585.1, read on the forward strand.
ATCTGTCTGGAGCTGAAATGGACCTCTGTGGTCATCTAGTCTATTTTATAGTTGAGGAATCTAAGGCCCAGAGAGGTTAAGAGACTGATCCAAGGTCCCACAGATAAGCTACACGGACTTGTTTCTGGTCATGCAGCTAGCCAGCGTGAGAAGTGGAATTCCAACCCTGGCCTCTGCTGACTCAGGTCAGCATGCTTTCTATTATACCACATTGCTTTTTAAATCATCTGCAAAATGAGAAGCATTTGCATCAGACAATCTCTTAGGTCCCTCCTAGCACTAAAATTCTGATTCTGTGACTCTATGGTACTGGTTATACATCCCCCACCTCATCTACTAAGAATGTTGTTGTTCCATTATTTTCATTTGTGTCTGACTCTTTGTGACCTCTTTTTGGAGTTTTCTTGGCAAAGATACTGGAGTGGTTTGCCATTTCCTTCTCCAGTTCATTTTACAGATGAGGAAACTGAGGCAAACAAGGTTAAGTGAATTGCTCAGGGTCACACAACTAGAAAGTGTCTGAGGCCAGATTTGAGCTCAGATCTTCTGACTCACTGCACCACCTAGTTGTGACATGAGCATAAATGAAACCAGCACAAATTACTAGTTAAGGCTTTGATTCCCAAAATGCCTCCTGAAGAATTCCTCACTCTTTAACTGTGCTACCTAGCTGCCCCAGTACTAAGAACACTATGCTATAAACTCCTTTTTACCTCCAAAGAAGTCTTCCTCTGATGCCTTATCCTGACTTGGAGGGGACTCTAAATTCTCAAAGGCTGCTGTGTCAGAACGTGAGCTTGGGCAGGTCTTCCGTGCACCTGGGGACAATGTCCATGTTTGTTATCTGAGGACCAGCTTAGCTAAGTTCAGAGTGTCTGATCATCCAGTTCACTCAGTGATGACAAATGTTTTGGCTACTGCAGCTCTTGAAAATTCTCTACCAATGTATGAGGAGATTGTTCTCTGTATCTGTTGAAGAAGTCTTCACAACAACAAAATCCCAAATGAATAAAGAATGATTAAGTACATCTTTTGTTTTTCCATCACTTTCATTTCCAAGTAAACCCCCTCCTTTACCTAGAGATCTCTCTTGTAACAAAGAATGCTTTACAAGTAGTCTAGCAAAACTAACCAATGCATCAAATGATTCTGAGAATATATGCAATGTTCTCAATCCCTGAAAAGAAGCTAGGAGGTGTATTTTCTTAGCTCTTCTTTGGGGACAAGCTTGGACATGGTAATTGCATAGCATCAAAGGATTAAGTATTGAAGAATGACCTCCCTTAGCACAGCTTTAATAAGGGAAGGTTGCTGGCGATATAGATGGTCATCAGTCTTTGGACCTCCAATGGCTCCCACAGCCTGGAGACATCCTACTTTATTAGCTGGCATCAAGCCAGACTGGCCCCCTTGGATGTCATTGCACTAAATGACCCTCAAATTACACTCTATTCCTGCCCTACGCACTGCCAGAGCCTTGACCAGCCTATCTAAGCACTTTTCTGGGGTGTGGATTTTGGGGGTATGGGGAGATGCAAGGATAGCCAATGGACTCTAAGATTTTTTCCCTCTTTATTCTTCAGAAAAAATACATCTAAGTCATAGGATCATAGATTTAGAGTTAGAAGTGACATTAGAGATAATTTAACCCAATCTCCTTATTGACAGATGAAGAACTGAGATACAGAGACATTCAGCATTCAATGATTTATCCAAAGAAAAGCTGAGATTTGAATCAAATTGTCTAACTTCAAATCCAGTCCTTTTTCATGTAAAAGACAAAAAAAAAATCCTCCCATCGTCCATTTTCCTGTAGCACTGCAGTATTCACTGTACAGGGTGCAGAAGAAGTAAGGGATTCTTATCCTGGAATTACAATAGTTATGATAGGAACTCTCCCCCTTGCCCCACATTCAGCCAAACGGCTAGGGTGTTAGCCATTGACACTGAATCTTTCCAGGGTGTACTCAGTCTTCTCTGACTCCAGGATTTCATGTTAAGACTGTTTTACCATTAGCTGAAATGAATATAAGCTTAGCTCCAAAGAGATACTTTTCCAAAGATCCATAACTGGGCAGGACAGCTGGGGCTTTGTTGAGGAGCGCTAAAATTTAGAGTATGCTGACAACACTTATACCTCTTCAGCAGCATAGAAACCCTTTAGCTTAGCAGGGAATAATTAATTAGTTAGAATAAGAGGCTACCAGATGTCCCGTTTCTTCTCCTGATAGCCCTAACCTGTACATGCTCTCATTTAGGCTGGCCCTTCCTCCCCTGGGGTGTTAGCCTTCCAGCAGTGGCCCCCTGCAGAATTCTGGGGCTTCTAACAATGGAGCATGTCTTCTATCCCCTCCCCCCCCAGAAAATAAATTTGTCTTAAAGATTATTTTCAGGATTTGTTTCATGCTGCTTGCCGTAAGCATAGATAATACTGTTGTTTAGCCATTTCAGTCCCATCTGACTCTCTGTGACCCAATTTGGAGTTTTGTTGGCAAAGATACTAGAGTGGTTTGTTATTTCCTCCTTCAATTTATTTTATAGATGAGGAAACCGAGATAAACTGGATTAAGTAACTTGCCCAGGGTCATACAGTTACTAAGTGTCTGAGGCCATATTTGAACTCAGACCTTCCTGACGTCAGGACAAGGGCTCTACTCACTGCACCACCTAGCTGTGACATGAATCTAATGAAACCAGCACAAATTGTTAGTTATGACTTTGCTTCCCAAAATGCCTCTTGAAGAATTTCTCACTCTTTAATTGAGGGAGAGAATTACCTGAACTAGCTATATGAATGGGCAGCTGGGAACAGTGTTAGAAGGGATGACTTTCACCAGGGTGTAAGAAACAAACATTCATTTTTAACTCTCTGACTCATTAATCCATTCTCTGCATAGTCTGGAAGTGACCTCAAGGATCTATTCTTGGTTTCCTAAATGTATTTCAGCTTGGAGAAGATATTTTGTTGTGATAACCAGACAGTTTGGGTGTTTGAGAGACTGAGTGATATTATGGATATATAGCCAGTTTCAGAGTTAGGGAAGACTTGAGTTAGAGTCCAGTCTCTGACACCTACTGACTGCATGATCACGGTCAAGTCCCTTGAGATCTCAGTACTTCAGGATGTGCTATAAGACTTAGAAGTTGCTGAGTAGTGCCAATTGGTGTTGGAAAAGGGTATTCTCTCATTGGGAGTTCCCTCATCGGGAGTTCCCTATATCAGTGAAACCAGAGATATTTCAAAACAACTACATAGATGTGCATCCTAGAAAATGGTCAGTGAAGAACTTTGTGAATTGCTAATGTTCATCTAATGATGGTTCCAAAAGCCTTTCCTTGAACTTAATTGTCTATAGCTTGGAGCCCAAGATCCTAAAGCATTAACTAGGGGATAGACTGGCAAAGCATTTTAGAACTAGAAGGCACATTAAAAGGGTATAACTTATCATTTTCATGGATGAGGAGACTGAAGTGACTTTTTCAAAATCTCATAGATAATTAGGGGCAGACTAGGACTAGGATGAGAATTACAGGTTTTCTGATTCAGGTTTTTCCCCACTTTGCCATGTTGCTTTGAAAGGGCTGACCTTTGGCAGGGACTTGTGAAGGCTCTTGAGGGACCATCTAAGTCAGGATTCCTTAGTATACTCCTATCACTATACCTGTGGGGATCCTTTTGGGTGTTGTGGTACCCCAGTTTTAATTGATGAGTTAGAAATGTAAGGAGTCAAACTTCAATGAAAAAACACTTGTTAAATACAAAATATGCCAGTCAATGAGCATTTATTAAGTGCTTACTATGTACCAGGCACTAAGTGCTTGGGATACAAATACAAAATTGAAATAGTCTTTGTCCTCACAGAGCTTATGTTCTAAAAGGGGGAAAGCATATAAGTTTATACTGTATACGTTTATTTGTTTCTTAACACTAAAATGCAAATTAAGGGCAAGAAAACTTCCTGGTTTCTTGAGTAAACATTAGACTCTAAACCTCTCCCACTAGACTACAGGCTTCTTGAAAACAGAGACTATCTTTTACCTTTCTTTATAGTGTCCAGAACTTAGCAGGAGCTTAATAAATGCTCATTGATTGATTGAGGCACATGAGTTTTGAGGAAATGCTTTCTTCAGAGCTACCTTGATATTTAATTTGATTTGGGATTGGGTGTCCTTGAAATAAAAAGCTGGATGTTCATTTCTGAGCACTATAGTGGTGAGGACAAAGAAAATTTTCTGAGGTTAAGGATATCCTTCCTTTCCCAGGACCCTAAAATTCCAATGCCTTGTTTATCTTTTAAAATATTAGAATCATCAGAATTTTCTAGAGGGGGAAGGAACATTAGTGATCATCATATAAACTATCCCCCTCATTTTCTTCCAGTCAGTAGACTCCTCAAGGAGTCTTTGAATGGGATTTGGCTTCCATCTTCCAAAAGAGCCCCACATTTTGGGACATTCCAAAAGCACAAAACTAGGATGGGGAGAGGACTGAAGAAGTTTAACTGAGAGAAAACAAGATATAGGAGAAATATGAAAGAAAACTTCAAATAGTTGAAGGCCTATGATGTGTAATTGGGATTCTTATTGTTCTGCTTGGCCTTAGATGGCAGATTTAGGAGCCATGGGCAGAATTTGTCAAGAGACAGATTTCTCTAACTTCTCTCTGTTATTCAAACCATTCTGTCCCACTAACATGAAGTAATTGAAAACCAAATGCTGTCTGCTTCTCTCTTCTCTCCTTGAGGATGCCAGCTCTATTTGAGGAGGCCAGGGTCTATTTCCTGTAAGTTTCACATGCCTAGCATGTTATGAGTCTTCAGTAAACAGGGACAGTCGGATGGTGTTCAGCCCTTTGAAGATGAGAAGCATACTTGAAGTGGCTCCAGCTCTATTTAGTAAAGCATTGCTAACAAATGAAAAGAAGCAAAGATGAGCCTTACTTGCTACTGACAAACAGACAGCTCAGATGTGCCTCCTCCTTTGCTCCCGACGGAGGGAGCCACTGTAATGTGCGGAATTTGGAAAGCATGGTCTCTTTGCTTCTAGAGCTGAAGCCTCAGTTATGCACATTCTATTTTTTCCCCTTTCAGACAGCTCGGGCTTGGATGTTGCTTTCCAAATGAAAGCAACCCCTGGAAGGTCGTTGGGAACAGTGAATTGTGATTATGCTGGTACATTTTTAATTCTGTCTCATTACAGCTGCTGTTAAGGCTGCATTATAATAATTGCTTTAGTTCTGCTATGGTGTGTTTCAGGCTTCTTTAATTTAGCTGTAATCTCTCTGTGTGTGTAGGGGCACTTTTATTAGGGAATAGAAATGTAGGTGGAGGAAGCACACAGTTAAGATGGCAGAAATGTTCCAGCGGGACAGCAGAATAGCAGTGAGAATGTCTAGAAGCAAAGGGAGTTGTTGACTCCAGACCCAGACTAATAGATTCAGGTAGAATGTTATAGTATTTTATGCTTGGGTATATTTTATTCAGCATTTAAAAATCATTTTTATTTCTTAGATAAAACAGAGTTATTAAATTTATCAAATGTAATGATACTGGCCCAAAGCTGGGAGAGTTAATATTTTCAATGACTAGATTTATATCTAAAAATATATCAACAGGTTGAAATGATGAACTGAAGCTAATGTGATAAAGTTTAATCAGGTTAAATGTAAAGTTCTATACTTGGGTTCAAAAAGTCAATTGATGTTAAAATCAATGTGATACTCATTATGATCAAGTAGAAGCAGCCAGGCGTTAGTTTCTCTGTCTACCAAATGGACACTAAAGTTCTTCTTTGGAGGTGTTTAAAGCTCTAAGAAAGTAGATGGATGTCCTGTTCAATTCCAATTTGTCCTTCTTTGAATCCAGAGTGGATATGAATAGGGGTATCTCTAAAGTAGAAACCTTAAAAGGATACCCTTGCCTTCTTGCTACTCCTTTGACCCCTAAGGAAAGTACATGTGGACATTCATTAAATATGATGATGCTTAATCACTCCTTCAACTTCTCTTTTCCCCCAAACCCCATTCACTCTGGGAAATAATTTTTTAACCTTCCCTTCTGAGCTTCCAACTCTGTTCATGTGTAGTCAATGTGATTTAGGTTAGAGAGTATGTGTATGTGTGTGGGGGGCTATATAGTTAATTTGGGTTACTAGCTGATCCCCAGTGCAGTACAGGTGTTCTTACCTCTTACTCCATACAATATCTTAATCTGCATAACATGAAGGAAGGAAACAAACGTTTGTGAAGTGCCTACTCTTTGTCAGGCATTGTGCTAAATGCTTTATAAATATTATCTCATTTGATCCTCATAACAACCCTAAGAGAGAGATGCTATTATTATTAATTTTTCAATTAAAGAAATGGAGGCAGACAGAGGTGAAGTGACACACAATTACTAAGAATCTGAGGATAAATTTGAACTCAGGTCTTCCTGACTCCATGTCCAGCCCTCTATCCACTGTATTACCTAGCTGCTTCAACCTTCCTGGAGATTTTATTTAGTCCTAGAGAAAAGAAGTGGGACAAATGTGTAGAAGTAACAGGCATATTTTAGTTTAATCAATCAATCAACAAGTATTTAAGTGCCTACTGCGTGCCAATATGAAATACAAAGATGAAGAGTGAAACAATCTCTATTCTCAAGGAATTTATATTTTATCTGGGGAGACAACATGTACATATAGAAATATATATAGAATAAATACAAAATAATTAAATACGGTGTAATTGGGATAGGGCACTAACACTTGTGGGGAGGAGATTAGTAAATGCTCATAAAAGGGAATATACTTGAGCTGTGTCTTAAAGGAAGTGACAGATTCCATGAGGTTGGAGGCAAGTGAATTGCAGACCCAGAGGACAGTTACTACAAAGACATGGAGGTGAGAGATTGAATGTTATTAGGAGTTCATTGAAATAATTCAAATGAAAGGCAATAAAAGCCTAAACAAAGGTTGTGGTTGTGAATTAGAGAGAAGGGATTACATGTGAGAAATATTATGGAGGTAAAATTGGCAAGATTTGACAAGTGATTGGATATACTGGGTGAGGAATAGTAAGGAGCTGAAGATAATACTGAGATTATTTACCCATGAGACTGAAAAAAATGATGGTATCCTCGAAAGAAATAGAAAAATGTAGTAGTAGTAGTGGTGGTAGTGGTGGTGGTGGTGGTGGTGGTAGTAGTAGTAGTAATAGTAGCAGTAGTAGTAGTAGTAGTAATAGTAGTAGTAGTAATAGTAGTAGTTAGTTAGTTATTGTTGTTTTATTTCAGTCCTGTCTGACTCTTTGTGACTCCATTTAGGGTTTTCTTGGCAAAGATACTGAATTGGTTTACCATTTCCTTCTCAAAGAGAAATGTAGCAGAAAGATAAGATTTTTTTTCTGGGAAAGAAGAGGTTTGTTTTTCACACACTGAGTATGATATTCCTCCTGGCATCTCAGTTTGAAATGTACATTTGTCAGCCATGGACAATTGGTGGTTTGGGACTGGAAGTCAGGAGAGAGAGTTGGGCGGGGTATGCAGATCTTGAAGTCACCTACACAGAGAATATATTTAATCCCACGAGAGTTGATAAAGTTGCTGAGAGAAGAATGTAGAGATTTCAAATTAAGCAAAAATTCTGAAAAATTGAATGTGTTGTGGAATTGTGAGGTAGTGAGCTCCTAATTGTTGGAATGGACTAGATAAAGCTTGAATGGCAGACAACTTTCAGGTATACTATAAGGAGAATTCCTGTTCAGATGTGTCATAGACTAAACTTTGTGGATCTTTCCAACCATGGAATACGATGGTTCTGAGTTTTTAGAACATCACAGTAGGACTTTCTGAGTTCTTTAGTCCTTAATGTGAAAATTCTTTAGACTAAGTACCAATTGTAGTTTTTTTTTTAAATCACCTTTTTCCACCAAGGTATCTGGCTTTAGGATTGTCCTGGACCCCACACATTCAAATCCCTACTTCTCTGGGATTAGGAAGGTGAGCCCAATAACTGAAGGGTATGTGTGGTGGTGGTTGTGGTGGTGATAATGGGGGCCGTTTCACAAGTCCATGAAAGATTCATCACTGGGCTTCTACCAACCACTAGTTTACCAAACTTAAGAGAATGCCACCCTCAGGAAGTTAAATAGTGATGATACCTGCTCAAACCTCAGCCTATTATCCATGAATAGAAATGATCATCTGGAGTCCTAGAAATGGTGGTATCCCTGTAGGAGAGATGTGTATGTTCCATAACATAAATGACTCCATTTATGTCATTATCATCATACCTGGTAGTTGAGAAAAGAAAGGTGTCAACAACAAAGACACCTTGAATTGGTTCATCTTAATCATTTCCCTTCTCTGAGTCACATAGTACCTAAAACATTCCAGACAGATGAATATTTTTCCTCTTTTGCATGAAGGAGATTTTAAAGCCTCTTTCATTCCTGTGCTCTATGACCTTCCAAGGCAAGAAATTATTCATTGCATTCAATTTAAATCCTATCTGTTGTAACACAAAGTCTTAAACACTGACCTTCAGATGGTCATCCAAGCTAGGCTTGAATATTTCCAAAGACAGAGAGTTATGTTATCCCACATAGCCTATTATATGATCAGACAGGGGTTTTGTTTGTTTTTATATAAAACTGAAATCTAGGGTTGCCTTCTGGAGCTATAGAGCATATCTCACAAGTATTCTCCATGCTTTAAGCACTTTTAACTATTTGAAGAAAACTATTACAACTTCCCAAACCTTTTCTTCCCTAATCTGAACATAGAAATGAACTCATATATAATAGGATTGTAGATTTAGAGCTAGAAGCAGCATTAGGGGCCACTGAGGCCAAACCCCACCTCCGAGGCACAAGATGTTTTGATTTGCCAGGGTCACACAGCTCATAAATATCTGAGATGGGAGCCAATCTTTCTAGGTACTTTAAGGGTTACTGAGTACTTTTCTCATAACCCTTGGAGGCAGGTAGTACAAATATTATTATCTTCATTTTACAGATGAGGAAACTGATGCCCAGAGAAGTTAAGTAATTTGCCTATAGACAGACAACTCCTGAGTTTTGGAACTAGGATTTGAAATCAAGGACTTCTGACTCTGGGTTCAACCTTCTTCCTATTACTACATTATGTTGCCCAAAGACAGTCCCAGTTCCTTCAACTGATCATCCAGGAGTATTGTTACTAGTAAAAATCACATCAACTAGAGAGTACCCAACTCTCGGTCAACTGCCTCCTCCTTCCTATGAATTCTGTGGGCAGTTGACCCAGAGTGATAGAAATATGTTCCAAGAGTGCCCTCTGTTGTGTGTAATAAGGATTACAATGGAAGCTACCGCAAGTCCGCCATCTATCCAAACCAAGGCATGCCATTCTTTCACCACCTGGTGCAGTACGGTGGGGTTCTCTCTGCTGGGGTACACCTTTTGCCTCCATCTGTGGTTTTGCCTACTCATCCTGTTCTAGAGTGACCTCCCAGTTCCCCGCCATCCTCCGCAACAGGGACTCTGTAGTCTCCCCCAGAGAATTCCCTTCAATTAGTTAACAAACATTCCTATCGAGAGACCAGCTGAGTTCCCCCAGAAAAACCAGTGACAGATCTGAGCACCATTTGGTCTAATTAGTTCTGATATTTCACACAACATATTTGTGAGTTTTCCTTGGAGGGAGGGGGGAAAAGGCAAGGGAGAAGACATCTATAAAAAGAACAGCAGGAGGCTTGCATAAAAGGAAGGGACAGCGGGATTGGGGTCCGTTTTTCTGTGGAGTGGCAATTGGAATATTTGTGTGATCTTTGCTTCTCCTCATCTTTATTTACATACGTTGGACCTTTGCCATATAATAATAATAGTAATAACAATAATAATTAACATTTATATAGTGCTTACTATGTGCCAGGTGCTTTATATTTATACATAAATATATGTTTGTATTTGTATATAAGTATATCTTCATATATATATATATATTTATATATAAAGCTCTAGGTGTTTTATAAATACCTCATTTGATCTCACAACAACCCTAGGAGGTAGGCGCTATTATCATCCCCATTGCATGATTGGGGAAACTCAGGCAAACAGAGGTAAAGTGACTTGCCAAGGGTCATACAGCTAGTAAGTGTTGAAGGCCAGGTTTGAACTCAGGTCCTCCTGAGTCCAGGCCCAGCACACTGACCACTGTGGAGAACAGGTTATGGCCAACCAGACCGCCTGCCCACTTTTCAATCCCACTCCTCCATCTCAATACACTGTACTCTTAGAAAATATTTCCTCAACTGTGATTTTGGGAAGCAGATGGAATCATGGAAAGAAGACTAGATTAGGAATTAAAGGGTCTGTATTCAAATCCCATATCTGTCACTTCCTACTTTTGCAATTTTGGGTAAGTCACCTTTCCAGGTCTAATTTTCCTCTTCTGCAAAATGAAGGAGTAGATAAAGTGTACAGCCTCTAGGAATCCTTGGACCTTTTAACTTTTTTGTGTGTCATGGGTCCCTCAGGTAGTCTTGTGCAGCCTGGGTCTGAGACCCCTTTTCAGAATAATACTTTTAAATGCACAAAATAAAATACGTAGGACTACAAAGGAAACAGTCATATTCAATAAACTATC